>QANY01011973.1:116919-737283 GCA_003255025.1 Datisca glomerata | reverse complement strand
TTTTGGGGGGGGGGGGGGGGGGGATATAGTTACTTTGATAGCTTTGATTCTCATAATTGTTATTTTGGTCGGTTCAAGGAAAGCATGTTTTGTAACTTTTGAATCATCTTCACTTTATTAGGAGAAGTCTGAAATAGAAATGAATTAAATGCATGATGGAAATGAATTACCGTAGCTTTATGATTGAGTCTACACATCTCTCTGTTGGCTTGATGTTGGCCTTTTCATTCTGGAATCCACACGAAGCTGGGCCTATATCAATTACCAGAAAATATATGCTAGGCTTGAGTTGGTCAAGACTTCATCTAGTAGTGTTGACTATTCTAATTATGCAGCTTGTAGTTGAGTATTCTGAATTTGTAATCTGCAGGTGAACCTTGTGAATTCTACCATTGTGTGCTTGAGAGCAAGTCATTTCTTGAAAAGATGACAGTTCTTGAACATACAATTCCATTCTTTCTGCCAATACGAGAAGCAGAAAATGATCTTCTTTCCTCCAATGCTATGGTAAGGTTGGTTGTGTGCATTGGCTTTGTTGACTTTACACTGCTGCAGTGTCAAGCCTGTTTTCTGTAATTTGACCAATGATTGTTTTTTCAGAAATTTATAGATTATGTCGGAGAACTTTTGCAGGCGTACGTTGATAGACGTGAACAGGTACAGTGTCGGTATTATGTAGGTCATGTTGAATAATATTTTATTATTCAAGGAAGATCTACTTCACCAAATCTAAGGTGTCTTGCTAATCTTATGTAGGTTCGGCTTATTAAAGAATTGTATGGAAACCAAATTAAAGAGTTGTATCATAGCCTGCCGTACCACATGATTGAATTTGTGCTGGATGACTTTGATTGGTTGGTTCAGTTCTGCTTAATATATTAGAGCATTCTGTGAAGTGTTTTCCTGGTTATATGCTCTATCAATTTTCCTGGTGTCCGGCAAATGTTCAGCTGCTTTCTTGATCTGATTGGTATATTAATTGTAATAGATATACGAATGTTTAAGTAAGAAAATATTATATTTAGTGATAGAAAAGCTATAGTTATTGATGAAAAACCAGTTTTGGTGAAAGAAACGAAAGGGTGCATGTTCTATTGTTTGCACAAAAGAAAAAATATGGATTATTTCTCGCCCTTATTCTTCATATATGGAGCAAAAAATCCCTTTTTCATGGTATCTTTCTGTTTCCTCTATTCAGGTTTTCCTTTTAGAAGAAATGACACATACATCTGGTCTAACTTCTGCTTTAGTCTAGCAGGTGCCTTTGCCTTGGGCCGAGTTTGTGGGTTTTAGCTAAGATTGTTTTGCCTTGTTAACGTATTATTTCGTTACGTCTCAGTTTGGGAAATTGATGATAATATTTAGCGTTTCAGTGTATTCTCACGATAGACTTTTCTTTTTCAGTAAGGTGACAGTCAGTCTTAGATATGCAGATCTTGTCTCTGTGCTCCCAAGTCAAATCAGAGTATTTGTATGGCCAATACATCAATCCGCAAAAAATACTGTTAATTCATCAGCCTTAAACAGAAAGGAAAATGGAGCGTTTGGAATTCACGCTATTCCAGCTCGCTTATCCTATGCTGAGGATGCCTTACGAACAATGAGCTTACCAGAAGGTTGTAACTTTTTTCTTGTAGATGGACCCCCTTACTCCCACACCAAACTTATAAAAATCAGATAGCAATATCATAATTTCATGCGTGCATTTGGATTTTTGCTCATCTAGATTTTCTGTAGCGGTAAATTAGATAGCAAATAACCTTTTCTCCCTCTAGAGTTGTTGTATGTTCCCGCATATCAGCTAATAAAATTAGTTAATTTCATGGCTACATTCTGGTGTGGTTTTGTAGTAACTGGCCTGGTATATTGACAAGAGTAACTTTCTTTTTTTCTCTTACTTCTCCTGGTTCATTTTTCACTCGACCATTTCATTTTCTGCGACAATCAATGTTCCTTGTCTGAAATGATTGCAGTTATACAAGTAATTTTACCATCCTTTCAGTTAAAGATATGCATGATTTATGATTCCGATTTATGATATTTGTAATACATCTTTTCATCTGATTGCTTCATATATTAAATGCAATTTCCTTATCACAACTACACGCCTTTGCACTTATGTTTCTTCAATTTGTTCTCATGTTTGGTGCTCTTATATTGCAGCTTATGCAGAGATAGTGTTGAATTTGCCCCAGGCTATTCAGCAAATATCTCAACAGAGTCCCTCTACATAGATCACACCGCCTGCTATTGACACAAATGTAGAAAGCTATTACCAAAGACTTAGAGGGTTGCGTTTGTAGCTATAGCTGTAGCTGTCTGTCATTTCTAAGCTAAAATTCAAGTAGGTTCGGCATATTTCTTATTGTGTATAAATCAAACAATCCGACGTAATTCTGCCATTGAAGTGTCTCAAAAAAGTCTCAATTTTCTGTTGCAGTTGTAAAGCTTGGTTATGGGTTTTTGAGCTTTTGGAAATGCAGCTACCGTTTTCTTTATCAAGTTCAAATGCATCAGATAGAAACTATCTCTGGCTTCTCTTTGAGAATATGATCCTTTAACTACTAATTCAACTGACCCTTTAGCATATGCTGCTCCCGGAGTCTTATGCGGTTTGAGTCTTCGGTGGTCTATTTCATCAGAAATTGGATTTTGTCAGCAACAATTGTTAGTGCCAATCTCAGTAAGAACGTGTAGTTTGATTAATCAATACTTGAAAGTGAAATGAAAGTTGAACATCACTGGAAAATAGAACTACTGACTTCTCAGAAAAAGCAGTCTGTTATGAGAATAAAAACCTTAAAAGAGCAATTTTGACAATTTTTTTTGATATTATAAACCAAAAAAGATACCATAAAAATACCTTATTCTCCAAGAGTATCTAAGGAATGAGATTCTTTAATACCTTGGTAGAGTCAAGGACAGAGGCGAAATTAAGGTCAAATTCGGCTTAATTGATCTGTGCATTAAAATGAATTTTTTTTGCATTAATTTTTTTTCTTTACCTGATTTAATTCGTATATTCTGATGTCACCTGTCAAGATACAGCCCAGTGACTATTCCATCTGTTTGTCGAATTAACAGATCGAGGAAAACAAATACACAATCAATTTCAAACTTTCTATGCAACATGGAATAAATATTTTGCATATATTGTAATGTTTCAAACCATTGAAACCGGATTATAGCAATTAAATATGTGTAGAACAAATCTATATGCATGTTATCCTTGCAAACAGAAGAAATCTACAGGCCTGTCATCATTGTTAATTGAAGAAAGTATTACTCATGGAATCCTCTCAAGATCTAATAATCTTCAACCCTCTCTTTATTATTATATTCAGATGATAGACTGACTTGCAATACTTTATTTATAGCTAGGGTTAAAATTATTCAACAAGTAACTGTTGCCTATTAGTGGATGACTCCATCAACAGCCCACACCCAATGATTACCAAGATGTGAGTAGTTGCTTGTAAGTGTTACTAACCTCCGGTAACCGTAACCTTTTTAATACATGGATAATAAATAAAACTGATAAATCAAATATTAACAGCATGGATCATGATCCTCTGTCTTGAGTCTGTGACTCTCTTCCTGTTTCATTTATCTTCTTCTGCAACATTGCACACCTCAAACAGTAATATTAACAGTGTCATAAGAAAAATAAGACAACATATTAAATTGAGAGAAATAGAAAATACACAAATCGGCTAATTTTGACAATATTTATTAAAGGAAAATAATTAGAACTCAACTACAACAATGAGTCTTGACTGAAAAAAATATTCAACAAGGAAATATGAAATTGAAATAGAAGCCTAAAATGCTATATAGTATAGAATGAAATCGAACCTTTGAAAATTCATAGGTGTCGTCTTCACCCATTCCATATAAGCTAAATTCAAGAGAGAGGTCTGTTGGATTCATCCAAACAAGGTCAATGGAAAATTTAGGGTTAAAAAAAGGATAGTAATTTCTTACGAAATACTTGCAATTCTGCTACAAAAACATTAGGAGTTTCCTATTTCTTTCTTGCATTCCCAGTTCAAAATTGTGTTTATGATTCTTTCTCTTTCACAAGCACCTGCATACACCGGGGATGGTAGTGAAAGAAACGACATAAACTAATTACTAAATTTTCACTCTTTCGGTTTACTTTCCCTTTTAAGTGTTAACGTTCCAAAAAAAAAGAATAAACACATCTAACACCATTTAGAGACTAAATTTGAGTTGGTAACGTGCCATCATTTGATTGGGGGGTTAGAAAGGGAGACACGCTCTTGGGACAGATGATCTGGTTCCTAAAAGCATTCTCTCACTTGATCTTATAATAATTGATCAAAAAATTTAAAAATAATTTATCAATTAGTAACCATTATTATAGAGTCACTTCAAGTTCATAGGAAACTCGACACTTTGGCCACCTTTATACTCATCAACCAATCTGGCCAATAAATGTTTATGTTTGGCTTAGGTCCAACTGTTTCTCAAAATCAAACACACCTTGTCTCAAGGAGACTGGATCATAATTTACATTTATGTCATGCACTAATATGGACTTTATACATCATGTCTCGGGAAACTTCCCCAGGACGCTCTTGAGGTTTCCTCAAGACACTTCCTCTAGCAAGGCCTAAGGTATAAATACCCCCGTCTACTCAAAAGAAAAGTATGTCATTTCTCCCCTAAGTAAATTATGTCAAAATAATGTCAGAATACAGACTTAGGCATCAAAGACACTTAGGCGAGGCAACCACCCCCGGTTCTCTTCGCCTTCAGGTTTTTTATTTATGTTTTATAGATCTTCGGCCAGGAGGTCGATCGTACTTAGTAAGGAAGATTAGTATCAATACTATTGCAATTTTTGGCTTCAATAGTTAGCGCTGTCAGTGGTGACGACAATAAAACCGTTCCTTTAAAAAACACTGGAAACATCTGCTTCTTCACAACGAGAAAATTAGTATGATGTTCTTGTCCTACTTTGGTGAGGCCCAGGGCGAGAAGGGAAACTCCCCCTCCTCCTCGCCTAGGGAAGGACTCCCTGTCAATGTGGTGATTGCACAATGAAAGAAAAAGGATATCATGGTCGCACCCTCTAAGGTAATCGAAAAAAGAAGGATAGGCACGCTGGCGCTTGCCCAAATCGTGGGGGATTCTCGGATGGAAATGATCCTTCCTTGCTGAAGAAAGGTCCACTGGCGGAGTCGTTACGCCTTCTGAGAACCACAAGGGGAAACCATACGGGAGGGTCGAGACGACATCCTGACTCGGTGGAAACTAGGACCAAAGCGAAACCAGGCTTTAGAAGATCAAGCTGTAACCTATTAGTGGATGCTCTAATTGGGGTTAGCCTAGGAATATAAAAGAAAGAGCGACGTAATGGGAAAGGCTCAGAAGGACACCCAGTTAAGAAACTTCTGGTATGCGCATGGCTGCCCGCGATGCTGCCAGACGGTGGAGAATAAGGAGGACGAAGAACAAATGAAAGCAAACACCTTCGAAGAATATTTCAGAGGTGATATGTGAGCCATCGTAGAAGATGACGGTAAATATCGGCAGGCCACTCGCTGGGAGGAACTTGAAGGCCTAGAGTGGTCAATCACTCTCCTGCTAGAGCATATGGGAAAGTCGGTTAAGGATAAATTGATATCTACCCACGAGTAGAATGTGGAGCTCAGAGGCCCCACTATTAAGGCAAATATGAAGCTTAGAAAGAAGGATGCCCCAATAAGAGATGGATAGCGACAACCCGGGAAATAAGAAGCCTGATCATCTTCAGTTCTCCATCTCGATCTTATTCCCCCTAATCAGAGTAGAGGAAACAGTCTCATTTTTAAAACGGCCAACGCCAATGTGTAACAGACAACAAATATCGTGCACTCAATGACATTTATCAAATAAAAGGGGAAAATCGACTCTTCCACAACGTGTGACGAAAGATTAAAAAGTGATGACTTGTGTGTCAATCTAGCTCACTGGCCGGGTTTAAAACCTTATGAATGGTGTGGCAATCTAGAGCATCAGTTAAGTTTAAAAAGTGATGACTGGTGTGACAATCTAGCTCACCAGTCGGGTAAAAATTGATAACTGGTGCGACAATCTAGCGCACCAGTCAGGATTAAAAAGTGATGACTTGTGTGACAATCTAGGTCACCAGTCGGGATTAAAAAATGATGATTGGTATGACAATCTAGCTCACCAGTCAAGATTAAAAAGAGATGTCTGCGAACACTCTAGCTTGACGGATGAGATTAAGGATCTAGACAGAGCAGGCACGTCTGACTAGACATCAGAGGTAAAAAGTGATGTATGTCGAGTGTTCTAGCTTGCCAGACAAGATTAAGGGTCTTGCCAGAATAAGCACATCTAGCTAGATATCAAAAGTAAAAAAGTGATGCATGTCAAACACTCTAGCTCGCAAGACGGGATTAAGGGTTTAGCTAGAGCAGGCACGTCTGACTAGACATCAGAGGGATAAAGTGATGTCTACCGATCACTCTAGATCGACAAAAAAGATTAAGGGTCTAGCTAGAGCAGGCACACCTGGCTAGACATCGAAGGAAAAAAGTAATTTATGTCGAGCACTCTAGCTTTTCTAATAGGATTAAAGGTCTAACCAGAACAGGCATGCCTGGCTAGATATCAGAAGTGACAAGTTATGTATGTCGAGCACTCTAGCTCGATAGATAAGATTGATGATCTAACCAGAGCAGGAATGCCTGGCTAGAATTTGGAGGAAGTGATGTCTGTCGAGCACTTTAGCTTCCTAGACAGAACAATGACTTATCCAGAGCATGGATGCTGGGATAGATGCCAAAGGAAATGACCTCTGACCAAGTACTAAAGGTAAAGAATTTGGCTTGCATTCTAACTCGTCAGACCAAGAAAAGGCTCGGCCAAGAGGAATGATGCTTGACTAAACGTCAAAAAATAAACTTTCAATTTGAACTAGGTGCTCTCGACCAGAAGCAGACTAAAAAATGTTAAGATTGCGACATGTCTGTATAACCCGACCTCCCCCAAAGGGGGAACCCACTATGATGGATCAAAGCCAAGGAAATGGGTCAAATTCGTTTTAAAGCCTATTCAAGCTCAGGGTCAGAGCAACCTCACAGCTCAGGCCAACATAAATTAGTACTAACACATAAAACAACAAAGAAGCAGGAACAAATGAAGGATTAAAGTCTGGTCCAGATCTTAATCAAAGCTCAACGAAAGTGAAAGTGAAACTTCATCTACTCGAGGAATGTTTATTACTTAAAGCACAACTCGTGCAACTATGTCATGTTATGACAAAGGAAATAAATAAGGGTAGAGCCAAAAAGGGAAACAACAACCATGGAAAGAAAATCCCGGAGAATCTCAAGAGGAAGCCCCTAAAACGGAAGATGCCTCAGATGGGGAAGGATCACAGTTCTCCCAAGAAGAAAAGAAGAATTAAGGGCAAGAATGAGGGTTGGCAAAGGTGTCGATTCTATAAGGAAGGCAATGATGAAGGGAAATCACATATTTATAGGCCTATAAGAAGGTAACCACTCATTTAATGAGCATTCAAGAGGGTCATGATGATGACTATCAAGAGGATTCTATGCCCAATGAACGACCATTTCACAGACCAATAAGAAAGATGTTAGAAGATCAAACATCACTTAAACAACTACAGGAATGAAGTGACACATTGAGGAGTCAGGCTTCATGGTTAGCAACCCTCACCCTCCTTTACGCGCACCGACACACCATTAATGCCCCCACTCCCAAGACGTTAAATCATCGAATGACGTACACGGATGAGTCGCGACATAAGACGATCAGGTAATTAACTCCATTCGGTACAGGCCTTCCAACGGAATAAATTTCAAACAAAGTATGGATTATCCGAGATGAACGGAGCCCATGGACACATCGCATGAAGTTAGATCGGATAGGGAATATGGATGAATAAGTATTCATATCTGGGCGAACAAGGCCTCCAAGTCCTCGACTAGGGGCAACTGTTATGTGTGTTTCACCGACCAGACCATCTATGACATGATGACACTTGTCACGCCACACTAAATAAGTTCGTGATAAATGAGAGTTTCAAAGAAGAGGAACCGAACTGGTCTGATCAGTCTCGAGGGAGCTCAGGTCGCACAGACTTGAGCATATGAAGGACGATAAGAGAAGCCCCCGAAAGGAGCTCGGGCAAGAATCAATGATGAACATTATTACCCGGCGAAAATAACATTCCAAATGGCGCCTTCTCACAGGCTCGAGCACCCAATGAGACCAATCATCGTGGTAGGATGTCAGATCAGCGTCCGATATGTCATCTCAAAATCACACAACATTTAATGCTCGTAACTGTATATCAAATGTTGTCTTCCTCCTGTCCAATCAATGACATACATTGTGTCTCGGGAAGCTTCTCTAGTACGCTCTTGAGGTTTACTCGACACACTTCCTCTAGCAAGGTATAAGGTACAAATACCCCCATCTACTTGAAAGAAAGGTATGCCATTTCTCCCCTAAGAAAACTGTTTTAGCTAAAAACCACAATAGTACGGATGCTTGCATGCCTGTTTCCATGCTAAGTGCAGACGTCCTTTTGACTGAGGGAATCTACAACGATGATGTTATATGTATCATTCAATCTGGTTGGAAATCCTCACGGCCTCAATGTTTGTAAAGCATAAATAAAGAACCTAAAGAATGAGGAACCGGGGGATAGTTATCTTGCCTAAGGGATTCCGATGTATAAGTAGGTATTTGGTTGATACTTTTGACATAATTTCATTAGGGGTGAGAAGGCTTACCTCTTCTGTTTATCGGTAGATGAATTTATACCTGAGTTTTCAGATGTGAGGAAGCGTGTCGAAGAAGTCTCTCGAAAGCGTGCTGGGGAAGCTTTGCTCGACACGATTTCTATCTTCGATTGGACAGAAAAGAGGTGACATTGACATAAATCGTTCAACATTAAATTTTGAAATGACCAGATGAAGGCTATTCTAACATCCTGTCATGGCGATTGGATCTGTTGAGTGCTACTTTGGACGAGTAATGATGGCCTTGTGCTCGTGGTTAGCCAAGCTCTCTTTGTGCACCCCATCCCTGCTCTTACATGTGTCGGGTTTGTGTAACCCGAGCATCCACGATGCTCACCATAGATTTGAAAATAGAATTCATAACCCAATGCGCTGAGATGAAATTACGTAATTGAAGTGCATGAGAAGGGGCCTAATAACATACATCAAATTCTGCTTTCATGGTAGATGAAGTTATTAGTATTCGTTTAACACTCTCCTATGATATAAGTGTTCCAGCTATTAAAAATATAACTTGAAGTGCGTTTCATGCCAGTTTAATAACCAACAAAGTCAGAATCAACAAAACCCATCACTTCAAGATAGAGTTTCTTTGAGTATTATATGTTTTAAAGAAAATTTATTAAGAGAAATGGGTTATTTATGCTGATTATTTAATTGTTAGTTCATTTTTACTCGAACTTTATTTTATGGACATTTTTTACATTCTTACTTCTTTCAACTTTAAAACACGAGTGCTAAAGCACGAAGAATGAAAATAATTGTAACACATGACAATCTCGACAAACTATTTGGTTATAATATTCAATAAGTTTTTTAATTTTTTAATTTTTTTAAAATTTTTTTAATTAAAACAATTTTATTCAGTAAGTGTATTAAATTATTTTTTATTTTTTAAAATTAAAACAATTTTCAAAACAGTTAATGATTGGTAAATTTGACAGTGCTTTCCATATTTTTAAGAAAAATACTTTCATTCTCACTCTTTATGAAGGAATGGAATCTCTCCTTAAACAAAAAAATTATAAGTTGTTATGATTAACATGATTTATTTTTTATTTAAAATGGAAGATGGATGACGACGGCCTCCTCATTTCTCCGTGCTTTATACCACTAGTCATAATTTATGTGCGTTGCATGTTGGAATAATATTTTAAGAACACATTTAAGCTTAAATTATTAAATATACATAATATCATATCAAATATATTTAAATAATAAACACAACTAATATTTAGTAACCAATAAATCAAGTCTTAGACACTGATTGTTTGATGAATTTTTATACTTTAATAAATCATGTAGATGTAATTCTATAATGAAACAATATAACCTCTAAAAAGTGATGATTACACAATGTTACATTTCAGTGTTATTTGAACTTCTATCAGTAAGTTACTACCTTCTATTTCCTCATTCAATCGTCAAGAATCAAGATTTAGCTAAATATGCGAGCACCAACTATCATGTAGTTTTATCTTAATCAAAGTTAAAATTATGAAAGAATGTAAATGTTGATAGAACAAATGTAATTTTTTTTGGTTTTATAAGAAGTTAATATAGTTTAATTATGTGCCCTCTTACGATGAAGTTTTGAAATAAATTATAAGTAAGAAAATATTGATGATGATAGGTTCTGGTTATTTATATTAGTTAATATATTAAAATTCACTCAAAAAATAATAATTTTTATTTATGAATTATAGTGATTCATTATATGAGAGTAAATTCATTGAACATGATTGTAATCGAATAAACCGTTATTGTTCTAAATAAGATAATGATTCTTAACTCTTATCTTAAGAAAAAAATAAAGATTGTTTCTCGTTATTGAAAAACTGAGGTAAGATGACAAGCTGAACGATCACAGTCGGTCATACAATTGTATGTGACCGCTCATATAAGATTCAATCATTATCTTTATAATGTTTTGTCGTAATATTTCTAACCTCACAAAAAAATGTGTCTTAGTGTAGGTAGTGTGATTTAAATTCTTAGAGGTTAAACGACTTTTAAATCTATATTATTTTTGTCAATTATATATATATATACACACACACATGTATTCGTACATTGATATAATAGCCAACAGAATTACATGGACGTGGATAAAAATAATGGATGTCTTCTAACATATACAAAACAAATGTCCATTATAGTTTTGTAGGTTACTATGTCAAGTGTATTTTTTCATCTTGTTTTTTAAATAGAAGAATAATAATTAGATTGATTTGTGAAAAATAAATATTTTATATCTTTGTATATTTTAAATAATAAATTTAGTGCGGTAGATTTTAAAAAGAAAATATAGAATTGAGTAGATATATAAATATAGATACATAGTCAATTAAATTCACACTACAATGTCATTAAAAAGGATAATTAATGATTAGTAAGAAAATCATATGAACAAAATAGGCTGAAAAAATTTCTCTAATTTTGACACTATTATATATGTTATATATTATAGATTATAAATTTAGTTGAGTGATGGGTCAAACACCACAAATCTAAATGAGATTAAGAGAGACACGTCACACCCTGGGACCAATGAGTAATTTGTTGGTTAGATAATGTTATAGAATTTCCAGAATTGCAAATATCTCTGCCGAGTACCAACCATTATCAATATCCAAAACCATTGACATATAATGGCCAACACGATGGGCAAACGTAGCCTATAGTTTTCTCAAACAATGGCCTCCATTGTTGCTCTCTCTTCTTCTCTCACACCAACGTGTACAGTTACATTACCCACCTACCCATCTGCTTTGTATCCCCTCTCTTTCAGTCCCGTTTCACCAAACACAAGGTCTTTTCAGTTCAAAATTCACGCAAATTTAGGCAAGTGTGTCTTCCTTTCTGTAATTCTTTTAGCATATTAAAATGATGTTTTGGGCAAGAAAAAAGATGGTTTTTTTTGTTGGTAGGTGGTGGAGATGCAGAAATCAAGAAGGAAGGGAAGAAGAAGTTTATTACTAGAGATGAAGAACCACAACAGTATGCATTTGTTGATCTTTTAAAATTCTTTCCACTTTTGGTTCTAGTAATATGAGATTTTGAAAATGGTGAACAAAACTGTGGAATTTCAAGTTGGGGGTTTTTGCTTGAGTTGCAGATACTGGCAGACAGCAGGAGAGAGAGAAGGGGAGAATCCAATGAAGACTCCTATTCCTTATATCATTATATTTGGCATGTCTACTCCTTTTGTAATCTTAGTTATTGCTTTTGCTAATGGTTGGATTAAGGTACCTGTGAGATGATTTCATTAGCCTTTTTTTTTATTTCTGTTAAAGAAGAGTAAATGACAACAATTTCCCATCTTTTTTGGCTATTGGAGTACCCAAAAGCAATCATATGCTGTTAATATCTTATATTAATCTTTATGCCATGAGTTTCCTATCCTATGTGAATTTATCTTCTATTGTTGGTTGATATGTTCACGACATGGCTGCAACTGGTTTTTCCTTGAGTTGGCAAATATTGTACATGAGAGAAGAGGATTGTAGAAGATGATTCATGGGGAATGGCTATTATCTGCTGCATTTGATGGCATTCATATTATTATGAATGCTAGTATCATTTAGGGACATAAAAAATGAAATTTGTTCTAGAGACCTTTTATGTAGGACAACATATCTAGAATGAAGACATTTTTCATTAAAGAAGTTAATTATGCTTACAAACAATAACTCTCTCCTAAACTCACCCACCAAATATTGATACATTAAAATAATTCTACGCTGCATTTGTAAAAGGGGAAAGGGGAGTATATCATCTAGTTCTAGACGAGCTAGTACACACGGCTTGACTCGGGATGGGCAGCATTCTCACTCCGACAGTGACTAACTCATTCTTTCTTTGCGGCATTTCATCAAACATTTTCAGTACATGTAGTGAACCATCTTCAGTTGCTTAATCTATCGTCAGACGTACGTTCCATTTGTATATGAATTTGATATGGATGCTTTTATTGGACGGCACTATAAAAGGAAGAAACCTACAGCAGTATTTGCTCATTAAGGAAACTTACAGCAGTATTTCCTTTATTGTTTTTATTTAAATAATCGACCCTAAGTAGGAAGTTCCTACTTCCTACTTACGGAAAGCGTAGTAAACGCGTATATGAAAATGACCAAATACACGTTTTTTCCCATTCATGCTCGGTGCTGCGCTGCTGCTCTGCTCCTTCGCGAAACGTCCTGCTCCTCGCCTTCCTGCTGCTTGCTCGGCGCTGCTCTGCGTCCTGCTTCTTGCTCAGCGCTGCTCTGCTCCTGCACTCCTGCATCCTGCTTCTTCCATTCCAGGGCTGGAGTAGCTGGACTTCGACAGAGCTTCTCCCTCTCAGACGACCTAGGGCTCGAAGATTCTCGTTGATTTACATGTTTAATTCTCTAGTCTCCTTCACTTCAAATTTTTTATTTTTTATTTTATGTTTGATTTGAGGTTTAATTCTTCGAGCCCTAGGTCGTCTGAATTTTGATTGTTTTCCCATTCTGCTTGGTCGGCGCTGCTCGCTTGGCGTTGTTTCTGAATTTTGAACCAAAGTCTGAATTTTGATTGTTTTCTTAGAATTTGGAATTGAAACCCCCTTCCCTGTCCCTCGGGTCTTCTTCTTCCCTATGGCCTCCAGCAAAAATTTGGAATTGAAACTGTAAAAGCCGATACTGTTTTAATTGAATTCCATTAGTTGATAAATGCATTTTGTTCTGGTTGAATCAGTTGATAGGTAAATTTTGTTCTGGTTGATTGTAGAAAATTTTGTGCTTCTCATGACTTCTCTGAATTGAATTGGATTGTAGAAAATTAAACTGATTTGGACTGAATTGGACTTGATTAATTCTGTTCTGGTTGGAGTTGGACTTCTCAGAGTTTCTGTCAATTCAAATTCTGTCCTGTTTATAGGTTTTATTGATTCTATTTCAGATTTTCTGAATTTTGATTATCATGGTGAGGAAAAAAAATAAGTTTTGGAATTACGCTGAGCAGACAAATAATCGTTTCAAGTGCAAATTTTGTGAGAGAGATTTTACTGGAGGGATTTCTAGAGTAAAGTCTCATTTATTTGAAATTAGTGGTCGTGATATTGATATATATAGTAAAGTACCGGAGGAGGTTCAAGCTAAAGCGTATTTTTTAATTAGAGATTCAAGTTCTAGTTCTAGAAAGAAAAGAAAAAAAATTCAGTTAATGAAAGTAATGAAGGATCAAACACTTACTCTTTGGGTCTATCTAATCAGACTCAAACCACAATCCCACAATTCTCTGCTAAGAAAGAGAGGAGCAATGTTGACAAAAAATTGCTCAGTTTTTCATCATGAACAACATAGCATTTAATGTTATTTAGTCCAAGTCATTTCTTGACATGAGTAAAGCTTTAGGTGATTTTGGTTGTGGTTATATTGTACCTAGTTATTCAACGCTTCGTACTAAGTTAGTACCTGAGGCAAGAACAGATGTTGAGACTTATGTTGCATGTGTAAAACAATCATGGACTAGGATATGTTGTACTATTATGTCAAATTCTTGGACATACATAAGAAGGCGGTCATGGGTTAATGTTATCGCTAGCTCACCGTTAGGTGCTATTTTTTTTAGATCGTTTGAATGTTCACAGGAGAGATTGACTGGTGAGTATCTTTATAACATTCTATCTTCCGTCATCGATGAAATTGGCCCTGATCACGTTGTGCAAATAGTTACTGATAATGCCTCAAATTATGAGAAAGACATGGATGTATTTTTCAACAACATATTAATGATATAATTATTTCTTAGGAATGTGACAAATTGATGAAATAACATCATTTCTAAGATTCAAAAACTATGTTTTATAGTATAATTTCAAACATCTATATTAAAGGGGAGAAACTTTTGATTTTCTCTTTTACCCTCTAAACCCCCTCAAAAATATCATACATAATAGATATTTCACCTATTTTCTATTCAATTCCTTTAAATAATTCTATAAATAGTTTGTGAATTAATTATGTTGATAATATTGTGTAACGAGAAACGTGAATGTCCGTTAAAGTCAATTGCAATATATTTTTTATATATAAAGAATATTTATCTTTTAGTTAATTATAATATGTTCGTTAGTAAATTATAATTTATAAACTTTATATGTTGTAACATATATTTTATTAACAACATAAAAATTCATACAAATAAACTTAGAGATAGAAATTGATGTGTTTTTCAACAATCTATTAATGATATAATTATTTCTTAGGAAGGTGACATATTGATGAAATAAAATTATTTTCTAAGATTCAAAAATTATGTTCTATAGAATAATTTCAAATTTTAACATATTATCTTATGTGCAATATGTTCGAGTATTAGATTTTCTAATATATACAATATCTAAAATATGTATACTTACATTTCTATGAGTCACTACATAATGAATACTACGCATAACATACAAAGCACGCTATTTTGTGAGGGTCTCTAATTTTTTTACCAGTGAGTATGATTGATATATTATTTTACTCAAGGTCAAATATAAATTTTAATTCAAAAATTATATTAAAATTAATACATTATATTTTATTTTATAAGGAAGAAATAAAACAAATTTTTTTATGCATGTAGTTAGTAAAAAATGAGAATATTCTTTTTTAATTTCTCTTCATTTTTTCCTGGACATGACTGTTGGTAGGGACACAACAAAAATTAGGTTTATCACGTGCAACGTATGTACGTTTTTACTAGTATATATTAAAAGAGATTTAAATGGAAGAAATTTTTTATTCTCTCTTTTCACCTTTAATATATAACACAAATTAGACATTTCACATCTTTTTTATTTAATTTATTTAATAGTATTTAATTTTTTATCTAATAATAATTTGTTTATAGTTAGTAAAATAAAATATTTTGATTATCTTATGTAATTAGAGACATGAATATATGTAGATTGATTTCAATATCGTTTATAACTAATATTTAATTATAAGTCAATAATGATTTGTTCATTATAAATTTATTGATTAAATATTTTGTAGTATTTATGTTATCAATAATATGAAATTTTATATACATTAAATTATAAAAAGATTAATATATTTTGAATACGGCAAACTATCTCTTAATATGATATATTCATTTATTAAGAATATGATAAATTGGTAAATAAAAACAGAATTATTTTCTATACTATTCAAATAACACTAAATTTTCAATATTATAAACAAGCTATTATACTATTTCACTTTTAGTTTATATATAAATAATTTTTAAAGATGGGGTGTATATATTTCAACATTAATATTAATTTCAAATTATACTTATATTTTAAATCGGTAGAATAAGTGCGAAACACGTACGTCTTGACTAGTACTATATTAAAAGGGGCTTAAAAGGAAAAAACTTTTTATTCTCATTTTTGCCATTTAAAATCTATTAAAATATAACACAAATAGATATTTCACTTCTTTTATCATTTAATTCATTTGATAATATTTGATCTGTATCTAATAATAATTTTTTTATAGTTAGTAAAATAAAATATTTTGATAATCTTATGTAATTAGAAAAGTGAATATATGTACATTGATTTCAAAAAATTTTATAACTAATATTTAATTATAAGTCCATAATAGTGTGTTCATTATAAATTTATATATTAAACACTATCTAATATTTATGTTAATTCATATATATGAATTTATAGAAAGACATTAATATATTTAAATACGAGAAATTATTTCTCAAGAATATGACAAATTGATAAAATAAAACTATTTTCTATACTATTCAAAAAACACTAAAATTTAAATATTATAAACAAGTTATTATTATTACTATTTCATTTTTAGTTTTAGTTTAGATGTAGAATAATTTTCAAAGATGATGGTATATTTATTTCAACGTTAATATTAATTTAAAATTAGGATTAATATCATAGGACCCCCTACACTTTGCCCCAATATCCACTTGCCTCTTAAACTATTTTTCCTTCCTAAGTAGCCCTCAAACTTTCTTCATCCATCACCTTACCCACCTGACCGTCAAATGACTATTAAATGGTCACATGCATGGCACATACCTTTTTTTTCAATTTTACCATTTTCTTCAACCTTATAAGCTACCCATCTCCCATGTTTTTTCATCCAAAAATCAGCCACAAATTGCATCTCCTTCTTCATTGATTTGTCAAAATTGTGACAAATTCTCCTCTAGCTTTAGCAACGATTCGGGTTTAGTCTCCTTAAAGTTCGGTTTTAGTTTTTATTAATCATATTTAATTTTCTCATTCATGAATAAATTGGGTTATTTTTTCAATTGATTTTCTACCAAATTTTTACATTTTTTCTTTTATCGAAAAATGACTTCATTAAGCAGTACTTCTGTTAAATAGCAAAATGAGTGGGAGATTATGGCAGTCTCCCACTCATGATGCTCGCCAAATATTGTAACGCTCTGATCCTTGAACGTTAAACATGCATGTAATTTCACAATTCAAAATTCTCCAATTAACTTTTAAATCTTAATTTGAGAAAATCCTTCAATTTAAAGATTTTCTTAAAGTACAGTTTCAAAGGTAATTAGAGGATTTTGAATTTTGAAATTGCATGCATATTTAACTCCCAGCGATCGGGGTGTTATGTTATTTGGCGAGCAACATGAGTGAGAGACTGTCATAATCTCCCACTCATTCTGTTATTTAACAGAATCATTGCTTGATAAAGTCATTTTCGATAAAAGAAAAACTCTAAAAAAATTGATAGAAAATCAATTAGAAAAAATAGCCCAATTTATTCATGAATAAGAAAAAGAAATATGATTGATAAAAACTGAAACCGAACCTTAAGAAGACTAAACCTGAACTGCTGATTTTTGGATGAAAAATATGGGAGATGGTAGCTTGTAAGGTTGAAGAAATGAGTAAAAAATTGGAAAAAAATAAGCATGTGTCGTGTATGTGATCATTTAACTGTCATTTTGACGGTCGGTGGGTAAGTTGATGGATGAAGAAAGTTAGAGGGTCAATTAGGAAGAGAAAATAGTTTAGAGGGTAAGTTGATATTGGGGCAACATGCATAGGGTCCTATGATATTAACCCTTAAAATTATATGTACATTTTAAGCTGCTTGAATACGTGCGAAGCATGCACATGTATATTATTATATATAAAGATTCTTCGATGACTACTCAAGTACTCTACCATCTTTTGCATCACAACCCTAGTTAGTGAGAACGTGTTTAATACGCTTCTTTTTGCCGTTTTCCATTTTTTTGCCGTTTGCCATTTTTTACTAAAAGATACGGAATAGTACGCATTTTTTTGGAGTGAGCCATATAATACCCATTTAATACGGAAAGCGTATTAAACGCGTATACTAAAATGGACAAATACATATTTTCCCCATTCTCCTGCTCGGTACTGCACTGCTGCTCTGCTCCTTCGTGAAACGTCCTGCTCCTCTGCGTCCTGCTGCTTGCTCGGCGCTGCTCTGCGTCCTGCTTCTTGCTCGGCGCTGCTCTGCTCATGCACTCCTGCATCGTGCTTCTTCCATTCCAGGGCTAGAGTCGTTGGACTTCGACGGAGCTTCTCCCTCTCAAACGACCTAGGGCTCGAAGATTCTCTTTGATTTACAGGTTTAATTCTCTGGTCTCCTTCACTTCAAATTTTTTGTTTTTTCATTTTATGTTTGATTTGAGGTTTAATTCTTCGAGCCCTAGGTCGTCTGAATTTGGATTGTTTTCCCATTCTGCTTGGTCGGCGCTCCTCGCTCGGCGTTATTTCTGAATTTTGAACCAAAGTCTGAATTTTGATTGTTTTCTTAGAATTTGGAATTGAAACCCCCTTCCCTGTCCCTCGGGTCTTCTTATTCACTATGGCCTCTAGCAAAAATTTGGAATTGAAACTATAAAAGTCGATACTGTTTTAATTGAATTCCATTAGTGGATAAATGCATTTTGTTCTGGTTGAATCAGTTGATAGGTATATTTTGTTCTAGTTGATTGAAGAAAAAAGCACAAACCTTTCAACTAGTCAAAATTTTTAACTACTTTAACTCTTTAAGTAATCGATTCTGACTTGGATTTGACTACTATAAGATTCAACTAATTATTTGAATGATTCAAGTAATTAGAAAAAACTACCTAAAGGGTTCAAGTGATCAATTCTGACGGGTGTTGGACTTCTGTAAAGTTTGACCAGTTACTTTAACCATTCAAATAGTTAGAAAAAACTATGTAAACCCTTCAATAATAAATTTCGATGGATTTGGCTACTGCATGATTTAACCAGTTATTTAAACCTTTCAAATAGTTAGAAAAGATCACTTGAAATCTTTAAGTAGTCATAAATACATACTTGAACCTCTAGTAATAATTTTTTATTGGTTTGACTATTGTATGATTTAACCAGTTACTTGAACCCTTTGAGTAGTCATAAAAATACTTGTGAGGATGATAAAATGCTTTCATGAATAAGAAAGAAACTTCAAATGTGAGTATGAAAGAAACTTCAATCGTGACAAAAAAGAAGAAATACAAAAAAGAAACGAAGAAGGAAGAAGAAGAAAGAAATGAAATGGAAGATGATATGATGAAGCTGTGATGATGCAAAAGGCGCTAGAACAGATGTAGTTGTGATCATAGTTAGTTAATTCGGGGACGACAAAAATACGGAGTATTATTCGGCATGTATAATTCAGGAATTTAACGGTTAAACATTCGGTTAAAATTCGGTCAATAATAAGTGATACGTAAAAATTCGGATACGGGTTTTAAACGAGTATCATACGTTAAATGTTTAAGTAATTTGTAGAATGATATTTTCTTTTAAAAAATTCGGTACTAAAAATACGACTTTGACATTTATAAATAAATATTAATATAACAATATATTATGACTATGACAAAAAATATCATTCTACAAATTACTTAAACATTTTCATAAACCAAAATATATTGATAAATTAATAGTATTCTATTCATACAAAATATAGTCATTAATCCAAAATATTCAATTCATAAAAACTAATTGAATTAATAAAAACTATCAAATAATGGGATCGTCAAGTGGTAAAGTTTCATCAAAACAAGATTTGTTTGGGGTACGAAACAGCTCAGACCAGTTGCACAAGCTCATGTCATCTAAAACAAATGGTTCTTCTTAAAAAAAAAAACATTATGATTCTTCTTCAAATCCTACTTCAGCAAATGTATTGATCTTAGAAAGATCAAAAGGCGTCATATCCAGCACTTCACGATCCTTATGCATTGTTATCATCAAAGAGTTCATTCTCACGTACACCAAATCATCCAACATTGTCGATGCCAATCTATCTCTCTTTTTCGTTTGGGCTGCTTCCCATGCACTTCAATTTCTTTCACAAGCTGACGAGTTACACGGTTGACTCAAAATTCTAATTGCAATCTTTTGCAATACAGGGAATATTGAACCATTAAGCTACCACCAAATACCTATAAATACAACTATTTACATTAGGAATGAAATCAACATAAAAAGTATGAAAATCTAATTCAAAACGAAGAAACACTTATGAGGATGACTAGTGTTTATGATACCAGTTGCTATACAATTGAACAAGGGAGGAAACTTTAAACGATATTTAACTAATTCAGTTACCAGCTGATCTCTTTCATCTAAAGAACCCAACTGTTGAACAAGATATTCAACCCCTTCTCTAATGTCAATAATGTCTTCTTTGTACTTCTCACTAACCATGTAAGCTGGATTAAGAAGTGCAGCAGTAGCATGTACCTTATGGAGAATGTTCTTCTCTCTTCTCTGCTCAAATATTTTTATCATAAGAGAATAACGAGAATGATCTTTTACATAATATTGATCAAGCACTTCTCGTGCCCTTTCCATAGCATCATATAAATATCCCGCTGTAGATCCCTCACCATCTACTAATCGAAGAACTCTCACCAGAGGCTCGACAACATTCACATAATCTTTCGCATCTACCCAGAAAGATTCATTCTGAATTATTGAAGTCACTAACTTAGCATGTGCGGTCTTAGTCAAATTCGAACCCCTCCATTCAGAAGATGTAACCAAAATTCTCAAATTGTTTTCACGATCAATTATCGATTGAAGCATCAAAAAGTTCGAAGCAAATCTAGTCTTACACGGAAATTTTAACTTCCTATCATCTGTATATTTTCTCATCAATTGCAATACCATATGATGCTTATACATGTAATCTACTATTTTTTCGCATCATCAATCACACTTTTCACCATTCAATTTGATTATGATGATCTTTCAATAACAAATTAATACCAGAAGATGCACATTTAGTCTTGTATAATCGAGGATATTTTCCCATCAGCATGCAACCAGCAGACTCATAATTTGAGGCATTATTAGTAACTATTTGCACAACATGATCAGGGCCAATTTCATTGATGACGGAAGAAAGAATGTTATAAAGATACTCACCAGTCAATCTCTCATGTGAACATTCAAACGATCTAAAAAAATAGCACCTAACGGTGAGCTAGCGATACCATTAACCCTGACCGCCTTCTTATGTCTGTCCAAGAATCTAACATAATAGTACAACTTGTGCTAGTCCATGATTGTTTTACACATACAACATAAGTCTCAACATATGTTCTTGCTCAAGTACTAACTTAGTACGAAGTGTTGAATAACTAGGTACAATATAACCACAACCAAAATCACCTAAAGCTTTACTCATGTCAAGAAATGACTTGGACTAAATAACATTAAATGCTATGTTGTTCACGATGAAAAACTGAGCAATTTTTTTTGTCAACATTGCTCCTCCCTTTCTTAGCAGAGAATTCTGTGATTGTGGTTTGAGTCTGATTAGATAGACTCAAAGAGTAAGCGTTCGATCATTCATTACTTTCATTAACCGAATCATTTTTTTTTCTTTTCTTACTAGAACTAGAACTTGAATCTCTAATTAAAAAATACGTTTCAGCTTGAACCTCCTCCGGTACTTTACTACATATATCAATATCACGACCACTAATTTCAGATAAATGAGACTTTACTCTAGAAATCCCTCCAGCAAAATCTCTCTCACAAAATTTACACTTGAAACAATTATTTGTCTGCTCAGCGTAATCCCAAAACTTATCTTTTTTCCTCACTATGATAATCAAAATTCAGAAAATCTGAAATAAAATCAATAAAACCTATAAACAGGACATAATTTGAATTGACAGAAACTCTGAGAAGTCCAACTCCAACCAGAACAGAATTAATCAAGTCCAATTCAAGTCCAAATCAGTTTAATTTTCTACAATCCAATTCAATTCAGAGAAGTCATGAGAAGCACAAAATTTTCTACAATCAACCAGAACAAAATTTACCTATCAACTGATTCAACCAGAACAAAATGCATTTATCAACTAATGGAATTTAATTAAAACAGTATCGACTTTTACAGTTTCAATTCCAAATTTTTGCTGGAGGCCATAGTGAATAAGAATACCTGAGGACAGGGAAGGGGGTTTCAATTCCAAATTCTAAGAAAACAATCAAAATTCAGACTTTGGTTCAAAATTAAGAAACAACACCGAGCGAGGAGCGCCGACCAAGCAGAATGGGAAAACAATCCAAATTCAGACGACCTAGGGCTCGAAGAATTAAACCTCAAATCAAACATAAAATGAATAAACAAAAAATTTGAAATGAAGGAGACCAGAGAATTAAACCTGTAAATCAACGAGAATCTTCGAGCCCTAGGTCGTCTGAGAGGGAGAAGCTCTGTCGAAGTCCAGCGACTCCAGCCCTGGAATGGAAGAAGCAGGATTCAGGAGTGCATGAGCAGAGCAACGCCGAGCAAGAAGCAGGACGCAGAGCAGCGTCGAGCAAGCAGTAAGACGCAGAGGAGTAGGTCATTTTGCGAAGGAGCAGAGCAGCAGTGTAGCACCGAGCAGGAGAATGGGGAAAATGCGTATTTGGCCATTTTAATATACGCGTTTAATACGCTTTCCATATTAAACGGGTATTACACGACACATGCTTATTTTTTTTTCCAATTTTTTACTCATTTCTTCAACCTTACAAGCTACCATCTCCTATATTTTTCATCCATAAATTAGCAGTTCAGGTTTAGTCTCTTTAAGGTTCGGTTTCAGTTTTTATCAATCATATTTATTTTTTTCATTCATGAATAAATTGGGCTATTTTTTCTAATTGATTTTCTATCAATTTTTTTTAGAGTTTTTCTTTTATCAAAAATGACTTTATCAAGCAATGATTCTGTTAAATAACAAAATGAGTGGGAGATTATGACAGTCTCTCACTCATGCTGCTCGCCAAATAACATAACACCCTGATCGCTGGGAGTTAAATATGCATGCAATTTCATAATTCAAAATCCTCTAATTACCTTTGAAACTGTACTTTAAGAAAATCTTTAAATTGAAGGATTTTCTCAAATTAAGATTTAAAAGTTAATTGGAGAATTTTGAATTGTGAAATTACATGCATGTTTAACGTTCAAGGATCAGAGCGTTACAATATTTGGCGAGCATCATGAGTGGGCGACTGCCATAATCTCCCACTCATTTCGCTATTTAACAGAAGTACTGTTTAATGAAGTCATTTTTCGATAAAAGAAAAACTGTAAAAATTTGGTAGAAAATCAATTGAAAAAATAACCCAATTTATTCATGAATGAGAAAATTAAATATGATTAATAAAAACTAAAACCGAACTTTAAGGAGACTAAACCCGAATCGTTGCTAAAGCTAGAGGAGAATTTGTCACAATTTTGACAAATCAATGAAGAAGGAGATGCAATTTGTGGCTGATTTTTGGATGAAAAAACATGGGAGATGGGTAGCTTATAAGGTTGAAGAAAATGGTACAATTGAAAAAAAAGGTATGTGTCGTGCATGTGACCATTTAATAGTCATTTGACGATCAGGTGGGTAAGGTGATCGATGAAGAAAGTTTAAGGGCTAATTAAGAAGGAAAAATAGTTTAAGAGGTAAGTGGATATTGGGGCAAAGTGTAGGGGGGTCCTATGATATTAATCCTAATTTTAAATTAGTATTAGCGTTGAAATAAATATACCATCATCTTTGAAAATTATTCTACATCTAAACTAAAACTAAAAATGAAATAGTAATAATAATAACTTGTTTATAATATTTAAATTTTAGTGTTTTTTGAATAGTATAGAAAATAGTTTTATTTTATCAATTTATCATATTCTTGAGAAATAATTTCTCGTATTTAAATATATTAATGTCTTTCTATAAATTCATATATATGAATTAACATAAATATTAGATAGTGTTTAATATATAAATTTATAATGAACACACTATTATTGACTTATAATTAAATATTAGTTATAAATTTTTTTGAAATCAATGTACATATATTCACTTTTCTAATTACATAAGATTATCAAAATATATTATTTTACTAACTATAAAAAAATTATTATTACATACAGATCAAATATTATCAAATGAATTAAATGATAAAAGAAGTGAAATATCTATTTGTGTTATATTTTAATAGACTTTAAAGGGCAAAAATGAGAATAAAAAGTTTTTTTTTTCCTTTTAAGCCCCTTTTAATATAGTACTAGTCAAGACGTACGTGCTTCGCACTTATTCTACCAATTTAAAATATACGTATAATTTGAAATTAATATTAATGTTGAAATATATACACCCCCATCTTTAAAAATTATTTATATATAAACTAAAAGTGAAATAGTATAATAGCTTGTTTATAATATTAAAAATTTAGTGTTATTTGAATAGTATAGAAAATAATTTTGTTTTTATTTACCAATTTATCATATTCTTAAGAAATAAATATATCATATTAAGAGATAGTTTTCCGTATTCAAAATATATTAATCTTTTTATAATTTAATGATATAAAATTTCATATTATTGATAACATAAATATTACAAAATATTTATTCAATAAATTTATAACGAACAAATCATTATTGACTTATAATTAAATATTAGTTATAAATGATATTGAAATCAATCTACATATATTCACGTCTCTAATTACATAAGATAATCAAAATATTTTATTTTACTAACTATAAATAAATTATTATTAGATAAAAAATTAAATACTATTAAATAAATTAAATAAAAAAGATGTGAAATGTCTAATTTGTGTTATATATTAAAGGGGAAAAAAGAGAATAAAAAATTTCTTCCATTTAAACTTCTTTTAATATATACTAGTAAAAACGTACATACGTTGCACGTGATAAGCCTAATTTTGTTGTGTCCCTACCAACAGTCATGTCTAGGAAAAAATGAAGAGAAATTAAAAAAGAATGTTCTCTTTTTTTACTAACTACATGCATAAAAAAATTTGTTTTATTTCTTCCTTATAAAATAAAATATAATGTATTAATTTTAATATAATTTTGAAATTAAAATTTATATTTGACCTTGAGTAAAATAACATATCAATCATACTCACTGGTAAAAAAATTAGAGACCTCACAAAATAGCGTGCTTTGTATGTTATGCGTAGTATTCATTATGTAGTGACTCATAGAAATGTAAGTATACATATTTTAGATATTGTATATATTAGAAAATCTAATACTCGAACATATTGCACATAAGATAATATGTTAAAATTTGAAATTATTCTATAGAACATAATTTTTGAATCTTAGAAAATAATTTTATTTCATCAATATGTCACCTTCCTAAGAAATAATTATATCATTAATAGATTGTTAAAAAACACATCAATTCCTATCTCTAAGTTTATTTGTATGAATTTTTATTTTGTTAATAAATATATGTTACAACATATAAAGTTTATAAATTATAATTTACTAACGAACATATTATAATTAACTAAAAGATAAATATTCTTTATATATAAAAAATATATTGCAATTGACTTTAACGGACATTCACGTTTCTCGTTACACAATATTATCAACATAATTAATTCACAAACTATTTATAGAATTATTTAAAGGAATTGAATAGAAAATAGGTGAAATATCTATTATGTATGATATTTTTGAGGGGGTTTAGAGGGTAAAAGAGAAAATCAAAAGTTTCTCCCCTTTAATATAGATGTTTGAAATTATACTATAAAACATAGTTTTTGAATCTTAGAAATGATGTTATTTCATCAACTTGTCACATTCCTAAGAAATAATTATCATTAATATGTTGTTGAAAAATACATCCATGTCTTTCTCTAAATTTATTTGTATGAATTTTTATGTTGTTAGTAACATATATACTACATAATAACAAATCATTATTAACTAAAAGATAAATATTCCTTATACATAAAAAAATATTGCGATGGACTTTCACGGACATTCACGTTTTTAGTTACACAATATTATCGACATAATTAATTCACAAACTATTTATAGAATTAGTTAAAGGAATTAAATAGAAAATAAGTGAAATACATATTCTGTATGATATTTTAAGGGGGCTTTTAATATAGTATAGATATATTAAAAGGGAAATCAAAAGTTTCTCCCCTTTAAGTCACTTTCAATATAGTAGATATAGATAGATATATAGATGTTGATATTGATGGCGATTCTGAGGTGATACTAACACGTTTCTATGGAAATACAAATGTAGGGCCACACCGATCTTATATGTTGGGGATAAACCTTGATCCGCTAATGTTTTATTAATTCAATTTAGATAATTATATAAATTATGTATTAATTGACTAAATATTGTGTGAATCATTATTAAGTTAATTTGATAAATAATTTTAATGAGAACGCACAGACCAAAAATATTAAATAATTTGATACATCACTCGATTAATTGAAGCTTACTTCATAACGCGGTCAAATATAATTACTCATAAAATTTTGGGGGTTTTAAAGGAAAAACTAACGTTTAAGGAGGAACAAACGTATCTAGTAGGGGTGTAAGCAAAATAAAATAACTGATCAAACCGAATCGAACCGAACCGAACTGATATTCAAATTTTCGTCAGTTCAAGATATAGAAAAACCGCAATTTGCGGTTCGGTTTGCGTTTTAAAGAGATTAAAAGCACTAGGAGCCGAACCACACCAATATATATTTAAAAAGGTATAAATAACTACTAAATTAGTGGCTAGATTAGTGGTAGGCGGTAGATTAGTGGTAAGCGCTTTTTCAAATTACTTGTTATGTATTCTGTTTTTTTAGAAAGTTTTATCCTTTATTTTCGAGCTTTAATTTTCTAATTTTTCTCTGTGATATTTGATCTGGATGTATAGGATTAAAGACTTTTTCATCTTTGTTTTTTTGAGATTTGGATGTTCTGGAGTTTTCCTGTAAGTTTCTGTTAATCTGCCGGTTCTTTTCGGTTTCCTTTGTTTCTTCGCAGACGGTTCGGTTAACATATATTTTCGGTGCGGTTCGGTTTTGATAATTCAAAAACCGCAGTTGCGGTTCCATTTGATATAATCTCTTAAACTGAACCGAACCGCTTACACCCCTAGTATCTAGAATGAATACTATTTCAATTATAGAAGTTAATTATTTGCAAACAATCCTACCATTTACAAACAATAACTCTTTCCTAAACTCGCTATTAGGATTTAGTTTAAAAACTTTCCCATCAAATATTTTTTTGAAGGAAATTAGATTATATTGAAAAATAAAAATCACAGTTAAGGGGGTTTAAACCACCTTTTTATAGAAACCTATTCTTTATCAATCAAGCTAATAAAATACTAACTATTTCATGATCTAGACTATATCTTACAATAGTATCAATAACTGAGTTACAATTTCTATTAACCCAAACAAAAGAAATACCTAAAGCTTGTTTAATCTTGGATTGAATATCTATCACAAGATTCTGCAATCTCTAATCATGTATCGAGAATTGACCTAAAAACTATCCCGAAAAATCATACTTCCCATAGAGTCTCTACACACAATCTCGATAGCATCTTTCTTCAACAATGGAGAAAATGAAGTATCATCGTTCACCTTAATCCTTCCATCAACATGGCTATCCAAGAGGGATTTATCCTCAAACTCGAAGAATCGACGCGATTGAGAGAGCCAAATACAAAACCCATTTAAAACTTCCAGACCTTCAACCCGGGAGTAAGTCTTGAACTAAGAAATTTCTTTAATACTTCCTTCTTCTACACAAACTTTCTCTGCTATTTTTTTAACATGTACATTTCCAATCATCAATCATCACAACCATCAAGGTAACAAGGCAATTGAGAGAGTCAGGATCAAAGATCGAAGAAACAACGATAGTAATGAAAACAGAGAGAACGAACTAACATTTATCAGAAAAACGAGAAGGTTAGAAGACGAACGGAGAGAGAACGAACTTCTGAGTCTTTTCTTGAAAACGGCCAAGAACTTCTTGGAGAAACCCAATTTCCAATTAAATATTGATACCTTCAATTAACTCTATACTGCATTTGTAATAGGGGGAGGGGGAGTGATCATCTGGTTCTTAACAAGGGCTTGTATAGCAACATTGTGACGTATTTTTGGCGAAACCGTTGTGTTGAACCAAGTGCCGTAAATTGGCCTCCAACGTTGTTGTGGATGTACATATGATTTAGTTCTGTATGTCGATGGTGACCTTCAACTGAGGATGATGGTTCATTCAAAACTGTCAACCGCAGTTGTGGCGGTAATTCTGGCGGCGGTCTAGTAAAATCATCTTCGTTTAAAATTTGGTTGTCATAGCTTGACTCTGGGGATGGAGGGCATTCGAACTCTGACAGGCTTTCGGGCAATTCCGAAACATGTTCCTGGAAAGATGGTTCTTTGACTATTCAGAGATAGTAGTACTTTTTCATATCGATAATTCTGTTTCTCATGTCAAGGGAAACTTGTTATCCTTATAGACAAAAGCAGATAGACATGTTCTTGATATGTTACGGAACACGAGTGATAATAGTTTCTTTTACATATTGATGTTGATAAAATACCCAACGTGAAATTACCTGCAAATCCAGAATATTGAAAGCATTCCCTGAATCGTCAAGCGTCCATGGGAGATCGGGAGCGCAGAGCAACCATCCGTCAACGATGAAGCGGTAATGGTAGTTGCCCGGAATGAGTGACTTCATAATGACAAACTCTTTACCTGTGTTCTGCAACATCTCCCTAACAACAGAAATATATTTCAAAGTTGTACATTATGTAAGTAAAAAAGAGAAATTTAAACTGGCAGATCCTTGAGAAGAGAAGAAACGAAATTTAGACCCCACGTTTGTTTCTAGCAACATTTAGCTTTTTTTACGGGGAAAAACTAAATTGCCGGCTTATTAGAAAGTTTTCTGTTGGTGTCTGTTAAACTATGATCTCGTCAAAATATTTTGCTAGACTGTGGTTTTGGCAAGTATTATATCTTAACGTCAAAATTCTATGCCGGGTCTAGCAGCAAATGCTTGCTAGACCATGGTCTAGTAAGGGCAACTTAGCATTTTCCCTTACAAAAAATGGCACATTTCATTAATATCAATCAATTGTTCAAAATATCATTTTTTTTCTTTTCTTGATTGTCTATCCAGTGAAATTTCCATGTAATAAAACTTAAGGAGCATCTACAAATTCCTAATACCTAGTCTCCCAGTTGTCCCATGATCCGACCACAGCTACTAGATTGCCACCATGATTCCACATGATCCTCACTTGTGTCCTTGTACCATGGAACACAGCTTCATCATATGCTGCAATTTGAGGCTGTATTGTTTCATCTGCAGGCATTGATGAGGGAGCCATAGGGCCCTGCAGTAGTGTGATATTAAAATACAGGCATTTTCTTTCTGTAATTGTCACTGTGGTGCAACAGACCAACTTTTAGTAACCTATATTTTCGTATTTCCTAAATCCATTGATATCCCTTTTCACCATCCGGCCTTTCGAACATCGCCGGAATAAAAAAGGATCTTATTGTCAATGTTATTTGTAATCCAATAAATTAACAGACGTTTTGCAGATTGAACATTAGGCCTCAGGGTACTGATAATGCAATGCAGAAAGATTACTGTTTAGAAACATGCATTAATAGCAAACACTTCAGTTATTATGTATGTTTACAAGTGAAAATGTGCTTCCTTCGACAATTCCCCTTGTGTAACTGAAATCAACAAAATAGAATAGATACTTCAACCAATAGATTCCAAATTTCAACTTTCACAGTAGATATGTAACAAGCATATATATGCAGCCTGTGAGAGCTAAGTTTTGGATAACTAGGAACGAACCTGGCAATGAATATAACATGCACATCCAAGTTAGTCTACACAGTTGGTTGGTTGTTATATGGGTAATGCTCCTTGTAAGCTTGTTCTTGTCCGTATTAATACATTTTTAATTACCAAAAAATAAGTTGTAAAACCCATATTGAAAAACAAAACAAAATGATAATATTTCACCAGAAATGGGAAAAACAAGCATTAAACAAATATGAAATCCATGAAATAATTTAAGTACCTGAGGATCTACAAAGACAAGAGGCGGTTGATGAGGCTCATAGCTATGTGGAGGAAGCTGAACCATTAGATCTAAAGGCGTATAAGCCTGACAACCAAGGTATACACCATTCTCTGCAAACTTTATATTCTGATCAAAATTCCCTTCAGACTTCTTCTCTCCAGAAGAGCCTTCTCCATGTTTTCTAATACTAGCATTATTACCCATCACTGTTCGTAGAATAGAAACCACTTATTACCTTGACCCAGAAAATCAAAATAAAATATTTACCCAAAAATCTAAGTAAGAAAAGAAAATGATACATCAACTGCAAAAGTAAATCATCGGAAACCAATAAAAATCAAAACTTTGAGATGAAAAATGAACCCAAAAAAATATATGAAGAAAATGAGAAAGACCCATGTAAAAGAAAAACTAAAGGGGTGTTTGGTAAGGGGTAACATACCCATAATTTCAGATCAATCGCAGAAATACGAAAACCCAAAACGATTAATTGCTGGAAGAAGGATTTCTGCATCGGCCAGCAGCTGTATTTATAGACTTCTTGATTAATGTTTTTATGGAAAGTGATATAATTTGTCCTCTCTCTCCAGTTTTCCTATATAAAATCTCTCCTGCTCTGCTGTGATAGAAAGCAAAGTGCACAATGAACAGAGAATTATATTCTCCAATAAATTAGGAAGATTCTTTGGTGGACTAATAATGATGAAGGTTTAAAAGGGAATGTTACTCTGCTCTCATTTATTCATTAAAACTTTGTTTTCTCCAACACTTGGGAGTCTTTTATAGTCCATGAAGCAACCAATCCTAGACTGCCGCTTCATTGCCTGTTTATTTATCTTAATTAAACCTCAGATATTTGTCTTATACAATTTTTTTGTTAATTCCTTAATTACATTGAAACCTTCGCTCAAATAGCACCGAAAATACTTATATATTTTAAATTATGTTTAAATATGTTTAGTTTAAATAACAAGAAAAGATTTGCTTGAAAAGGTCACAATTCAATTTTGGAATTATGACGTATTTACTTTGTAGATTGTAATTATTAGTTTTAGATGATATTAGAGATAATGACAAAAAATAATGCAAAAAGATTAAGCTTAGTTTATGGGCACTAATCACATGGTTGGAGGATTAAGCGACCACGACATACATCTTGTTATCAAATTCGTAACATTAAAAAAATTCGAAAGAAATTTAAAAAAAATTATTGGAATATTAATTTAATTAATTTTTTTTTAAAAGTTGAAGCTAGTTTGCTTAGCTAGGCATGTTCTAATCGTAGCTATAGTCAGATTATGCTTAAAATATGGATTATACTAATTAATTAAATAAATATTTTTATAAAAATTGATTTGATTAATCGATTGTATATACATAAGCATCTTGTTCATGATCTATCATATTAAAATTATGTCCAAAGCAAATGAAACACATATGAGACACCCTTGGTGTAAGGGTGTATCTTTGCATGGGAGGGCAATCGTATGGAAGAGAAGAAACATGTATTGTCATCCATCCCAATTAGAGCTGTTGAAAGTTCAGACCGGCTTAGAAACACACTGGAGCTAGCTATTTATCCTTTCGTTTTGCCAACAAAGATGTTTGTTTTAAGCTGTGTAACTCTTAGGTTGAGAAATTTTGATTCCTAGGAAATCAGAGCATATGAAACCTAACTCAAAATGATGGGTTTTTAATATTTCTATGTGAAAGGATGAGATTTTTTTTTGGTTAAAAACTAAATATATTCAACTAAAAAATTATGTTTATATAAGGGGAGTTCATATTGAGATAAATCATACAAATTATATCATAATGCACCCAAAGAGATTCATAAGTCAAAAATTAACATGCCACATCGCAATAAGAGATACATAATGAATATTCAAATAGAGGTTCACATGAGACAAACCAAACACAAGGAAATTCTACTAGGTTGTAAGCAGTTCGATTCAGTGCAATTTAAGGTGTTTTAACGAACCGAACCGTAAATGCGATTTATTAAAATTAGGAACCGAACCGAACCGGTCAGAATGAAGAAACATCGCTGAACCAAACCGTCAAATTTTTTTCTAAACCGCACCGAACCGGTTCAAACCGGTAAAATAAACAAAATAAGTTCTATTGAAAACAAACAAATTTTAGTTTGAACAATTTCTTGAAAACGTATATTTTCATGTGGAAACAGAGAATAAATAATTGAGATCGTTATAATACAAAGTTCTATTAATAGATTATATATACAATCATAAAACAATAAAATTCTCATAAGCATAAAAAAATTCATAAAGACAAAAAACTAAAATACAAACTAAAAAAACAAAATACAAACGAGTGATAGAGAGAGTAAGGAAGTGGTGAAAATGTTTATGGATTAGGATTAAAGTATTGTGAAAATCTCTTTATATATTGAATATTTGATTCGGTTCGGTTATATATCAAAGATCAAACCGAACCGTCTAAAATGTTGAGACCGACCGAACCGCATCGGTTCAGTCGGTTTTAATGGTTTTTCTTACACCCCTAAATTTTACAACTAACCAAAAACAGCACAAAAAAACCTAGCCATCATCTCTACTCAATTCACCACCTAACTAATCATCTCAAACAAGATACCAAGGTATACCACAGCTAACAACCTGAATTAACCAAACAAACCTAGACACTGGGCAACCAAATAAACTAAGGACAGAGCAATCAACTTAGACCCACATGACGACCAAAGCAAGTGACCTCGCTGGGCTCACCCACTGCAATGGTTGGACCCCGAGAAGTTACATCCTCGTCTGGCACAGCTTAGGCAGACCCAGAACCGATCTGACCTCAGATTTGGGAGTCTAGTCTCGGTAGAAGTAGGTGTCGCTGGTGGAGTCCGGACCTCAAGCAAACCCGTGAGGTTCAAGAGACGGGTGGATGTCGTAATGTCTGACGGAAGAGATGCTCACCCAGCTCTGGAGAGAAGAAGAGCCTCTCTGACCTGATCCGAGACTGCGAAACCCCCATAGAAGAGCTCCGACGACCTGCTACATGGCAATTAGAGCAATGGTGAAGATACTTTTTTCTGGTGGATCTAGAGATTGAAGAAAGTTTTAGAAAAACCCAAGCCCCACCGGCGAGATACCTGCAATAGGCCTCAAAACTGCATCATCCAAAGCTCAATTCAGAAATACCTCCCACGTGGAACGTCGCGCCCCTTCAGCTCCTGATAAACACCCTAAAGAGAGACACAGAGCCTAGCCCTGAGCTCGACGGAGCTCAGAGTCAGGCTCGGAAATGACGGATTGAGAGATTCCTCGGCGACGACTGGGGTAATTGAGAAATTTCTAGAGAGAGGTGAGACCTTCTCTCTCTAGGAATCTCTTCCCATGCTAATGATGAGATTTATTTTATATTTCAAACTTTAAAACTATTATATTTGAATTTTTTTAACATTGAAGGAACAAAATAAATAAATAAATTTCAATACTAACTCATTTAAACTTTGAATTAAAATATTTAAGAAAATCATTTATACTATTAAATAATCACTCTATTCATTAAATCTATGTTTTATATGTAAAAATCTATATTTTTCATAAGTTTTGGAAAATTTATTTTATTTAATCAATGACTTTGAATTTGTATTTTTAACTAAAAGTTTAACTATGAAGTGTAATGAATATGAAAATATTTCACTAATAATGATTTAGCATTAAATTCTCATGTGTAACCTAACATAGAAATTTTACATACTTAGACATTTAATTATCTTATACCACCATTCTTAGTAATTCAATTTCCTAAGCTTAATAAAAAAATTTCAATACCAAACCGCTCCTTAAAACTGTAATTGTTTTTCCAGCAAAATTCTTATGCCTATGTATAGATCTCGTGAATTAAGTATATATTCACTTTTATTGTTAGGTTAAATGAAAGTATAATGGAATTATGTATAAGAATGACGAGTACTTAATTAACCAAGTTTCTTAGTTTTTTAATGTTGTTCCTTTTACTCAATTTTTAAAGTCCAAACAGATTTTAGTTTTGGACTAGAAACATGCATGATTGCATATTAGTAAAATGGTTAACCAAAAGCTAGTTAATTAGGGAGGTTTGATTTGAACATATTTGATATAACTCTAATTAAATGCCATTTGTCACCATAAACCTTGAACAAATGTTTGATAAGGCAAAAGCAGTGTTGAGGCCATAAATCTCTCAACAGCACGTGCACTCCCCTCTTAGCCGGGAATCTACAAAACACAAATAAGAAACTCAAAGAATGAGTAGAACTAAGGGGATGGTTTCCTTACCTAAGGGTCTCCGATGCCTAAGTCAATTTCCTGATAGAATTTTGACAGAGTTTTTCTAAGGAGAGAGTAGCTTACCTTCTTCTGGAGTAGGTCGGGGTATTTATACCTGGAGCCCTTACGAGAGGAAACGTGTCGAAGAAGCTGTCTCGAAAGGAAGAGTGTCGAAGAAGTTGTCTCGAGAGGAAGCATGTTGAAGATGTCTCGAAGATGTGGTGATCCTTCATTGACATGATGAGTTGGGGTCAATATTTAATGTCCTTGCCCTTCGAGCTGGCATAAAGGTTGAGGTGACTTAAAAGAGACATGTCTGATATGGGAGGCGGCGATTAGACGCCCAAATCAGGGGAAGAGTAGGAAGATGCCACCTCGACTCTTACTTTCAGTGGATAATGATGGTGCTGACGTTGGATGGTTATCCAGACTTTCAAGCCTTTGATGAGTATTCCTTGCTCCTTATAGGCTCTGCCTACCTAACCTGCCTTGGTAATGGTTTAGTGAGTTTAGGTCGGGTAGAGCGCCCGACCCATGGTTAGGCCTCGGTTGGCTCCCCAAGACACGAGATGTGGTGCCGTTGGGGAACATGTCTTACCTTTATCAGTCTTCTGGACAATGCCCAAAACAGTTGCCTTCAGTTAAGGATTTTGTGCAGGCCTTTCCTGCCTAGGTCCGAAGACATCTATGCCTTGTCCTGAGCATGTGTTGAACTGTTTAAGAGCTTCGTTGCTTTGAGCAATTCATGTGGGCATAACCATGTCCTGTTGGAGTACCCTTGATGATTGAGCCTACCCCCGAGATGAAATTCTCGCGCGCGAGTTCCTACGTTTGTCAAAATTTGAAATTTGCCCCTCTCGGGAGTAGTGGTAATGATGGCGCATAAAGGATGGGTGTAGACAACACTACTCCTGCTACTGAAGCGTCATTTATCACATCATCGAGTGTGTGGGTGAAATTTGTTTCCTGAGCTTGTCTCATCAATTTGTGAATTAATGGCCTCCTGATACGTTGGATTACTTAAACAGCCTCAATCATTGCTTCCCCCGAGATCTATAAATGAGCGGTTTTGTTCTTCATACCTCCCACTTTTTTTCCTATCTGAGAGAGAGGAGCCACTTAACAACTTCCTTTTGTGTCCCCCAATCCCTCCTTCATACGAAATTGAAAGTAGTCTTCTTCTTCCCAGGGGACTTTTCATCGTGAGAAATTCCTCTGAATCTTTTCTCCCACATTCGTCGACTTGGACCACGTCTTCCTTTATGTTGGTTACTAAGCCACATGCCTTGAGGTCATTGGCTTTCGGTTTTTCAATAATTTATTCGCCGCTACTAAGTCCTTTCTCCTACCTTTTTTTCCCTTTTCATTTTCCCATTTTCTTTGGGTTTTTTTCATATTGTCTGAGGAATTCATAGAGTTTCGTCGCCCGTATGGATTCAAATTCACCGACCGAGGCTGCTGGTTCCCGTGCTGTCCTTGAATGCTGTACGAGCCCAAGATAGAGTTCTTATTGTTGGGGGCTGATGACTACCCTTCTTCCTTAACCGAGGAGGACCTAGTCGCCATCCGAAAGAAATACCACATCTTGGACTACATCTTCCAATGGCTATTGGAGGCGGGTGAGAGAATTAGTGCCCTGCGACACGGAGGAGTCTGGCTGTAATTGGCCGCTCTAGACGGTGGGCTGCGACTCTCCTTGCATCCCTTTCTTAGGAAGTGGTTTTCTTCAATGGGGATAACTCTAGCCCAACTCCAACATAATTCTTGCAGGGTCCTGGTTGGATGGTGGGTCTTGTGGAGGTTATATTCTGGTGAGGACTTCACGCTAGAGGATTTTGACTTTCTGTTCCAACTAAAGTCTCCTCCTAAGAAATCGGGTGAGGAGGCTCCTTCTCGGGACCTGGGTTGGTACTGTTTGAATTAAATAATTAAATAATCTTATTTAAACATCAGTTAATCCTAGATTGTTGGGGGTTGGTACTGTTAATTTTGAAATTTCATATTGTTCCTTCACGACGATGACTATTGGGTATTTCTAAATTCACATCGGTACAGTCAAATTTATAATAAGATTATAATTCCATATCAAAATGACAATACATAGGAATTCATAGAAATTGTTTTAATTAAGAAAAATAGTTTTTTCTAATTAAAAAGGGTTTTGTTCAAAACTTGAAGATTATGAAGATGGACATCAGGAGGAGAAGGAAATATTTGAGAAATATGTATTCTTGAAGTCCGCTTTATAATTTTATTTCTTTATTTCAAGGGTTGTAATTTAGAAATTTTCAATAGTCACCTAGTCCATTATAATTTTTATTTATTTTTAAATAACTGTTTAATTGTTGTGTTTAATAACATATTCATTCATTAGTCGATCACATGTCATAAATGAAAAATCCAAACTCTTTTAATTATTGATTTAAATTTAGAAATTAATGTAAGTTTAAAATTAATTATTAATTTTTGATTTTATGAAAATTAAAAATCAATAGGTTGATTGAGTTTAACCCAAGTTTGACCAAATCAAATTAAATATTTATTTGATGAAGTCAAAGTCAACTATATTAAAAGGGATAATTATAGAAATTGTTTTAATTAAGAAAAATAGTTTTCCAAATTAAAAAAGGTTTTTTTTCAAAGCTTGAAGATTATGAAGATGGACATCAAGGGCAGAATGCAATATTTGATAAATATGTATTCTTGAAGTTCACTTTATAATTTTATTTTTTTATTTCAAGGGTTGTGATTTAGAAATTTTCAATAGTCACTCAGTCCATTATTATTTTATTTAATTATTAAATAACTGTTTAATTGTTGTGTTTGATAACATATCCATTCATTAGTCGATCACATGTCATAAATGAAAAACTCAAACTCTTTTAATTATCGATTTAAATTTAGAAATTTATTATTAATTTTTGATTTTATGAAAATTAAAAATCATTAGGTTGATTGAATTTGACCCATGTTTGACCAAATCAAATTAAATATTTATTTGACGAAGTCAAAGTCAACTATATTAAAAGGGATAATTATAGAAATTATTTGAATTAAGAAAAATAATTTTTCTAATTAAAAATGATTTTGTTCAAAACTTGAAGATTATGAAGATGGACATCAGGAGCATAATGCAATATTTGGGAAATGTATATTCTTGAAGTTCGCTTTGTAGTTTAATTTCTTTATTTCAAGTGTTGTAATTTAAAAGTACTAAATAGTCACTGAATCTATTATTATTTTATTTAATTATTAAATAAATTAAATAATTATTATGTTTGATAACATGTCCATGCATTAGCCGATCACATGCCATACATGAAAATCTCATACAATTTTATTTAATCATGCATCTCATCTGTAGAAGCATGATTTATGAGGATTGTCCTAAAATGTTTATATGTATTACTTTATAAAACCAATTGCATGTAAACTGCTAGGTTTTAACTAGTTAAAACTTGGTAATCACACCACACTAAAGGCTATAGTAAGCTTTAGGTTAACTGACTTTAGTAAAATAATTTTATTAAAGTGAATATAATTAGTTAGTTAATCTAAGTTCACCTAATTATGACTTAGACGCTTCAGAAAGTTAAATGAACTTAGACCAATGAGATTGGATTAACTGATAATTAAATATTCATAGGGTTATTATTTTAACTAGTAATTAATTTAAAATTAATTGCTTAGTTAAAATAGAAACACATTATCCTAAAATAGTGAGTGGGTAAAGGTTGACATGTCAATGTAATCTATGGTCTCAATTATTAGTACAACACCATAAAGTGCAGTGATGGTCTCGAGGTGGCTTTGTTTTCATCCCCTAAAGAAGGTTTCGAGCTGTACCAATACTAAGGTTGGATTTCTTAAGAAGATAGGAGAAAGTGATGTAGTTTAGTTTTGACCGACCCTAAGACAACATATTCTAAATAAGTCATGAAATCTGAAATGGTGGATTACACTCACAAAGTCACAATTAAGTTTTCATGTGGATAGTTGTGGCTTGACCGAACAAGCGATACCTTATTATTAAAAGAGAAAATATGAAATATTTTAAGTTCTAATTAATAAGGATGATAATATATCATAGACAATCTGAGATTAATCTGACCGGCCCTAAGGCGACACATTAATTGTTGGATTATTTTATCATGATTAGTAAATGCTAAATTTATGTTTTTATTATGATTGCATTCATGCATCACGTTTACTTTTCAAATTCTAGATATTTATCAATTATATTGAATCATGTATGTTTTAAATTTCAGTTATCAATATTATGTCTACCATGAGCAACTATGTTACTGCTTTACTCGCTCTTGAGAAATTGAATGGTGATAATTTTGTATGTTGAAATCAAATATGACTTTATTGCTGAGGAATGTCCTGAGGAGCCCGCTGGTAACGCCCTTAGGAATGTTAGGGAAAAATATGATGCTTAAATCATATCAAACAATAAGGCGAAGTGCTATATGCTTGTGGGAATGAATGATGTTCTGAGAACCAAGCATGAAAGTATGGAGACTGCCTATGAGATTATGGAATCTTTACAGGCAATATTTGGGCAGCAGTCTGATCAAAGTCGTCACGAGGCCACTAGAAGCTATATGACAACTAAGATGAGGAATGGTACTTCTGTTCAAGAACATGTTTTGAACATGATCAACATAATGCACGAGGCAGAAGTACATGGGGCGACCATTGATGAGCGGACTCAAGTTAGCATCATACTAGAGTCGCTCACACTAACTTTTTCTGCGTTCACGACCAACTATGTTATGAACAAGTTGCAATTCAACATGACCCAATTGTTGAATTAACTACATACTTTTGAGTCACTCAATCTTAGAATGACCAAAGAGGGCGAGGCAGATATTGTCGAGCAAAAGCCTTCTCCAATATTGTTAAGAACAAGAAAAGGAAGAAGAACAATGATAAGGACAAGAGTTAGAACAAAAGAGTAAAGAAAGCCAAGATATCACCAAAAGCTAAGAAGAATAAGACAACAAGCTCAAAGGAAAGTGTTTCCACTGTGGGGTTGAAAGTCATTGGAAGAGAAACTGTAACAAGTATCTCTCTGAGCTGAAAAAGAAAGGTAAATATGATTTACTTGTACTTGAAGCTTGTTTAGTAGAATATGATTTCTCATCCTAGATACTTGATTTATGAGCCACTAACCATGCATGTTCTTCTTTGCAGATGCTTGATTCGTCAAGGGAGCTGACTGATTGCTAGGTCGTTTTGAAAATTGGCAGTGGTGCGCTCGTGTCAGCTAAAGCATTAGGGATAGTCTGTTTACTTTTTGGATATAATTACTTAGTTTTGAACGATGTTTATTATATTCCTGGTTTTTCGATAAATTTGATTTCTCTTTCATTTTTGCAAGAACAATTATTTGAAGTTTCTTTCATTAATAAATAGTTTATTATTTCTAAGAATGGATTCAATGTCTGTATCAAAATCTAAAAATAACAAACAACAAAAGGTTTCTCATGATAATAACACATGTTTATGGCATCTTAGGTTGAGACATATTAATTTAGATAGTTTAAATAGGTTAACAAAGTATGGTGATTTGAGAGAGCTAAAATTAAGAACTCTTCCTGTTTATGAATCCTATCTAGAGGGTAAAATGACCAAGAGATCTTTAACAGGAAATGGCCAAAGAGCCAAGGAACCATATGAGTTAGTACACAGTGCTATCTGCGGATCGATCAATGTACAAGCTAGAGATGAGTATGAGTATTTTGTCACTTTTATTGATGACTACTCAAGGTATGGTTTATGGTTACCTAATGCATCAAAAGTTTGAAACTTTTGAAAAGTTTAAAGACTTCAAGGCTGAAGTTGACAAGTAATTAGGTAAATCATTGGAAAGCCTTCGATCTGATTGATGTGGTGAATACTTAGATTTAGAATTCAAGAATTATTTGTTAGAGTGTGGAATCTTATTTCAACTCATAGCACTTGGAACACCACAGCAAAATGATGTTGTAGAGAGGTGAAACCGAACCTTAGTGGATATGGTTAGGTCGATGTTAAGCTACTCATCATTGTCACCTACATTTTTGGGATATGCACTATACACGACAACTTATATTTTGAATGTAGTACCCTCTAAGTCTGCAAGCAAGACGCCTTTAGAGTTATGGAATGACTCCAAACTTAGTTTACGTCATTTCCGTATATAGGGGTGTCCAGCTCACGTACTTAGATCCAAGACCGAAAAGTTAGACTCAAGGTCTGAGGTATGCATATTCGTTGGTTATTCTCTGAAGGCTAGAGGTGGGTACTTTTATAGTCACAACGATCAAAATGTGTTTATGCCGACAAATGAAACCTTTCTTGAGCATGACTATATGCAAAACTACAAACCTCGTAGTAAAGTAGTTCTTGAGGAATTAGCGACTGATGAGATCAAACCACATTCAATTTCTACTAATAAATGACAAACCAGAGAAATCACAGTTCTAGCAAAGGAAATCCCGGTGCAACGTCGTAGTGGGAGAGTTGTGAGATAACCAGTTCGCTACGAACTAGAGGCACATGTCCTAGTGTCAGACACTAATACGGACGATTCGTTATCTTATGAAGAAGCAATTGATGATCATGAAAAGGAGAAATGGCACGATGCCATGAACCAGGAAATGAAATCTATGTATTCAAATTCCGTCTGGAAAGTTATAAATCCACCTCCCATTGGATGTAAATGGATATTCAAGAAGAAAATAGGTGTAAATGGGAAAGTAGAGACTTTTAAGGCACGGTTTAGTAGCTAAAGGCTATACATTAAGGGAGAGAGTTGATTATGAAGAGTCATTCTCCCAAGTGGCCATGCTAAAATTCATTCGCATCATTTTGTCCATAGTTGCTAGTTTTGACTATGAGATATGAAAAATGGACGTCAAGACAGCTTTTCTGAATAACTCTCTTGAAGAAAGCATCTATATGATGCAACAAGAAGGGTTCGTACAAAAGGGGCAAGATAAAAAAGTATGCAAGTTGCTTAAATTCATTCATGGATTAAAGCAAGCATCTAGATCTTGGAATCTTATCTTTGATGAGATTATAAAGTCTTACGGTTTCGAGCAAAATGGTGACGAAGCCTGTGTTTATAAATACACCAAAGATAAGATAGTGGTTTTCTTAGTTCTTTATGTTGATGATATTCTGCTCATTGGGAATAATGTAGAAACTTTGTCAAATGTAAAGAAGTGGTTAGCTGAGAAATTTTAAATGAAAGATTTGGGAGAAACGAGCTATGCTCTAGGCATCCAAATCCTAAGGAATAGAAAGAACAAGTTCTTGACACTTTCTCAGGCATCTTATATTGATAAGGTGCTGGAGAGATTCTTTGTGGAGAATTCTAAGGTCAACAACCGACCAGACATGGAATTGTCCTCTCCAAGGAACAATGTCCTAAAACACCTTAGGAGGAAGAGGATATGAGAAAGGTTCCATATGCTTCAGTAGTTGGAATGTCATGTATGCCATGTTGTGTACGAGACCAGACATTTATTATGCAGTGAGAATTGTCAATTGTTATCAATCGAATTCAGGTTTGGAACACTCGATTGGAGTAAAGCACATTCTTAAGTATCTTAGGAGAATGAGAAACTATATGCTTGTGTATTCAGGTGGAGAGACCTGAACCCCACTCGATATACTGATTCTGATTTTCAATCAGACAGAGACAATCAAAAGTCGACATCTGGATCAATATTCATCCTAGGTGAAAGAGCTGTAATCTGGAGAAGTATAAAACAATTGAGCATTACGGATTCCACTTAAGAAGCCGAATATATAGCGGCTTGTGAAGTTGCGAAAGAGGCAATATGGATCAGTAAGTTCTATTCTGATCTGGAAGTAGTTCCAGATATGGACAAGCCACTGATCATGTACTGTGATAATAGTGGGACGGCAGTAAATTTCAAGGAACTGATGAGTTCTAAGAGAGATCGTGCATCGAGGGGATGTAACTGTTATAAGGATAGCATCGGAACGGAACCTAGTTGAATCTTTTACAAAGGCCCTTCATGCGAAGTCATTTGAGGGTCACGTGCGTAACATGAGATTAAGAGAGATGCTACATTTACTTTAGGGAAAATCGGAGATTGTTGGGGATTACGCTATCAAAACATGTGTATTGACATTTTGATATGATATTTAAATAAGATTATTGAATTTCTATCAATTACTTATTATTTTCACAATTTTTATTTTCTCACAATTTCTAGCAACAGTGTAAAATTTACTGGATACCACTTGTCGGTAGTCACGGCGCGTGCACGGCGGAAATGTGAAGGCGCGTGACCTTTTAAAAAATTACACTTTTAATAAAAATCGAATCGTTTAATCCAACAAAACTTGCAATGCCACGATAACCAAATAAAAATTTTTATTGAAAACTCTTTTTTCAATCAGTCAGATTCCATTATATATTTATAAGTTAAATATATAACATATAAGGTTATGAATCATATATCTCTTGTAGTCTATATCAAGTGTCCTTGCAAAAACCGGTTGATCCTCCGTTCCCACGAAATCGTTCTAACGATCAGTAGACTCCGAGATTCACACCAAGATCTTTCAAGTTAATCCACAACGCACTTGGGCGTGTGTGGACAAGTAGAATATTACAAGACATTTTTTATGTCTCTCGATGTTCTCAACACATGAGATCTAGAGATTTACTGAGAAAGATTTTAGTGAGACCATTCTCTAAAAGTATGTGATGATTATTCATTTAGAGATCTGATTAACGTTTAATCATAGAAGAAAAACTCTCTACACTAATTGTTACATTCAACTCTTTATTGACGAACTGATGATATGATCAACTGAGTCTCTCCACTTCTTTCAACAACTAAGACCATTAGAATAATATCTATATATAATCTAGATAATGGTGTATCATATTTTGAGGGATAAACTGAAATAATATTTAATTATAAAATTATCAATTGTAGTGGGACCCACTGCAATTGTGGACAACTGCAGTGCCATGGTGTGGCGTGAGCCAGCACAATGCCTCATGGCACTACAGTGTTGCACACTCACTACCGTTGTGCCACGTGGCGTCACAGTAGTCCATGTCAGTTTCTGATACCTTATCAATGATTGATACGTGACAATTACTACGAATTAAATATTTATTTTAATTTGATAATTATCTAGATATCAATTAATTCAAAATTAACATATCTGATTATTCCTATCAACTAACTTATCTGTTATTTCACAAATAATAGATTTAGTTCATTTAAATTATTATCTAATAATAATTGAGTTATCTAATTTCACAAATTTGACATTCTGTCTCATTTATCGATAATTAAAAAATTGATAATTACTTATATATATATATATATATATATATATATAAATAATTCATTTAATTAATTCTTTATTAATTAATCACACATCCATATCTCATAATTATGTACTTGCCCCAGAATAAAAATTTCTTTTGCAAGTCAATCCTTTTCTCATGTCTTGAAATACTCACACTCTAGACATCATAGTATAGAAGTGACTTAGGGACCATGTAACTATAATCCTAAGCTCCAACAAACTGGATTATTAATTAAACTCTTTAATTAAATAATTTTATCGATTAATTCCATTATTCATCCACTATAAATATGAAATTGTATTCTTAGAGATTATAGAATGTATTTACAGATTATTCTCATGTAGTCTACTGGTATAATCATTTCATGTAATTATGTCCTCCAATTATTGGTTCGTAAATTAGAACTGATCAAAATTACCATTTTATCATTCTAATTAACTCTTGATTCTTAAGTATCTTTAATCCACTAGTGAATGACTAATTAATAATCTTATTATAAATTTGAGCTCAATACCCATTCGGTTTCAGAATTAACACTTAAGAGAATCAATATACGACCCGTTAGGAAATATTAGATTCCAAATCTTGTAAGACCATTCTCTTAGCCATCCACATCACTGAATCACCAAAATAAAAATCACTAGCCTGATTAATAAACATACATTAATGAGTGAATCACAAGATCAAAGAGACATGCATAAGAGTTCAAACTACTCATAATTCATATTGATCTACATATGATCATCAAATTGATATGTATTAAATCTTTATGATAAATAACACGTTAATAAATATATTAATTCACGTCGGTCGTATCATATATAATCTTATTATATACAGTAATTTCACTAAGATGTCTATCTACATCAATGATCTGGATTTAGATCCATTCATTAAGATCCATGCTTTAATATGTTGCTAACAATTTTATTCATTGATCTTAATCCTAGTGTATATATTCTAGATAATGGTATATTAGATTTTTAGAAATAAACTGAAATAATATTTAATTATAAAATTACAAATTATAGCGGGACCCACTGTAATTGTGCACAATTATAGTGCCGCGTAGCACTGCTATGTCGTGAGCCAACACATTGCCTCACGGCACCACTATAGTGTCATGTGGCACAACAATGTTGCACACTCACTACTGCCATGCCACATGGCATCACAATAGTGCATGTCAATTTCTGATACTCTATCAGTAATTGACCTGTGGCAATTACTGTGAATTAAATATTTATTTTAATAAGATAATTATCTGATTATCGCTATCAATTAATTTATCCAGTTATTTCACAAATAACAAATTTAGGTTATTTAAATTATAATCTAATAATAATTTAATTATCTAGTTTCAAAAATTAGATATTCTGTCTCACTTATCGATAATTACTTATATATATAATTTCTGAAAATTATATTTAAATATATAAATAATTTAATTAATTAATCACACATAATTATCTCATAATTATGTACTTACCCCAGAATAAAAAATTCTTTTGTAAGTAAGTCATTTTCTCATGTCCTAAAATACTCACACCCTTAACAACGCGGTATAGAGGTGACTTGGGGGGTCATGGACCTATAATCTTGCACTCTAATAAATCGAATTATTAAATAAACTCTTTAATTAAATAATCTTATTTATTAATTCTATTATTACTCCACTATAAATATGAAATTGCACTCTTAGAGATTATAGAATGTATTTACTGAGTATTCTCATGTAGTCCATTGACATAATCATTTCATGTAGTTATATTCTTCAATTATTGGTTAGTAAATTAGAACTGGTCAAAATTATCGTTTTACCCTTCTAATTACCTTTTGATCCTTAAGTACTATTAATCCACTAGTAAATGATTAATTTATAATCTTATTATAAATTTGAGCTCAATAACCATTCAGTTCTAGAATTAACACTTAAGAGAATCAATATATGATCCGTTAGAAAAAATTAGATTCCAAAGCTTGTAAGATCATGTCCCCAGCCATCGACATCACTGAATCTCTAAAACAAAAATCTCTAGCCTGGTTGACAAACAAACTTTAACGAGTGAAAAATATCTAAGAAATGCAAAGGAGCTCATGACTACTCAGGATTCAGACTTATCTATATATGATCATCGAATTGATGTGTATTAAATCTTTATGATAAACGACACGTTAATAAAAATATTAATTCACATAGATCCTATCATATATCATCTTATTATATAAAGTATCTTCATTAAGATATCTATTCACATCAATGATCCGGACCTAGATCACACACATTGATAATGCTTAGTGAACCGTAGCAGTAACCATTCATTAAAAAATACATACTTTAATATGTTGCTCACAAATTTATTAATTATCTTGATCTTAATCCTCTCGTACTAATATAACATCATAGTCCTATAAATGAATATTGAATTTTTAGATATTTATATAAATTATTCAACAATAATTTAAAAGAACAATTATAAGAAAAATGTAATCCTCTTTAAATTTCATATCAAAATGTCAATACATATGCTTTGAGGGCATAACCTCCAATAGGTACTACATTAGTTGCAGGATCACGGGTGTGAAGGGACTTGTGAGTAACGTCCCCACCTAGTATAGAGAGCGGAAAGACTGTTGGTTCGTGATCTTTGGATCTTGGGAGTCTCGTCCTGGGGATTCAGAGCTTATGAATTCAACGCCTCGGGTCTCTAAGACAGCAGGTGAGATCGTGATTTAGAGGAAGGAAGCATGCTCGTGCTTAGTCCCAGAGTTAACTTCTCTTTCTTTCTTTTTTCTTTTTTTGCAGTAAGAAGACAAACAATGAAAGAACTCTCTGTCCATTTTCAGGCTCGGGTCCTTAATCTTTCCGAGATCCATGCTGACCAACGCCACTTTAGTTTCCGTACCTCATCCGAGTCCATGTTCTAGGCCGGATTGTATCTAGATCCTCCAGTGGATTTCATGGTTGGGGTCTTTGGCAAGGCCTGTTCGACAGGCTTGAGCTCAAAGGGTCTTGGTCCCAGCTGTTTGAGACACGTTCTTCAAATTGTATGAGGCACCATTTATGCATCGTTTCACCTATTTTCTATTCATGGTCTTACTGTTGTTATATTTCCTGCAGACATGTCAGAGATGCTTCTTCTTCGAACAAACCTCGGGCATAGCTCAGGGGAGTCAAGGCGCAGAAGATGGAGGCCATTCGGTCAAAAAAAATTAGGGAAGTCAAAGGAGGAGAAGGTCCCCAAGCACCTTCTTCTACTCATCCTCGGGGAACATCGAAGACTCTACTACCATCTCCACCTCCCACTCTGTCCTCTACTCTTGCTTTTTTGTAAAAGACCACCAAGAGCTTTCCCAATAAGCCTTCATTTCCTTCTGAGCAGGGTATGCCAAAGACCAATGTTGGCCATGCGGTTCCTAAGAGGTCATCCTAATCCCCCCAGCCAGCTCCACTCTCTTAGGATTTTTTTGAGACAATAATTTCTGAGGTCGAGAAATCTTCATCTCAACTCCTTGGGTCTGTTTCATTGGGTTTCGACTAGTCGGGCCCCTAGGGTCAGAAGCACAAGGCCTCGATGACCCTGGCTTAGGGGGCATAGAGTCCTAGTCTTATGACCAAGATCGCGGGGGAGGAGAGGAGGCTGCTGGACTGGTGGTCTACACATGCGGATCCCGAGAAGGGGGCTCACCTTTTCGAGCTACCAGAGACAAAGTTTATTGATGCCTTCAAAGGGCATGCCTTGGACGTAAGTACTATTTTTTCCTATAATTTTCTTACATGTTTGTCATTTCCTTAACTATTCAATGTTGTTCAGAAGTTCTTGCCTATAACACAGTGATGTTGGTTCATTTTGGCCGTTGTAGGTCTGCGGTGTTTGTGGCGGTTGGGGCACTTTAAAGTGCGAGGCCGAGCTGATCGACATGGCTCAAAGGTTTGATTTCCTTTGTCAAGTTAATGAATGGTTGCCGTGGGATATCCAGGAGCTCTGCGTCATGGCAGGGAGGTCGGCGGGCCTCGAGGAGGATTTGGCTCATGTTAGGGTCGAGATATCTTGAGATCATGAAATCTGTGAGGATTTAGAGGCCTAACTATCTAATCATGATACGATTGTCATGAGTATTTTCCAGCAAAAAGTTATCATGTTAAAGAAGTCCGACTTTGAGAGGAGAAGCTTGCTCAGGCTGAATGTCGGGAGAGGGAGATTGCTCAGAAACTTGGCCTGTGGAGACCCTTTTGTTGGAGAGATCTGACCGATGGTCTGAAGCCATGCGAAGGGTATAAAGGACTTTAAAGAGTCTTCGTAGTTCAAGGCCACCCTACTTCTGGAGTTCTCCTTGGGCTATGATAACCGCCGAGATGAGGTCGTTGTGGCTCATCTTGAGTTAGACCTGAGCATCGTTAGTTGTCCTGGAATCTTTGCCTCATCCTCAAAGTCCTTATCTGGTTCGTTGTGAGAATTCCCAGCCTTCTTCTTCTGCAATCCCTGATCCTTCTATTTTGAAAGCTGCTCTACTCGGTCCATATGCGGGGGGTCTCCTTTACCTTCGAGTTAAACTGAGGAGGCTCGTCTCTTGCCACTAGAGCCCGCTTTAGTCATCATTAGCGCCTCAAAAGTCTTCATCTAGTTTTTATTTTACTTGTAACTTTTATTTCCTTTGATATTTTTTCCTTTTTTCTTTGAATGAGAATGTATTCTCTTTAATGGCTATGTCTCTTTTCTTGCTTCTACTATAACCTTTGACCTTTGTTACTTCCTCGTGGGTTACCCTATTTGAAGAAGGTCGAATCGTACAGTCTTTCCAAAACCTCAGGAAGTTGTTTGGGTGTTCCCCTTTACAGGTTGTCTGTTTAGGCGAACTTGCTTTAAACTTCTCTTCATTTGTCATCCTAGGCTGGTAAAAATTTATCTCTCGTCTGGCGAGCTAGCCGGGCATTTTTGTTCTGACTAAAGCTCATTTTCCCGTCTGGTGAGTTAGAACGCAAGTCAAACATCACTTTTTTCCTCTTGGAGTCTATCCAAGCATTTCTACCCTAACTAGAGCTATTTTTTCCGTCTAGCGAGCTAAGGCGCAAATCAGACATCACTTGTTTCCTCTTAGAGTCTAGCCAGATATTTCTGCTCTAACTAGAGCTCATTTTCCCTTCCGGCGAACTGGAATGCAAGCCAGACATCACTTTTTTCCTCTTGGAGCCTTCATCTTTGGGGGAAAAACCTTTGTATTTGATGCCTGGTCAGGCTACAATCTTTTTTTTACTGGTAAGAGATATTCAGATTCTCCACATTCCAAGGGTGTGCCAATATTCGTCCGTCCATGTCCTATAGTCGATAAGTCCCTGGGCGCATTACCTCTGTTATCAAATAAGGTCCTTCCCTGTTATGCTCGAAGGCTCATACTTTCGCATCTTTTATTTTTCGTAGGACTAAATCACCTGCCCGATATTTATGAACCTTCATCCTGGAGTTGTAGTATCATGAGGAGGCGAGTTATTGTACCTCGTTTCACCGGATTGGCCTTGTCATGTAGTTCTTGAAATCATCTAGGTTGTACCTTAATTAGAGTACGTTATGTGGGAGGGTACCCCTACTTCCACCAGGATGACGGCCTCTATGCCGAAGGCTAGGCTGTAGAGTGTTTCTCCTGTTGCCGTCCTATAAGCCTAGAGGTTGTTTCGGAGCTCGTCGACCCACAATGATTTCCTTCTTTCTAGCTTGGTCTTGAGGTTATACTTGATGGTTTTGTTGAGTGCTTCTACTTACCCATTGGACTGTGAGTGGGCTGTTGAAGAGGTAAGATGCCTAATCTCGAGCTGCTCGCACATCCACCTGAACTTAGCATTATCAAACTATTTATCATTATCCATGATGATGGTGAGGGGTATGCTGAATCTACATATCACATTCTTCCATATGAAGTCCATTGTCTTATGCTTCGTGATGGTGGCTAAGGCTCTGCTTCAACCCACTTGGTGAAATAAACTATGGCGATGATGGCAAACTTGTTCTGGCATTTCCTCATTCGTAGGGGTCCGATTAAATACACCCACGACTAAGCAAACGGGCATGGACTCGGGATGCAAGTGAATGACTCTAGTGGCTGGTGCTGGATGTTCGCAGTCTTTTGACATTTGTCGAACCTTTTTACGAAGTTCTTGGTGTTTGAAACCATCATTGTCCAGTAATACCTGGTGTCGTAAGCAGAGGCTAGCTTAGCCAACGCGTCAGCATTAGTGTTCAGACTCCAGGGGCATCTGTTGAATCTTGTAGAAGTCGTACTTCCCAAGAAAGGCCCGCACCTAGGCCAGATACTTGGCCATATCATCTCCCTCTTTCTGATACTCCTTGTTGATCTGGTTGACAACTAGCTGGGAGTCGTTGTAGATCCTCAATATTCTCATATTCAAAGTCCATGCCAACTTTAGTCCCGCAAGAAGTGCTTTGTATTTCGCTTCATTATTCGAGGCCTTGAACCCAAAATGTGAAGCATGCTCAATCTGAGTTTGGTCAGGTGCTAGAAGTAGTATGCCCGCTCTACTTCCCCTCTCGTAGATGTGTCATCCACATATAAGGTCCATAGATCCTCTTCGATCTTTGATTCCTCTTTACGGCCTATGGTCATATCAACGATGAAATCTGCCATGACCTGCCCTTTGATGATGGTTTGGGGGAGAACTAAAGATGAAATTATTGATTTCGATGGCCCATTTAGCTATGCGTCCCGAGGTTTTAGGCTTTTGGAGGACCTTCCTAAGTGTGGAATTCATGAGGACTTGAATGGGGTAGGCTTGAAAGTATGGACAGAACTTTCATGCCGCTGTGATAAGTGCAAGGGTCATTTTTTCTAGGTCTGGATAACATTTCTCTACGCCCACCATGGCCTTATTGACATAATAGATAAGATTTTGGATGATGTCATCTTCTATTTGAACCAAGGGGCGCTGACGGTCGTCTCTAAGACCATCAGATATAGAGACAACACCTCCCTAGGCACAAGTTTGGAAAGTAATTATGGGGAGCTCATATAGCTTTCAAGGCTAAGAAAGCTTCCTGACACTCCCCAGTCCATTCAAATGGCGTATTCATCCTTAGGATCTTGAAGAAAGGGAGGCATTTATCCATACCCCGGGAGATAAAATGATCGAGTGCAGCGAGCCGCCATGTGAGACTTGACGTTACTCTTGGGTTCCATCTCAAGCAACGCCCTTATCTTTTCGAGGTTGGCTTTGATCCTTCTCTAGTTGACCATGAAGCCCATAAACCTTCCTGAGCCGGCTCTGAAGTGTATAGGGGTTTAGCTTCATCTTATATTTTCTTAGGGTGTCAAATATTTCAACGTGGTCAGCAATGTGGTCTACTGATCTTCTGCTCTTGACAAGCATATCGTCTAGATACACCTCCATGTTCCTTGATATTTCTTCGGCAAACACTTTAGTCACCAGCATTTGGTAAGTGAGGTTTTCTCTTGGTCAGGTGGATGCATCAAGATCTGGTTATATCCAGAGTACGCATCCATGAAACTGAGCAGATCATGTCTCGACGTGGCATCAACTAGTTGGTCTATGCGAGGGAGGGGAAGTTATCTTTGGGACATGGCTTGTTTAAACCCATGAAGTATACGCAGACCCACAAATTTTTGTTTGCTTTTTTTACCAACATGACGTTGGCCAAACACTCTGGGTATTGGACTTCCTTGACAAATCCTGCAGAGAGCAGCTTCTCCACCTCCACAATAATGGCCTCATCCTTTTTCAAATTAACACTCCTTTTTTGTCTGATTGGTTTGAACTTTGGGTCCACATTAAGGTGGTGGGTGATAACACGCCAGTCTATGCCGGACATATCCTTCTGGGGCCATGCAAAGACATCTTTATTACTTCAGAGGAACTTCACGAGTTCCTATTTCTTCCTAGGAGCCAGCATTGACCCAATTTAGATCGTTCTCTTTCGCTGTTCCAGCGAGAATTCTAACGGTTCTACAGGCTCTTCCCAGGGCTTCTCCATGGGTGGTTCGTCAGTCATGGTTGTTCCCCCGTTACTTTTACCCTCATAGGTCTTTTTGCCCGTGGTCCACTTTTTGAACTCGTCATCACTTGTAGGTTCACTTTTGATGATAGAAAATTGGGAATGTTATTGGGTTGGGATCGTCTTTCAGTATTTTGTGGAGAGGAACGATTTTGATGTCGCTCCCCACAAACAACGCCAAATGTTGAAACTGAAAATCTCTTAACAGCACGTGTACTCCATTTTTAGCCTGGAACTCATTTTTAGCCGAAAATCTGTAAAACATAAACAATGAACCCAAAGAATGAGGAGAATTGGGGGGGGGGGGGTTCTCGCCTAAGGCCCTCCGAGTCCTAAGTCAGCATCCCCGGCAGAATTTTGCAGAGTTTTCCTAAAGGGGAGTAGTTGCCTTCTTCTGGAGTAGGTGATGGCGTTTATACCAGAGCCCTTACAGGAGGAAGCATGTCGAAGAAGCTACATCGAGAGGAAACATGTCGAAACTACAAGAAAAGTTATCTTTAATGATGAAACCTTTGGCGATGAAAAAATTTTCATCGCCAAAAGATGCTTTTAGCGACGAAATTATAATTTGGTGGCCAAAAGTCATATTTTTGGGACGAGAATTATTTTTGTCATCAAAAAACTAACCCCGCCAAAAAAATGGAATCCGCGCCAAAGTATTGATGGCTTTTGCCGAAGGAATTTAAATTTCGTGGGGTAAAGTTTTATTTTTATCGACAAATTTAAATTATCGTCGGTGAAACATAATTTTTTAGGTCTTTTACCGTCAAAAGAAAATTTCATCATGAAAGAATGAGGTTTTAGCGACAAATAAGTAGATATTGAAACCAAAAGGCCAAAATGAAATCTTTGACAAACTTTTTTTTCTATTTCTCTTATCCTTTTCGAGATTCAAACATAGTTTTAAGGTGTGTTTGTGAGTATTTTCATCTAAAAACATTTTCATTCAATTAAATTAACACTAGCATAGTCAATAGTGACTTTATATCTATTTTTTGAAGCACTTATATATATTTTGAACAATGTATTGGTTTATGTTTTACAAATATTTTTTAAAACAATTGAATATTTTTTCTTTGATAAGTGCTTTCGAACTATCAAAAGACCTGTCAAACTAAAATATTTATAACATATAAATAGATGTCACCTAAAATACTACTTTTTAGTGCATAAAAATTATGTTAAGTACTCCCAAACTTAGTTTTAATGATTTACATGATTTTAGTTATTAATGCAACATCTAAATCACTGTTGTAATTAGATTTTACATGAATACATAAAATTCTTAAAGAAAGGAATGTTTTTCCCATTGGTCAAAATGCTAAACTAGAAGGGCTTCTAGGATACTTAGTTTGTGGGATTGATAAATATGCGAAGCAGGGACCATTTGCCCTCTTGATGATGAATTATGTACAAAAAATGGTCTTGAAATTAGCAAATGAAGGATTAATTTTCATCATTTTTCTTGTGGTGAGGTAAAGGACAATTGGTTGATCACAATAATATTAGCTTTGGTGAAGTTAATGGTTAAGGGTCCTATAACATCCCTAAAAGCAATAATTGAATCTCTATTGTTGCATAGCAAAGCTAATACACCAGCATCATACACTCATCATGATCTTTTCTTTTTAGTCCCCTTTTATTTTTTATATAAACTAATTTACCTCATCTTAAGTTTGATGTGTTATTTTATCATTATTATGTCCTTTTTCATCAATGGCGGGTGTTTTCGGACAAGTATAAAGCAATTAACTAGACACACCTCACACTTAGACACACCAACAGTGACACCTCACTCATACACACTATCACTCTACTCACACACACAGCCTCTTAAACACACATTTATGAATCAGACACTTTGTTTACCTCTTTTTGCTCCACACACACATTAGGAGCAAGGCTCATATTTATGGCCTTCTTAAGTCGGCAATTCCACCGACTCTAATAGGTCCTAGAAGATTCATTGTTTTTACATGTGTTGGAGACTTGCAATTCAATAGTAAATTTCAATGGGAAGTATTAAATTAACTATTACTCGTGTTATTTTAATCAGATGATGCTGTTGCGTCGTCGGGGGTCATTAGAAGCCACAAATAATTTATATGCTTTGGCATGTGGTTTGGATAATCGAGTCCGGTCATACTCTGGTTGTATTGTCAATGGTGTTCAATATCATAGTATAGACTGTGATGATCACCGAACAACCCAAAATAGTGGGATAGTAGTTCCAGGAGAACATGATGGTGAAGAGATTGAGTTTTTCGGTATATTAAGAGAAGTGATTGAGATGCAATACATACGAAAAAGAAGAGTTTTGTTGTTTATATGTGACTGGTTTGACACAAATGTAAAAATAAATAGAATTAAGAGAGATTTTAGTTTCACTTGCGTAAATGTCAGCCAGACCTAGTATAAAGCTTAGCCTTTTATCCTCGCATCTCAAGCACAACAAGTCTTTTCTGTTGATGACTGTAAATTTGGGGCTAATTGGAAGGTGGTGAAAAAGATTCAATATACACATTTATGGGATGTGCCTAAGATAGAACAAAGCGTAGAGCCTATTGAAATAACTTTACAATCTATTGACATAGACTTGTTAAAAATAGTACAAATTCATAGACATGATGTGGAACCTGCTGAAATAAATGCAAATGTTGGAGTAGAAGATACTAATATTGAGGATATTGATTTTATTGATGAGAGGATAATCGAGACAACATTTAAGTTAGTTATGATGATGTTCAAAAGATATTATACAAAATGATGATGATACAGATTGTGAATCTTAAAGTAACGGTAAAGATCTTAGTATTTTCATTCAAACTATCAGTTAATTTTATTGTGACGATGATTTTATTCATACAGGTTATCATGTCTCCTGGAAGCAATCCTTGTCTTCCACTGTTGGATCCTTAAACAAGTACTGATGAAGATGGCATCGGTTATTAGATGAAATCAATATTGCAGTGGATATTTTCTGGTGAGTTTCCTTTATAATGAAATTAAGTTCAATAATATTGAGCATTAAATTTTGTTATCTGATTATAGTGAATTTGTGGATTTTCTAGTGAGTTTCCTTGAGGTGGTCCCCCCCACCCACACACCTAATCAGGTGAATTTCCTAGATGAAACATAGATTGAAGTATGAAAAATTGGTTGTTTCTATATGTTTATCAATATTTGAGCTGCTGTTGTGTTAGATCAGAGTTTTCTTGCAGAAAAATCGTATCAAATTGGTATCACAAAGTTTGGTTACTTGGATTGTATCAATAATGGATTTTTTTTCCTATTTAGAAAATGTATAAGTCATGATAGACAGATAATAAACAAAATTTACATACTGTAATTATGAAATCAAAAGTCCTCCAAATTATTGTTCATTGTGTAGTATATGTTATTTCTTATGGAGTTTTAAGTGCTCAGTGCCTTGTTATCCATTTACTTGACAATGAATTTTTTATTTGCCCTAACTATGCTTAGCTAGAAGTCATAGATGATAAGAGTTTTTAATTAATGGATGAGCAGGAAGAAAATGGAAGGAGTTGGAAATTGGGCTTTTCATATTTTTGTCATACATGTTATGGGTCTTTCTTTTCTCTTCCGATACTTTTACACAATGTATATATATAGCTAACAAATATTTTAGAGCGCATGTGTTTGTTACGGGATGAGTCTGTCGTTGAGGATACCCAACCTCGCATTGATGAAGAAATAACGAAGGAGGTCCTTGGGAGAAATAAGGGTCTTGGACATGAAGCACCACCTACATCGTCATCCTCAAAGTATTCGAAAAGCAAGGAAAAATTTTACAAGCAAAATTGTCCACCATTCATAGCACACACTAGGCAACTTATTGGAATGGGCTCTTAGTGATGATTTTACTCCTCCTCCTCGCGACAACTCATCTACTTGAACAATTATAGTTTTTGAAGTTTCTCTTGAACAACTTTAACTATGAGAAACTTTAAAAATCATATTTTGAAGTCTTTTTTGAAGCTTCTTGAAAGTTTGTTTGTGTTTAGAAGATTTTTTGGGGTAATTAATGTGAAGTTTATGCACAATCCAAACATGATAATGATAATATGTACTTATTTATCTATGTATGTTATTCTTTTCTTGTTTTTTTGGTCTAAAACTTGGTCTTGAAAAATTGTGATCAAAGTTCTAATTGGTTTAAGATTTTCACTGACCAAAATATAAGAAAATATAAAAAAAAATTAGTTTATGATTTTTAGTGACCAAAAGCATATTCGTCACCAAAAACTACAGCGAGGAAAACTATTTTTTTTGCAAATTTTTTTAACGAAGAAAATAATATTCGTCGCCCTAGACAAGAGAGACAAATAAGATTCAATGACAAATAAAATAAATTCGTCGTCAACACATTTTACGGTCAACAACGACAAAAAAAATTTCGTCGGCAAACCTACAGCGACGAACAAATCTTTTGTTGCTAAAAGTTTTACCGACAAAATATGAAACTCGTCGAGACCTACAGCGATGAAAAAAGCTTTGGTCGCTAAAATTTTTACCGATGAAATATGAAATTCATCGAGAAATGCTACCTCCATGCACTTTTAATGACGACCCTCACGACGAAATTATTTTCGTCGGGAAAATTTTTATTGACCAAATTTTATACCGTTAGCGACGAAAAATTCCATCGCTAAAAGTCATATTTCTTGTAGTGCAAAGACGCCTTGAAGATGTGGCGACCCTTCATTGACATGATGGGTTGGGAGCGGCATTTAATTCCCTTATCCCCTAAGCTGACATAAAGATCAAGGTGACTTGAAAAGGACTTATCTGACATGGAGGCGGTGATCAGACGCCTGAATCAGACGAATAGTAGGAAGATGCCACCTCGACTCTTACTTTCGGTGGGTAATGATCGTACTGCGTTGGATGGTTATCCAGACTTTCAGGTCTTTGACGAGTATTCCTCGCTTCTTATGGGCTCTGCCCTACCTAACCTGCCTTGGTCGTGGTTCAGTGAGGTTAGGTCGGGTAGAGCACCCGACTCATGGTTAGGCCTCGACTGGCTCTCCATGTGACAAGATGCGGTATTGTTGGGGCACGTGTCTTACCTTTTTGGTCATAACAAGTAGTATGCTTCTTAAGTTTTGATTATTTTTATAATTAAAAAATATTATTACCTTAAAATACAGTGATCATCGAATTTGAATCCCCTCTTACTAGAATCCAATAAAAATTATCTTGAGCTAATAATGAGTGATTAGCTCAAATTTTAATGGTTCATATCAAATATCAGCTCAAAATATTGTCCCAAAAAATTGTATGTGGTTTTTTTATATTTTTAAAAATTGATTTAGATCATTGAGATTAACCCGTAATAAAAATAACATCTCACATTTCTAATAACGATAGAAGAACCTAATTCTAATCATCCACAATTACATAATATGAATTTTTCCTTTTCAACTCATGATGAATAATATTACGTGTATGGTAGTTATTTTAAAGTTGTGGTGATAACGATAAAAAAATGACACGACATGCTCATTTTAATATGATAAATATATAACTGATACGCCATGTTTTTGCACTTGTCTTATTATAATAGTGCATGTCGTAGTCAAAAGTTAAATAAGAACTTTATGAGAATACAATGCTTAGAAAACTAATTACCCACAGGTGCCAAATAGAAGGTTCATAATTAATTAAAGAGGATATACACACATATACAAGTGAGGATCCACAAGTTTTAATTTCGCGGTCTTGAATTTATACAAACGTTTATTTTTTATAAATAGATTGACACAATTATAAACATCTCAATTATAACGTTTACCCATCATTTGGATTGGAACATCATGCATGGTATCTATAATGGGTGTTTTTCCAAACACCAGTAACGCAACGACACATGTCACCTTAAATTGGGGAAGTCCCGACCTTAGGGAAAGGAATAGGATTGACCTCGGTCCCTATATATTATATACATATATATGTATATGTATGTTTTGGCCAAAAACTGCCACAGTACAAGTGTGGGGGTCCATCTAACCGGGGGATTCTGACTGAATGACATTATGCAAGTTCGTTCCTCTTTTTGGTTAGCGTACTCTTCCTTCTGACCGGAGCTTCTCAAGGCCTCAACGCCTGTAAAACACAGACAAGGAATCCTAAAGGTGAGGAATCGGGGTGGTTGCCCCACCTAAGTGCCTAAATCAATCATTTGTCGATATTTTGATATAGTTTTTGTAGGGGAGAGGAAATATACCTCGCTTGTCGTTTAGGGGAAGTAATTACACATGAGTCCTCGGGGGTGGGAGGAAGCGTGTTGAAAAAGCCTCTCGAAGGCGTGCTGGAGAAGTTTTGTGACGAAACCTGCCTGGATTGCCCTTGATTGGACAGGGGCATTAATGGTTGATGTGCTTCTGAGGTGATATTTCATAGACTGATTGATGTTCTTCCATGATGATTGAACCTGTTGGGCACTACTTTTGGCAGGTGATGATGACTTTATGCTCGGGTTTAATATGGCTCTACTTGTGGACTCAACTATTTTTTCATGTGCTTGGGTTCGGATGTCCCGAGGTCAGTCCTATTCTTTCCCTGAGGTTGGGAGTTCCCTAATTTGGTGTGACATGTGTCATTTCATTACTGGTGGTTAGGAAAATACCCATAAATAGTTGCCTTTAGTCGAGGACTCGGTTGGCTTTATTCATCTGGGTCTAAAAACTCCATCTTCCGAGTTCTGCGTTCGAGCTACCTCAATACAGTGATAAACTAAGGGCCTACTCTGAGTACCTTACATTTTTGCTCAAAGTCTACTCCTCAGACGAGGTTACACTTAGTGGAATTAATTGCACGACCATTTTCGTCGCGTGCATCGATTTACTTTTCCTATGCTTCAGGGACCATTACCCCATCGGGAGTGGAAGCATTAGTAGCGGTGGGTGCGCGTAAAGGAGTGTGAGGGTCCTTAACGATGAATCATGACTTGATGATGCATCATTTCATTCCTGATGCGTCGATTCATCCCTGTAGTTGATTAGATGATGTTTGGTCTTCTGACGTTCGCTCATTGATTGTAGTCTCAACGGCCGCCATCATGGCCCCTTCTAGTGCCCATTAAGCGGACAATTTCCATTCTCTAGGCCTATAAATATGTGGCTTCCTTCTCATTTCCTTCATCGTCGCTTTCATCATAGAATTAAAACTCTTGTCAATCATTGTTCTTGCCCCTGGCTCTTCTTCTCGGAAGAACAATAACCTTTTCCCTTTCTGGGGTTTTCCTCATCTCTAGAGGTCTCCCTTCAAGATCCTTTTCCTTTCTTATGACTGTCACTTCCCTTTTCATCGTCTTTTAAATATCATGCCTAAAAGTCGTCGGTATTCCATTCACGGTGATTTTCCTGCCAACGATAAGCCAGTTCGATGAATCCTTTGTCCGCATTGGCTACTCACCTCTAACGATAAAGACTTTACCCTTAACATGGGCCTGTAATCTGGTCGGTATCCTTAATCCCCGATCCATAATGAAGCAACTTTATTGGTTACAACCTACTCCCATCTTTTATCACCTTTGTCCTTTCAGATCTCTAACCGCTTATCACAACATGCTTTAGGAGTGGGTAAGGCAGCCCTTGCAATCATGTCCACCGGGATCATCTCGAACCATGGGGTAGTATCCCCCTTCCTTGTTCACCTTGTGGGAGAAGTTGAGGTTTTTTCATCCTCAGCTCGTAAATTGGTCGTTGCCCATGGTTTGAATCCACTTTATCCTGTCTTGGCACGGTCCTCAAGGGCATTGCGATCGAAGACTTCAAAAGAATTCACATGCCTTGGAGATCCCAAAATCACCATCCCCCGCGTGGGTGGGGTCTTTTACTTTTAAGTTAGCCTAGGAATGGCTCTCCCCCTTAACCAATAAGACTTTTATTCCTTTACTTGTACTTGTAATCATTTGTTTATTAATAAAAATAAACTTCATTTACCTCTGACTCCTTTATTTATCTTTGTTTTTACCTATTTCCTGTTATGAACATACCTCAAGTAGGTAGAGTTTCTTTTTTCTTAGTCGAGCTTTAACTTGGTCTGGACGAGATCTTTATCCTAAACTGTGCATTTATTCCAACTATTATGCCGATCATTCCGTCATACGAAGTTTCATTGACATAAGCTTGTGATCTTGAGTTGGAGTTAGCTTTAAAGGGCCTTGATCTTTTTTATGGACTTTATCTTGTCCAATGGATTACCCCTCTATAGGTCGGGGGACTTAAAGACATGTCATGAACTTTAAGAAGTCTTTCGTGCTCTTATCCTGGAGGTTTGGCCAGGTGAACCATCTGCTCGTATTGAGGGTTTGCCCTTTATCATTTAGTCGAGCATGCTACCTTCTAAGCTTTTTCCGGGGCTGCTAAGCAGGTTGAATTTCCTCGAGTTTTGGCCAGAGGACCTTCCATTCGTTACCTGTCCAGGTGTCTTTGCTATGGATAAACCTTGAGCTGAAGTGCTCATCAGATTACCTTATTCCGAGCTATAATGCATAGTAGATAACCTTACCTAGTGTCGAGATTGCTTTTGCTAAGGCTTTTCCTTAACTGTGTTAAATGGGAGTGAGTGTTCGAAAATTATTACTTTCTTGGTTGTCTAGTCGGGCACGTCCTCTGTCTAGACCCTTGGCCCCATTTGTGGGCTTAGGTGCTCAACAGACGTCACTTCTCGATATCTAGTTAGATGTGTCTGCTCTGGCTAGATCCTTGATCCCGTCCACGAGCATGAGTGCTCGACAAACATCTCTTATCGATATTTAGCTAGGTGAGTCTACTTTGGCTGGATCCTTGATCTCGTCCATGAGCGTGAGTGCTCGGCATACATCTCTTATTGATATCTAGTCAGGTGTGTCTACTCTGGCTAGATCATTGATCCCGTCTGTAAGCATGAGTGCTCGACATACATCTCTTGTTGATATCTAGCCAAGCGTGTCTGCTCTGACTAGATCATTGATCCCGTCTGCAAGCATGAGTGCTCGACAGACATCTCTTGTCGATATCTAGCCAGACGCGTCTGGCCCAGCTAGATCCTTGATCCTGACTGTGAGCGTGAGTGCGTGGCAGATATCTCTTATTGATATCTAGCCAGGCTTGTCTGGTTCGGCTAGATCCTTGATCTCGTCTGCGAGCGTGAGTACTCGACAGACATCTATTGTCAATATCTAGCCAGGTGTGTCTGCTCCAACTAGATCCTTGATCCTGTCTGTGAGCGTGAGTGCTCGGCAGACATCTCTTGTCGATATCTTGCATGGCATGTCTTCTCTAGCTAGATCATTGATCCCGTCTGCGAGCGTGAGTGTTCGACAGACATATCTTGTTGATATCTACCAAACGTGTCTGCTCTGGCTAGATCCTTGATCTCGTCTGCTAGCTTGACTTCTCGACAGACATCTATTATCGGTATCTAACTAGCCTTGTCTACTCTAGGTAGATCCTTGATCTCATATGCGAGCATGAGTGCTCGGCAGACATCTCTTATCGATATCTAGCTAGGTGTGTCTGCTCCAACTAGATCCTTGATACCGTCTGCGAGCATACTGCTTGACAACAATCTCTTCCTATTTAATCCTGACTGGTAGGCTAGAGCATATTATCAGTCATCACTTTTTGTTCAATCTCGACTGTTGGGCCAGAGCACATCACCAGCCATCACTTTTTGTTAAATCCCAACTGGTCGGTGAGAGCACCTCACTAGTCATCACTTTTTTTTTAATTCTAACTAGTGGGGACCGGAGCACCTCACTTGTCATTACTTTTTATTCAATCCTGACTGGTAGGATAAAACACCTCACCAGTCATCACTTTTTATTTAATCCCGACTGGTGAGCTAGAGCACCTCACCAGTCATCACTTTTTGTTTAATCTTGACTAGTGGGCTAAAAAACCTCACCGGTCATCGCTTTTTGTTTAATACTGACTGGTGGGTTAGAACACCTTACCAGTCATCACTTTATGATCTTCCATCGTATGTCGTAGCAAAGTTGCTTGCTTCCTTTCATTCGATAAATGTGGCGGAGTGTACAATCTTTGTCGTTTGTTACTTTAGGGAGTTGGTCGTTATAACAAAGAAACATGTTTCTAAACTAAGTCCTATGCAATTTATGTGCATTTATTAAATCCACACCTTTTGATTTTGGTGCTTCCATTGAGATGGGAGCATCTCAGAATCTGAATTAGCTCTGTGATCTAGCAGGCGTACGTGGCAGTATGCCTCTAAAGGAAGTCGGGCTCCTAATTTCCCAAGCAATCGCTCCATCCCCTGTTGAGCCTGATACATTTTTCCTTCTAAGGTGCGTCTTTGCATCGATGGCAGGCCATTTCGAGCTCCGCATTCTGCTCGCGGAGAGGCATGGGTTTGTCCTGATCCTTCCTCTCCAGTTGTTCTGGCAAGAGAAAGCTTTGATCACCCTGGTCTTCCGAGTCCCTCTTGAGACCGTCTTTCGGGCAGTTGACCATTCACCAAATCCTTCCCCTACGTTGGCTCATTGCCTAATTTGGAGGTGTTAGGGGGGGACTACATAGGCATGCCCCCGGTGTCAAGAGTTTGGTCCCCTTGGAGGGTGGTGTAAAAAGTATTGACCATCCCCGTTTCTTAACCGGGGCGCCGAATTAGGGTTGGGATGTGGTCCCGTATACCAGTTTCTGTGAGGCCTATCATCCCTATATTTTCTCTGAGGTGGGAGCTGGCTAGCCCAGGTTAGCATTGCACCCATGGTGGGGGATTGGTGCGAGGCTCTGTATTTCAACTGGAGGTGTTCCCAGGCCTATTTACCCGTGCAGCGCGGTCATTCTTCACCTGTGCGGGGATTTTGCAAAATTGTTAGTGGCCAAAAAAGGACACTAAGAAATCGAATGGAGGGTGGTCCATCATTGCTTTCCTCCACCTTCCGCAATAACTCATATACTGGCCTCGGAGGGGCCTTTGACTCCGTTCGCTACCCAACGGCTTTATTCTCTTTCTTCGTCTTCCAGGGATAACCCCAACCAGAATCTTACAAAAGAGGTACTCGACCTTCCAAAATCAAGCTTCGGTGTGGCCCCGACTTCCCTGGGGGGCGATCATTTCTGTACAAGAGATCATCATTACTTGAGCGGTGGCTGGTACACCTTTCCTCTTCTTTCGAGTTGTATTAGAGGTTATAACCATCGCGTTATTCCTCCTTCGTTGGATAGTCATGAGGATAGTAGTGAGTGCCTTTTCCGATGGAGGGAAGGGTGAATCTTTCCTTTCACCATGGACCTCGTCGGCGTAGGATATCAGACCCATTTTCTCCTTGTGGGAGAGGCGGGGATGGCTTTACAATCGTTCCCACAAATGGCGCCAACTGTTTTGGCCAACAGCTGCCACAGTACAAGTGTAGGGGTCCACCTAACCGGGGGAATCTGTCGGAGTGACGCTGTGCGAGCTTGTTCCTCTTTATGGTGAGCGTAATCTTCCTTCTGACTAGAGTTCATCACTGTCGTCTCAACTTATGCAAAACACATACAAAGAACCCTAAAGGCGAGGAATTGGGGGTGGTTGTCCCGCCTAAGGGCTTCGATGCCTAAGTCATTCATTTGTCGATATTTTGGCATAGGTTTTTAGGGAAGATAAGATATAACTTGCTTATCGTTTAGGTGAAGTATTTGTACATGAGTCATTGGGGTGGGAGGAAGCATGTCGAAGAAGCCTCTCGGAGGTGTGCTAGAGAAGCTTCGTCAGACACGAAGCCTGCTTGAATTGACCTTGATTGGACAGACGCATTAATGGTTGAGGTGATTTTGATATGACATTTCAAAGACTGATTGGTTTTTGTCATGACGATTGGACCTGTTGTGCACTAATTTCGACGGATGGTGATGACTTGACGCTCAAGATATTCAAAAGCTATGGATAAAAATGAATTTAGAATTGAAAACTTGTCTAAATAGTATCAATTCTAGTTTAAAAATTGGTTAATCTAATTGTCATATAGATATAATAACTTAATTATTAAAAAGAAAAAAGTCACTAATGCCCCTAAACTTTGTGTCAAGTTTCACTTTAATCTCAATTTTTAAAAAAATGATGTTATAGTCTGAATTTTCAAAAAGTCGTTCTCGATGGTCTCTTTCAAACCCCGTTAAATAAAAGAAACGGAATGAACAACATCGATCACACGATCACTCCAATTTTCATCTTGATCTTCTAGTTAATTAACCAATTACGGCACAGTGCAGCGGAGGAAATCAAAACCGAACCTCTGCCATGTTAATCCTTATGCGGTTAACCCGTAGCTTGGGTTGATTTTGCTTATTTAATCACCTTCTTGAGCTTTAATTTAACGATCATTTGGAAAAGGACCACAGGGATGCTTTTTGAAAGTTGAGGGACAAATTGTGTCATTTTTTAAAGTTTTGGAATCAAATGGATCTGATGCACGTTCTGGAGCATAGATGACTTGTGCCCTTATTAGAAACTAGTTCGTAAAAACTAAACAATAAAAATTTTACTAAATAATTTCTCAAAAGTGAAAAAGTACTTAACATATAATATAATAGTTAATTAGTTAAAAAAGAAATAAAATAGATTATTGAGTGTTTGTTTAAAGGGAAAACTGTAAAAATGACTCATTTCCCAGCTCAAGTTGTAAAAATGTCCAGAAAATTTTTTTATTGCAAAAATGTCAAAATATGATAAATAATTTATTTACCACTGTGTAATTATGGTAATATATGGTAAACGGCCATATTTTGGCCACTTTTACAAATAAAAAAAATTTCAGTCATTTTTACAAGTTCACCCCCGAAACCTATCTTTTCCTACTATTTCCCCTTATTTAAATTCATACCTATTAGATTTTGTGGTTTATATAGTTACGTCAAATTCTACATTATTAATAATAAATTTACATTGATTTCTTTTTTCTTTATGTTTTCTCACGCACCTTATTTTTATATCATAAGTTTTAAGGTATATTATCTTAATAAATTAATTATATAAATGAATATATTGAAAAAATATCTCTATATAATCTAACAGATAATGATATATGACGTAATTAAAAATATGTTGAATAATTATTCAAAGTGTAAATAAAATCTTTAAAATACTTAATAATTTTGTGCGTATAGGACAAATTGGGAATTTCAAAAAATGGTTAGGATAATATTGTACAAAAGTTAAAAAAGTGTCATCAATCTATTTAATTAAAATATTAGTATTTGATCTTATATTATATAAGAAGGAGAAGCAAGGAATTTAATGAAATAGTGAGGACAATTTATGTATAAAATGTTTCTCCCCTTTTAATCACATTTATAGATTAAGATAAATACATCAACCTTTATAACCTTTTATATGCTGTCACTTGTTTTTTTCTGTAGAAATTCATAATTAATTATTATTTTTATATTATGAATTTTATTTGGCTATAAATTATAACTTGAATATACGTGTTAAAAAATATATCTAATTTTTTTTTAATTGAAATTCAAAATGGTTGAAACAAAATAGTGACAAAGTCAAAAAGAACATTTTAACAATTTTATATTAATTTACCAAGTACAAGCCTACAAGGGAGCTCAGAGTAATAGCTGAAACTATAGTGTGTATTCTTCTAATTAATTTTTTTTTTCTCTCTCATGTATTTTACTTAAATTACATAGATCCTCTTGTATTTTAAAAAATGACACTTAAGTTAATTCAGTTAGCTGTTAGTTTCTCTATGAATGTACAAAAAATACTCTTAACCATTTTATATAAACATGGTTTTAGCATCTATAAATGATTTTGAAATCTGAAAATAATTTTAGAAGAAGAGAAGAGGGACATATAGGATCTAAAAAATGTTCTGGGTTAGAAAACTCACAATTGACAAAATAAGTAAAGGCAAATCTATTGCTAAAAATTATCTTAATGATTAGTGTAAGAAATGATATTTTTCAGTTTATTTATCAGTGAAATCTTAAATAAGATAAGTACTTGTCATTTAGTTATATAATATTTGATCTCGACAAGGGATAAATGCCCGCAAGACATTCCTTTTAAAGGATGTGGTAGCATACGACCAGTGCGTTTAGAGGTACCACTGGTGCATTTGATTAGATGATATGTGTGATTGTTATCGAATTGTTTTTATGTAACAATGAAATTAGAGAATTAGATGAGAGCTAAATTGATTGTGTTATTTTTTATTTTTTTTAACATTTATTTAGGGCAACTACTCAGAACCATCAAATTATGAAAATCCTAAGCATTTTCCATATTCTTCCCTACCACGAAAGTTATTTGGATTCACAAAATGAAACTCAAAGGAGAATGATATATATCCAACTCTACAAAAGATAAAGCATAACATCTCATCCTAATTTATTAAAAAAAACATCTAATCATTTGTTTGATCAGAAAGACAAATAAACTACATGATTGTCTTTAATTATTTAATTTTAGTGGTGAATTCAAGTTTCACCTTTTGCACACAATTTTAAACTTAGCGGATTTGATCCTCTAATTTTCTTTATGTAAATTTGATTAAGTTGTTTGTACATAATTCAGTATTTTAAACTATTATGAACAACAAAATATTAATAAAGTATAAGATAATATTAATATATAAAAATATTTAAATATATTAAATTACATTAACATATACTTTATTACTAGTATTCTTATAAAGGATCACAATAATATTACATTTATATCGGAATAATAGATTATAGGGAAAAATACGTATACATCTACTGAGTTTTACCTAAAAGACAAGGATACCCCCAATAGTTTAAGAAAAATATATATGTCTAATCTATTACAAATAGTTTAGTTTTAGGATGAAATGTCTAAAATGACAGTAGATCTAGACTCATTTAAGTAATATTGACTCGTACATGAGAAAGCCCGTACTCGAGAAAACTCGGACTTAAGAAAACTCTCAAAACATGAAATTGAGTTATTTTCCTCATAATCCGAGAAAACTCTCAAAACACAAAAATCAGATTTTACCCAGCAAACAATATAGAAAAATAAATGTATTCTTGATATTTTGGGAAGCGTTAACGATATCATTAGTAAGAAAAATAATATTTTTGGGTTTTTCAATCTTCAAAATTAAATGTCAAGGAAGGTCCGTGTCTTTTCTTAAACTACAAGGAGTGTTCGTGTTTTTTAAGTAGAACTCAGAAAATGCCCATATACTTCTTTCTAAATTATATTGTCTGGTATGCAAATGACCAAATCCTAAAATTTAGGGTTGCAAGTTGCAATTATTCTCTAATTTCATTTATACTGATTCATTGTTTGATGAATAAAATGAACAGCAAATATTAGATGTTTCTGTCCCAAAAATTAATTATAATAGTAATTAATTCATGAAAATGAAAAGGTTACAGGTTGCTGTTGGATAATTTAGATACGGTTGGCCACATGACCTGTCATTGATTGTATTCGCATCCTCACTGAGGCCAGTCTGGCGGTTTTGGTGTATATTTGCTACCGACACGTGTGGGTCCTAGTCCCTATATTCTCTATATTACTTTTTTTCTTGTGTAATGTGATTATGGAATATGGATTCTATGTGGTTGGGAAAGGCAAAAAATAAGTTAGTTCTCATCTATTAAGTCTTAAAATTTGTTAAGAGAAAATTAAAAAAAAAATTAATATTTTAATATAAAAATAGTTGAGTCAGAATTAGTCCAACAACGATAAATACTTATCATTCGTGATTAACTACTTGTATATTCAATTATACAATTTAATTTTCTCGATCAATTGATGTGTCAATTTTTTATTGATTAATTTAATGAATTTTCTTAATAAGTGATAAAATAAAAATATATGAATAATCGACGTACGACTTGTTTAGTTAAAATTTTATCTAAAACTTAATCTATGTAATAATTCTTTTTAAATTAGTCGGTGTAGAATTATCATGTTATTGAACTCTTCATATATGACCACTTGAGCTAAAATTTCTGATCGCCTAGTCTTTAATTATTGGTTAATTAAAAAAATTATGATAATAATAGAAGTAGGTTGAACAAGTCTTTTAAAAACATTAATTGCCTGCTTAATATCTAATTGTTTAGTTATTTTATAACTGCTCAAAAGAGACAAACTAATTAATTAATCGCAGGTTAGGATTTTGATTAAGACATCACACAGTAGCTATATTGTTAATCAAATTAATCTATTTTTCCGATTAAAAAACATATAACCAACAACTAATAGCCTAGATTGGATTGAAAATCTTCGAAACTTTTATTGGAAGTATCGACAATCCTCAAGAAAACAATGTATAAGACATTTTTCACTATAATTTGCTCAGAATATCGAACACATCCTCAATAAGCCACCTAATTATGTGGGACAACTCACTACACCCAAAACTCAGCTGGCAAAATCATAGGTAGCAAGAAATTGTCTCATGAAAATAGCTAAATAACAGTAAGGTGTTCCACACTCATCCTAACCTGATAATTTACGTGATGTCACGCATTTTAAATATAGTCATCTTTTAATTAATTTATATTTATATGTGATAATAGATCGCTTACACTATCAACTTATAATAGTGATACATTACATAACATGAAAAATTTTATGGTACAACCAACCCTTGTATAACACATATATTGTTTTTAGAAAAAATTATACTTTACATTCTCAAACTATCACTAATAAACATTTTAAACTCTAAATTTTAAGACGTTATAATTTTAACTATGAATTATATGAAACTCATAATTTTAACCTTAGATATAACTCTGTCTACTGCAAGTTAATTTTTTAATAGAACGATATCATTTTTCTTATCTGAGACGATATCGTTCTTGATTATGTTATCCCTAATAGATCAAATAACGTCATCTCAGATAAAAAAAAATGACGTCATTTTATTAAAAAAATTACAGTGTAGTAGATGAAATTATATATTAGATTTAAAATTACGAATTTCAGATAATTTACGATTTAAACTATAACATTTTAAAGTTTATGATTTAAAGTATTTATTAGTGACAGTTTGAAGAAGTAAACAGTAATTTTTTATTATTTTATATGCATTTGAACATTAAATTTGTAGATACATACATAATCTACATTTACATGTACATAAAACAACTTTGTATATTCCACGTCACTAACATCCACCAATTTATGCTTTATTAAAGTAGAATTATTTAATTTCTAACGTGTTATACGACGGTCCATATTATTATTATTCTTTTCTTCCATCTTGGGCCACAGCCACAGACACAGTCAAGCTTTTACTTAAACACACACACCCAATTCCTCTCCTCCCAACCTCTCTTTCAAACCCAAAAAAAAAACCTCTACTTTCCTCCACAATGCGGCAATCTCCACCACTAACCACGGCGGCTATCGCCCTCCCTCTCTTCTTCTTCTTCCTCTTATCCACCACCACCAACGCACACAACATCACTCGTATACTCGCCAAACACCCTGAGTTGTCCACCTTCAACCACTACCTCACCCTCACCCACCTAGCCGCCGACATCAACCGCCGCCTTACCATCACAGTCCTCGCCGTTGACAATGCCGGAATGTCATCCCTTTTGTCCAAACAACTCTCTATTTACACCATTCGAAACGTGCTCTCCCTCCATGTCCTTGTTGATTACTTTGGCGCCAAAAAGCTCCACCAGTTGACGGATGGCACGACGTTGACCTCGTCCATGTTCCAAGCCAGCGGGTCAGCTCCTGGTGCTTCTGGATACGTTAATATTACCGATTTTAAAGGTGGTAAAGTTGGTTTTGGTGCTGAAGATAACGGCGGCCACCTTAACGCTGTGTACGTCAAGTCCGTTGAGGAAATTCCGTATAATATCTCTGTCTTACAGATCAGTCAGGTTACTCAATTTTAATTTGTAGTTTTTCTTAATTTTTAATCAAATTAGAGCAGAACAAGTTTTGATTAGTATTATATTAATTTCAATAAATTATTATTATTTTGTTGAAAATACATTTGACCGACACATTTTCAGTGGCATAAAAAAATATATGTCACCGACACATACGACAATTGTCCTATGAGACCATTTTTAGAATAATTCATGTAATAAATTCAACTTAAAAATATCATTATTAATTAAGATTAACAAAACTTAGGTAAATCCTGACAGAAAATTTCTATATTACTATAATTTTAACATAGTGAGATAGATAAAGAGAGATAGGGAAATAAGAGAGAGATTCTATCCGACGACTTAAATTAACCGAAAAAAAATTCTATAATATCAGATTGATATCAGATTTGATTCATACTTAAATTATTTTATGTGATTAAATCACGTACTCACAAAGACGAGCCCATATGTTGATGAGGGGGGTGGCAAAACTTTTATTAACTGAAGAAAAATTTTACAGTACCAAACTGATATCCGGTTTGATCCACACTTGAATGGGAATCTGATTAAATCATGTAGTGACAGAGAAGAGCACATATGTTGATAAAGGGGTAATTGCCCTCATTTGATTATATAATTTTCTTTATTTTATATGTAATTATGCATATAAAATGGATAAAATTATATATTAATCTACTATTTACCTCCTTTTATTTATAAAATTATATATTATTTGCCCCCTCAAATTTAGAAAATTACCAAATTGATACTATTTGTTTCAATTAAATTTGTAAAATAACTCAATACTATAGTATTTGTGAATCAACTTTTAAAATTATTCAATTTTATAAAATAAATTATTTTATTTATTATTATGCTAAATAATATGAGATATGGAAAAAAAATTGCTCCGCTTCTATAAAACTTCTGACATCACCTCTGTGTACTGGTATTAGTTCAATACTGAAGCATGATACTTGACTGTAGATTCATCTTCAAGTATTGTTTTTTATGTTCTAAAAAAGTGTTAATTTTTACGAATTTGTACAAATTATATTGAAAATTTTATAAATGAATATGTTCAGGTGTTAACTTCAGCTGAGGCAGAATCACCAACTCCAGGGCCAAGCCAGCTAAATCTAACTGCTATAATGCACAAGCAAGGCTGCAAAGCTTTCGCCGATTTGTTAATCTCTTCAGGAGCCGACACGACGTTCCAGACTAACATTGACGGAGGGCTAACAGTGTTTTGTCCAACTGACCCCGTTATTAACGGTTTCATGCCAAAGTACAAGAACTTAACGGCGCCTCAGAAAGTGTCGGTGCTGTTATATCACGGCGTCCCCGTTTACCAATCCTTGCAAATGCTAAAGTCCAACAACGGAGTTATGAACACGTTGGCGACTGACGGAGCTAATAAGTATGACTTCACCGTCCAAAATGACGGAGAGGAGGTGACGTTGAAGACCAAGGTTGTAACGGTGAAAGTAACGGGGACGTTAATAGATGAAGAGCCGTTGGTGATTTATAAGATTGATAAGGTGTTGCTGCCTAGAGAGTTGTTTAAGGTTGATCCAACGGCCAAGGCTGAGGCTCCAAATGCTGATAAGGATGCAGCCGATGCACCCGATTCGTCCGATGCACCGGAGAGTGATGATCCGAAAGATCAGACGGCTGATGATAATGGGGCCACTGGATTGAATGGTGGGAGATTGATCATGGTGATGTTGAGCTTGTGTGTTGGGGTTTTGTTAATATAATCATTCGGTGTAATCCCCCACAGTTGATTTTTACCAAAGTTTTATTTTTTTTAGTGAAATTGATAACTAAAAATAATAAAAAGCCCATTGCATGGGACCCTCAAGTGAATTGATCATTGTACATGTTTTTTTGAGTTGTCAGTTTGGCTTTTGTTATTGTCATCCAGTTGATAGTGATACATAAATTAAAGACTTTTCATTTACGGTTAAATTCAACTTACACTCATGATTTTTCAAACTCATAGTTTAACATGAACTTTAAAATGAGTTAATTTTTTAGCCATTTCACTTCCTTTGTCGGCAAAATTAGTAATTCAAACCGTGAATGAAAACTTGAGAGTTTTTCTGCGGTTGTAGCACGTGCGTAAGACAACGTGAAGTTAGTGTTGAAGGAATATTGATCACCAAGTCATTTTCATAACAATCCTCAAACATACTTTCCATTACGAAAATATCGTGTGTGTGTGTGATCTCAATCATCCAGCAATGTTAGCTCACACAGTAAGATTCACATCAATAGAAGGACCGGGATCGCACAAGTCACGCGCGACTGCTCTTAACATCACTTATACATAAAACATAACTAATACAACGAATCTACGGATAAAATTCGTAAGCGACTGCTCTTAGCATCACTTATTACAGAAAATTTAATTAATAAAACGAATCTACAGATAAATTTACCACATGTAGTAACAGTTTCATGGCTGGACGGAAAACTTATATTTTCATCAACGTTATTATTTTATCGTAAATCAATCTACAAACCTTTGTACTTTTTGTGCAGAAAATGAGGATTATTCCATTCTGTCAGTTTAGATCCCGGCTGTTGAAGTACAAGTAGCTAACCTTACCAGAAGACGTAGTCGAGGGCTTCGCAGAGAAACCAGCGTAGTCGTCATCTTGTGACTTAGCTTTGCATATATTTGCTACATATTTGAACATCTCGTGGTCTCCGATAAAAGGTTGAGCCGCGTATTCCTCAATCGGCATCCACTGAAAAGTAAAAAACAACTGTGTTAGAACGTTTTGCGATTATGTGAATCATGCATGCTTGCTTTCATTTATATATGTCTAGAAATATACGTATTTCGGCTGGGAAATATAAGAGTAGTTTTTCGGCTAATTAACGGAGCAAAAATGTAGCATTTTCCAGTCATTTGCACCCAAATGCGAGTCCGAGCCTTATATATTCCGTTACTATTCGAATACGGACGTCGAAACGTACTAGAATTGAATCAGCCAATTTGAAGTAGTCCAGTTGGAAACTGAATGCAAAACAATACAAGCAGAAAACAGGCTAATTGATGAGCAATGCTTTATGAGATGTTACATTAGCCTACAGAATATACCATGTCCCCCTTCTAGCAGCCTTCACACTCTTTTGTCTCCTCTCTCTCTTTTTATGACCGGGAACCTGATTGTGGCACGGTCCAATTTGGGTCCACGCTTAGCTACCAAACCCCGGGTGATGACCGCTTTCGCCACAACCATTGCCAGATAATACAGGGATTTCATATTGCAGGATTCAAACCCAGGATTCTGGCTTTCTGCTTTGGTGGGTCTCCGAGATCCTTTTCATGACTTATGTTGTGTTGAAGGAATGGGTTATCTATATGATCCGATCCGATTGATTGCGTACAAACCCATTACATTCTCCCCTTTTTTTAATAATCCAGAAATCCACCAACTCACTTTTTATGTGAAGCCATGTTCAAAACTTGAGCCTCGCCGAACCTACCATCTCTGGGAGACAGGAAACTATGGCGAAAGCCTAAGGCCATGTACTTATCTTTCAAAAGCAGACTTCTTTTATTTTCAAAAGCAAATACAGTAAAGTTCTTTATGATTATTGTCCACAAGAGGTACCTGAGCTTCCTCAATCTCAGAATTTTGTTTCTCAATGACACCCGAGTGTGGTCGTAACATACACACGAAAAACAAGTCCGATTTGCTAAAATATGACTTGTGGCTTTGTCTACATTTCACAAATACAAAAATTACTATTAGCCAATGCAAAACAAAGTTGATCAGTTAGAGACAAGGCAAATGTTCTGACCTGAATGCTAAAACTTCAACAAATTCCGTGTCAACCTGATCGAAAAAACGCAATAAAAGTCTTAAGTTTCTGATGAAAATGTAAGGAATTAGCAAAATAATAAGTACTAAGTAACAGCAAAAATCTTACTCCTGTCTCCTCTTTCACCTCTCTAATTGCAGCTGTACATATATCCTCACCCTACAGACGAAAAATTCTTCAATTAATATCATAAAGAACCATAACCGAGTATTTATCTAAGTGATAGACGAGTTTTCTCTAATTAGTATTCTCATTTTCACCTCATTAACAACTCCGGTCGGAAACTTCCACACACCTGTACCTTTAAATCTGCCACTCATCTCTTGAACGACGAGCACCTATCGCAATGAAACGATATATTATGATTTCGCTTTAGTCGAACAAATCCAGAAATCAAACTGTCAAAAAAACAATAAAATCTTATAGAGAAATCCGAAAAGTACCTCTCTGTTACTGTTCATAACAAATGCTCCAATACCGACACGATGTGAGGCATTAGCGGGGAGAGTGTCAGTAGTATCGGGTATCCAATTTACAAGCATTAAGTAATCTGGTTCAGCATGATGGTACCTAAATCCCTCCTGCAAAGATTACCAAGTCAAAATATCAAAACCCGGTTAAGCACATATTATTAATCACGCCGGCATATAGATATAACTCGGCATATGTATCTACCTTAACTGCTACTTCAACAAGATTTACAAGTTGAATAGGCAGTTTAATCCAAACACCCCTCTTTCCCTGCAAATTATATGTTAAGAGCGTAAAATCAGTCTGCTGATTTGCTAATTGGTCATTGATAACGTTATTGAACTTAAGAGTAATACAAAAGTAGATACCTGATGCCTCCATTGTGTCATTGAAGCTTTGAGCAAAGAATCAAAGAGCTGAGAATCCATAGGTTTCTTCATGTCAACAATAACTCCTCCATATGGATCATCAACTGCACTGAGTAGTTCAAGCGGGTGAACTCCATCTTGCTTAGGAACAATTGATGAAGCTGAAGAAGAAGACATGTATCTGCTGAAAAGTTGGGTTCTAATAGTCGTACCTGAACACAAAATAGCACACAGATGGTGAGAAAGGATATTACTTTTTGAATGTGAATAACTTCAAAAAATGATCATGAAGTTACAAAAAGTTGAAGAAAATGACAAATAAACTAAGTCAACCTCATTTTGAAAAGGGTTTCAAGCCCAAAAAAAACAAAACAAAAGATCTTCACCCATCGAAATTCCCGTCCTAAAAAAGATGCAATTTAGCAGTATATGGAATGACCCTTTCAAGAGAGCTGTAGGGACTTATCTTTTAAGGTCAAAACTCACGAAATGTCAAATGAATTATTGAGATCCATTACATTTGCAACAAAAAAATCGTTTCTTTTTCAATTTTTTTTGCTTATTTGGTTGTCCAAGAATAAGGGTCTCTCCTCAAATCAGGAAAAGAGAAGGGAAAATCTTGGGCACACATCAGGAGATTGAAAACCCAGAAAGAAACAGCTTAAAAGACATAATGAGAAATCACAGATTGATAAGAACAAAAGCATACAACTATGGAATCCAAGCCGGAAGGACGAAAGAGGACAAATAGCAGAACTCTTTGGCAATGGATAAACTAGATGGGACCTACAGATAAAAGATAGAAAGATTTCGAAATCGAAAAGCAAAGGGCAGAGTTTGTTTGGTCTCAGCCTCTGCATTAATAATAAGCAATGAAGAAAATTCCAGCCCACTTTAATGGAAATCAAACCAAATAAAAAGGATAATCAAAGAAAGGCAACACTGCAAGCGAAATCTTGGTAGATAATAATAATTTATATGACAGGACTGTTCCGCCCTTTACCGTGTAACACTCGGTTGAAATTTGAATACTGAAAATGAACTGCTACCCGGAAGTTTTCTCCACAGTTTCTCTCTCTATGTCTGTCTGTCTATCTCTCTCTATAAAAGGGTAAAGAGAAAGACCAAGTCAGAAGGAAGGACTCACATGCGCAAAAGAAAAAGAAAAAGGATGAATGTCGTGCCCTCTCAGTCGTGGAAAGAACAAACTTTTGTGTAGTTGTCCTTATTTCTTTTTGCAGATTGGGTCTTTTTGCAGATTGGGAAACACAATAGCCGTTTTTGGCACTCGCACCAAGGCAACTTCATATGAAGCTGACTGCTGCTCCATATTCAAATAATTTACCCAAATCAAACCAATCATCATAAAAATATATAAAAAAAATTCCTTTTTTTCTCCAAACGTTTTCAAAACGAATTTTAATTAATTTTGTGGTTTTTTGGTAGTTAATTAATGTATAAGTAGTCACTTGGATATTTAATAAGTTGATTGAGTTTTGGTAGTTTTGTTTATTAATTCAATTTTTTCTTTTTAATTTGTATCTTCCCTCTCTATTAAAGCTAGTCTTCTTCTTCACTTCTCACTTCAACTCCACCATTTTTTTACTTCATTCTTAACTCAACTCAACCATTTTTTTACTTTATTTCATCATTCCTTCATTCATCTAAGCAATTAGCACATCCTACTATTAAGGTAATAATCTATTTAGTTGATTTTAGTGTTATTCATTTTTTACTTCATTTATTGTTTTAGTTAATTAAATTTGTTTGTTTTAATGTGTTTGTAGTGCTAATTTTTTTATGCTTATTTACATGTTAATGTGATTCATTTCTTTTTTTTGCTATTATAGTTTGAAAAAGACAATGATCAAAATTGGTTTTATTGTTTTTCTAAATTTTTTCTAAATTTTTTACTGTTTTATGGGTTTTCTATTTTTTTCTATTTTTTATAGTTTTTTAAAAAAATTATAGTTTTAAATGTTGATTGAATGGTGTATAGTTATTACTTAATTTAAAGGATTAACTAAAGTGAAAAAATCTTCAATTAGAATTTTTATCAGTATGAATTCTTTATAAAAATATATCAATTACTTAAATTAATTATGTACTACTTAAAATAAAATTAGTATAATTGAATAACATAGATAGTCAAAATAATTGATTAGATCACAATAATTAAATAAAATCATTAAATTAAGTTAGATAAATATTTGGGGAATAGAAAAAAATTATTTACTTTTATCACGACGTGAGACTTATAGATAAAAACAATTATATTATTTTAATAGTTGAGGACCCATGGTAATATAATCACATTTGATCTATGTCTATACGTCAAATGTCAATTTGTTGTTGACCGTCACATTGTGACTCTCTCTGTCTTCTGTTTGAAAAGTGGAAAGTTTTACACTAAGTCAACTATTTTCCTTTGCTTCCACGCGAGTGGTGAATAAGACGGGGAATATGACCCTTACTTTTCTCTTAAAATTGAGTTAATATGTTTGTTTAAATAATTTTTAAATCTTTTATATATATATATATAATTGAATATATGATTATTATATTATGTGACGTATCAATTTCTATTAACTCTTATTATATCACATTCATTCAATATTTAATAATTAAATTTTAATCTATTAAAAATATAATAAATGTTAATTATAATTAATGCATAGTTTAGAGAAATTTATGATTTCAACAAATAATTTGATGTATCAATTTATTAACTACACAATGAATAATATAGCTTGTTTTTGTGAAATCAACGCCAATTGAAAACATTCACAAAAGTTATTAAATAAAATTTTACTTTATATGTATAAAATATGTATACATAAAATATTTTTTTATCATCTTTTATATATCTCTCTATTTCTACTACTTCTAAAATCATAGATAATTGAAAAACTTTGTTTGGATAAATATGTCCAACGATTTTACTATAATTCCCAAAACATCTTTATATCCCTTAATTCACTGTCATAAAAGATGAGTTACCAACATTTAAAGAAAAACTCTCTCATATTCTTTAATTAATTCAATTCAATGTCATAAAAATTAGTTACAAAAATAGTAAAAGATGAAAGATAAATAATGAATAAATTACATATTATAATAAGATGAAACTATCACATTTAATTTTAAATCTAGAAATTTGTGATAATTTTCAATCAATATTTATCAATTTATTTATAATCCAGAATTTTAAAATGCTACTTTAATTCAAGATATTAACTATTTAGTTTCTGAATTAAGAAACTTAATTTCCAATTTTAAACCCATAAATTTGAAACACACATAAGAACTATTAAATCTATTTCATAATAGTAAATATGTTAAGACTATCATAAATTAAAATATATAGAATAATAAAATTTAAAAAATCTTATGTCACATGTACATACCAACTTTATGCCATATGTCAAAGTGAATAATGTCTCTAACTATCAATTAACTATTTCATTATTCTAACAAATCTTGAATACATAATTTTAAATTATTAAATGTATTGAATAATAATTAAAATCTTATTATTGATTAAATTGAGATATAAACGATTTTGGTAGTTATTATCGTTCTAATTTTAGTTTTAATTTTGATATTATCATAATTTAGCTAGAAATGTATTCTTTTTTAGAACTTCATGAAAATTGTAATACCCAATTTTAAACAAAGTTTCTACGTAAATTATTAATAAAATACAGTCACAATGTATTATCATATTTAACTATAGTCACAATATATTATCGTTCTAATTTCTACGTAATTTTTCATAATGTATTATTACATTTAACAAATTAAATAACCAAGATATGTTCAAATCTATTGAATTCATTTTATATACTAATGTTGAAATGATAAAATTAGTAATTTATAGTGTTAATCAACTTTATATGATTGGTATAAAACTAAGATATTGGTACATGTGTGGTGAACATATTGTATTTCACATATTATATCTAAAATATAAAGCATAAAATAGTTATCTAATTTTTAATCAACATATTGAGATTCTTTACTTTTTAACTTATCTTTGTTTTCCAAAAGAAAAAGCTCGCTTTTTTTAGGATCTTATTTGTTGCCTTCTTTTAATTTTTTTTAGTGATATTTAACTTCAATCTTTTGGTATTTCTTTTTGTCTTTTATGGTTTAGAATGAAATAAAATACAAATTGTTAAGTCTAATATTAATTTATCAATTTTTTCCTAGCTTGAAATAGCGAGAGAAAATCTATAATTTTTCATATTCAATAAATTATCCATTCAACTTTTTATCTACTATATTAATGGTATAAGCCTAATCAACTTCCTCTATTTTAATAATTTATTTATTTTATCATTTATTGTAATAAATTGCAAGAGCATTACCTAACTTCTAGCCTTATTTATTTGTATCACCATTGAAACTTTTAATCTCCCATGCATAATCTATATATTAATATATCACATCATAAATATTTCTTATACACCTTACCTAACATTTAACCTTTCACTATCGGTAATTCTTTTTATCTTTTTCTATTTTTAATTCATGCATAATAATAGTTTTCAAAACTCTCATCTTTTTTACATTATTACTTATTGTGTCATGCTGTAAAAACTTTTAAGTTTTGTTGTTGCGATTCTTCTTTCCACTATTCTCTTATTAGAAAATAATCCAAAACCGTTCCCTATTTGTTTTACCAATTTTTTTTACAACTTACTTGAATAACTGAACAGTCAAAAGCAATAAAATCTTATGACAAAGTTATATTTTATATGTATACACCACAAGATAGTGTATCATCTTATTAAATGAAATAAGCAATGAATGTACTTAAACAACTATATAATCTCTCCTCCCATATCATTTTTTCAATGAATTTCTTCGAACTTTAATCTCTTGGCACTCCAATTCTCCTATATTATATGATCGAGTTTTAATTGTACTTAACCACATGCAGCGCACATGACTTTTTTTACTAGTTATGATGTAATCTTAGTTCACATGTAATCATAATTTATGACATATTTATGCAATTAAATTATGATAGAAAATGAGAGCAATCTTGAATTAAATGCAATAGCCATTCTGATACGAAAAGAAATTACTTGGGTACCCTTGTGTAATCACATACAATAAATATATATTATTATTATGAGAATAACGTAACATGATTTGAAATTATGGAATAAATTTTGATAATTCAATTAAAACTAATTTTAATAAAATTTAGTCTACCATTATTAATTTAATTAGATACTAATGAAATATAGTTAAAATTACATCAAAATTCTTTTTTGAATAATAAAACTGAAAGGGCAATTAAGTAATTATTTAAATAATTTACAACAAAATTTGACATATACCAAATATGACAATTCTAAATTATCATTCATCATTGCATAAATAATTATGCACAATCAAATATATCAATCATATTTTGTCACCAATTATACTGTCGCATTCAATTACGATGATCATTTTAGATTGTGCAAATCAAACGATATTTAGAATATTTCTTCGAGTGATTAATTCATTTTAACTTTTACATCAAGACTTTAACAAAAAAAAGATCAGGCATCCTTTTTGTTGCGTTTAACAAGATTTGGATTTGTCCATCAAATTTTGATATAAAAAATGACCCGGAAATGAATTTACCGTTTATTTAAACAAATAGAAAGTCTCTCTGTACAGCTATTGTTAAGGGTTTTTTGGGTATGAAAAATTCTTTACGAACAAATAATGAAAATCATAATTTAAAGAGAAAATGAGAGAATAAAGACATCATCATTTACGTGGAAAACTCTTAAAAGGAAGAAAAACCATGAGAAGATTGTTGTTATTCACTAGTGTAAAGGATTTTACACAGTTGTTGATGAAAGAAGAAAGGAAGGGCAGTGTCTTTAGTTGAGGTTTGCTTAAGTCTTTCCCTTTCTCTTTTTACATGAGCATGTACTTATAGGTCTTACAATAATAAGAATAATAAAGATAAAGGGGGATGATCACACCCTCTATGTTTTCGGCTGATGGGATCTTCTTCAGATCTGGGCTCTCATGCTCAGCTTATCCATTATAATGTCTTTGTCACTTCTGAATTAATCATAGCCGTAAGATTCATCCCACAGTTCTGATCCTCTTTATTTCCCTTTCTCATCTCTCATCTGTATCGCTCAGACATCAATTAATCACAGCCACTTAACGATTTTCTGTGGTTCTGAGCCAATTAGTCAGAGCCACTTGATAGCCTGTCAATCTGTCTTGTCCGGGTCACTCAGCTTACCCAATAAATTACGATCAATTGATTGTTCGAACCCCCTTTTCCCGTTCTGTTATTCTTTCCCGTTCTGGAAGTGATGGTCCCCCGTTTTGAAAGCGATAGTCCCCCATTCCAGAAGTGATAGTCTCCCATTCCAGAAGCGATAGTCTCCCGTTCCAGAAGTGATAGTCGCTTGTTCCAGAAGCGGTAGTCCCCCGCTTTAGTGTTCTTTCCCATTCTGATGAGGTCTCCCGCTTCAGGGTTCTTTCCCGTTCTGACGAGATCTCATGCTTCAACGTTCTTTCCCGTTCTGACGAGGTCTCCCGCTTCAACGTTCTTTCCCATTCTGACGAGGTCTTCTGCTTCAGCATTCTTTCTGCACACGTGTCTTGGATGGTTTTTTCCTGTTCATTTGCCCCTATTACACTCAATAAATTTCACTTATTGATGTATAATGATGAGGAGTTTTCGATTTGCATACGCCTTTTCAAAGATCGTCTTGTCTTCTCTCGTGAAAATGCACTTAGTAGTTTTTTCGCTTTCCGCAAGCCCTAGGTAGGTTTCTTTTGTCCACGTGGCAACGAGTATTTTTTACATGTTCAGCTATCACATCAGATACCAAAAATGAAAAATAAAAAATAATTAGATCACTTGATAACTACTTGTGTGTGAGAATGTTACCATATTAGATATAAGTAGACGTAGATAGGAAGAACATGAAGATATATTGTATATATTATATAATGTATATATTATATATTATATATATTATATATTATATATATTATAAAAAATCATTTGATCCCTTAAAATTTGAGAATTACTCTTAAAAGTAACCCCCAACTATTTGCAGATGAATCATCGCCATTAATCAAGCCCTCTTTTTATTCCCACAGTTCCAAAATATTTCTCTGTTTGAGAATTACTTTTAAAAGTAATTCCCAAATTTTAAGGGATTTGATAATCATTTATTGATTATTTTAGCAAATGATCGAGTGTGTTGGTAATCATTTATTGATTATTTTGTCAAATTATATAATGTATATATTAACGTTTCCCACGTACACCAGTGAAATTTTAAATTTTGTTCTAAAAAATTTATATAATATATACTATATATATAAAATATATTATAAAAAATCACACTCACATAAGATATATTATATATATTATGTAAATGACTAAAATATGAAGTAAGTGAGGCACGTGGCTATTTTTTATGATTTTTATAGTTTTTGCCATTTTTTATTTTTTAAAAGTTGTTAATTTATGAATATTACTAGATGTAGATATCATATGGTAAAAACCGGAACAAATTCCCCCCACATTGTATTCGTTAAACTAACAGGCTTTTGTCATTTGCTTGGTTGACATAAGAAATTACCAAGAAAGATCCCTCAAGAAACTAGCTTTCCAGTTGACTTGATGAGAGACTCACATTAATATTGTAAGATTTTTGTATGGAAAATTCTACTAGGCACAGCACTGAAGTGATCAATAATGTTATGCGTTTGGGACTCCTACTTTAGACATTATAAATAACATAAAATAGATCAAGTAAATTTTAAATTACGATCCTATCTGTCTACCTCAACTCCATCTAAGGTGATCCCAATAAAGTAGAAATGTCAATTGGGTAGGTAGATAGTGGGAAAAGTAGATATGTCAATTGGGTAGGTAGATGGTGGGAAAACAAGCTGATATGTTAAGTGTGGGAAACTAGGTAATGGAGCCAACATTTGTTATTACAGGTTTGACCAAAATGTAAATCTAAAATAGAAAGTAAATTTTAAATTATCAGATTTGAGTGAATTTTCATCACTTATATTATCATGTGATAATAATACTAAACACCATGATTTTACATAAGATTGTCAAAATCAAGATTGTATCTAAAACCGCATCATGGATTTTAAAGTACTATGCATTAATAATATTATGAAAAACACCATTTATCCAAGTATATATTAAAATTCTTGAATATATTAAAGAATAAATGATAAATTTCACCGATTAAATTTAGGTAAGTAAATACTACTAAAAAATTAAACATATTTAATGAATATTATATTACTTTCGTATAAATATCTAGCAAAAAATTAAAGAATTTTATTTTATCAAAAGCTTCTACCAATCCAACATAAAAGAAAAATATAGAATCAGAATATCCTACCAATTTTAAAATTCTACGTGAGAATTGAATAGAATAGTAAAGTCATAAGATCCTACTATCCAAATAGAAAGTTCAACAATCATAAGACCTAATCAACACCAACCAAGTTTGTTTAAAAAAACACCAACCAAGTTACAAAGTCCTGATTTCATTAAATTACTCTGTATAAGAAAGATGGAAATTCCTGAGAAATACAGGCAAAATTTATGGGATCTTTCTTATGAGAGCTCTGTTAACTTTCCCATACCAACTTGTTTTCATCAGTTCATTTCTCTTCACCAAACAATCATGTATCTAATAAATTGCATGAACTTTATGAGGAAGATATAAAACGATTATAAAAAAGAGGCTAAAAAGTTAAAAACTTTACTACAAGAAGTAATTTACAATTGGGCTCTTTCTGCAAACAGCTCCATTTGCTATGCTACACAGCTTGAGCACATGAAAAGACTGAAATCCAAAGCTCAAATCAGCCTCTGCAGCTCATTAGGTCCTGAAAATAGGGAAGAACAAGCCCTCACTCAACAACAACTAGCGGAAAAGACCTTCGATGAATATAGAAACCGAAAATTTCAGTACCTTTTTCAAGATTTGAGCGTATCACTTTTCAGCCAGAAGCATATTTTTTTAAGAGCTGAATATGTCTTCCAGCCATTTGGATGGAGAGCACACAGCTGGATGTAACCGGGAGCTGTTGATCTTAGTATGAATTATTCAGTTCACTACGCCATTTGTTTTACAAGGTTTGAGTCTTTGAGATGTGCTCCGCTTGCATTGCAACCAAGCAAGTCGACTAAGCTTATTGAATTTGAAATCCATCCCCACCAGGCCATCCGCTCCAAAACCCGTTCAGCGTTTATCATATCACCAGATTTTTCAAATCCGCGAGCTATGGCTCCACATGCAAGAAAACTGAGCTTAACTCCCCTGTTCCCCACTTCATCTAGAAAACGTAATGCCTCGGAGAATTTTTCTTCTTCACAAAGAGCATGGACCAGAGCAGTAGATGTCTCTGTGTTCATTAATATACCCTTATTCAACATCTCATTTTTCAACTTGAAAGCCTCCATTAGATTTCCTTCTTTACAGTGAGAATCAACAACTAAATTATAGATGACTTTGTCCGGCTCAATCCCCTTTAATACCATCTCCTTAAAAAGGGAAAAAACCTCAGTCATTTTTCCAATTTTGTTATAACCATGCATTAGTGATGCATAAGTTAAAACGGTAGGTGTGAGATTCCGATCCTGCATCTCGAAAAAGAGCTGTTTTGCTTCCTCCATATTCCCAGCCTGACAATGCTTGTCTATCAGAGTTGTATACGTGGCATGATCAGGAATGACCTGTCTTTCTGACATTTCTTTCATCAAATCATAAGCTTCATGCAGCTTCTTACACTTGCAGAAACCGTTAATCAGTGTGTTAAGAGACTGAGTAGAGACAAAGCCAACGTGGAGCATTTCTCGAAATAGCTCCTTTGCTTTCTCCAACTTTGCTTGTTTGCAGAAGCCAGTCAGGAGGGCATTGTAAACATAACTATCTGGCCGAACTCCACTTAATGACATCTTATTGAACAATTCAAATGCCTGGGTTAAATTTCCACACTTGCAGTAATAATCTATCATGGAAGCAAAAGTCCCGAGAGTGGGAGTAAAACCTTTCTCCAACATGCCATTAAACAAGTTATTAGCCTTCTCAATGTCACCTGCCTTGCACAGTCCATCAATCAAGATATTATGAGTATCAATATTTGGATGTACAGCTTCTCTGCTCATATCTTCGAAAAGCCGTAAAGCTTGTTGTACATCACCATGATAGCACAAACCACTGAGAAGAGAATTGTATATAGTAACATCAGGAACCAAACCCTTTTCACAAAGCTCGCAAAACATTTCCAGAGATTCTTGTATTTTCCCGCTCCTTGTCAGACGATTGATGAGCACCCCGTAAGCTTGAATATCTGGAAGATAGCCTCCTGCAAGCATGCATCTAAATGCTGAGAAGGCCTCTGTTATATTCCCCTGTTTGCAGTGTCCATCGATCAATGCGTTGTAGATAGCGCTGTTAGGTACTAGACCACAATCTAACATCTGATAGAAATACCGGTCAGCCATTGCCATCTCCCCTGCATTACTATATCCATAGATAAAACTTCCATATGTTTTCTCATTCGGCTTTAGTCCTCTCTCCAGCATTTCAGCCACATAAGCCCCGGCTTCTGCCTGCCTTTTGCTTTTGAAGAGACCAAATATAAGAGAATTGTAGCAGGATACGTCTGGTACAATCCCTTGTTTGCTCATCTTCTCGAAAATTCTTCTAGCTTCTTCGATTCTACCTTCTTTTGCATGAGCTGCTATAAGATCTCTGTAGACGGCCGCATTCGGTTTCAAACCTTGGGTCACCATTTCACCTAAAACAGCATCAACCTCTTGAAGATTTCCAGAGCTACAGAGTCCCCTAATTATCACAGTGTAAGTTGCGGTTGTGGGTGACACCTTCCTTTTTTTCATGTCATCAAATATCTGAATAGCACAAATGATATCTCCCGCACGGCTATACCCCTCCATCAACAAGTTGTAGGTTTTCGAGTTAGGTTCCAAGCCCACCCTTATCATCTCATGAATAATGTCTCTTGCCTTCTCCATGTTACCAATCTTGCAAACCCCACTAAGTAGAGTATTATACAAAAGCAGATCTACTGGAGTACCACTAGAAACCATTTCATCTTTTATTCTAAAAGCCTCTTCAATATCACCTTCTTTGATAAACCCATCAATCAGATTACTGTATGCAATGACATCTGGTGCCAACCCTGCCTCGATCATTTCTGAAATAACAACTTTTGCCTCTCTTGATCTTTTGTTTCTGCAATACCCATTGATAAGAGTCATGTAAGTATTATTATCCGGTGTCAATCCCTTCTCAACCATAGATTTCTTCATGTCAATAGCTTCATCAAGACGCCCCGCACTACACAAACCACCAATAACTGAATTATACACGACTACGTTGGGATTACAACCCCTGCTCCCCATTTCTAAAAAAACTTTTTTCGCCTCGTCAATACGACCAGCATTAGAGTAGGCAGTAATCACATTAGTATAAGTACAAATATCAAAGGCAATATCCATCTCAGACATTTTACCACAAACCTTCCAAAACAATTCCATCTTATTATCCTTTAACAGATCCTTCAACAAAATATTACAACACAACAAGAATGGCACGAATTCGAAAACTTTTGGACCAAAAAACACGTCAACTGCTTGAACCAACATACCCATCTTTCTATAACTATGAATGAGTAATTCAAACGCAACACCATTGGAACCATCGAACTCTCTTAAACTACTATCAATTGAAGCCATAATTTCAAAAGGGGACTTGCCAGTTCTAATCATACGGGCAATAACATCATTTGCTTGTCTGTACGAATTAGAATTACAGAGTGAAACAACAAGAATAGACAACAAATCCAAATTTTGAGTGATGCCCATATTCTGTTCGGACCACAAAAAGAAGTTGAAAAGGAGTCCAGGGTCACCCACCTGGTTTTGCCGGATAACAGTCCGAATCACACCTGGGTTTAGCTTCATCTGAAATTTTGAGGAGTCCAAAAGGATCTTCCACTCGTTCTTGCAAAGAATGCGGGTGATTTCTTGGACCGTATCTTGGATCTGTGAGGTGCAGTAGAACATGGGTGTAAGAGAAAGGGAGGTGGTTCGGCCAATGACATTTCTGGTAGTGCGAGGGAGTCTCCACATGTTGAAGTTGCAAAAGCATATGTAAACAGAGAAAGACACTAACCTGCAGGAATGAAGCAGAGAACCGAGTTAACTATCGGCGTCGCTATTTTGTTGATATTCCCACAGGCAAGCCCTACGCCTGCTTCCACCCCAGTTTTGGCGCGTGGCACATAACTTGCCTATCATATTCTGTTTTTTTTTTCCGAGTTTCTTTAAAATACAAAAAAAAAAATCGTGTATCTTTTACCCTCCTGAATAATACGCACATAATATGAGAGCAGTATAAAACGACATAAAAATTGGGTAAGATATATAAAATAAGAAGAAATTACATATTTCAATCACTTTTAGATGTTCATTCTACATAAATGTCTGTTTTTAAATTGCAGGCATGACCATTTTTTACACGTGGCATTCATTTAATGATTTTTACAAAAAAAATTTCCTTTCTGCCCCTTTTTTCCAGAGCCGTGGGTTTCAGTTACACGTCAGTTTTTATTTTCGGAGCTTAGGATTCACGGCGTGGGTTCGTCGACGGCCTTCGTTCGTCGACGGCCTTCGTTCGTCGACGGCCTTCGTTCATCGTCATTCGTGGTTCATTCGTCGCCGCTAGTTAGGAGTGCTCATCGTTCTTTGGCTTGTTGGAAAGAAAGAGTAATTTTGTTGCAGATCCTCGGGGGAGAAGATGATCCAAATAGGAGATTAGCTAACACACGTTAGCTTACATTCTTATACAAAACAAAGTCTTAAAATTACTCTTTGATTATAGTTGTGGGCTCCACAAGATATGATTCAAATGTGAAAGTATATTTATGTATGGTTTATATAATGTATGTTAGTTTTCCTCTTTTTTCAAGTTGGATGATAGTTGTGTTAGTGTATCTTATGGTACACTACATGTTTTTTCGGATCTTGTTCTACGTGATGATATGAAAATTAGATACCATATGTATCTAATTTAGATATCTTACGCATATATGATATTCATAAACAAAAATAAATAAGTATTTAAATCAGATACAATAATTTATATACATTACGCATAGTTAGAGTAAGGATGTTCAATGTTTCAGATTATTTTGGTGTTCATCGATAAAAATAATCCGGTATTTAAATTAGATATCATATGTATCTAATTTATATACTTTATGTATAAACTCTTTTTTTAAAATAAAAAAATACACCATGCGCGTCAGTGCACAATGACATTTGTTGTGCATTAATGACGTGCACAATGACTAGTCACTGTGCAATGATGGCGTTCATAGTGGCTGTGTATGTCAGTACTTTACTTTGTATTTAAAGTGCTTTATTTTTAAATACGGTGGACATTCAAGATGCATGCAGTGCATCGCGAACTGTGCGCGTGTGCTAAGCACACGTCTCGTGATTTTTGCCCGTGATTTTTTATAGGATAACATAGTAATTGTTCCTTTTTAGTGGGGACCACCGACCATATTTACTAAAAACAATATGACCGGTCATTTAGCCACATAGATAGCCTAAAAAATCATTTATGTAGTTCTCCCTAAAAAGCTTAAGTTATTGCACCATATAGATATGTTTTGAAACATGAGTTAAGATATAACAGGGCTTTCAATTATTTAGGTAAATAGGAGTTTTTTAGTCGTCATGTCAGTTATTTCCGGCTGATAAATTTTACTTGACATTTTTGCCCCTCATGCGAAGATTATTGTATTTGATTTCGTAGGACCATGATAATTAATAAGATTGCATTATCTTTTATTTTAATTCATATATTCCAAAATTTTGATTATTAATGCAATTAATATATTTTATTTTAAAATCACATTTAATTAGATATTGATGTTTATTTTGTAAAGACCATTTTTTATGGTGACTTCGGTTATGGATAATATTTTTGAAATTATATATCTTTCATAACCGATTGATAATCTATTCCGGAATTATAGTTTTGTTTCAAAAACTACTCTCATTCATTCCGAAATTGATTATTGCGTTTACCAAACATCCGAAATACTCCACCTTCATCCTTATGTTGAACTGAAATCATTCATCAACATTCATTGTCGATTGATAACATTAATCACCGATCGATAGCATTCATCACCGATTGACCAACATTGACGTCGACAAACCTCCATTGACGCCCACCTGAAACAGAACCATTGGCGGCAAAAGGTAACTCATTGATGGGGAATAACTCCATTGACGAGGGATAACTCCATTGACGAGAGAAAAACTCCATTGAAGGCAAAGGTAAACCATTTTTTTCTCAATAGGGTTCGTCGACGTCAATGACTGGTATTGACGTCAACAAATCTCCATTGACGCCCACCTGAAACATAACCATTGACGGAAAAATGTAACTTCATTGACGAGGAATAATTCCATTGACGAGGGATAACTCCATTGACGAGAGAAAAAATTCATTGACGGCAAAAGTAAATCTTCTCTCAATGGGAGAGGGAGGGAGAGTTTTCGGGAATGGTTTGCAACTATGAAAGTTTTTTCTTAATTTTTTTTTGTTTTTTATTTTGATTGTGTTTGATTGACAGGTGTTTTACCGTAGTTAGAGTAGTTACCTTAACTGTAGTAATTTTTTACTTTTTATTTTTTTCTTGAAATATCATTAGGGGATTTCAAAATTTGAATTAGTTTCATTTAATAGAGGAGGTTGGGATTGGTTTACCGAGCGGTTGAGGGAGGGGCGAGATTGTTTAATTTTTAAAAATTTTAATTTTATGAAAATTTTAATTTCTATTTAGTATCAATTAATTGTAGATATTAGTTTCTAAGTATATCAATAATCTATTAATTACGGTGGTTGTGGGATTTAAAATCCCGCAGTTTAGGAGAGACGTGATTTGTGAATTTTTCAAAATTTTCTTAGTATATTTAGGTTGATTTCATAATAATTTGTACTTTTGTTTCCTTAATTATAGGATATATCAATTATAATCAATTGATTTACACGAATTAATAAGCTTGCTACTTTATATGGACGAATGCTATTTTTGTTTAAAATGATTGACTATTTAAGAAACTTGTTATTTATTTATAGATCTAAAAAATCTACTATTGCTTAAAACACTCCTCCTAATCTTGTCTATAATGCAAAATTTCCCATTGCATGTCATTATTATAGTTAGAAGACATAGCTTAGTGACTATCCATTCTACCTCTATATTTGTTTTGTTATTTTTTCTTTTTATTATTCATTTTACCTTTTCTTTTACCATGCATCTTTTTTCTTTTACTGCTTATTTTACTTTTTTTTATTAACTACTTTAGTTTATAAATTGTTCTTAATGATAAAAATATTTATTAGATATAATAATAAATAAAAAAGTCAAGCTCAATGAAATGAAAATTTTGTTATTTTAGAAATATGAATATAATATAATTATATATTAAATAATATATTAAAAAATTATACACATATATCTCAAATTGTCTACAAAATTTATTTATCAAGTTTACTTATTTTCATATTTTGGTTAAGCAATTATTCGATGATTTATTATCCAATTCGTGAAATTATTAATGATTTTTCTTTGTAATGAATTATTATTTTTTGAATATGAATATAATATTATTATAAATTATAATAAATCAATATTTTTATACATATACTTTTTTAATTGAATAAAAGTATATTTATCAATTCTGCTTGTTTTCATATTTTAAATAATTAATTATTCAATGCTTTATTATCCAATTAGTGAAATTATTCATGAGTTTTCCATGGTAATGAATGACTCCTTGTCTTTAATCTTATAAATGTTATATATTTTTCTGGATATCATATGTTTTCAATCCATAATTTTTACACCGAATTCTTCAAATGAAAACATATTATATATATTTAATACTCGTATCTGAATTATTATGTATTGCATATTATTGACTAAATATTTTATCGTTTAATATTCATATTATACTTGTCGAACAATATTTTTTATTTTTACCATCCCTGAATTAACTAATTATAAGATATACATGTAATGATGTAACATGGGGGTTCAAACTCATCGTTTTTACAGCGTAATTATTTTAAAATGGTGTTAGAATGAAATGAAATGTAAAATGAATAATAAATTTTGTTGGTCTATTATTTAATTGTTGAAAAATCAAAATCGGAAAGAAGTTTAATAGCATATGTGTAAATTTAATAGTCAAGAATCGAAATAATAATGTTCACTTATTAAAACATATCATTGCAAAGTAAACTACTCCACATTTTTAATTAATTTTAAATATATTACTGTAATTTACATTTAGAAAAATTCAGAAATTCTTAAGTATATCAATTTTTTTAATTTACCAAGTACAATAAATTAGGAGAGTTAATTTAATAATTTATTTGAAATTTTCACTAATTGAAAATAATCGATAATGATACAAAATAAAATATCTTAAAAACCTAAATTAGCAATATTAATAAATGGATTATTTAACTTAATAATTGATTATTTAACTTGCTAATTCGAGTATAGTAACTAAAATAAATTACTATGATGTTTTATTAATATACACTAATAATAAGTAAATTTTTTAATTTAATAATTAAAATAAATTACTAAATATATGAATTAAATTAACTACTTAAAATAACTAGTTTACTTTAATAAGAAATTTAAATCTAAATTAGATAAAATAGAAATTTAACTTAATAACTGAAAAATATTAATATCAATTATTTTTATTTAAAAGTTAAAATGCATCATAAATAAATAAAATAAATTATTTAATTTATCAATTAACAGTATATGTATGTTTATAATTTTATCTAAAGTGTGGTTATGTTTGTGATTTTGATGAAAAAATTGGAGGGTAGGTTGGATCCTTAATCCAACATTGGATTGGATTTATATATAAATAATTATGTGTAACAAACTGTCAAATAAAATTAGATCTAATTAAAAGTGATCTAAAATGGTTTTTAGATAATAGAAGTTTTAATGTATCTGATAGGTTGCGGATCCTTAAATGTGTGGAGACTTTAAGGTAAATTCTATTTTTATGATGGACTAAAATAGAAATACTAAAAGATAAATTATCTATAAGTGGTTATGGTCTCCAGGTCACACGATAACTAGAAATCATTTTATACTCTCTAAAATCCTATCGTTAGAGAAAAACCTGAGATGTTTAATCAAATAGTACTCTCGGATAGAGAATCGTGTAGATTTAGAAGGTAAACCGTTAGGTTCTAAATAACGATCTATCATCATAGATTCAGATACGCTTCTGCTCTATATTGATTTGATTATTGGTGTGTTTAACATGAGATCTTGAGATTTTATTGAGATACGGTTTATATCAAAAGAGATTTTGAATTTAACAAGTGGTATCAAAACAACTCATGTTGAATCATTGAGAATCGGAATTAAGTTCTAGATCCATGATTATATGTGTTTATATGTTTATGTTTTGGAGTTCTTGAATTTGATAGTTGTTCGACAATTTATTAGGTTTGTGATCAGTATTTTTTCTTCATATTTTTCTTTTCTTATGTATTTGATGCAATTCGGAACATCGTCAGTTATTGTTTGCGACTGACGGTGGAAGGACATCGGCGTGACAGTCTGGCCACGCAGGGATGGGAAGTCACGGCCTTGGCCTTGTTTTAAAAGGTCTGAGATTTCCCAGCCCTTATATCTGTTTTAATTTTTTTAATTAATTAAATTAATTTCAAATTAATTAAATTAATCTCTAAATTAATTTTAGAGATCCTAAAATTAATTATAATTTAAGGATTTCAAATAAATTGTTTTGATTATTTTCAATTTTTGGTTAAAATAATTTCAAAACAATCTTTTCTAATATTGTAAAATTAATTGTTTATCAATTAGTTTAAAGTTTAAGTTCGGTACAATTTTAAATTCGAACATTAGTATGTTATATATTTTAAGATGAATTAGTTGAAGTAAACATGTCGCCAAAGTGACCTCTCTTGTTGAAATTAATTTTGTCTTAAAATATAAAAGGTTATGTGCCTGTAATTTATGTGAATATTTACCGGCCCAAAGGAAGAAAATATTTGACAGAATTACATATGCTTCTGCAGTAATAAATCTGTGATGATTATTCGATTTTACATATGAACAATAAATCGACCCAAAGAAAGGTTTCTTGTTCAATATGTTCTTTATCGTCAGTGTTTGGTTATTACACCAAAGCATCACTTACAAGTAAATAATTTTGGCCAAAGTCAAAATATGAATGGAGTGTCTGGTGTCTTGAGATGAAGTTTAGTTTTATTTGAACTTATTATTGTTATTTGGGATTCATGTGAGCTTGTAGGTTGGTTAATTATTCTCTATTAAGTCATTACTCAAGCTAATGCCAATATTAATTAAAAATAAAGTATTAAAGGCTCAAACTTCGAGTCATAGAAAGATAATCTCTTGATAGTTCATGGAGTTATGGATCTTGATCTTGCATTGGGGATTGATTCTCCTTCACCACTTATGGAAAAGAGTACCTTTAATGAAATGAGGGATATGAAAAGGTGGGAGAAATCAAATCGCATGTGTATGCTGATCATTAAGAAGGTCATTCCAGAAACATTAGGGGCATTATATCTGAAAAGATTACTACGGTTAAGGATTTCCTTGTAGATATTGAAAAGAGATTTGTCAAGAACGAAAAAGGCAGAAAATGGTACGCTATTGGCATATCTAATTTTGAAAAGGTATAAAGGTAAAGGTAATATCAGGGAATACATTATGAAAATGTCTCACATTGTTTCAAGGTTGAAAGCATTAAAGCTTGAATCTCTCTAAAGACTTGTTTGTATATATGGTTTTGATATGCCTTCCGGCACATTTTAACCTATTTAAGGTGAGCTATAATTGTCAGAAAGAGACTTGGTCTCTAAATGAGTTCATCTCACACTGTGTTCAGGAAGAGGAAAAGGTGAAACATGATAAGACAGAAAGTGTTTACCTGACCTCTACAATCAAAGATAAGGGCAAGGGAAAGAAAATGAAGAATGATAAGGAAGCTATGGATACAACATCACATAAGAAACAACAAATGAAACCGGTAAACCCGGAAGATAATGGTTGTTTCTCCTACGGAGCTGAAGCGTATAGGAAGAAGTAATGCACCAACTATCACGCTTGGCGTGCTAAGAAAGGTACACTTCTTAATTTGAATTGTTATGAGGTTAGCCTGAATTGTCGAAAGCCAAATGATACTAAAAGATTCATCTACGTGGGCGATGACAAGATGGCTCAGGTTGAAGCAATAGGAAAATTTAGATTATTATTAAAAACTAGATATTATTTAGATCTTCTTGAAACTTTTATTGTACCATCCTTTAAATAAAATTTGATTTCTATTTCTTTTTTAGGCAAAGCTAGTTATGTTTGTTCTTTAAGAGATAAAAAACTTAGTTTGTTTCGTGATTCAATTTCAGTTGGTTCCAATTTTTTTATTAGGATATTATCATCTGTATTTACTTGAAACAATTGCTTCATTTAAAGAATCTCTACAATTAAGTACACGAGGTACTAAAAGAAAATTAACCAGTGAGAATTCAGCTGCGTTATGGCACAAGAGATTAGGTCATAACTCCAAACGGAGAATAGAGAGAATTGTGTCAGACGAAATTCTCGGTCTTTTAGATTTCACAGATTTTTTTTGTTTGTGTTAATTGCATAAAGGGTAAACAAATCGATAAAATAAGATTTGAAGCCAACAGGACTCAGGATGTCTTAGAATTTATTCATACGGATATTTATAGGTCATTCTCTCCAGTCGCTTAAAATGGTCAACAATCTTTATAACGTTCATAGACGAGATTATTCTAGATATGGCTACATATATTTCAATCATGAAAATGCATAATCATTGGACGTGTTCAAAATTTTTGGGCTGATGTTGAGAATCAACTCAACAAAAGGATTAAATGCGTCAGATCTGACCGTGGTGGTGAGTACTATGGTAGATATGACGAGTCATGTGAACAACATCCATGACCATTTGCTAAATTCTTAGAGGAATGTGATATCGTCCTACAACATACTATGCTAGTTCGCCCACTATGAATTGTGTTACTAAAAGACGAAACATAACGCTTAAGGACATGATGAGGAGTATGATTAGTCATTCTACCTTACCAGAATCACTCTAGGGTGAAGCAATTAAGGCTTCAACATATATCCTTAATAGAGGTCCAACTAAAGTAACTGCCACGACCCCATATGAACTTTGGACCATAAAAAATCTAGTCTAATGCTTTTGCACATTTGGAGATGTCCAGCTGAGGCAAGACATTATAGGCCTTATGAAAGAATATGGATTTAAGGACTGTATGTTACTATTTTATTGGATATTCTGAAAGATCCAAGGAGTTTTAGACAGAAAATGCTTAGTTATTTGAGAATATCGAGTTTGCGGGGGGAGATATGGTTAAGGATTTTGTCTTTCAGGAGGAATTTGCAAATATTCTCATAGGTGTTATTAGTATTGATCAGGACTTCATCCCTGACATTGCTAATGATACAACACATCAAGACAATATCAGAGAACCTCTCATTCAAGAAAATGTGCTGGAAGAACGAACTTAACACCTCAAGAACCTATGCCATTAAGGAGATCCGTTAAAGAGTGAAGAAGTGTAGTGCCAGATGATTACAATGTATTTCTTCAGGAATATAAGATAGACATTGGAGTGATGGAAGATGACTAGATCAACTTCCGTCATGCCATGGAAAGTTCTAACTCTTAAAATTAGATCGATGCCATGAATAAGGAGATAAAGTCCATGAAGGACAATGACGTGTGGGATCTTGTCCCATTACCAGAAGGTGCGGAACCTATTGGTTGCAATGAATTTTTTAAGACCAAGAGGGATTCAAAAGGTAATGTGGAAAGAAATAAGTCTCATCTTGTCATAAAAAAGGCTTTACACAGAAGGAAGACATTGATTATAAAGAGTATTTCTCTCCGACTTCTATGAAAGACTCTTTCAGGATCATAATGGTATTTGTGACATATTTTAATCTTGAGTTGCATCAGATGGATGTAAAGACGAGGATTCTCAATGGTGACATTGAGGAGACGGTTGGTGCAACTATAAAACTTTTTGTCGGGAGACTCAAAGAATATGGTTGCAAACTTAGGAAATCCATCTATGGACTCAAGCAGGTATCTTGACAATTGTATTTCAAGTTTCATTCAGTGATCACCTCGTTCGATTTTGAGATGAATTTGGTTGATTATTGTATATACCATGAGTTCTGTGGGAGCAATATTTTTCTGGTTTTATATGTGGATGATATTTTACTTGCCAGCAACGATATAGGCTTATTGCACGGCACCAAAATATTTCTAGCTAAAAATTTTGAGATGAAAGATCTTGCTGACACCTTTTTTGTATTAGGGATCAAAATACACTGAGATCATCCTCGGGGTAGTCTTGGATTATCACAAAAGAGCTATATTGAAAAAATTCTCAAAAGATATGACATGCAAGGCTGTAAATTGGGTGAGTCATGTTTAGTCTCAATCAGTGTCCTAAGAATGATTTTGAGGAAATAGAAATGCAGAAGATTCCCTATGCCTCAGTAGTAGGGAGTTAGATGTATGCTCAGGTTTATATACGTCTGGATATTGCGTACGTGACTGGGATGTTGGGCGGGTATTTAAGCAATTCAGGCATAGACCATTGAAGAGCAGCTAAACATGTATTGCGGTATTTACAGAGAACAAAAGACTATATGCTCACGTATCAGAGGTTAGATCAGATTGAGATCGTTGGATATACTGACTCTGATTTTTCTGGATACCAAGATATCATGTTATGAGGCATCCAATCACGAAATATGATTGTGAAATATTTGTCACAAGGCTGTGGATAATGGACGGTATTGAGAGACACTCAAGTTATTTTGTGCAATGAGTCTACAGTTCTCTATTCTAATAACAACAAGAGCTCGACAAAGTCGAGGTACATAGACTTCAAGTTCCTGGATGTTAAGGAAAATGTTCAGAGTGGACAACTATCTATAGAGTACGTCGAAACAAACTCCATGATTGTGGATCCGCTTACTAAGGGATTGCCACTCAAACAGTTTCATGAGCACGCTGCTCTTATGAGTATCGTATCGGTTGATGATATTCAGTTTTAGTGGGAGTTTGTGATTTTGGATGCTCTTCTTTATAGACATATTTTCAGTTATTTCTGTTTATGGATATTTTAAGGTAATTTCTGCAGAAATAAAGTTTTGGCTAATTCACACTCTGATTCTGGTATGGTTTGATCTTACTAAGGTTTACGGAGGACCAGTTGGAAATATGCATGTTAAGATCACATTACATGAAATTTTCATGCTACACATCCATATCACAATCCATGTCATTCAGTTGCATTGATATACGTGATTGTTGATGGGTTGAGTTACGATTGATATAACGAAAGCCGCTTTGATCCTATGTCGGTGTGATTGATGGACCGGGTTGGTTATAGATACATTATGGTAATAACAGCAAAGTTGAATGCATTCGGTTATTCTTGCAAAACATAATTATAAGATTTCACATATAGTTCAAGTGGGAGATTGTTGGATCTTTAATCCAACATTGAACTTATATGTAGATAATTATGTCTTACAGATTTTCATATAAAATTAAATCTAATTAAAAGTGATATAATAAGATTTTGGATAATTGAAGTTTTAATGTATCTGATAGATTGTGGACCCTTTAATTTGTAGAGATTTTATGGTAGTTTCTATTTTTTTATGACCATGGCTAAAGACCCTGGTTTGGGAGGTTTTGTGATCATTCTCCTTCACAGGCTAATCTTTTTAATGAATTTAAGTATCAACATTTGATTTTTCATTTAGACTTCATATGTTGAAAGAATCTGTTAAAAGTAACGTATTTACACATACAATCAGCAAGTATTTCTTCATTCAACATATTCCTCATCTTCCAACGAGTCTTCATATCTACCAAATTTTGTGTAATATTTCAAGTAAACTAAGTCTTGATTATGTATTTGTGTCCGATGTGTCATTAATACATCCTTGAGTTTGAATACGAATTTACGAATCCATATTTTTTTTCCTGCTGATTTATGTATTAAATGAGTTTTAAAGGGAAGTAAATGTTTTTTAACTGAAAACCCTTTAAAATTAACGAATTTTATGGAACATGGATACAAAGACAAACAAATTAAAATGCAATTATAGGTACTAAATTCACTAAACAAGTTGTGAGTGTACTCAGCAAAATATCCAAAATGTGGCGAGTGTTTTCAGTTTTTTCTGTTCTATATAAACAGTAATTAACTAAAACTTCGTGAATTACTTATTACTCCTGAATTATTCTGTATTATACTTCTCCTTAGGCACTAGGCGGTACACTTCTTTGCATTGATATGCGTGACCCAAGCCTTGCTCAAACGCCCATATCAACTAACTCTTTTATTAGGAAGGACAGTTTTTGTTGAATGAATGCATCTTTAGTTAGGAAAAAGAGGTCTTACTTAACACTATGGACCTTACATAGACACATGCTAAAATTTAGGGAGAAACAAGAAAATGGTCGAAAAAAAAGAGTAAAGTGCAAAAATGTCCATTTTTTTTTATAAAATAGCCGGAATAAATATATTAGTTAAAAAAATCACATAGACGTAACGTAATTAATTTATTTACGCATGTGTAATTTTCATAACTAAATTAATTACCTCGATCATTTTTATAAACAAAAAAGTTTTCTGATAAACACTGGAAATGTGATTTTTTTAATCATTTTTCATAAAACTTATATATAAGGTTGGATAAAAACATCTTATATTGTATCAAGTGTCCATAACAACTTTACCATGTGTCCTTTGTAAATTATCATTTTTTTTAAATGAGTTATAATTTCAACTAATTTACTATTATCTATTCCCTGTTAATTTTATCTCAAAAAATTCTATTAATTTATTGAAATGAAAATTTTATAAGTCACTATTTTTATTGTTCTATTATTATTGAACATAGTTAAACTCATAATTCTCTATAACTCATAAAAATGAATGTTATAGTTGAAATATGTTGGATTTTATGTTTTACAGTACATATATAGAAATTTATACTATATTATTGATTAGTACCATGTGTTAATTTTAGGAAATGATCAATTTTTAAAATTATAAAACATTGCGACATTGTAAATAGTTTACTTGTGAAAGTAACAATAATACTATTACTACAGTTTATTTTTATATAATGATTTGTGAGTTGCATGGTATTTTATTATTTTGTTTAACTTCCATTATCTCTCATCTAACCAACACCTCAATTCCCATTAAATCACAACTTTTCTGATTGCCCTTTTAATCTCTTCTGATTCCCTTTTTAACTAGTCTATAACTCTTTATTGAATTCCAATTAATTAAATTTTCAAAGTTCTTCCTACATTTTCACATTTTTCCTTTTTCTTAATGATAATAAAATAAAGATGGAAGTTGAAAAGATTTTTCACTAATATAAATCAAGAGAATATGAAGACACTATAAACTTGTTACTATCTTGCTTTTCACCTTAACTTAGGTGTTTTGAGTAAGTTTTTTTTGTTTCTTACTGTCCCACTAGTTTTGTTTTAATTCATTTTTTGTTTAAATTCATTACTGTCCCACAATTTTCAAATTTTGTTTTTCTATACTCTGTTGTTTTTCCTGAAGTTACAGTTTTATTCTTCATATTTTTTAATTACATATAAAGTAAACTGTCTTAATTAATCCACACAAATATAAGGAGGTGGACACGTTTCGAGCTAGGGAGTTAAACCAATGCCATTAAGATTATTACATATTAGCTTTAAAGTTAAGACACGCTTAAGATTATTATATATTAGCTTTAATGTTATATTTAGTTACTTTGGTATTTTACCAGCATCGCACGGCACTTACCTAATGAATGTGTAAGAACAAAAATAAAATATAAATTACAATGTATTTGACTGATCTCACATCACATGTACTTACATGTCACCACCGTGGTGCTAAATATCATTGTTTCAAATAATAATTAGTATGAATTTCACAATAAATATTTGGATTATATATCGTGACAAGAAGATTTATTGGTGGTCTAGATGTCAATGGTCTTATTATGAGCCCTCTTTGGACTAAAACTTTGAAAACCCGACTCCAAGATTATCCCAATGGCGTCAAATTCCTAAGAGGCCCTACAGGTAGCTCAAGTGATGAAACAGCTTATTGCCGAGTAGTAGGAGGGAGTGTTGGGAAAGCATAAGACCTTATGGCAAGAAAGGTCTATTTATTTCATAATGCCCATTCCTTAAATATGTGCTACATGATTTATAATTATAGTGACAACAATTTTTGTAGTTGTGGGTCTTCAATTGAATATTTGGAAATGTCAGCAGAATAAAGGAAATATATCGTATATAAGGAAGTATATTATGGTCTTGTTTGCACTAAATACAACCTGAAAATATCAACTCCATGTTTTGCTTTGGCCGTGTGCTTTAATGTTTACTCAATTGATGAGACAAAAAGTTGATATAGATTGTAAAGCTTTCATACCTGCACTATTGAGATTCGAAGATATGAATGCCCCGACCCAATTCAGTAGAATCTATATATATATGTTATGGGAATTTCTCATCACTCAATGAGCCATCGACATGTGTCCTTCTCCTAGAAGCGCGACCTCTGAGGGTCTTGCCAGGGGTCTCCACTGCTCGAGTTCAACAGAGCTCCCCCAAGAGCAAGGCACAAGGTCTTGTCTCTTGGACCAGAGCTGGAGGACGATGTAGATAGATTAGGCTTGACCTAGCAGCTCGGAGATTGCAGCCACACGTCACCCTAATCGCCACTCTCCATGTCAGACCAATTTTTCTCTTGTCACCTCACACTCCTTTACGTCAGCTCGGGACACGTCAGTATTAAACGTCACCTCTTTTACGTCAGCACAGGAGGACATTGACATAAAATGCCACCCCATAATCTCTCATATGAGCAAAACATCACGTCACCCATGCTTCTCAACACGCCCCGCCAAGGTGAGACCTCGAGTATAAATACCATCTCTAATCTAAGGATAAGGTAAGCTCTCATTAGACTTAAAGAACCTCTGCACAAATACTTCTACAGTTCTAACTTAAGCATCGAAGGTCCTTAAGTGAGGCAACCACCATCAGTCACCCTCATTCTTTGGATTCTTTTATATGTGATGTGCAGGTTTATAAGCCATCATTGTAGGACACATGTACTATTGAAATTTCAATATCAACAGTTGGCGCCATCTGTGGGAAGTCTGAGGGAGAGAAACTCACACAAGAGATTTTTAGAAATAAGGAAGTAAAGTAGAGAAAAGGAGGGGGAAACCGCCCATTTGTAGGCCTCACACAATGGATGATCATGATCGTCAAAGCATTCCAACGAACAAGAAATTTCAATCCGTGAACGTAAAAGATAACCCAAACGTCGCCTCACACTTCTACTGATGTGATAGGCGACGCTTCAAAATTCAACCACTGTGTCTTTTCCTATCCTCGTCACGCGCCTCAAACGCCATCATTACCACAATTCTCAAAGGACGATTGAATTCAAATTTAAAGGAAAATATTTAAGTGTGCACGAGAAGCTATCTCAAAGGTTACTCTAGCATTTAATACATTCATAGTGAGCATTCTAAGGGTTTTGCGTCCCCTAAGTGTAAACTGGTCGAGCCGTAGAGCTCCCAAAATTCTCCAATCCCAGAATTACAGCCCGAGAGATGGTCATAAGAAGAGTCATCAGACCTCAACAGACTAAAATCCGTGGAGACTCCTCCGCTAGGGGCAACTGTTATGGGAATTTCTTGTCACTCAATGAGCCATCGACATGCTTCATTCTTCTAGAAGCGAGACCCTTGGGGGTCCTGCCAGGAGTCCCTAATGCTCTGATTCGCTAAAGTCTACCCAGAGCAAGACACAAGGTCATGCCTCCCAGACCAAAGTTAGAGGACGGTGTAGGTAGACCAGGCCTGACCCAGGAACTCAGAGATCACAACCTCGTATCACCCTAGTCGAAAGCATGTTTTTATGTGTCTCTATGAGATTGGACCTATGGCTCAACCTGTCTAATCGCCACTCTCTGTCCCAGACAATAATTCCTCTTGTCATCTCACACCTCCTTTATGTCATCTCAGGGAACATCAATATCAAAAGCTACCTCCTTCACTTCAGCACGGGGGGACAAGGGCATGAATGTCATCCCCTTACTCTCTTATAGGAGCAAAACATTACGTCACCTAGGCCTCACCAAGGTGAGACCTCAGGAATAAATACCCTATTTAATCCAATTATAGGGTAAGCTCACTTAAGACTTAAATAACCTCTACAAAAATACTTTTACACTTCTGAATTAGGTATCGGAGACCCTTAGGTGAGACAACCACCCCTAGTCATCCTCATTCTTTGGGTTCGCTTATCTGTGATGTGCATGTATATAACACATCAGCGTAGGACACATGTACTGTTAAAATTTCAGCATCAACAATATATATTGTTGTTGTCAAAATCTGATCAGCAAATGTATCTCACGCTAGTGAGTTGAGCTTTTGCACACACGAGAGCAAAGAACTCTAAGGCGAGGTAACACTAGTGGCAGGTTTTCCTGACTAAAGAGCCTTAAATGCCTTAGTCAGTAGTGATGAGAGAATTTGACAGAGTTTTGTTAAGGTCGAAGACAAGTTGCTTTCTCTAAGGCTTGGAGGGGGTAATTATAGGGAGGGTGATCCTTGGCTGGACTCTTAGGCAATCACCCATACATTTTTTCACCTCATCAGAGAAGTTCAGAGCAGGCGAATATTGGTTGGTGGAAGGATAAAATATAGAATGCGAGTGCATTTAATGCACATTGTCCCTACCTGTTCCCCGCCATGGTGCTGGTTGGGGATACGAAATGATGAATGACATATTATTATTGCACGCTTACCATCTTAGATCCACGTGGTGCCTTCCCCTTAAGCATTAATGAGAATGTTCTTCCTCGAGCATATTGACCTACGTTTGTCCGCTTATATTACGATCAACACGGATTTCTTACATTCTTCCTAACTCCAAACATATTTGTTCTTGGTCCCATAGCTCGAGGAAACCAAAGCTCCCAGTTTATTAAAATGAGACCTCCTAGGTTTATCTTACGCCTCCTAAATAGCACTCGTGTAATTTTTTGGGTTGCCTAAAGAGATGTCCATAACAAAATCAAGACAGAGAAAATTATAACAAGCATTTAAGTGAAAGTAATCAATCTCAAGTAAGTTAATATCATGTCTTGCACATGTTCTCATTTCATGTAATTCTTGCATGAAATACCATATTTGTTGTCTAGACCTGCTTAATAATCTTTAGGAACTTAGTATGTTCATTCCATATATTGTTGAACCTAAAAGACTCCATCCATAACTTCATCTTGTTAAACCTTAATACTCATATATTACACCACTTTTGGTGCATGGTCATTGATCCCGACTTACTCTAATGAACAAAGGAACCATTAAAGCTTTACCCCAACTCACATTGACAAGACACCTATATAATATTATACATGTGATTAAATTTATAAGATAACGAATAAATGATATTTTTAAATGTTATGGAAATATATATTTGTTGTAGTGAACCTTCATACAATTTCCACTTCTCATTTCAAACCCTTCTCATAGAACCTTCAGACCCTTCTCATACAACCTTCAGATCATTTGCTCCATGACCAAAGTAGTCAGTGGCTCACCCACGTAGAATTATGGTGAGTTTGAAATGTTTATTTTCTTAAAAGCACTTTAATACATTAAAAATATAATTTGAGCTCATATTTATTTGTCAATTGTTGTTGTTTGATATATATTTTAGTATTTAAAAGTACTTCTACAAAAAATATCAATATAAGTGTTTTCTAATTTGTATCCAAATACAAATAAATTGTACTGTCACAAACCTTGCAGAGGAACGAGGCATTGTAGTCTCACTAATGTTTGCATTACTTCTTCCGCTTCGTCCATCACTTTCGCACAGGTGGTTCCCTCTAAGGCAGAATGCTCAACTGCCTATACATATTTTACCATTTTTTTCATTCATAAAGTGACTTTGAGTTTTCACTACAAGGACTAGGTGCTTTAATAGCACTCAAGGACCGCGTTTTATACTAAAACGCAATGAAAAATTCATTCTTTACTCAGGGCAAAGGGTGGGGAATGAAAATCTCATACCCGCTTAATTAAACTAAAAGAAATTGAACAAAAATCAATCTTTCACAACGCCTCTCTCTTCAACCCTCACTCTCTCGACGACGAAGCTCATAGAGTGCTCTCTCTGCGACGAAGCTCACAGAGCTTTCACTTCGCGAGGTGAAGCTCTCTCGACGATGAAGCTCACAATGCCTCTCTTGCAGCTCTTTATTTCAAATATCTATTATAGATTCTCTCTCGCAGCTCTTTCTCTGAGCTCTCTTGGTCAACTACCTATCTCAGCTCTGCCCAGATCTGTCCGGCCGATGGCTCTCTCTCGAAGCTCTTTATCTCAACTCTCTTTCTAAGCTTTGTGGTTTTCGTTTACCAGCACAAACTCCTCCCAATCCCACTTCTATGAGGTAAATCCCTAATTCTAATCTTTCTATAGAAGCTTTATATATTCCATGTTTTTATCTGATTGTGCATATTTGTGTACAAGCTCTTCGAGGACTTCCCATTTTCTGCAAGGATTAATCTCAAACTGATTTTTGTATGGTTTTTATATTTTTGTGAGGTTTTTATGGTTTTTATGTTTTAATGATTTTTGTCTAGTTTTTTATGTTATTCAGAAGGATTTCCAGGTTGATTTTGAGATGCTTTGTAGGTGATCTAGATGTGCTTTAATAGCAATGAAGGACTCTCTAAACCTCTCTCTTTCTGAGGTAAAGCTCTCTCTGAACCTCTCTTGCATGTCTCTCTTGCAAACCTCTCAACTCTCTATTGCAGATTCTCTCTCGTAGCTCCATATGCTTAAAGTTCAGTTTCTTTACCCTTGTGTTATTTTGATAAATTAGTTGGTTATGGTTCTTTGGTTTCTAATTTAGAGTTTAATAATCTCTCAAATCTTGTGGTTATCAATTTGTGGTAATGGGGTATGCATTTGCTGCCGGAACAACTAATGGTTTTAAAGCTTTATGTCCTTTACATAAAGATTTGGTTTTAAAATTTTCATTTCTTCAGCTTCCTATGTATGTAATATTCTAATGATTTATTTTTAGGTCAATCAAGTACTGTTTTCATTAAACCAGAAGAAGAGTTCAAAAGTTCACTTAGTAAAGTTAAAGGTTTATCCTCTTTCCCTCTACTTCTTAGTCTTAGATGCTCACTTATGCTTCCTTTTTTATAAAATTTTATTGTTACATATGATTCCTTCCTTCTTGCAATATTCTATTTCACTATTGTCTGGTGTGGCCCTTTTTGGCATTCTAGCGCTCACATACTCGAACAGGTACTGATATTCGATCATTCGTTCTTAATCTCAAGCGTTATAGTTACAGCTCATTTATTCATTTTACAATATTTTAATGCTTTGTTTGAACTTGACATGTCCATGGTGCAGTCTGTTGAGATGGAGTACGGTTGTAAGCTTTGCATTAGACCCTACACAACTAGAGGAGAGGTAACGTAATATACTGTTACTGTTATTTTAGAGGATATTCATGGCTAAATACTTATCATTTTTTTTTTGCTTCAAAATTTTATTTCTTATGAATGTGGAAATGCTATCACATGGACTCTGTTATGATGAATTTTATGGTGATTTAGGCTTGAATGAGGATCACTTCAACAAATTGAAGTGGGGGCAATGAAGGCTGTTACGGTATCCTTCTTTCTCTACTTCAGATGTCCTTATTATTCTTACTTTATGTACTAAATGATTAACATTTCTCTATATAACATGAGAAATATGTAATAATTAGAAGCTTCAAGTGGTTAATATCAAGTAACCCTTCATTTTTCTTCCAATTATTTGCTTTTGGTTTCTTATATTGTAACTGTTGTTGCTACTAGAGCTTCTTTTTGTTTTCGATATCCTGCATTAATTTATATTAGAAACGCAGCGAATATCTTGTTTGGAATCTTCCATAGTGTAATTATGGTTTATTTTCTTTACAAATCACTGCCTTCGCTTTAGTCTCAACCGTGTTAACAACATTGCCCTCACTTGAAATGCTAGAATTTTACGTGCTATTTATGTTTTTTCACATGTCATTGACTCCCTTGCTTTTGTAGGTTTCATTTTAAGCTTATCATGAATGCTTTACCAGAAAACCTTCCAATGTGAATGATCCTAATATTACTAACCATTTGATGTGGCTATGTTATTGATTTGCTCATGAATTCAACGTGACAAACTTCTGTTGAGGTGAGTTGGGTGCTAAGGTGATACTAAAAATGCATCAACTTGTGAGTTTACTTAGCTTAAGACAGTAGTTGTTTCAAGAGCCATTGTGAGTTGGTCACTTACGAAAGAAATGAGCAAAAGTTCAACCTAAATGAGTGAGAGAGAAAAAAATAAGTTGATTAAGAAAATAGAAATGTGGCCAACACATCACACCATAATTGAATATCATAAGTCAAACTTATGATTATGCAGCAGTCGCGCACATTGTAAATTTGGTTCCTCCTGCAAATACACATTTGTAGTCAACAATCTCTTCGGGCAATTGTGTCAGATTCTAACTCAAAATTGATTGGTGTTAGGTGAGGAGGGCCAACAGTTATATAAGCACAGACAGATCTATATCCACAGTCGATATGAGATAACATCCTTTAACACCTTGTATCTATCTATATATGAGTTTGTCTAAGTCTTGTACGGTACACAAACTGTATTTTTTATATATAGAGTCTAACAATTGAAACACAACTATTGTATCATATATAAGCTATACCGTAAAAACATTCTCACACACATATATATTATATATGACATATGTATATTTGTAGTCAAAGTCTTGTTGTAGAATTGAGGGGTGCCATATTTTAATTTGAAAGTTGAAACAAAGTAATAAAAATAAAAATATATTGATTGCGTTATTGAACTAAAAAATTTATTTATACTCGTTCATGTGTATAGAGGGACCACTACTTTTGTTCTCTTAATTATTTCTCAAAGATGGTTGAAGACAATGCCATGGTTTACAAAAGTTTGAAATATTATTAATTTTACTTGGTCAAATGTGTTTATGTTTAGTCACGAAAGGCTGTGGAGAAAAAAAATCAAAATTATAAGTGACGACAGTCAATTAATATCATCAGTTAAATTTGTCTATTAATCAATATAATGGCGTATCATTCACTTAGATTGAAAATTCCAGTCTATATGATTATTTTGTGAATTTAGTTGATTATTTTATGAATTTAGTTGATTTAGTTGATTATTTTATGAATTTAGTTGATTTAGTTGATTATTTAATTGGTTGGTAAAAGCAATCAAAACCTCAAATTTTCACGATTCATTACCACCTTTTGGTGGGTCAAAATTCTTATACTCCTTGACTGCTAGCTTGAAATCAGTTTTATAGTTTTTTTACTGAAATCACCTCCTAACAGTAGGTTATGTTTGAGCTGTCTAAGTTCTTGAGTTTAGATGTACAGTCTAGATTAGTTCAGTATGGATTACTATTTTCTAACATAAAGCCTCATGTTTAGTAAAACAAGATGCGATCCAATTCCACTTTTTTCTTTACCTTTTATTTTTGAACCAAAATGTGTGATATTCCAAAATGAATAAAATTCCACGAAACTTCACCGAGTTTTCACTCATGACGTGTTTATTAAATTTTAGAATAAAGAATTGAATTGAGAATTTGAATTAAAGATTTGAATTTAGAATCTAAATTGAATATTTGAATTTAGGATTTGTATTATTATGATGGATTCCACACAAATTTTTTAATCTTATTTTAATAAACACTGGATTTAGATTATAAATCTAGATCTTTATGATTTATAATCCAAATTCACTAAATAAACATGACCTTAGTACCTCCAATTATTCTCCTAACGTTTGTTTTCTTTTGTTGATAAAAAAATAAAGGATTTGTTTGAACACCAACCTAGACAATCTTTAAAACTTAGGTGTTAAGTATCAGGGTCCTAGAATCTTATAACTAGCATATAATGAGTATATCCAGGTAATGTGAGATAACATTCTAATACATTTTTCTGTCCATAACACGACAACTGAATTAAATAGCTGACCGAATACTTTGAACTAAAACGACACAAATAAAGATTCAACTAAATTCTATTCCTAACATCTATTAAACAGTATTGCAGGCTTATGCCTAGCAAAAATCAAAAAATGTATTGAGATGATGTGATAAAACCTTTCAACAATGTGTAACGGAAACTAAGAGATTTTGAGACTACCTACTTGAGAAATGATTATATAGTTGAGAAATTGCATCATAATGTCCCTTTAGCAAGGAAAAATGAATTAAGGATTGAAATATTCTCGTTAGACCTCAGTCTAACAGTCACCAATTTAACGGATTTTTTTTAAATCAAATGAATAACTTAGTCTTTTCTACTTTAAAAAAGTTACACTTTGTTAAAATTATAAGAATCTTAAAATCATTTTTTCGAGTCTGTTTATAAGAAATTTATCTATATCATTACTATAAAGGATTTTTTCCTCCACACCAATAGAATCTTGTTACCGATTAGTGAGAAATGATCAAGAAATTAAAGTGAGAGAGAGAGAGAGTCGACCAAGAATTCAGTAATGTTTTGAATTATGTATATCATCTTCCTTTCCTCCGTTCCTTACGCAATCCTTTATAGGCCATCGGGTATAAATAGAATAATATTTTGTCAATAAAACAAAAAATGGAAGGGAATGGTCCCCCTTTCTCCTATATTTTTGAAGGATTTATTACACCCATAAGATCTCACTCATACTTGTTGGATCTTATGTCAGAAGTGAGGCCTTTCACTCCATCAATTTCTCTCAACTGTCTCATCCCCTAATCTTTCAGTCGCCAAATCGGTTGCAACCACGTGGTCTTCTCTCGTGACTCAGATCTCTTCTTTCTCGTTCTTGCGCGGGGATCTCCTCACTATGACTTGGTTGACCTTTTCTGTCCATGTGGCGTGGTACATGTTTTATGCTTGTTCATTTACCCTCTTAACACTCAGAGCCCGTTTGGTATAAGATTGTTGATGAAATATGATTGTGGGTAAGTATATATCCGAAAAGTTAACATTACTTTATTTGTTACACTTGGAAATATTATATTTACTAATGAGAATATTAAATTACTTTATTTGTTTTGATTGAATGTGAAAGGTAATGTTATAAATATAATTTCTCATTTCTAGTTTTACCCTTAAACTAAAATATATTTAGTGACTCATAACTTTTTTTTTTGAAAAACACTTAATCTATTGAAAAAAATTATTCAAACCTCTAATTTGTTAATAAAATGAAAATTATATGTGATAAATTAAATTAATCTCATATTTCTCATTTCTCATTTGTTAATTATACCTGACCCGACCCAACCCAGCCACATAAAAGAACATATTCTTCCTATTTTTCTCAACCACATAATTTTAACATGACTAAAATCGGAAAACTCAACCTTTCCTATTCTTCTATATTCTGATTTTTTTTCTCACAACCGCTCAAACTTAACCAAAATACCATAACACTCTATAACATATTCATTTCCCAAGGTTGAGCGACTGTGAGAAAAAAATTAAGAATAGAAAAAATGAGGTGATTCTACTGTGAGGAAGAGACGAGGAGAAGACCGTGAGATGAAGAAGAAGAAGACTGTGAGCTGAGGAAGAAGAGATAATGAGTAAAGAATATTTTGGACAAAATACATATATGCTTTGTTATTGAATATGCATAGAATCCACATACCCTCCAATTTTGAGAGGGTTTCAGATACCATCAAAATAGGGTATTCTTATATTCCAACAATCCAAATTTTTTGTTTAGTTTTACAACCAAACAAACGTATTCCTCATTACCCATGAATGTAGCTATAGATAACTAGAATGTTGTAAAAAAATGCACCAATACCAAACGCAGCCTCAACGAATTTCCACACATTGAAGTGTAATGAATGCATTATACGCGCGTCTTGATAAGGGATTGGAGGCTTCGTCCTTTTTCATCTTTTTACTCCTGCAAACATCAATAATTCATAGAAAAATAGGTACATTAGATCATAAAAACGTATGCCATTATTGTCTTGTCTGACGCGCTTCTCGAGAACATCACTCTGTCTCTGGTTCGCGTTGTTCCTCCTTCCTGTACTCAGTTCTCGATGCAAATCATGCATTTTTAGGACACACTCATAGTTATTATGCGCGTCGCTTTGCCTCCCCGCTCTCGAGTGGTGTGAGTTTTTAAGACAGGTCTCCTTCTCTTTCCAGCTGCCATTTGCCCGTTCGAATGATGGCCGACATTTGTCATTTCAAATGCCCTGTCCCAATGCACCTGCTACACTTCCACGCATTTCCTTCTTCAGAATTGATTGTGTTTCATTTTTATTTCAAATTTGTGAATTGAATTCATTCCCTTTTCGCATCCGTATAGTCTTTTTAAAGTCTTTGTCTTCATCATTTTGCCTATGTGCATACTCCATCTCCTGTAAGTCATTTATTTTCCTCCATTTTTACTCCTTTTTATGTTCCTTGCCTCTTCTTCTCAGGGGTTTCCTTATCAATTATAGAAGAGACAGAGTTTAAGGTCACTACCCCATTAGTTAGGAAGCGAGACAAGTTCAACCGCTTCATGGACCGTTATAAAGACGTCTTCCCCTTGGATGTCATATGCCGTTTTTGGGATGGGGTACCTAGGTCATTCCCCTGCAATCCCCCGTATCAAATCACACTGGCCCTTATGCATATAACTTTATGATTAAAGCTCACATTCTCCCCTTTCTTTCGAGAAATTTTTTGGCATTTTCTATCTCGTCCCCTCCTAATATACTCCTAACACATATAGAGTTCTTTTAGGGATAGAAGCTTTAAACAAGAGGCATAACCTCAACATAGATGTAAATGAAATTTGTGTCGCGTACATTGTTAAGAATCACGGTGCGTCTTACTACTCAGCTCCCTGTGCTAGCAAGAAACGGGGAGGTCTAATCACCGATCTCCCGAAGGGGGATAAACGCTGGGAAGACGAGACCCATCTAATTGGTGAGAATTGAGGCCGTGATGGCCGTGAGATCATCCTCAGGATCAAGGGGTCTTTCAGTAAGTAGTCAAAGCTCCGGACTCTCTTTTCTCTTTCTTTTTTCTTCTTTGGTCATCATTTTTTTTACTGACCCTTTTCTATTTTTATGCAGATAAAATTTTTAACAAAAGGTCTTTCATCCCCAAAGACATAGTCGCACGGCTCTCCACTCCCTATAACTGTCCAGAACGAGATTGGAGAGATCTCTTCGACCCAAGGAAGCAGATCGACATTGTCTGCGCCCCTGCTCCTATAGCGGAGGCCGCTAGTCCCTATTCTACTTCAGAGATTCCCCGCGCCATCCTCGTTCTGTTTTCTGTAACACCGTGGTGTCCAGTTCTTCCGCTTTTGAGCGGGAAGAAGTGGAAGAACATAAAGAAAAAAGAAAATGGGAAGTAGAGTGGAAAGAAGTTGAAGATCAGGACACCTTATTCCGCTTTGCTCATGAGAAGTTAGAGATGCTGAAGCATCTCTGGAGTAATTTATGGGGGACTGTTGGCGGGGAGAGGAATGTCTGCCAAATAACGGAGGATGCTAACACCTCCAACAGTGCCCTAATGCTGCTTCAGTGCCAACCCCCGCTCCCATTCCTGCTGCCGTTCCACCCCCTGCTTCATTTGATCCTCCCGCCCTCGCGGCCGAAGACACTTCAACGTGGGAAGAGGTTTCTCCCCCTCCTCCCCCGTATTCTCGGAGGCCAGCTCCTTCATCTTCTAGTTCTCGGGGGATGCCCGAGGAGAATGACGTCTGTAGATGGCATCGCTATACAACGGCTCTGCCTGTTCCCACTTCCGTGAGCTTCTTGAAGGATCCCCGTTCTTCACAGAGGATCACGCAGGGGATCAGGTTTGACATGGACACGACTGTCCTCCGCCAAATGTCTGTTACCAACAAGATCATCGGCCTTAGTCATAGTCTGATGCAAGCAACTTTTTACTTTTGTTTATTTCATCTATTTACCTTTTCCTTTATACTTTTCCGTTTACTAACATTTGGAAGTTTTTGTATAGGCTGTGACTTACCACAACGAGCTTCAGGAAAGACATTCGCTTCATTGAGCTTGAGATGGAGGGGTTCAGGACAAAGATGCAGGACATCAACAAGTCTTATAGCGCCATCTTCGCCGAGCGGGATTACTTGGGGAAGGCAGAGGTCGAGTTTCGAGTAGTCGTCGTCATCTTATCAAAGAGTTGGAAGCTGTTGCGGTTGCACGGGTAAGTCTGGAGAAGTCTCTACGGGATTCAGAGAAGACTGTCGAGATCAACGAGGAGAGCTTATCCATTATCAAAGGGAAGCTGAGCGAGGCAGAAGTACCAAGCCATTGTTGACCAGTCTGAGGGTATGACCTATAGCGTGGGTTACTGTGATGCAAAAACTGACAAGGCTCCCCGCATGCCTCTCGTTGACCTTCCTGATGACCTTGCCCGACCTGATCTCGCCGTCCCTTTCCCCACTTCTGACCCTCCTGTAGAGGCCACTCCTGAGAAGGAGTCTTAGTTTCCTTTCATTTTTATTTTTCTACGTACGCCCTTCTCTTTTTTCTTTGTATATTTCTGAATTTTAATAAGAATATCCTCATGTTTCACCATTTCCTCTATCTGCTTTCCTTTTTTCAGTACTTCAAACGATCTCTTGCCTTTTCTTTTATCTTTTTCTCAAACTTCCGGCAACAATTCAGAAAAATATTATGGCAAGAGGTTTTTTCCAAATATTTAGAAGAATTTCTTCTTTCTGTAGTTGCTGAATTTATCCGTACTCTTCAATTTGTATTTTTGAAGAGTAGAGTTTGCCTTGGTTGATTTATGGTGTAATAAAGCGGGCTCATTCCCGCCTGAGCTTTTTATCTTGCCATTTCTGTTTGTTCTTCTCCCTCTTTTTTTCAGGACTTAGAGAATGTTCCTCCAAAGAACTTTATTCCCTTATTTCCTACTGAGAGTAGAACTTAGACCTGCCCCTCCCAAGGACTTTATGACATTATTTTCTTATGAGAGTAGAAATTATGAATTGCCCCTCTCAAACACTTTATGCAATTATTTTCTTCTGAGAGTAGGACTTATAAACTGCCCCTCACAAGGACTTTATGTTCTTATTTTCTTCTGAGAGTATGACTTATGAATTGCCCCCCCAAGGACTTTATTCCCTTATTGTTGAAAAACATGGCGCAAGTGCAACAAAGGCGTTTAAAAAAATAAAAAGAAAGGAATCTTTTCCAAAAATAAAAACTTTTATTTAAAGCTATTTTCAATCAGGATCCGTTAAATCTACAACATATAATGTTAGGAATTATATACCACTTGTATTCTAAATCAAGCGTCCTTACAAAATCGATCGATTCTCCATCCCACGAAACCGTTCCAACGATCAATAGACTCCGAGATTCACACCAAGATCTTTCAAGTCAATCCTCAACGCACTAAAGCGTGTGAGGCACGTAGAATATTACAAGATACTTTCTCTGTTTCTAGATGTACTCAACACATGAGATATAGAGATTTACTGAGAATGACTTTAGTGAGACGATTCTCTAAAAAACGTGATCATTATTCTTTTAATGATTTGATTAACTTTTAATCGCAGAGAAAAATTACTCTAACAATAATTGTGTTCTTAATCAATTTTTTATGAATTGATGAACTCAACTCTCTCACTATGCCATCAGAATAATATCTGTATATATTCTAGATAATGGTGTATAAGATATTTAGGGATAATTACAAATTATAAAAAAAATATTTAATTTCAAATTGCCAAATGCAGTGGATCCACTGTATAACGGTGCATAACTGCAATGCCACACAGCACTGCAGTTGGTGTTAAGCCTCACAGTGCCTCACGGCACTGTGCGTTACGCCACATTGCAGTGTCGTATGGCACTACATTGTTACACGCCTACTGTTTTAGTGCCACGCGACACTACAACAGTCTATGATGATCTATAATTCTCTATCATTGATCGACATGTAGCAATTAGTGTAAATTAAATATTTATTGTAATCAGATAAATATCTAGATATCAGTTAATTCAAAATTAACATATTTAATTATCCATATTAACTAAATTATCTGTTATTTTAAAAATAATAGACTTAATTGATTCAAATTATTATTTAATAATAATTTAACTATCTAATTTCATAAATTAGATATTTGTCTCACTTATCGATAATTAAAAAATAATCGATAATTATATATACATATAATTTAATTAATCACACATAATTATGTACTTGCCCCACAATTAAAATTTCTTTATATTTTCTCATGTCCTGAAATATTCGCACCCTAAAGTGTTTAGTGTAGATGTGACTTGGGAACCATAGACCTATAATCCTAAGCTCCAATAAACTAGATTATTAATTAAACTCTTTAATTTAATAATCTTATTTATTAATTCTATTATTACTCCACTAGAAATATGAAATTGAACTATAAGTGATTATATAATGTATTTACAGAGTATTCTCATGTAATCCACTGATATAATATTCATGTAGTTATGTCCTCCAATTATTGGTTCATAAATTAGAACTGGTAAAAATTATAATTTTACCCTTCTAATTATCTCTTGATCCTTAAGTATTATTAATTCACTAGTGAATGACTAATTTATAATCGTATTATAAATTTGAGCTCAATAACCATTCAGTTCTAGAATTAACATTTAAGTGAACTAATATACGATCCGTTAGGAAAGTTTGAATTCCAAATCTTGTAAGATCATATTTCCAGCCATCCATATCACTGAATCTCCAAAATAAAAGTCACTAGCATGTTCTATAAACAAAATTTAACGAGTGAATCAAAAGATCACGTAGACATGTATAGAAGTTCATGACTACTCAGGATTCAGATTGATCTACATATGATCATCAAGTTGAAGTGTATTAAATCTTTATGATAAACAACACGTTGATAAAGATATCACATCGGTCTAGTCATATATAATCTCATTATATAAAGTACATTCACTAAGATTTCTATACACATCAATGATTTGGATCTAGATCGCATGTATTCATAATGCTTAGTGAACCATACTAGCAACCATTCATTAAAGATTTCATACTTTATTATGTTGCTGACAATTTTATTCATGACCTATGATCTTAATCCTCTCATACTAATACAAGATCAGAGTCTCATTAATGAATATTAAATTTGCAGATATTTTTATAAATTATTCAAAAATAACTTAAAAGAATAATTATAAGAAAAATGTAATCCTCATTAAATTTCATATCAAACTGTCAATACACATTTACTTCTGAGAGCGAGACTTATAAACTGCCCCTCTAAAGGACTTTATGCCCTTATTTTCTTCTAAAAGTAAGACTTATAAACTGTCCATCCCACGGACTTTATGCCCATATTTGTAGTATTTTAGCATAAAGGAGAGAGTTGACACCATGAATTTTTACGTGGAAACCCCCTACGGGAAAACCATGGGAAAAATGTTCATTATAATGGATGTTACAATTTTTAAACAAAGTATTTCTTCAGGTGAGCCACATTCTCGGGCTTTGGTAGATCCGTTCATTCTTCCATTTTCAAACGGTAGTAGTCGCTTCCCCTCATCCTGCTGATGACATATGGCCCTTCCAATATTAGTATGAGCTTTAATCTGTTTGGAAGATATTTTTTAGAACCAGGTCTCCTCTCTGGAATTCCCACTTTCGCTTTTTTTGGAAGTAAGATTTCCACTTCTAGTTGTAATCGGTCATCTAGATAAGGGCTACTTCTCGTCGTTCTTCCATCTCATCAAGGTTATTTCTGAGGAGTCCTCTATTTCGCTGTTCGCTCAGTCTAGATCTTATAGTGGGGTTTACGAGTTCAATAGAAATCATTATTTCTACTCTATACCTTATAAAGAATGGTGTTTCACCTGTCATTTCTCTAGGGGTTGTTTTGTATACCCATAGTACTACTGGCAGTTCTTCACCCACTTCCCCTTGGCTGACTCTTGTCATTCTCAAGTATAATTTAGTTCAACCTCACAGCTTATCCGTTTCCCTGTAGATAGTAAGGTATGGAGAAGATTTTCAAGTCTTCGTAAAATATTTTCACCATGTTTCCAGTGAATAAGAGTCTATTATCAGATACGAGGACACGGGGAATTTCGTATCGGCATACTATGTTTTTCCATAGAAACCCTTTCACTTATTCTTCACGAATTCTGCCAAAAGCTTTAGCCTCAATCCATTTGGTGAAGTAATTTGTTACGACCAATAAGAAACATTTCTGAGCGGGTGTCGTGGGGAGTGGTCCAACAATATATAGGGTCCACTGCATGAACGGCCAAGGACTCATTACGGTTTTGAGCTCTCCGGGGACATCTTGACCACAGGTACAAAGCATTGACACTTATTACATTTATTAGTAAACTGCATAGCGTCTTGGTGTATCTTCAGCCAGTAGTACTATTCATTTATCACTTTGTGTGCTAAAGATCTGCCCCCAGTGTGATTTCCACATACCTCTTCATGAATTTTAGCTAACACATAATTAGCTTTCTTCTCCCGACACTTTAGGTATGGACCTGCAAAAGATTTCTTATACAACAGTTCAATTATCAATGCATACTTGCCACTCTGTTGCTGAACCTTCCTAGCGAGGAGCTTATCTTCTGAGAGTATTCATTCCTTCAGATAACGGATTATATTATCCTGCCAATTGGGTTCTCCTTCTACTTCGATGTCAGTTACGTCGTTCCATGGGATTGAGGTACTTAGCCTCTCTAGAAATTTAACAGGAACGTTCCTCTTGTACAGAAATTGAAATGATGATCTCAGGTTTACCAGCGCGTCAGTGTGCCCATTCTGAGTTCTCGAGATCTGTTGGATTTGATAGCCTTTCAACGTGCTTAAGAGGTCTTTCACCCATTGTAGGTAGCTTATCATCCTTTCATCTTTTTGCTATGTGTTACCTCGTGATCTTTTGCTATGTATTACCCATTTCAACTTCTCGTTTAGTCAAGTTTACAACAAAGTCTGTTAGTGCCAGCCCTTTGATTGAGGTTTTGGGCTCGTAATGACTTAGCTCAATAGATTACTTCGCCACTCTCCCGCTTACCTCTGGAGAGTGTAGGAGACTCTTGATAGGTGAATCTGTCAACACTATGATGCTATGTGCTTGAGAATAAGGTCTTAGTTTCGTGCAATAGTTACTATGGCTAGCACCAACTTCTCCATCAATTTATACCTTACCTTGGCCGTTACAAGGATTTTACAAATGAAGTACACGGGCTTTTGTATTCTTTCCTCCTCTCTGATGAGTACGGCGCTGACAGTGACTGGTGAAACGTAGACTTACAGCAGGAGTTGTTCACTCGGTACCGGCTTAGAGAGTAAAGGTGGGGTTGTCAGGTATTCCTTAATTTTGCCGAGAGTTTCTTCACATTATTTGTTCCACCCGTCTACAGAATTCATTCTCAAATTTTCAAAAAATAGTTTGCATTTATCTGTAGACCTCGAGATGAATCTGTTCAAGGCGGCCAACCATCATATCAACCCCTGTATTTCTTTTCGGTTTCACGGAAATTTCATCTCCATAATTTTCTTTAAATCTAGGTTTACTTCGATTCCCCGTTGCGTTACTAGGTGCCCGATGAATTTTCCCGCATCTACCCGAACGTACACTTTTTCAGATTCAGGTTCATGGAGTTTTCTCTTAGAGCTGCAAAGGCTTCTTCGAGATCTCGAATTTGGTCTCCCCATTCCTGGCTTTTGGCTAGTATGTCGTGTACATAGTCTTTGATAGGTTTACATGAGACTTTGTTCACTAGTCTTTGATAGGTAGCACCCGTTTTTTTTAGTCAAAATGGCATAACCTTAGAACAGTAGGTACCGTATTCAGTAATAGAGGAAGTTTTTTCCATATCAGGTTGGAACATTTTCTCCAGATTGTATCCAGAGTAAGCGTTCATGAATATAAGTAACTCGTGTCCAGAAGTGGCATCAACCATTTGATCTATCATTGGCAGCAGGTTTTCATCTTTGGGGCAGGTTTTATTCAAATTGGTGAAGTCCACACATATTCTCCATCTTCCACTTTTATTCTGTATCATCACCACGTTAGCTAACCATTCTGGGTAGTTCACTTCCCGAATGAAACCGGCTATCAAAATCTTTTCAACTTCTTCCTTGATTGCATGATTCCACTCAGGGGTAAAACTCATCTTCCCTGCTTTACTGGCTTCAGAGAGGGATCCGTATTCAACTAATGACAGATGATTTCTTTGGGGATGCTTGGCATCTCCTGTGATGTAGTTGCGAACACATCCTTATTTTCCTTCAAGAATTTCACTAACTTTTCTCTTTCATTCTTCCCGAAACGGGTACCAACATTTGTCATCTTCTGGGTTCCTTCCTACAAGCATACAAGCTCCGTTTCTCCCCCGCCTTGTACCGCAGACCGTCTTCTTTATCTTCCTATGATTGCTATAGATCCATGAGTCACTTACCTTCTGCATTTTCCATTGTCCTCTTCTTAATGGATTCCATAGCCGTCACATAACAGAGGCAGGCAACGACTTGATCTCCCCTTATCATTTTAACCCGCTCTAGTGTCGGGTATTTTAGTACTTGGCAGAAAGTTGAAGGGACGAATTTCATTTTGTAGAGCCAGGTTCTTCCCAAGATAGCGTTGTACGGGGTCTATGTACCTAATATCATGAACTCAACCAGATAGTTAAAGGGGTCTGCATTCACTCAGAGGACAAGGGTTCCCTCTAAGTAGTTGATGGCACCGTTGAAGCCTACCAATGGTTATAAAGTTCCTTGCAACTCATGTTCTCCCATCGATATTTTTTTAAGGTTACCTGGTATAAAATATTTACTGCACTCCCATCGTCCACTAGGATTCTCCTTAGCAAGTAGTTGCTGACTTGTATCGAAATGATGAGAGCATCATTGTTATGCCTGTCATGCTCCAAGTCCAAAACATTGAATATCGGCGGGTTCCCACTGACACTTGGGGGTTCTTAGCATTTTTCCAGCATTGAATGTTTACAATAAACCTCTCTTTCCTTCCTCGTCGCACCTTCCTGTTTTATGAGCATAATAACAGTGTTGACGATGCATATGGGTTGTTTCTTGTCGTCTCTGTTATCCCCCACGTGATTGTCATTTTCAATTTCCCATTTCTGTTCTTCTACTTTTTTCATGAACTGGCGGAGGTACCCATCCTTGATCAGCTATTTGATGGAGTCCTTAAGCTAGAAACAATCCATCGTGTAATGCCCATTGCTCTTGTGAAAGGAATAGTACGTCTTTATCATTGTAGCTTGGTTCTTTTGTACGCGGGGCCGGTCTCATGAGCCAAGGCTTGTCCTTGATCATATCTAGGATCTGGTTCATTGGTATGGTCGACGGTGTGTAGACCATATCTCTCGGATGCACCCTATCTAAGTCCTGCCTTCGATATCCCATTCTTTCCTACTTACTGCTTCTCCCATCTTCTTTTTTAATTTCGTCAGAATTTTCCTTTCAAATTTTAAACTTCTTTCCCGTTTTTGTTGACTCCTCAGTCTTCCATTCAGTGGATTTCAACATGCTTCTTTTCTCTTCCTCTAGAGTAATGTAGGCTTACGCCCGCTGGAAGGTTTCTGTCATGGACAACGACTTCATTTTAGATAGATCTTTGAACAAATGTGAGTTTCGATCTAACCCATGTCTGAAGGCCAGTCGGGCAACTCGATCATCGCAACTCTCTACTTTTACCATTTCATCCTTAAATCTGTGGGTGTATTCTCGTAGAGACTCCCCTCTCTTGGCAGAAATTATCAAGAGATACTATGTGTCCTCCATGACCGTTCGATAGGTAGAGTACTGTTCTAGGAAGACAGAAGACATAACAGAAAACTTAGCAATCGAATGCATAGGGAGGGAATGATACCATTTCAGAGCTTTCCCGTCCAGGCTGGTGGGGAACATTCTGCACATCAGGTTATCCTCGTGTTGTTATAGCGCCATTACTTGTTGTATCACCGGAGGTGGTCTACGGGGTCTTTTTTTCCTTCGTAACATTTAAATTTGGCGCCACAAACTTTATTGGTACATGTGTCATCAGGATCTCAGGGCTTAACGGAGTACGAGTGAAGGATTCGAGGTCAGTCCTTCCCATACTTCTAAGGTTTCTCATTTCCATCATTTTTCGGTCCAATAATTCCTCCACTGCCTCTTTTGTTATGATCCAGGACTGGTAAGCTTCTCCCGTAGCCTTCTTCACATGGTTTTGGGATTGAACTTCTACCTTATCTCATTGTATGTTCCTACTATCCTCGTGATTTTCTTGTCTTACATCTTACCTATTGCTCCCAATTGGATTTCTCATTCCTTGTTATTCGTCTGTTGACTGACTTTAGCACGTGTCATTGCCCGCTCTCGCTAAAACATCTTAATCTGGTCGTGCACAGTGTATCATGCGTTGTGCAGTGCCTCCGTGTTTCTCCTCTCCATTTCCTGCATTCCATTCAGGATTATGTGAAGTGTTTCTGTCGGCGGAGTTGGTTGATCCACATGATCGTCTCTGTTTCTATTTCCGTTGTCTTCATTTAGAGCCACGTTTGATCTAGTTCTAGGCATGCTTAGTATTTCTGGGGTGGGTTTCTTGAGTTTTTCTTTCTCCTCTCAACAAAAGCCTCAATTATAAATGTTTTTTCCTCCACACCAATAAAATCTTGTTACTGGTTAGTGATAGATGATCAAGAGATTAGAGAGTGAGATAGAGAGAGAGTCGTACAAGAATTCAGTAATGTTTTGAATTATGTATATTATCTGTCTTTCCTTCGTTCCTTACCCAAGCCTTTATAGACCACCCTGTGTAAATAGAATAACAATTTTGTCAGTAAAATATAAAAATGGAGGGGAATGGTCGTCATATCCCCTATTGTATGAGAATGATCCCTATTTATATTATATTTTTAGAGGATGTATTACACCCATATGATTCCACCCATACTTGTTGGGTCTTATGTTAGGCAAGGGGCCCGTCACTCCATGTATTTCTCTCTATTGTCTTATCCTCTAGTCATTCAGTAGCCAAATCAATTATAGTCGCGTGGTCTTCTCTCGTGACTCAGATCTCTTCCTTTTCGTTCTTGCGCGGAGATCTCCTCACAACCACTTAGTTGACATTTTTCGTCCACATAACATGGTACAAGTTTTATGCATGTCCAATTACTTAATCGTTATGTTTAATTAATAATAGGTCATCTAGTAATTTTTAATTGAAGAACTCGGATGTGACGTACGTATAGCCCGTGACTTTCCTTCAAACAATATTAAGTTGACAAAGTATCTAACTAATGTATGCTTGTACAAATATTGTTTTCATATTTGGGATCAATATTATATTTATTTCATATTATATCATTGTCAAACTTTAATTTTTGTTTTAAACTAATACGTGGATCCTTACAAGACAGATTTAGTTTTGTCCAATCTAATTGAAATTGACTTTGTCCGCTCCTCACCAACTTGATTAAATCAATTAGTGAATCTGAAAAAGTAGGTGAACACTAACCTTTGATAGTTTGGTATGGGCAATCACTTAAGAATCGTTTGATATAAGATTGTACATAAATATTTTTTAGAATAAGATTATTAAAATATAATTATGAGAAAGTATATATCTGAAAAATTAAGATTGTTTTATTTGTAACACTTAAAAAGATTATATTTAATGATGAGAATGTTAAATTACTTTGTTTGTTTTGATTGAATGTGAAAAATAATGTTATAAATATAATTGTTCATTTTCAATTTTACCCTTAAACTAAAATATGTTTAGTGACTTATAACTTTTTTTTTGAAAAAAAAACTTAATTTATTGAAATTTTTTATTCAAACCTCTAATTTATTAATAAAAAAATTATTTATGATAAATTAAGTTAACATCATGTTTCTCATTTCTCATTTGTTAATTATACCCAACCTGATCCACCCCCATCCACATAAGAAAGAATCAATTCTTCCTATTTTTCTCAACCACATAATTTTAAGATGACTAAAATAAAAAACTCGACCCTTTTTATTCTTCTCTATTCTGATTTTTTTTCTCACAGTCGCTTAACCTTAACCAAAATATCATAACACTCTATAGCATATTCATTTCCCAAGTTTGAGCGACTGTGAGAAAAAATTTAAGAATAGAGAAAACGAGGTGATTCTACTATGAGGAATAAGAGGCGAGGACAAGACCGTGAGATGAGGAAGAAGAAGACTGTGAGCTGAGGAAGAAGAGATGAAGAGTCAATGATATTTTGGATAAAATACATATATATTTTGTTATTGAAGATGCATAGAATCTACATACCCTCTTGAGGGGTTTCGGATACCATCAAAATAAGTTATTCTTATATTCCAACGACCTAAAATTTTGTTTAGTTTTACAATCAAACAAGAGTATTCCTCTATGAGGAATGTAGCTAAAGATAATTAGAATGTTATAAAATATACACTCGTACCAAACCCTCCCTTAATGCATTAAGAGAAGTACTTGTTGGGATGATGATTATCTGTCGTTGCGGGGACTGTGGAGGGACGGTTTGATTTATCAGTCAGACCATTTAATTTATAATGAACAGTTAGATGTGTTTATGAAAAATCTATTTTTTGTCTTATTCGTTACATTGGGTGAATCGAAGTCGTACATTCATTCCCCTTTATCGTTTATAGGAACAATCGAACAACATAGGATCCGCTTCCCGTGCTACAGGGACAAAGCCATGAAATTCATTTAAGGGGTGAAAACATAAAAAAATAATTATCTGTGGGAGGGGCTATATATATATATATATATTAGTTTTCAAAAATTTTGGGGCATGGCCCCCACTAGTCCTAGCATAGGTATAGTCCTTTAGCGTGCTAACCAGAGAGTATAAGTGGATTGTGTACGATCTTAACTAGAGGTGTAAGCAGTTCGGTTCGACTCGGTTTAAGGGGTTTTATCGAGCTGAATCGAACATATCATTTTACACAATTAACAACTGAACTGAATCACTCAATGTTCGAAAACTGAATCGAACTGAACTGCTCAAAAATAATAAAAACCGAACCGAATCGTAAGATGAAAAGTAAAGGTTAAAAATTCATCAAATTTCAATCAAATCTCAACCTAATTTCTAACTAATCTCAACCAAATTAGAAAAACATACAAAATTAACAACAAAAATCAACTAAGTTTTTGACATATTTATATTTCAACTGAGAATACAAAATATTTACAGAAATAACAGAGAATACATGAAAAAAAGATACAATTTAGGTCCTAAAGATACACAAAGATAGACATAGAAAATGAGAGACAATTGAGAGAAAGAAACAGAGATAGAGAGAGAGATGAGACTAACTGATAAAGAGGGTGATGCTGTGTGAAGTGAATGGAGAATTAGGGCAAATGGGCTTATATAGAAGTGTGGTTCGGTTTAGTGCGGTTTTTTCACAAAAATCAAACACTGAATCGAACCATCCTATTTTTCTACTTCTAGAACCGAACCGAACCGTCGGAAGTGACAAAACCACCCAAACCGATACGGTTCGGTCGGTTTTTGCAGTTTGGTCAATTTTCCTTACACCCTTAATTTCAACAATCCACCACAGTGATTATTGAAATCCACGTTAATAAATGGTTGGAATCACTCACACGTAGACTGCCTTAGCATGATTCGGTGCACTAATTAACAGAACATGATTATTGTCTGTCGTTCGAATATAAGGACAGACACGAAAGTTGAACCAATCTACTCTGTCCGATCCGATCTGGACGGTTCAGATCAAATAAAATTTTACTTGAGAAAAATAAAAAATAAAATATTTTTTTTAACATTTCATCACAGCTGTCCAGATCTCTTTGAACGGCTGTGATGCAACTTTTCCTCTACAATTGTTACAACTGTAGAGGAACCTCATCCCCAATTAACCAAGTGAATTATATTGTCTTTATTCAAATATTATGTCCTCTCTAGTAGGGGTTCACTCTCTCTTTAGAGATTTGCTTTTCGACACTCGCTCTCGCTCATAATTAAGTCTTTATAAGTCGTGAGGTAGGTTTTTCAAGATCTTCTCTTAAGTTTTTTCATATCTTATTTTCAAAGAATCAACGCAGCAAAAATAATAGGATTTAAAAAATTTGAGAAATAACCTACTTAAATTATGGATTGGAAAAAATACTTCTTGAAGCGTCACGATAAAAAAATTGAAACCTCATAGTTTTCTTTGTTATTTCTCGAACCGTCAACTAAAATCACGAACAAGTGAGCGCTCGAATAGAATCACATCATAAACTAACTCATGTCTTTTTTCTTTTAACAAAAATTGTTCGACCAAAGTTATTTTCTCTATCGAAACAAAAATGCTGTCCATAAAAAAATAGAACTTATCAAATTGCCTTCTTTAAAAATCATCTTTCACATGGGTTACAATTGTAACCCATGTGAAACAAGGCAACGGTTGGGAATTTCCCAAGCCGTTGTTTTGCTTTGTTTTTTTAATGAATTTAATAAATTAATTTTAATTAACATTGACCCTTTAGAATAAATATTGAGTTAGTTTTAGACTATTTGGTTAATTATAGGGTATCCATGTGTGTCACTAGTTTAATAAACAAGTCATGTCACGACATAATTAAAATCCGAGACTAGTAAGGGGACAATAAGGATAAAAATACATTTGGCTACATAATTAATCAGCTATATTGATTAAACTCATAATCAAATTTATTAATTATTAGTTACGATTAGCTCCACTATAAAATCGTAATTGAACTCTAAATATATGTTACATTACTCGGCGTAATTATCATTGACCTGTTGAGCATTATGTAATGCACATCCATAATATAATATCATGTATAATTATGTTAATTACTATCGACTTAATATTTATGCACATCTTAGTATCCTTAGGTTCAAAATTCATTCTATCGGTCAACTATGATAATTTTCATACTTGACGTCTCAAGTAAAATAATCAAATCTCTAGTAATCCACAAGAGATACTAAGTGCCTAAATTATGTGACCACATAAATGTATTATCTAAGAGGTTCTATGTCACTTAATTATAAGTGTTTATAGATTATACTATTGAGAATATATGAACTCATTATCTAATAACTCGGTCATGCAATTTGCATAATATGTTGACTCATAAAGTCTCATTTTTAGTAGATAAAAACAACTAGATTATTAAATATGATCTCATAACTCTTTTAAAATTGAGAGCACTCATAAAATAATAGCAACGAGTCATGATTTTCAGTAAATTACTATCAAACGCATTCCAAATGTACTAGGACATTAACTAGATATTTCGCCTAGTGACCAATGTAATTGATTCTACGTAATAGAATTAATGTACTAAAATCTTCTCTTAGCAGAGTGCCTAGCTTCACTAGACTGTAAAATTAAATATTTACAAGTCATAAATAACTTTTGGTTAAATATATTGTTCTCATGAGCTAAACTCCAAAGGAACCATAAATCAAGTACTATTATGATGATGGACATTTTACAAGAATGTATTGCACATAATATAAGAGTAAACTATTTATTATTAATCTGAATTAAATGTCTCAATAAATGTAATAGAATTTCAGTGCTTTTAGGGCACAATTTTAATAATTCCCACTTACCCTAAAGCACGTCTACTACTAGTTTAACCCTCACGTTCTCCATATGTGACCCAAAGATATATGTGGCTAAAATCTTTATAAACGGGTCTACTAGTTTCTACTGTTGAAGTAATCTAATTGAAATTTTTAATCCATATACCAAACTAGTATGAGATTCTTACGATGATAGACAAGCACATAATCTCTCGTTCTCCTAAGATACTTGAGTATATGCTTCACAGCTATCCATTGAAATCCTTCAAGATTTAACTGATATCTGCTGCTAAGCCTACTGTAAAATATACATCCATCGTATAATATAACATACTTAAGACTTTCCACTACGAAAAGAAAGGGAACTGTCTTCATGTTATTTATTCCATCTTATGTCATAAGACACTAACATAATACATAAGTTCCAAATTTAAAGGGGAACAAGCCCTTTCTTGGAATCCATCATTGCACACCTATACAACATATTGTTCTCTACGCAGTCTAAAAAAGAACATCATTCTATATTAAAGTCTCGAAAGAACTTAATTCTCATAATGAAGACAACTTTTCAAAAGTCTTTGATACCATAAATTGAGACAAACATAGTTTTATCGTTGACATTTAATTCTACATTGTTCTTGATGATAAAATGTCATCTACATAAAATACCAAGAAAATCATTATGTTTCCTTCCTTTATCTTATATTAACATGGCTCATTATGTCCTTGATCAAAACTAAAACTTTGATTGCATGATCAACATAATGTTCACTAAGTCTAGCCTTATAGATCTTGGCCTTGCGTCTATGTCTCGTTTTCGCTTATAGATTTTCAGCACCCAATATTTTAGGGCTTCTACAGGCTTCCATGCTCCATTAGAGTTAATGTAATCATTTTCAGATTTCATTGCTTGAAGTCAATGATTTACTTTACATCATTTTTAACTTCTATGCAGTTTCTGTGATTTGAGTCATGTTCATCTGAGATGGACTCGAAAGTCTCTCACTTGAACCTGAATTTCTCACTTGGTCATGATCTTCCCCTACTACAACGTAGTGATTGTGATCTAGCTTATGTTCCACCAAGATTACCATCTCAGACTCTCCTACTAACATTTACTTCTCATATGAATGAGAAACGCTCCCACTACAATAAGATTCTATACTACTAGGAAGTACTTCATTCTTATTCTCTTAACTAATTGGATTCTCATTAACTGCTGGACTTATCTATTATAAACTGGATTAGGTAGCACATGCATAATCAGAAAATTCTTCTAAGTTTGTGTTGCGTCTAGATATTCCTTTGAAATACAATATTCTTCCAAGAATACAATGTTTATACTTACAAACACTTTCCATTCTTGGTGCCATAAAAAAACAAATAACCCACATTCCTTTTTGCATAGCCTACAACAAGATATCATTTTGATCTATCATCTAGCTTGTCATCATTCTCTTTTAGCACGCGTGATGGACATCCACATATATGAAGGTTACGTAAACTAGGTTTACAAACATTCCATAATTCTTATGGTGTTTCAACTACTTCCATAGATGATGTTAGATTCAAAATATGTCATCTATAAAGCTAATCCTAAAAAAGAAAATAGGTTAGTTAAATAACTAAACATATATATCATTATGTCCAAAACAATTTGTTTCTCCACCTGTTACACCATTCTCTGGGTGACCCAGGCGTAACCAACTAGAATACAATCTTGATATTTACCATGTGGTCTGTGAATGTCATTAAGAGGTATTTACCTCTTCAATCAAATTGAAGAGACAATTTATCTCTTCAATGCCTTCTCAAATTTTGTTACAAACTCTTTGATTTCTCAAAAGTTTCAGAATCGAGAAGCATAAAACAAATATAATCATATCTAGAGTACCCGCCAATAAAATTGACTTTATACACATAGCCGCCCCTCACCTAAACTTTCACTTGTCCACTCAAGCAATATACGCCAACACTAACATCGTGTGCCTCTATGTCCTTATGTCTCAAAAAAGACTTTTGGTCATATACTTATCAATAATGGATTCGCTTACGAGTAAGAGTTCAAAAATCTAAAAAGTCATGAAGCCTGTCTCTTACTAGTCTTCGAATTGTACTTAGATAATATGCCTAGACATAAGTTATAGATGTATAGTTGGCTTGAGAAACTTTTCTCTTTTATAATGTACTAAATGTTTGAAATGCGGCGCACGAGCAACGGAGGCGTTTAAAATTTTTTTTAATAAAAAAGAAAAACAAGCGCGACACAACGGTTTTTAAAAATATAAACTTTTATTGAAAATTCTTGTCAATCATGGTCCATTATATATTTATATATTAAATCTACAACATACAAGGTTATGAATCAATAGACTCCGAGATTCACACCAAGATCTTTCAAGTCAATACTCAACACACTAGAATATGTGTGTGCACGTAGAACATTATAATACATTTTTTCTGTCTCTAGATATACTCAACACATGAGATCTAGAGATTTACTGAGAATGATTTTTATGAGACGATTCTCTAAACGAACACGGTGATTATTCTTTTAGAGATTTGATTAACTTTTAATCACAAAGAAAAAATTCTCTAACTCTAACTGTGTTCTCAATTTAATTCTTGATTGATGAACTGATAATCTGAGTTATCTTTTCTATGTCATTACAACAATATATGTATATATTCTAGATAATGACATATCAGATATTCAAGGATAATTACAAATTAAAAAATAATATTTAATTTTAAATTGTCCAATGTAGCGGGACCCACTGTATAACGGTTCACAACTGCAGTTCCACACAACACTGCAGTTGGTGTTAAGCATCACAGCGCCCCACGACATTGTGTATCACGCCACACTACAGCGCCGTGTGACACTACAACAGTCCATGGTGATCTATGATTTCCAATCATTGATCGACACGTGACAATTACTTAAATTAAATATTTATTTTTAATCAGATAAATATCTAGATATCAGTTAATTCAAAATTTAACATATTTGATTATCCCTTTCAACTATATTATCTGTTATTTTATAAATAGTTGATTCAAATTATTATTTAATAATAATTTAATTATCTGATTTCATAAATTAAATATTCTGTCTCACTTATCGATATTGAAAAAATCATTGATAATTATTTATATATATAACTTCTGAAATATATATCAATTAATTCTTAATTAATTAATCATACATAACTATATGATATTTATGTGCTTGCCCCAGAATTAAAATTTTTTGCAAGCCAGTCTTTTTTTCATGTCCTGAAATATTTACACCCTAGACTGCGTAGTATAAAGGTGACTTGGAGACCATGAACCTATAATTTTAAGCTTCAATAAACCAGATTAATAATTAAACTTTTTAATTAAATAATCTTATTTATTAATTTCATTATTACTTCACTATAAATATGGAATTGAACTCTTAGTGATTATAGAATATATTCTCAGAGTATTCTCATGTAACCAACTGATATAATCATTTCATATAATTTTGTCCTTTAATTATTGGTTCATAAATTAGAGCTGGTCAAAATTATCATTTTACCCTTCTAATTACCTCTCGATCCTTAAGTACCATTAATTCACTAATAAATGACTAATTTATAATTGTATTATAAATTTGAGCTTAATAACCATTCAAATTTAAAATTAACACTTAAGGGAACCAATATACGATCCCTTAGGAAAATTTGGATTTGAAATCTTGTAAGATCATGTTCTCAGCCATCCATATCACTAAATCTTTAAAACAGAAGTCAGTAGCCTGTTTTACAAAGAAATCTTAATGAGTGAATCAAAAGATCCAATAGACATGTATAGGAGTTCATGACTACTCATGATTCAAACTTATCTACATATGATAATCAAATTGATGTGTATTGAATCTTTTTGATAAACAGCACGTTGATAAATATATTAATTCACATTGGTCATGTCATATATAATCTTATTATATAAAATATATTCACTAAGATATCTATACACATCAATGATCTAGATCTAGATCATGCGTATTCATAATACTTAGTGAGCCGTACTAGCAATCATTCATTAAAGATTAATACTTTAATATGTTGCTGACAAATTTATTCATTGTGTATGATCTTAATCATCTCGTACTAATACAAGATCATAGTCTCTTTAATGAATATGAAATTTTTAGATATTTATATAAATTATTCAATAATAATTCAAAATAATAATTATAAAAAATGTAATCCTCATTAAATTTCATATCAAAATGTTAATGCACATGCTTTGCGGGTATAACCCCAACACTATGTATATTTTTCTTTTACTCCATATCATGCAACAAAAAAATTAGAAATAAATGTACTCTCAAAAGTAATGCATATGCCTTTATCAAAAGAACAACATGCAATCCTTCTCATTTAACTTTCTGGTTTCCTAGAACCTTCAAAAAGAATTATGAATGTGATTAGTGATTTCAGAGTCTACACACCAGGACATGGTAGAATCAATCACTAGTCACTTCTTAATGAGACGCATGTTTCAGCTCTTTATAGTTAAGAAAACCTTTTAGCTGGTTTTTTTCTATCCAGTCTTCACTCAATAGAAATACTTCCCATCAGAGCTTCCTCCCTCCTTCTTACTCTGAGTCAACTCTATTTGAAATCTTTACCTTCGACTTATCTAGGCTAAGCTTAAGCTCAAAAGAAGAAGTTGATTTGGTCACGTTTAACACAAACCATCTTCAAGATTCTCTTAACTATTTGGAGTTCCTAGTTCAATTCGACCTCATTAAATATTTCTGCATGTACTATATGCTAATTATGAACTGATGTAAGGAATCCACTCAGATATCCAAGACTATGTCGATATGGATTTTCCCATCAATTTTTGCTCTAGGAATCTCTGTCTAGTTAAATAAAAATAACCATAAGGATATGGTCATCAACCAAAGTTTTCTTTGTCATCTTAGTGTTTAACATTACGCTTCAGACATCATAGTGTTTAACATTACCCTTCAGACAGCTTACTGAAGATTAATAATTATATCAGCTTCCATGGAGAATAAATTTACTATAGTTCCAACATATTTATCATATAATGATACTTATGTAACATGAAACTAAAATTTAATCTATCTATATAGCCAATATTAATTTTATTCTCCTAATGTAAAGAATCCACTCAGGTATCCAAGACTATGTCGATATGGATTTTCCCATCAATTTTTACTTTAGGAATCTCTGTCTAGTTAAATAAAAATAACCATAAGGATATGGTCATCAACCAAAATTCTCTTTGTCATCTTAGTGTTTAACATTACCCTTCAGACATCATAGTGTTTAACATTACCCTTCAGACATCTTACTGAAGATTAATAATTATATCAGCTTCCATGGAGAATGAATTTACTATAGTTCCAACATATTTATCATATAATGATACTATGTAACATGAAACTAAAATTCAATCTATCTACATAGCCAATATTAGTTTTATTCTCCTGATGTAAGGAATCCACTCAGGTATCCAAGACTATGTTGATATGTATTTTCCCATCATTTTTTTCTTTAGGAATCTCTGTCTAGTTAAATAAAAATAACCATAAGGATATGGTCATCAACCAAAGTTTTCTTTGTCATCTTAGTGTTTAACATTACCCTTCAGACATCTTACTAGAGATTAATAATTATATCAGCTTCCATGGAGAATGAATTTACTATAGTTCCAACATATTTATCATATAATGATACTATGTAACATGAAACTAAAATTCAATCTATCTACATAACCAATATTAATTTTATTCTCTTGAGTAGAACTCTAAGAAAGATTAAGCGTAGCGTTAATTATGAGTGTACTTGATTCTTTTTATAGTCAAATTAAATTCATCGTTAATATCCATTACTATCAATAATATTTTCAATAAAGATGCTAATAGGATCATGGACAACATTTTAATTACTGAAAAATAATAAAATTCTCAATCATTACAAGTACATTCTAATTAAAGCATACATTATAACCATTCTTTCAAGCAAAATTCTAAGGTTGAAATTAGGAACTCTTAGATAGGCAGGCGGGGTTATAAGAATTCAGTTGGCTCAGGAGAATTCAAGGACAACCATTCTTTCAAGCAAGCTTCTCTATTAAGAAGGGTATCTCCTTCCTAGAGAGAGCACATCAGAGGCTCTTCACTTAGGGTAGGCAGATCGGGGAATTCGATGAGGGACGATTTTTAGAAGAAAAATATGAGCAATCAAATGTTACCGTTAGTGAAGCATTGGAAGAATTAGGTTTGAATCAGGGATGTTCATGTGGGCCTATGAGGATGGATTGTGATGGCTCTTTTAATTTAGCACCATGCACGCAACAGAGAAGTATGGAGAAACCGCGAGAGATAAGAAAGAGGCAGAGAGGGCCGCATGACAAAGATAGAAGAAAAAGGAAAAGAATGAGGGAGAGATCGTGAGAAAGAGGACAAAGGGAAACAAAAATGAAAGAAATCGGCCATTTGTGCAAATAATAAATGTAAAGGATTTTTTTTCGATATGGAGAACTCTCTACGAACAAATGATAAAGATCATAATATAAAGAGAGAATGAGATAATAAAGACACCATCATTTACGTGAAAAACTCTTAAAGGGAAGAAAAACCACATGAAGATTGTTGATATTCACTTCTGTCAAGGATTTTACACAGTTGTTGATGAGAGAAGAGGGGAAGGGCAATGCCTTTAGTTGAGGTTTGCTTAGGTCCTTTCCTCACCTTTTTTCTTTTTACATGAGTCTGTACTTATAGGCCTTACAATAATAATAATGATAGAAATGGATGATCACATCTCATATGCTTTCGGCTGATGGGAATGCTTTCGGCTGATGAGATTGCTTTCAGGCGTGAGCTCCTTTACTTTGTTAATTCTTTTCAGCTGTTTTGTCTTCAGCAACTTAATCAGTCATAACTACTTGGTGGTTCATCGTGGTTTAAGCCAATCAATCACAACAACTTGACTATCAGTCTGAACCCTCATTTCCGTTCTGATGTTCTGTCGTGTCAATATGTAATGATTCCTTCTGCTCCAGATGTCGGTTCCCGTTATGGAAGCGATGATCTCCCATTCTCGAGATGTCAGTCCCCGTTCTGTTGTTATTTCCCATTCTGGGAGTGATGGTCCCCTATTCCAGAAGCGACAATCACCCGTTCCAGAAGTGGTTGTCCCCTATTCCAAAAGCGATTGTCCCCCGTTCCAGAAGTGATAGTACCCCGTTTCAGAAGCGAAGGTTCCCCGCTTCCGAATGATTTCCCGTTCTGACGAGGTCTCCTGCTTCAGCGTTCTTTGCAGTTCAACGAGGTCTCCCGCTTCAACGTTCTTTCTGCACACGTGTGTTGGGTGATTCTTTTCATATTCATTTGCCCCCATTACACTCAATACGTTTCACTTATTGAGGTGTAATGGTTTGTCCTTTCTTATTTCGTTGTTAAGTCTGCCCATTTCTGTTCTTACATGCTTTACATTTTTTTACTAACTTTTTTACCAGCTCGCTGTCGATGATGTATTGTCATTCACTGTATTGTCTTTTCGTTCCTTTTACTACGGGTTTATTGATAGATTTTCCCTTTTTTTCATCATTATGGGCTCATTGGCAATGTTTTCTCATTTTCTTCAGTTGGGCTCAGTGATAGAGTTTCTCCCGTTTATTTATTTTTCATTTTCCTTCTATCATTCCATAATGGCATCGCACGAGTTTGAGTTTGACGTTCCACATTTTTTGGTAGAGTTTCTACTGTTTCTATATTTTCTTTTTCCTTCTGAGAATGATGTCTGTAGACACTCTCAAGGACTTAGGCTCCTTTCATGGAACCACGACCCCGTTTTGATTTCCTACGGACACATCAATAGAGCTTCCCTCGTTTCTTCATTTTTCATTTTCCTTCTCTCGTACGAGAAGATATGTGACATGAATATTGTACAAGAATAATACAATAATTGAAATGAGTAAGGAGTGAGTGCACCATTTCATAATTTCGTCGCAGGAGCTTGAGTTTGATGCCCCACTTCTATTGGTAGAATTTTTCCCGTTTTTCTTGCTACAGACCTATTGGTAGAGTTTCTCCCATTTTGTTATTTTCTTTTTTTGCTTTCAATTTTTTCCTTCCTTTTCTCGCTTCTTTTTCCTTCCTTTTCTCGCTTCTTTTTCCTTTACTCCTGAGAACGGCGTACGTAGACGCTCCCAATGACTTAGGCTCCATCAGTAGAACCATACCCCGTTTTGATTTCCTTCTGAGAGTAGGACTTATGAACTACCCCTCTCAAGGATTTACACCCATAGTTCATTCTAATAGTAGGACTTATGAATTTCCCCTCCAAATGACCTATGCCCTTAGTTCCATTGTTGAAGAAGAGAGAGAGTTGACAGCCTGCACGTTATCACGTTACAAGTTTTGATTGAGAGCTTCAAATTGAATTCCATAAATTTATTCAATAAGTAGACTTGCGCATCTTCCTAATGCTATAAGATTTTCCGTAGAGTTGGCTTCCAATAAATACGGTTTAATTTCTGAAGTTGATCATTCTGCATAATGTGTTTTCCTGAGCAGTCTTCATGAAAATTGTCATAACCTTTTTTTTGGAGCTCCAAATCAAGTTTTACAAAATCCTTCAAGAAGTATGCATCCACATCTTTTCAAAGATATATAATATGCTATGTAAGTCTATACAGTTTAAAAAGAAGTTAAATTTGAAAGATATGATTAAGTTTACTTTCCTGTATGATGATTACCATACTTTTGATATGGAGCCCAACTTGAATTTCGTAAAATTCTCCATGAAGCATACTCTCATATCCTTATGATTATGTGACTCGCCATGTAATTTTACTTCAAAATTTTTTTGTTTTAGTTTCAATTTCCATTCCCGTTGTCGCTTTTGTTGTTATGACATTTCTGTTCACGTCATCACGACGTCTATGTTTTCGTAGTCAGGATGTCTCTGTTCTCGTTGTTTGTTCATCTTTTATTTTCCTGCACTCATAAACTCCTTTTGAATGACTGAATTTGCTTAAGTCGTGGCCTTCCCCTTTTTGGCCTTCCCATTCTGAAATGTTTGAGTGACAACTTTCTTGACTTTACCTTCCTAAGATATTTGAATGTGGTCTTCTTTGCTTAGTTTTTTACTCTGGAGTTTTTACTCTGAAATTCCTTTCTAACTCTTTTTTCTTTTCTAATGAATTTATTTTCAAAAATCCTTTCAGATTTCTGTTATGAAATTCTAACACTCTAACTTTTTTTTTCTGAAGAGCTGAAGCTTCTCTGAATAGAACTTCAACTTTTTCGTCCTGAAGCTTTGACTTTGAATTTTTTTGAAGCTCTGACCTCAACTTTTCTAAAATCTTTTTTTATTTTATGAGCTTTCTGATCTCTTCTTCCCTCATTCGCTCTGATGTTTTTAACTCATCTTTCCTTCAAATGGATTTATTTTCTGATCTTAGGAATTTTCCATTTTCTCGAGGCTTTTTCTGGTCTCAGGACTTTTCCTATTTCTTGAGACTTCTCCCGATGTCAGGACTTTTCCCTTTCTCAGAACTTTCTTGTTGCTAAGCTAATTCTGTTCCCGTTCTGAAGATAATTTTGTTCATGTTCTCAGGATTTTCTCATTTTTGAGACTTTCTCATTCTTGAGACTTTGTCGTTCTTGAGACACTTTCCATTCTCAAGTCATTTCAACTCAAAACTTTAAATCCAATTAGAACTAAAACTCAAAACTTTGTTTATCACGAGTCAAATAAGTTCTCCTCTCCTCTTTTTTAACAAGTTGATAATGATGTAAAAAAAAAATAAGTCAATCGAATATGCAAGGAATGAGTTTACAATTTTCTGTTCCGTTTCCAGTTTTGTACTTGTTGCCGTTCTCATATCTTCTTCCAACCCGTTGCCATTTTTGTTCCTGCTTTTGTTGTTGAGGGAGCGTTTGATTTGGTTTTTGACATTTTGGGAGGGATTTCTTCGAGTTATTCTCTCACTCTCAACAAAAGCACCAAATGTAAATGGTTTTTTTGTATGGAGAACCCTCTACAGATAAATGATAAAGATCATAATTTAAAAAGAGAATGAGAGAATAAAGACCCCATCATTTACATGAAAAACCCTTAAAGGGAAGGAAAATCATGAGAAGATTGTTGTTATTCACTTGTGTGAAAGATTTTACACAGTTGTTGAGATTTGCTTAGGTTCCTTCCTCGCCTCCTTTTTTTCTTTTTATATGAGCATGTACTTAAATGCTATACAATAATAATAATGATAAAAAAGAATGATCACATCCCCTATGCTTTCGGCTGATGAAATTACTATCAGGCGTGGGCTCCTTTACTTTGCTCATTCCTTTCAGCTGTTTTGTCTCCAGCAACACAATCAGTCATAGCCACTTGGTGGTTCCTTGTGGTTTGAGCCAATCAATCATAACCACTCGACTATCAGTCTGAACCCTCATTTTTGTTCTGATGTTATGTCTTGTCCATGAGGTAATGATTCCCCATTCTCGAGATGTCGGTTCTCGTTCTTGAAGCGATGATCTCCCTTTTTCGAGATGTCAGTTCCCATTCTGTTGTTCTTTCCCATTCTAGGAGTGATGGTCCTCCATTCTGGAAGTGATAGTCCCCCATTCCAGGAGTGATAGTCACCCATTCTAGAAGCGATTGTCCCCTGTTCTAGAAGTGATTGCCCCCCGTTCCAGAAGTGATAGTCCCCCATTTCGGAAGTGAAAGTCCCCCGCTTCATCATTCTTTCTTGCTCTGATGAGTTTTCTTGCTTCAACGTTCTTTGTCCTTCTGAAGAGGTCTCCCGCTTTAGCGTTCTTTCTACACAGGTGTCTTGGGTGATTCTTTTCCTGTTCAATAAACTTTTGAGCCATTTTCTAAAAGAGTTAAAATAATTGACATATAAACCTAATTTTCTCTATTTTAAAGCAAATGATATTGGCCCAATTGCGTTCGATATTACGTCATGTGCTAAGAGTTTCTTGATTATAAGCTTCAGTTACGGCCCTATAGAAAATAACAAGTATCCTCATCAATGTGCTAACAAAGGCCTTAAAAACTGTATCTCAAAGGTCTTTGTTCACCCTGGTTCACAATCATCTATTTGTTTTTCTCTAGGGAAGTTTTGTGATGTAATACTGTTTCATTAATATATTTATCTTACGACAAAGAAAACTTATATTGTTTTTCCTTTTTCCTTTTTCCTTTTTTCTTTATTGTATTAAATTGAAATTTCCTGTATTTCTCTCTCTTTTTTTAAGCAACCAAGCATGGTGGATAATGATTAAGCGTTTACTGTTGAACTAAAAGTTATAGCTGATAGTTAAGGAGCAACTTTATTTCTTTTATTTAGTTCAAACACCTGCGTTTAGGTTTCGACTGTGACTTTACCCCACTAGACCTCAGTCACGTGATAGGATGCTGGCCCACCCGCCAACAATTCTTCCACCAGTACATGCATGCAAACACAGTACTTTCCCTAAGAGTCGAACCTCTGAACATCAAACTCATACCGTTGAAATAAGTAGTTAATTGCGGTAAAATTAACTAAGTATTAAAAGATACAAATTTTCATGTAAATAAGTGGTTAATTGTGTTAAAATTAGTTTTCAAATCCATTAATTGTAGTGTGACGCGAACTTTAATCATCAATAGAACATTTAAAATGTTAAAAACATACACAACAATTGACATTTATTGTTGAACTAAATATTTTTTAAAATTATATCTCTATAAAGCTTGAAAGATATTATGATCTACACTTACGATTTTATGTTGTGAGTAGAGCTGATTCAAATAGTTCAAAATATTTTCTTAGGCAAATAATTCATAAAATATTTAATCGTGCCTTGCTCGGCTCTTTAATCTAAGTGGTTATATCAAAATCTTAAAAAATAATATAAATTTCAGAAAGATTTAAGAATATTTTTTTGGTTGGGTTGGGTTGGTTGTGCAATAGATGACAAAAGGGACTTTCTGACAAGTGGAAGCACGTGGTGCACGTTGTTGAGAAAAGATCAAGTATGAATCACACTACGTAGAACAAAGCCAATAAAAATTAGCCACGTTTCCTGCACAGAAATTAAAGAAATATTGACTGACATATAATGCCCTCACCTACCACCCAGAAGAAAAAAAAACAAAGAATTAAATTGTAAGCTTGAATAAAAACATGGCTTAGAATCCCAAAGACAGTTTGCTAAAATCATGTGAAGCATTGAAAGCTAAATAGTCTGATTAATTTGCTGATTATTTATTAATTAAGATGTTGGGTTGTATATAGTTGACCAAAATTTACTTTCATTCTCCATTTCTGAGAATATACAGTCTAATATTTCATAGAGTATGCAGAGTTCAATATTATTTCATATAATTTTTTAATATATGTATAGTTTATCAAATTTGTTATTTATCTCATTAATTAATTAAAATTAAAATAAAAAATTACACAAATTAAAAAATTATATGAAAGAGTACCTAACTCTCGGTAATCCATGAACTACTAGAAGTTTTCTCATCAATTTCAATCTGCATATTCAAATACTGTTCTTGATTCTCGTAAAATTGTAATTTTAATAACACGAGAACCCTCTCTCACTTTTTTTATCCTGCATAACTAAAATTCTACTACATTTAAAAGAGATACTGAAAACTCTTTGATTACTATTGTATAATTTGCCCTATTTGAATCACACTCACACGTTAAAAAAATTACAATACTCTTGAAACACAAAAAACTCGATATTTGTACATATCATTTTGATTATGTGTGCATATTTTTTATATTTCAACACATGAAACAATAAATTATACCAAAAGATATTGTCAATTTTTTCTCACATAAGGAGCTAGTGAATTTGAGTTGCGATATCCACACTCTAACATTATAATTTATATAGTTCAGATGACACTTTTTACATAAGTTAAATGCAATGAATATCACTAAACCATTCAATAAAGAAAAATAAAATTTTATTTTACGAGAGATAAAATAATTTTTTTTGAATTAGGAAAGAAAAAAACTTTAATTTTTATGAGCGTAATTGCGTAGTTACTGCACCATTTAAAAATGGGGTTACTGAAAAGTTTATTCTTAAATATGCCATTTAAGATAGGGGTGTGCAGAATTTGTAAGAACTGATGGAATCGAACCGAGTCGAACCGGTTCGATCGATATTTTTATTATAATAATTGTAATCGATTTAGTTAATTTAAATAACTGAACTTTCGGTTCGATTATATTTTATAATAAATATATAATCGGTTCGAACTAATTACAATCATTTAATATATTTATATATATATATATATATTAATGAGACATAAATTATTAAAAACATGGACATAAATTGGACATAATTATTAACTAGACATATATATATATATATATATTAATTGATTTAAGTGATGTTGTTTTCAATTTAATTATTTTTTAGAAATTTTATAATTATAGTCAAACCGGTTATAAGTAATCGAACCGAACCGATTACTTCAGTTTCTTTAGGTTCAATTCTTTTGATTATATTGGTATTTTAGGTAACCACAGAATACCTTATTAACCGACCGAACCGTGCTCACCCCTATTTTTAAAAAAAATATTTTAAATTTTAGAACATTAAAATATATATATTTTTAAATTATTAAGGAATATGCGAGAGAGTAGAGAGTAGAGAGGGACATTGGGTCAATTACACGAACTTATAAGGACTTTTCAGCAAATCCATCAGCCTCACTATGTCTGCGTGAGCCTCGTTCTTGGTTGTTACTAAGCTTAAAGTCCAGCTTCCCCTATATATGTAGCACCCGAGCTTCTGTAATTTATTCCAGGTGACGGCCTTCCATTTCGATTGCTGTTCGTGATCCAACAGCATCTCTATCTTCCTCAACCACTGTAAGAAAGAAAGAGGTGACAAAAAGCTTCAGCTTTTCGAATCTTGAATTGGTTTTTTTCCTGTTTTAATTGTCTCTGATTCTTCTAGCTCTGTTTCGATATCCTCCAAGTCCTCATAAAAGGACTCCTAAATCTAGTTGAAATCTCAATTGCCTTTTGGATCAGTCAGTTTTTTGTTGACGATGATGGGTTGGTGTGAAATGGACCAAATGGTTATGGCGTTTGATGCATGTCTGATTATCTTGATGCGTTAGATCTAGCTTCGGATTTCTCAGTTTTTCTTTGATGTGTTTTTCGTTGGTTTTCTGTTTGGTAGCTAGAAAGTCGCCGGGAAAGAAAATCACATCTCACATTGAAATGGGCTTCTGGTTGAATAGCAGTGGTTAAAATTGCTGCTTCTCCGTCATTAGCGTCGTTTATATATATATATATATATATCAAATTTTCATTTTACGTCGTTTCAGCGGCCATAGAAAGAACTATGTTTCCATGTGCACATCAAACGTTCATAAAGTAGACTGAAATGAAGATTATATTTTTTGGAAAAGTTAGGGAACGATGATTTGGTCTACTGACCTCATTCTGAAATTAATTGTTTGAAATTTGGAACAACCTCGTTTATTAAAGAAAATTGACTTTAGCTGACATATGCGTTTCCTCTCTAATGGTACTCTATAATGATCTGTCATTTGCATAAGCATTATGGTCAAATCTATGGGCTAATGGATATGTATGTAGTTATATTTATTTCACTAAGTAAATGTCACGAATATTTAAACCTTATAGTTCTCATTTGCAGCTACTAATGGCTCCGGCAGCAGCGTCTTCAGACTCCATAAATCCTAGAGGTAATGTGAAAATTCATTGACTGTGATCCAGTTTGCTTCTACTACAAACTGTCATTTAACTAAAATCACACACTTCTATCAGGTCTGCCCGAGTAGTTTTAAGTCCCCGTTAAAACTCTCCATGTCTCAAAATTAGTTTACTATATCTTGGGGGCTCAACATTTAATATTTTTTGTTTATTGTGTAGATGTGTGCATCGTTGGTGTTGCACGCACACCAATGGGTGGATTTTTGGGTCACCTTTCATCTTTACCTGCTACTAAGCTTGGATCAATAGCAATTGAAGGTAAGAGGATAACCTTGTTCTTCTGTTGCTTGAATGGAGCAATCTCCTTGGCCAATATTTTAATGTTTTACTCGTATCGTCTTGTAGCTGCTCTTAAAAGGGCAAATGTTGATCCATCACTTGTCCAAGAAGTCATCTTTGGCAATGTTCTTAGTGCAAATTTAGGACAGGCTCCTGCCAGACAAGCTGCATTGGGTGCAGGAATACCTAATTCAGTTGTCTGCACCACTGTTAACAAAGTTTGTGCATCAGGAATGAAAGGTGCAATTTGTTATCTTCATCAAGATATTTCTTTCATTGTTTCTTGTAAAACAAATATTAAATTAAAAGTAGGCTAGCATGGTCTTAACTTTGGTTATTGCAGCAACTATGCTGGCCGCACAAAGTATCCAGTTGGGCATTAATGATGTGGTAGTGTCCGGTGGCATGGAAAGCATGTCGAACGCACCTAAATACTTGGCAGAAGCAAGGTGAATATTCCATTGAATTCACGGTTAGTTAATTTGCAGTCATAATTTGCAGCTTGATGATACAATACTAAAATGCAGAAAGGGTTCTCGGCTCGGACATGATTCCCTTGTTGATGGAATGTTGAAGGATGGTTTGTGGGATGTCTATAATGATGTCGGCATGGGAACATGTGCTGAATTATGTGCAGAAAAATATGCAATAACGAGGGAAGATCAGGTATACATTTTCGTATAAGTTAAAAGTTCAGACAAAATTTTGAAGTTTACTATTACAAAAATTTGTTTACATCTTTATTTCATGCAGGACAACTTCGCTGTTCAAAGCTTTGAGCGTGGTATTGCAGCCCAAGACAGTGGATCCTTTTCTTGGGAAATTGTTCCGGTTGGACATCTATCTATTCCTTGTTAATAATGCGATCCTTGCTTTGTTGAAAGTCTAACATCTATTCAGTAATGCAGGTTGAAGTTTCTGGGGGAAGGGGAAGACCATCAACAATTGTTGATAAAGATGAGGGTCTAGGAAAGGTATACGGCATTGGCATTGATATATGCTGCATTTATGTTTAGCATCATCTCCACCAAATCCCTACTGATTCATGAAAAATTAGTTTAAGAATGTGCTAATCCTTTGCTTTAGAGTAGGGGATGGCACGGGTTTTTCTAGCCAATGAAGTTGTGGGGAGTGATTTAGGCACGCTCTCTATAGCATACTGGTCGTTTTTGTTAATCTAACTATATATAAAAGTGTAGAAGTGGGAGAAACATTTTTGGACAATATTGCCCCCAACTACCTTTAAATATGTTACATTAATCTTAAACTCAAAACTGAACATACAAAATTACATGAAGAGTTTTTCAACCATTTTGTTTAAATATCATCTTTAAAGATGTTTTCTCTTCATTATTACTATCTAAAATATAAAAAGACAACTGATAAGTAAATTTATTAGTCTAAAATTCACTCAGTACTTCTGTAGCTAACTATTTTAGGTAGCATGGATTACAAGTATATCTTCAAATCTTATGAAAGAAATTAATATTGAGCACATTAAGCGAATCTCTTTGTTTATAAAATGTTTACTTTACTCCATTCGACTCGCATTATTTTTTCATGGTCACGTATATGATTCTATAACTCAACCTAGACAATAATTTTGAATGAGTTAAAACATCATAGGTCGAGAAACGTGCATTGTACGTGATACTTGACTAGTTACTAGCAAAAAAATTTGTTGATTACCATGAAAAAGACACATCTGTATGAGATCTTATGTGAAAATAGATATTTCCTGAACTTGCTTCACTGTTGATACCGATATATGGACTTTTATGTGATGCCAGTTTGATGCTGGTAAGCTACGGAAGCTTAGGCCTAGTTTTAAGGAGAGTGGAGGCACTGTTACTGCTGGCAATGCTTCCAGCATAAGGTTTACTAATTTCTTATTATATTTCTGTTCTAAACTTTTACACATTGAGCTTCATTTACTTATTTATTCATGTTCATTCTAAGACCATTTTATTAATACCTATACACCACTGTTTTTTTCTAAACCTATACGCCACTTTATTGGGCAGGTTCATGCCATAAGTCTGTGTGCTTATTTCTCTTCTTTTTAATTTATGTTCTCTCTTTCTGTGTTTGGAGGTAGGCGAGTACTCAAAAAACACTGTAAATCGCTAAATAACCATGAGTGAAGAAGATAAAGCCAAGATCATTACAATGATTGATCCTTTAAGTTTAGACGCGATCGTGTCTAATAATTCCAAATTTTTATGAGTTTTTATCACACTATCATATATAAGCCACATGATACTTTTAGTAATTTTCTGGTCTGCACTTATCCTAGGGCTCTGTGTTGATGAAAGGGGAAAGGGAAGGCTGAGTGTATTTTATTGTGTTTCCTATACTTTGTTTTGGCATTTGGTTGTCACTGTCAGATAACCATCGTACTATTATCATTATGAAATGGCATCTACTTCTGCTATTATAAGAAGTGAACATAAAGCTTTTGCCGAAAGTTGAAATTCCTGTGAATGGCAGTGATGGTGCTGCGGCATTAGTCCTTGTGAGTGGAGAGAAAGCTGTGAAACTTGGGCTGCAAGTGATCGCAAAGATTACTGGATTCTCTGATGCTGCTCAGGTAGTTCATAACTCTTCTTACATATGACCAAAACGTTGGGACCATGACATATTACTGTATAATGCTGATATGGGTTTAACTGTGCAGGCGCCAGAATTTTTTACAACTGCTCCAGCGCTCGCAATTCCCAAAGCTATTTCAAATGCTGGCTTGGAGGCTTCTCAAATTGATTTCTATGAAATTAATGAAGCTTTCGCTGTAAGTTTTCTTGAAAACTTAAAAGCTTTCTGACCTATTAGAATGCCAAAATTCTTATTCATCATGACGAATCACCGATGAAGAAAATAAAAATGATCTTATATGATCACCTTATGGGGCTGCAGGTTGTGGCTCTTGCAAATCAGAAATTGCTTGGACTTGATCCAGTAAGTGTAGTCTCTCATTTTTACAACACTCATGCATCTTCACATTAATGCATCTGGCTTTTCACTTAATCATTTAACCATTTTTCACTTCCAATTAATCCGTTCTACCACAAAAGTGATTTTTCTTTTATTCATCAAGTACCTCAATTCTTTGTACGCAGGAAAAAGTTAACGTAAACGGTGGAGCTGTGTCCTTGGGACATCCTCTAGGTTGCAGTGGAGCTCGGATCTTGGTCACACTTTTGGGGGTATGCCTTGCTGAATTACCTTTAAAACGCAGGCGAATAAGCGTAAAGATATTCAATACATAGTCCTACAACTTAATCTTACTTGCATTCTAAATGTAACGTAGGTACTGAAGCAGAGAAATGGGAAATATGGTGTGGGTGGTGTTTGTAACGGAGGAGGTGGTGCATCTGCTCTTGTTCTAGAGCTTGCGTAGGCTTGTTCATGTTGGTTAAGTCTCAAGAAGGCTACAGCAAGGGATGCAAATTGCATCATCTTTAGGCCTCTTAAGTCGATGAGTTCTTTTTTTTTTTTTTTTTTTTACTTTTGTCAAAAACAGTGAGTATGGGTAGCCATTGGGTTGTCGAGGTAGAGGTTTGGAGAATGTTGGAACCTTCTCCTGATAGATGGATATCTTTTCTTTTTCCTTGTTTTTTTTGGATTGCTTATTGTAATAAGGTGACTGGTGAAGGTTTATTTAGCATACGTAAAATCTCTACCATTTTCAGTGCAACTCTATCTCTCTCGATAAATTATTAGCTGTGGCGGCTACTATGTGACTACCACTCAAGTTTTCATGAAGTGCACTGACTTAAGTGGTTTTTGTTTTCCTTCGGAAAATGACAAACAAAGCCACATCTTCACTGTGAAGCGCAAAAATAGTTGAAAAATAATTTGTAAAAAATGTAGACGGGTAATTATTTTAGTTATGAAAATTATAAAGATAGAAATAAATTTAGTTACGTTATGCTTGTATAATTTGGTAACTACATTAATTATTCCAAATATTTTTACAAATTTTTTTAGGATATATTTACAAATCACCCTTATTTTTTAGTCATTTTTGTAGGTCTATCTTTTTTTCAATGAAAGAATACCACTTTTTGCTGTGTGTTAAAACTTTTTCACTAGCATTTATACTTCAAGAAGTTTTTTTTATCGTTACTTCAAGAAATATTTATTATACGTTTAGTTGATGATGTTTAGTGATTCTTATGTGTAGGAGTATATAAATTAGAATTTTCACAAGCTGCAGTTCATTAACTTTCCATTTTGGGATAATTCTAGAGAAAGGGAAGTTATAATGCTCTGGGTGGAGAAATAAGTGTTAGATTTTGGAAATTGATGTGTTAATTAAGGAGAAGCAGTCTCATTGAAGCGATCTTTTCTAATAATTTTTTGTTTTGCTTTCGTGTTAAGTTGGTAACAACTATTGACCGCACTCATAAGTTCTGATCAAAGAAATGTACCACAGAAAAGTCCGTCAGCTGACAGCAGAAGGAATGAATGAGCTTTGGAAGCTCACATTCCTATAAGAGAAAGAGGGCTGGCAAGTGAGTCGGTTGGTATGTGAAACTGATTGAACCAACTTGTTAAAATTCATTCGGTCTAGTCTTTGTATGAATAGTATTGGGTCGGTTAAGGCCTGCGAGATAAGCTCCGGTCTGCATGGGCCTTACAGTTTCGCCATATGCCCGCCCAGACCGGATACATGTCCACGGCCCGACCCGTTCAACCCCCGGGCCTGAACCGGCCCGGCCTGAACCGGCCCGGCCTGTGGACAAGTTCCTTTATCTCAAAAAATCATTGATTTTATATATAGTGAAAATTGAACCATTGATCTTTTTCTTATTAATGAGACACCTTACTACTAGACAATACTATTTTTGTGTAAATATTGTTTGTATTATATTTTTATTGTCTTTCAATACATTTTGTCAAATACTTTATTAAATATTTTTTGAGATAAATGTATTTAATTAAATAGATAGATAATATTTTTTGTTTAAATGAATATTTTATTTAATCAACAAAAAATACTCTAAGGGTCCAAGGGCATACCCTAACACCAATTAACAAGACACAAAAGCAAAAAAATACAATCTCAATATCAGTTGTGAAATAACTAATTATTTTCTTGAGTTTTTAGAACTTTTTTATGTTTCAACTAATGTTTGCTCTGATATTTACTATGCAACTTCACATCTTGTTCTTAGACCTCTTTTAGAAATTACTAGCATTTCTGCACGTTATAAGACAAATGACTCTTTTCGACCCATTGTTGAGAAAATGGAAGAAAAATTTAAAAAATATTGGCAGAATATCCCTAGGATTTTTTGTTTGCTACTGCTATAGATCCTTGGATAAAATTAGTTGGAGTTGAATTTTTTATTGATTTTTTGAGAATTTAGGACTTTCCCCGTTGTAGATATTAAAGAACTAACATTAGAATTAAATTCATTTGATTCAACATAAGAATCAAAATATAAAAATGATGATAGTAATTCATCTACACAAGTAGGTAGTTCTATGAATATTGTTCGACAAAGAATGAAATTTAAAATGAAGAACATTATTTCTATTCCTCATAGCTAAGAACTTTATAAATTTTTTGAAACGGAATATGGAATTAAAGAAAATGCTGAGTTAGATATTTTACAATGGTGGAAAGAAAATTCAACGAGTTATCTAATTCTTTCTATTATGGCGCGTGATCTACTAACCCCTCTGATCTCTATAATAGCATCGAAGTCTGCTTTTAGTACACGTGGACGTGTAATTGAAGAAAAAAGAAGTAGATTAGCTCATGATATTATTGAAGCCCTCATCCGTGTTAATGATTGGAGTGATGCCATCAAAAGAAGACAACAACTACTAGACGAGATCATTTAAGATTTTCAAGATTTAGATGCTATTGAAAATGAATTATAGAAGATTCAGATTTTTAAAGTCTTGTATGGGGTTAGTTCTTATAACTAGTACTCTTTTTCATTTTCTGAGTTTTCCCCAATGGGGTTTCTTCCAGTAAAAGTTTTAACGAGGCTAGCCCGGAGGGGGGAGGAGTTAATTTTTGAGATTGTTGCAAGTGATTGATAAATAGGTAGGTGTCAACCTAGTTGGGATGTGCCTAACTTATAGTGAAGCAACTCTCAAATTCAATAAATAAAAAATAATAAATTTATGATACTTAGAGTCTCCATGATTATTATAACTTTTTGTTTAAATGAATATTTTATTAAGATGTACTTAACTTATAGTGATGCAACTATTTAATTCAATGAATAAAATAATTATTTTACTTAATATGACAAGTTTTTCTATTGAGATTTTAAAGTAAAAAATAAAATAATTAAAAGAAAAATAACATGATTTCCATACAGTTTAGTGGTAATCTCTACGTTTCATTATTTCCTACCAAGGTTCAACTCTCCCCATCTACATTTTTTAGAATTAAATCACAATAAATGGAGGGGAAATGGGTCGGTCTGGTTAGGAGTGTTCAACGGTCGGTCTGGTCAGATTTTTGGAGGTAAACAAGACTAGACCGAAAATCACGGTCCTCTAATATGGAGGACCGAACCGACCATAAATCTAGAAAATTTTTGGACCGACCAGACCGATAATCAACTGTCGGTTCTGACAGACTTAACGGAGTAAGGGAGAGGGAAATGGAGAGGGACTGAGCTGAGTGAAAGGGAGAGGGAGAGGCGAGAGAAGGAGAGAGGGACTGACTACTGAGGGAGAGGCACTAAGAGGGAGAGGTGAGAGGAGGTGAGGGAGACTGACTACTGAGGGAGAGGGACTGAGCTGAGGGAGAGGGACTGAGCTGAGGGAGAGGGAGAGGCGAGAGGAGGTGAGAGGGAGAATCGAGAGGCAGTCTGAGCTGAGGGAGAGAGACTAAGCTGAGGGAGTGGCGAGAGGAGGCGAGAGGGAGAGGTGAGAGACAGTCTGAGCTGAGGGAGAGGGACTGAACTGAGGGAGATGGAGAGGCGAGAGTGGGCGAGAGGGAGAGGCGAGATTGACTGATTGAGCAGCCTGCTGAGGGAGAGGGAGAGTTGAGAGGAGGCGAGAGGGAGAGTTGAGAGGAGGCGGGAGGGAGAGGCGAAAGGGAGACAGACTTCACTTCATTTAACCTAAAACCCTAGACCGGTCCAAAACTTCGGTTCTTTCTAAAAGGAGGATCGAACCGACCATTAACAAGAAAAAACAGTCTAGACCGATCAATTTTGGTTCGGACCGGTTTGGATTAAACGGACTGGACGGTTTTTGAACACCCCATAGGTCTGGTTATTTAATCGGCGTGAACCGGCCTGGCCCAGAGCGTCATAGGCCCGACCTGTGGGTACACGGGTCGGCTCAGCGGTTAACCGTGAACCGCCTAAAAAATCCTGAGACCGACCCGTGAACCGCCCAGGCCGGGCCCGGGTCAGGCCGATCCGGTTGCCACCTCTAGGTTCTCGCCGATTAAATAAAGGGGTCGGTCTCTCTTGCATGTGAACCCGCAACTACTCCCCCTTAAGAGAAAGAGGGATCTTGTATTGGTTCGGTTCATTCTTTACGTAGGTTCAATTCGGCCCAGTTCATCAAAATTAAAGAACCAAAATTTAGGTTTGGTTTAAACTTTTCATAATTTTCGAATCAAATCAAATCCAAATGAACTTTTAATTATTTTATAACATTTTTATATATAATTTCATCTCAAACCGAACCATAAACACCCTTTTGAACACCCATTGTCAAAGGAAGGCATTACCCCATAAAAATGAATCTTGGTACCTCAGAACCGTGACATCCATATCCATGGACGGCATGTCAGTGTTCTCTTGAATTCCACCCAAAGAATCGGCTTTCCGCTCGACCAAATGGTAAAATGTCCGGTTAGAATATGTGGAGAGAATTTTTAACAAAATAGGATTCATTTCTATTTCATTTATTGTCCAATCTAGTCCAGTAATATTTTCCGCTCTCTTCGATGGCTATAAAATGAGTCCATAACGTTCTGGTTAATCTAAAGACGGACTTTGAACCACAAGCTGATTTTTAATGGATGAATACATAAAAAATTTGCCTTTATTTTTTTCCCTTCATCTTGTCCCATTATCTCCACTTCTCAATTCTGATGAGACTGATATTACCAATATATTTTTTTGAGAGAACTACAGAACTGATTGAAAATAATGAGTGAATTGTATAAATGTCGGAAAAAATTACAAAAATGACTATAGTAACTAATTTAATTACTAAATTACACAGGCGTAACATAACTAACACATGTATACTTTTCGTAAGTAAAATAGTTACTCAAGCCATTTTCAACCATTTTTGCAAAAAAAAAAAAAAATTCCGGTCATTTACACATTTTACACGAAAAAGGAAGCTTTTTTTGTCATTTCCCGATATTTTAAAGCATCTTTCTCCGAATCTAGTATCTCAATATTCATACGATAATATAAAAGCAACACAGGTGACAGGACAGGAAACAAGTAATCTATCCAAGAAAGGAACTCAAGTTTAGGCTACATAAAACATAAAACTAAAAATCCAGACAAGTGAGAGCAACTCAACTAGTACAAGAAGCATGTTTTGTGTTTGTTCTTCCTTTAAAACATTATAACAAAAGTTACCAAACGCTTTCATTGAGTCTAAACTCTGGATGATCCAAGCTTTCTATCAAACAAACGTTGGAGGAGGTAGACTTGGAGGACACTAGCCCCAACAAGTGCTAGTGATTCAAATATCGCTTTGTGCATAGCTCTCCGGCTCATTGAGTCGTTCACTGCATTCAAACACGAGCGTAATGATTATATTACTAATGAAGTCTCAAATTTTCTTTCCCATTCAGCCAAACACAATGTGAGACCAACACAGTAATCCCACTGCCTTCTACTTCAGGGGATAATCGGTAACATTTTTTCGGGAAAGAACGGGAGGCTGTGAGTAAAAGCTATAGACTTTTAAGAAATGGAAGTTTAGATAATTCAATATCGTGGAATTTTGTCTGTATGCTTGTTTGTATGTTGTGATGTGAATACCGTTAATGAAAATATAAAATAAGTTATTTTATATTTTCATACAAACACGAACATAAGTTTGCTAACTTAAGTCTCTTATGAAAAACAGAAAAGCCCAAGTAACCATATATGGGGCACAGAGTCCGGTATTAGCACGATCAGTTCCAGTATGTTACATCTCTAGAAGCATTTTTCGCAACTATTGTTGTTTTTCCCATCTCTCAGGGAAATGCAAGTTAAGCACCAGGAGCCAAAGTTCCTGAACATCGGCTTTTAGAGAATAAACGTGTATCACGAACGTGCATTGCATTTGGAATAATACATTGGATGTTGCTTTTATGTGGATGACTATGGAGAGCAAGTTTTAGGATGCAAAAAATGTGTTTGTGATGATAAGAACGTTTCAGTCTTTTAGATGCATAAAGGCTGATAGTATAGCGATCCAAGAAAGAGTGTGTTTTTCAAACGGTGTTTAACAGAAGGGCAATTTTCGAAGAAAGCTCAATATAAGTACCATAATATAATTCGAGCCTTCAAGGACTAAGTGAGATAACTAAAACGATCCAGGAATTAAGCATAATCTGAAATTTTAAAAGAAATGGTTTTGATAATCATGTATTTACCTATTGCCTGATGATCTGTCTGAGCCTCCAACCAATGCTGCTCAAATTGTATATTGTAAAGAGCTTCCTCCAACTTAGCTATCTGATCCAACAATGGTGCAAAATGCTCTGCAGACACACCGACAACTTTTAAATGGTCGTTGCATCACTTAAAGAAAACAACTTACGACTTATAACAACAAAAGAAAGAGTAATGGAGGAAGAACGAAAGCAAAATCACCATCTTTTGCATGCTGATCATAGTAAGAGAAGTGAGAAACATGTACGTCAAAGTCGATAGTTTCGTGATAGGGAGACTTGTTAGTGAAGCAGAAGCGATGAAGGCCTTTATTGTGAGCTACAAATTCAAACTTTTCGCTCTTCTTGTCACGGAAGTCGTGAACTTGATCGCCTGAAGGTCCCTTTACCTAGAAATTCACATACCTACTATCAGTGGTAAATCTAGTGATAATCGGGAAGAAGGAAAACCCAAAGGCACAAAATTGATCCAATTTCATCACTATAAGCTTCCTTATATGATAGATTCATTTACATTGTCCCCCTAGAATCACACACTTTATGATCATTCTTACAAAGCTAAAAAAGAAAGGCATAATCTCATTTTCCAAGCATTAATCAAGACTAATAGCACACCAGCACATTGAATCATGGGTTTGAGTCATAACATCTCCCTTCTCACTAGAACTGTAACTTTGACAAAAAAAATAGCAGCTGAGAGCACATACCCAACACAGCCTAATAAATAGGGGTAAAAAAACAACATTAAACAAGCAAGAACATCTGAACCAATTAGCAAGACCTCAGTTAAAGGGGAAAAACAGAGAGAATGTGAATTATTAAAAGGAAAAAAGGGAGAACAGGGAGAGGGGGGGGGGGGAGTAATGAGGAATTATACCACAAGATCAACACCTTCGTCGCCGAAATGCCAGGCAGAATCGGATTTAATGACAACAAAAGAAGCATGAACAGTGTCTCCTTCGTATTTAACATCGTGTGAAAAACACTCTTCTCTGTCTATCACAAATCTAATCCCTTCTGATACTCTCAAACTCATAAGCAGTACCAGACAAATCGTCCCTACTAGTATCTGACCCATTTCCATCTGTTTTAAGATTTAAACAACAAAAATCAATCAAAATCTCCAAGACCCATATGATAAAACATCATAAATTACACTGAAAGAAGCGCAATATCCAATCATAATCAGGATCAACAGAGAAATTGTGAAGAACGAATTACCTTTGAATCTTGGGAAATCAGAGAATCCGCTGTACTTCCCCGGAAAACTGTAATTGGGATTTTTTTTCTTTTTTCGTGGCAGTATTCTGGGTTTTCGATCTGAGGAGGCTGAGAGACCAAAACCAACGTTGAGATCACTTGTCGCCTGTCGGGTTTCTTTTTGTTTCTTCACTTCGGATTATTAAAAGGTTTCTTCTCTACGAACTCATTACGGTGTCGTTTTAATCATGAGACTGAAATGCGCTTTTTGAATGACGTGTTTAGTTTTCATTCATCGTGTTACAAGGAGATAACCAATGAGGAAGTACAACGTGGATAAAAGGCTCCTATCCTTGTAGACCATCTATCTATCGAGAGATTATTGGGAGGAGCGGTCACACTGTTTCTATTTCTCTTAATTAATGACATATAAATCACTTTATGTATAAATGAGTCTGAATGTATTGAATTACTAATAATTTTATGTATAAAACTAAGAGAACTACATTATAACCTTCATTTTTAATAATTTTTTTTTATCTATCGTATTCTTCTTGCCTTTACAGCTTTACTTCTCAGTTTTATTAGTTGACTTTAATCATTCACTCGACATGAGAAGCCGTTTAACTTTTGAAACTATAATTAAGCAAAAATATTAGATTAGCATAATAAGAAAGATGTTTCTTCAAAATTAATATGTATATGATAGGATCTAAAGATTTGAAATTGTTTGTACGATAATTTTTAATGGTCAGAAAAATTAAAACATCAATATTTTAAGCTAAACTTTGATGTAGAAAAATATGAGAATTAAATGTGATGGAAATGGAACGGATTTATTAATATAGAAAAAGTCGTCTATATCGCTATTTTCTCTCCATGTTTCGAAGGCTTTAAATGATAAAAATGCAATATTTCATGTTTTATATGTGTTTTCTTCTATCAGCCAAGCTTTTTTATCCACAGACAGAATAACATAGCATAATTTAAGCAGTCAGCAACTTAAAAACTTTTTTCTCCTAGCATAAATATTGATAGACTTCGATATAGTACTTCTTGGATGTAATCTTTAATCTATAAATATATCATTAAATGTTATTAAAAAGTATATGTGGTGCATTTCTATTTGTTCAACAAATATATATGTGTCAAAATATACATATTGAAAAGTGACATTTGAAATATAATAAAATGAAAAATACTTTTGAAATGCATTTTTATTTATCCATCAAATATAAATGTGTTAAAATGTGACAATTAAAAAGAGACTTTTAAAATGTAGTGAAATGAAAAATGATTTTTGAAAAACGTATATATTTCTCCATCAAACATGAAAATATCAAAATGTGTCAATTGAAAAGTGATTTTTAAAGTGTAGTAAAATAAAAATTGACTTTTAAAATATAGTATTCATTCACATGAAAAAAAAATATGATACTGCCAGAGTATCGTACTAAGTGTCAAGTTTTTACTTGAGAAAATATGAAACTCCAAGAGTAGCCTAAAATTTTTTCATTCACATGATAACTCTTGCACTCATTTAAACTTTTATAAAAAAAATCTTTAAGGTGTTTAAAATGAGTTAATATGTAAATGTATCGTAAGATTTATTCATGTGTTGAATTTTTATTTATTTATGATTCATATGAGTTAACTTCAAAGTACATATTAACTTTACAATATTTTTTTTGCTTTTTACTGGAATTTCTTTATAAACAAATATATGATATGGATTCACATGACTTTTTAATTGCAAAAATACATGTTTTAGTTAGATAAAATTAGAGTTATAATTTTATAAATAGCAACTCATCTAGTTACTATACTCATTAAATTACCTAATTGTTTGTAAATTTTCTTTTTAAAAAATTAAACATTATTGTTCGGCCAACACGTGCAAATGGACGTTCAACACAAACACACGTATAACACTTTTTTTTAAACATTATTTTTAGATTTCTTAACCTTTTAAATAGCGGTGGGGACGAGACAAGACGGGTTTTAGACCTTTTTGTCCCGTCACGATCGGGACATGATAAAGTTTTTTGTGTCCTGTCCTGTCCCATATAGAGGTAAAATCCCGAGCAAGACGGGATGGAGGTCGGGACGGGACGAGACAAGTTTTTTTTTCCTTTTTTTGTTCATTTTTTGGTTTTTTTTACTGTTCTGGGCTGAATTTGATTTTTTTTTGTTGGGATTTTGGGCCGCCTCTTGGGTTTTTAGAGATTTAGACTAAGTTCTAAAGGTTAGAAATCAATTAAGGTTAAAAATCAAAAGAATTAAGGTTGAAATTAAAAAAATACTATGTGTATATATATATCGGGACAGGACGAGACAAAGTCGAGACAGGGACTTTTGTCCCATGTCCCGTCCCACACGGGATAAAAATTTGGTGTCTCGTCCTGTCCCGACTAAAAATAAAAATCTGTCATGTCGCGCTCGGTTTGGGACGATTCTTTCGGGGCACTTGCACCCATACTTTTAATTTTGTGATGCATGTATTGATTTTTGTTCAATCTCCCCCCTCCCACCCGCTCCCAAGCTAAATCAAATCTAATCAACTTGAAGATCAAATTTAGAAATGTTAAAGGGGTGAACCCCCTGGACAACTCCAAAACTTGCTAGGCTCTTAAGCAAACTTCACCTCCACCAGAAGAACTCCACAACCGAAGCAACACCAGAAAATTCAGTCTAATCACACTCCTACGTGAAGCCAGGAATTTCATAATAGAATGACATCTACAGAATGATTGGACCTGTACATGAAAGTTGACGTCCCCAACGTTGACTCACCGCGAAGGGTTGTCCTCGTCAGATACTGCCTCTATAGGGATGGATGAGAACCCCCCATGGGGTGCCGCCCCCATGGTGACACCTGTACATGAGAGTTGATGTCCTCGATGTTGATTCACCGTGAAGCGCGACCCTCGTGGGATGGCGCCCCCATAAGGATGCCATGGGGGTTGGATGAGAAACCCCCCATGGGGTGCCGCCCCCATGGGGTGCCTGGATCATCTCTGTAACACATGAAAACAATGACAACACACCTTGTATGAAAGTACTTTTTTGCTACTACAACGTTGTTGGGCATAGTACCCTCAGAGCATGTGTTAGACATTTTAATATGAAATTATATTTTTCTTATGATTGTTCTTTCGAATTATTGTTGAATAATTTATATAAATATATGAAAATTTCATATTCATTAATAAGACTATGATCTTGTATAAATACGAGATGATTAAGATCATATATAATGAATAAAATAGCCCGTAACAAATTAAAAGTATGAAATCTTTAATGAATAGTCACTCGTACGATTCCCTAAGCATTTTGAATGTATGTGATCTAGAACCGGGTCACTGGTGTGGATAGTCATCTTAGTGAATATACTTTATATAATTAGATCATATAGGACAAGACTGGTGTTGATTAATATCTTTATTAACTTATCGTTTANAAGATTTGTTTGTAAAACAAACTAGTGAATTTTGTTTTAGAGATTCCGTGATATGGATGGCTGGGAACATGATTTTACAAGATTTGGAATCCAAGTTTTTCTAACAGATCGTATATTGGTTCCATTAAGTGTTAATTTTAGAACTGAATGGTTATTGAGCTCAAATTTATAATACGATTATAAATTGACCATTCACTAATGAATTAATGGTACTTAAAGATCAAGAGGTAATTAGAAGGGTAAAATGATAATTTTGACAAGTTCTAATTTACGAACCAATAGCTGGAGGACAGAACTACATGAAGTGATCATATCAATGGACTACACGAGATTACTCTGTAAATACATACTGTAATTATTAAGAGTGCAATTCCATATTGATAATGGAATATTCATAAAATTAATAAATAATATTATTTAATTAAAGAGTTTAATTAATAACCTGGTTTATTGGAGTTTAGAATCATGGATCCATTGTCCCCGAGTCACCTTTGTACTGCACAGTCTAAGGTGTGAATATTTTATGCATGAGAAAATGACTAGCTTGCATAAGGAATTAAATTTCTGGAGTAAGTATATAATTATGTGATATTAGTTAATTAAAAATTAATTAATAATATTATTTATTATAATTTTTGGAAATTACAAATAAATAATAATATCGACCGATTAGTGAGACATAATATTTGATTTATGAAATTATATATATTATATTATTATGAGATAATAATTTGATTTGGTTTATATAATTTGTTAATTAACATATAAGATAATTGATTGGAAGATCTGATAAGTTAATTTTGAATTAACTGATATCTAGACATTTATTTGATTATTATAATAATAAATTATAGGATAATTGTCACGTGACATATCAGACTGCCACATGTCAGTCTTTAATTTTTGAATCAGAGATTGGCATGAGTTACTATAGTGCCATGTGACACTGCAGTGTTGCACCAATTACAGTGGGTCTCACTATAATAGCGCATTAAATACATAATTTATTATTTTATATTTACCCATAAAAATCTAAGGATATTGATAATGTTTTATTGGTTTCCGTATGCAATCACAAGTTATCCTAAGCTAAGTGAACAATCTGATCGATTAATTGTTAATCGAAGCTCTGTGAGTTCTATTATTCTCTCTCAGAGTTCTGTCTCAAATAGTCATTTTCCAAAATCTGTAGTATGTGTTGAGTACATATAGAGACATAAAAGTGTCTTTGTTATATTATACGTGCCAACACACGTCCTAGTGTGTTTAAGGATTGACTCGGAACATCTTGGTGTGGATCTCACTATCCGTCGTTCGTGGAATCTCCTATTCGTTGTTGGCAAGAACGCTTGATAGACTACAAGAGGTATTATTCATATCTTTGTATGTCTTTAGATTTAATGTATAGATATTTAATGGATCCAATCTAAAAAAAATCAATTAAAAAGTTTTCATCTTTGAAATCTGCGACGATGCAATTTGTTATCGTTTTATAAATAAATTCAATTTTTTCAAATACCACCACACCTTCTGTCACGCGTCATCACGGACTTTAACAATTGGTATCAGAGCGATCTTTATATATGTATACAATAAATGCTATGTGGATTTCTTACATTATTCATTATATATGTTTATATGTATGAATTAATGGATGGTTCTGTTTTTTGAATGCATGCATGATGACGAATCGTTAATTGTATGGTGACTTTTGGATTAAGCTTTATTATTTATTATTTTTAGATCTTGTGTAAGCCGATTGGCGCGTAAGAATTTTTGTAATGTTGTTTGAATATCATGATGTAATTATTTCGATCGTGAGAGACAAGAAGAACACCCGAGACAGATGCGAAGAAGAAAAGGAGTGGAACTCCTTAGAGGAGTTCTGTCGCTGGTGATGACGCCGTTAATGGCATCGCGGGCAAGGACTTCGGCAACGTCGCAGGAATTGGCGTCGCCGCAGGGATGCCGGCGGCTGCGGAGGTGGGAGTGTCCCACTACCACCGCCAGCCATAATTGTTGTGACTATTAGGGATGTTTCGCAGAAACCCTTGTTGCCCTATCCTTGTGATGCTTCACAGAAACCTCAATCCTATCTTTTATCTTTTAATTTTAAAATTAATGTAATTTTAAAAGGATAATCTATTTTAATTTTTTTAAAATTAAAATTAATTAATTGATTGGTTTTGACCCATGACTAATCAAATTTAATTAATTTAAAAAGGATAATTAATGGGATTATTTTATTAAGAAAAGTAGTTTATCCTAATTAAAAAGGGTTTATTATCAAAATTTGAAGATTATGAAGATGAACTTCTGATGTAGAAGGAACTATTTTAGAAATATGTGATCTAGAAGTCTATTTTGTAATTATTTGTATTTTTCAAATGTTGTAATTTAGAAATATCCAATAGTCACTCGGTTCATCATTCATTTATTTATTCATTTATCGTATTATTTAAATAAATGATTATTGATTTGATTGATAACATGACCATGTATTAGTCGATTACATGTCATACATGAAAATCCACACAGTTTTATTTAATGATGCATCTCATTAGCATACACATGATTGATAAGGATTGTCCTAGTATGTTTATATGACTTGCTTTGGAAAATTAATTGTATGTAAACTGTTAAGTTTTAATTAGTTAAACTTGGTAATTACACCACTCTAAAAGCCTTAATAACTTTTAGGATAACCAACTTTATTAAAAGATTTTTATTAAAGTTTGATGAATGTAATTAAATTAGTTATTCTAAGCTCACCTAATTTTGACTTAAACTCTTTACAATGTTAAATGAATTTAGACCAATTAGATTGGATTAATAATTAATTTTACATTCATAGAGTTATTTTAACTAATAATTAATATATAATTAATTGATTAGCTAAATAGAAATACATTAATTATAAAATAGTGAGTGGGAGAAGGTTGACATGTCAATGTAACCTATGGTCTCCATTATTAGTACAACACAGTGAGATATAATGAGGGCCTCGAGATGGCTTTGCTTTCATCCCCCTAAGAAATGTTTCAAACTGTTTCAATATCAAGGTTGAACTTCTTAAGAATATAGGACTAAGTGATGTAGTTTAGACTTCACCGACCCTAAGATGACATATTCTAAATCAAGTCATGGAATCTAAAATAATGGGTTACACTAAAAAATCACAATTAAGCTTTGTGTAAATAATTATGACTTGACCAAATTAGCGATATCTTATTATTAAAAGAGAATATGAAATATTTTGAGTTTTAGACAGTTTAAAATTAATCTGATCGATCCTAAGGTGGGACATTAATTGTTAGGTTGTCTTATCATGGATTAGTAATTGTTAAGTTTATGTGTTTGATATGTTGCATTCATACATCACTTTTACTTTGTGAATTTCTTGATATTTATTTCAATTATATTGAATGATGTATGTTTTATTTTTAAGTTATTAATATGATTACTATGCTAACCTTATTCCTGCTTTCCCTGCACTCGAAAAATTCAATGGTGATAACATTATAAGATGGAAATCAAATTCGAATTTGATGCTAATATGTGAGAACCACAAGTTTGTCTTTATTGAGGAATGTCCTTAAAAGCTCGTTCATGATGCCCCGAAAAATGTTCGGGACAAATATGATGCTTCGACTATAGATTCAGGGGCTATCATTGATGTAATGGACAAGTTACAATTTAACAAAACCCCATTATTGAATGAACTATAGACTTTTGGGTCACTCAAAAAGAGTATGACCAAAGAGGGCGAGGTAAATGTTGCTAAGTAAAAGCCTTCTTCCAATGTTGTTAATAGTAACAAAAGGAAGAAGAATAATGGTAAGGACAAACGTAAGAGTAAAAAGAGGAAAGAAAGCCAAGAAGTCACCCAATACCAAGAAGAACAAAGGTGACATCAAACCCAAGGGAAAGTATTTTGACTGTGGAGTTGAAGAAAGTGTTTTGACTGGAAGAGATACTGTAGCAAGTATCTCTCCGAGCTGAAAAAGAAAGGTAAATGTGATTCACTTGTACTTGAAGCTTGTTTAGTGGAATGTGATTTGTTACCTGGATATTGAATTCAGGAGCCACTAACCATGTATGTTCTTCTTTGCAGATGCGTGATTCATCAAGGGAGCTGGCTGATGGCGAGGTAATGAGAGTTGGCAATGGTACGCTCGTGTCAGCAAAAGCATTGGGGACAATCCGTTTAAACTTTGGAAATAATTTTCTTGTTTTGAACAATGTTTATTTTATTCCCGGGTTTTTGAGAAATTTGATTTCTTTATCGTTACTGCATGAACTATTATTTGATATTTCTTTTATTAATAATAAATTTATTATTTCGAAGAATGAATTCAATATTTGTCATGAAAAAGTTTCGAATGAGCTGTATATGCTTAAATCGACTGAACCTGTGTCAAATAATTCAGAATTGTTTAAAGTAGCAAATCCTAAAAGTAACAAAACAAAGAGTTCCTCATGATGATGATACGTATCTATGGCATCTTATGTTGGGACATATTAATCTAGATAGATTAAACCAGTTAACAAAGCATGGTGCTTTAAGAGAACTAAAAGTTGAAATTCTTTCAGTTTGAGAGTTTTGCCTGGAGGGTAAAATGATCAAGAGACATTTCACTGGAAAGGACTAAAGAGCTAAAGAACCACTTGAGCTAGCACGTAGTGATGTCGTGGACCGATCAATGTACAAGCTAGATGTGGGTATGAGTATTTCATCACATTTATTGACGATTACTCTAGATATGGTTATACTTACTTAATGCATAGAAAATATGAAACTTTTGAGAAGTTTAAAGACTTCAAAGCTTAAGCTGAAAATTAATAAGGTAAATCTTTGAAAATACTTCGATCAGATCGTGGGGGTGAATACTTGGATTTTGAATTCAAGGATTGCCTGTTGAAGCATGGCATTTTATCCCAACTCACAATACATGGAACGCCACAGCAAAATGGTGTTTCAGAAAAGAGAAACTAAACCCTATTGGATATGGTTAGGTCAATGTTAAGCTACTAATCATTAACACTCACATTCGGGGGATATACACTATAAACGGTAACCTATATTTTGAATGTAGTGCATTCTAAGTCTGTAATCAAGACACCTTTAGAGTTACGCAATGGCTACAAACCTAATTTGCGTCATTTCTTATATGGGGGTGTCCAACTCACGTTCTTATACCCAGGACTAAAAATTTAGACTCAAAGTCTGAAGTGTGTATATTTGTTAGTTATGCTCCAGAAACAAGAGGTGTGTACTTTTATAATCACAAGGATCAAAAGATGTTTGTATTGATAAATGTCATTTTCCTTGAACACGACTATATGGAAAACTACAAACCTCGGAGTAAAGTAGTTCTCAAAGAATTAGCATCCGATGAGATCGGGTCACCTTCATCATTAACTGATAAACGATAAATCACAGAAACCCTGGTGTAATGTCATAGTTAGAGGGTTGTAAGACAACCTATTCGCTATGAACTAGAGGCACATGTCTTAGTGTCTAACACTGATAAGGGTGATCCATTAATATTTAAAGTGGTGATGGAAGATTCTGAAAATGAGAAATGGCAAGATGTCATGAACCAAGAAACGAAATCAATGTATTCAAATTCTGTCTGGGAACTTGTAGATCCACCTGAAGATGTCAGGCCCATTGGATGTAAATGGATCTTCAAGAAGAAAATAGGTGCAGATGGGAAAGTAGAGACTATCAAGGCACGGCTGGTAACCAAAGGCTATACACAAAGAGAATGAGTTGATTATGAAGAGACATTATCTCATGTTGCCATGCCGAAATCCATTCGTATCCTTTTATCCATAGACGCTAGTTTAGACTATGAAATATGACAAATGAATGTCAAGAAAACTTTTGTGAATGACTCTCTTGAAGAAATCATCTATATGATGCAACTAGAAGGGTTCGTGAAAAAATGCAAAATCAGAAAGTATGCAAGTTGCTTAAATCTATTTATGGATTAAAGTAAGAATCAAGATCTTGAAATCTTACCTTTGATGAAATTATTAAATTTTATGATTTCGAGCAAAATGTTGACGGAATTTGTGTTTATAAATATATCAAAGATAAGATAGTGGTTTTCTTAGTTCCTTATGTAGATGATATTCTACTAATTGAGAATGATGTAGAAACTCTGTCAAAAGTAAAGAAGTTGTTAGTTGAGAAATTTCAAAGGAAAGATTTGGGAGAGACGAACTATGTTCTAGGCATCCAAATCCTAAAAGATAGAAAGAATAAGGTCCTGACATTTTTTTCAGGTATCTTATATTGATAAGGTGCTGGAGAGATTCTCTGTGAAAAATTTCAAGAATGGTCAACTACTGACCAGACATGGAATTGTTCTTTCCAAGGAGCAATATCCTAAGACACCTTAAGAGGAAGAGGATATGAGAAATGTTCCTTATGTTTCAACTGTTGATAGCTCATGTATGCTATGTTATGTACGAGACCAGACATCTGTTATGCATTAGGAATTGTCAGTCGTTATCAATAAAATCCTGATTTAGAACATTGGATTGCAGTAAAGCACATTCTCAAATATCTTTAGAGAACGAGAAATTATATGCTTTTTTATTCATGTGGAGATCTGAACCTCTTTGGATATATAGATTCTGATTTTCAATCAGATAGGAACAGTAGAAAGTCGACGTCTGGATCAGTATTCACCCAAGGTGGAGGAATTGTAATCTCGAGAAGTATTAAACAATCTAGTATTGCATATTCCACTATGGAAGCTGAATATATAGTGGCTTGTGAAGCTTCAAAAGAAGCGGTATGGCTCAGAAAGTTCTATATCGTTCTAGAAGTAGTTCTAGATATATACAAGTCACTGATCCTATATTGTGACAACAGTGAGGCGGTAGCTAATTCCAAAGAACCGAGGAGTCACAGGAGGGAAAACATATTGAGAGGAAATACCATCTTGTAAGAGAGATCATGCATCAAGGGGATGTCATTGTTATGAAGATAACGTCAGATCAGAACCTGGCTAATCCCTTTACCAAGACACTTCCTGCGAAGTCATTTGAGGGTCATGTGCGAAATATGAGGTTGAGAGAGATGCCACATTTGCTTTAAGAAAAGTGAGAGATTATTGGGCATAGTGTCATCAAAGCATGTGTTTGGACATTTTTAATTTGAAATTAATGAAATTACATTTTTCTTATAACTATTTTTTTGAATTACTGTTGAATAATTTATATAAATATATGAAAATTTCATATTTATTAGTGAGACTATGATTTTGTATAAGTACGAGAGGATTAAGATCATAGATAGTAAATAAAATAGTCCGCAACATATTAAAATATAGAATCTTTAATAAATGATTGTTAGTACGATTATGCATATTTAGTTAAACGTATTAGTACGATTATGCATATTTAGTTAATGAATAAAATAGTCCGCAATATATTAAAATATAAGTACGATTATGCGTTAAACGTATTCAATAGAGGTAGAAATGTTTTATACATTATGTTGTATCAGAGAATTTCTGACTTGGTGGAATCCTATTGATTGTCTTTATGTTCTTCCTTCTTCTTCGTAGAACTCGAATTAATTTTCACACCAACAACCACTCGTAAGATTCAAAAGTATATCTTAATCGGATGTTGATCAGAAATTGAGTGTGAGCTCTCAAAACAACTGGAGAAGAAAAATCGAATTTTTCCTTCTCCCTCTTGGTTTTCCGCGACAACTAGGGGGAGGGAGAAAAACTTCTTTCTCAGCTCTATGTGATCACACGCTGTGTTCAAGGTTAGAGATGCAACCTTATTGTCATCTCTTATATAATAATTATGCAATTTGCACATATATCCATATATGTTAAATTACTGAAAATTCACCCCCTAATATTTGCTATTGTAAAAAATTGCATATCTTCCTAGAGTCTATGTTGTGTCCAAATTCATCAATCTAAATTGATAAATTAAATTGATCTCGATCAATTAATTAATTAATTTTTTATTTACTAATTATCTAATAGTTATAAAATCAATTAATTAATTTAAACATTAATTACTTGCTCTTCACTAATTAAGTAACAACACCCATCACATATGAGTTCAAAAATTGATATTTTTCATAAGGACATAAATGAAAAATATCAATTAGAACAAAAACGTGTTTTGGAGCACATGCATAAAGCTATAGAGATTCAAATACTCGGCGAATTTATCTCCATAAATTTCTGACCTATTTAATCTTGACATCGTACGACTCTACTATAGGTCTGATGCTGAATCAACTCTCGATTCATGCGCATTACATTTTCTATTGGTGCAAGTAAACTCTTTTATTTCACGGTCCACAGAATATTTTAACATATTACCCTTCGTGAATATCAGTAACATGAGTAAGATGTAAATTATCATTTTACCCCGCTAGTTATTATTTTCTTAACTCCTTTATTGACTGTGAATAAGATAGACATAACATTAAATTGTCTTGTACAGTTCATCATGTCTTATTCAATGATTCATTTCATTGAAAACTTGGTCAAGTTAATTTATTCACACACCTATCAATAAAACATATGATGATATTGTTGCATTTGCAATCTCACCACGAATTTTCATATCTGGGAATCACATAACTACAACATAGTTAAATCACAATCCCAACAACTGATGTATTGTTCGACAATTCGAATTCACTTCTTTAGCATATCAAAGGCCGCAAGTAACTAAGTCAAACTTCATATTCATCTCAGGATTAAGATAATTATGAAAATATATTTAAAGGTGTAACAATTAGATATAGAGCTAGATAAACGGATTTACTCTAAACTATTTGGTTATTGGTCTATTCAACATGTTTCATAACATGTCTAGGTCAACCATTAGAGTCTCCAATCTCATATCCCGAAACTGACATCATTTGGTTCAACCTAACAATCATAATCGGATTCAATTGCCGAGTCGATCCTAAGACAATGAATAACGTTCTGAATTATTTCAGAAGAATTTTTCTGAAAGACCCCCCTGTCTTTACTCTTCTTTCATTTACAATAGTTCTAAAACTTGAGTAAATTATAAACACACTTTAATTAATTAGAAAAACTTGTATTCATTCATTAAATTCAGTAATACAAAATGTCTGAGAAATAATTAAATACTCATAAATGGTAATTACACTCTATTGTATGGACTAATTCCAACACTATTGACCTCCTTGTGCAATCACAAACTATACTAAGCTAAGTAAACAATATAATTGATTAATCGCTAATCGAAACTCGTGAGTTCTATTATTCTCTCATAATTCTGTCTTAAATAGTCATTTTCTAAAATCTTTAGATCTCATGTGTTGAGTACATCTAGAGACAAAATTGTGCATTTGTTATATTCTACGTGCTCATGCGCATCCTAGTGTGTGGATTAACTTAGAAGATCTTGATGTGAACTTCGTTGTCCGTCGTTCGTAGAATCTCCTGTTCGTTGTTGACAATGATACTTGATAAAGTACAAGAGATATTATCCATATATTTGTATGTTTCTAGATTTAATGTATAGATATATAACGGATCTGGTCCGAAAAAATATTTTTCAATTAAAAAATCTTTATCTTTGAGATCTGTGATAATACGATTGCTTATCGTTTTATAAATAAATTCAATTTTTTTTTAAAATACCACCACGTCTTTCGCCGCGCGTCGTCGCGAATTCTAACAAACGTGTCCCAACTTCACAAACCACTAAGTCAAGTGACAATAATGCTTGGAAGGCTATGGTCTAGTATGATTATGAGTGAAGTTACGCCGTATTAACAAGGACATACATCTTCTAATATGACCACTTTGAATATTAAGGGTGTGCTACATTCCCACCTTAGGAAGAAGGTTTAGTCCTAAGAGCTCCCTTTGAGAGAAGGATTCAGGAGGATGCTGCTGATGAGCCCCATCGACTAGGTGCGTTTCCTCAAAATCGACCTAGGTCACGACTAATCTACGAGTAGCCCATGTAGTGTCCATGACTTGGCACGAGTGAAATCTTCCCCTTTTCACCTCAACATGATTAGCTGAGGTGGCACGCTTGGATAAGCGAGTGTAACTAATCAAGAGATTAGTTATAGTGGTCCCCTCATGTCACCTATAAAAGGAAGCCTTCTCCTCCATTTGAACAACAAGAAAACCCTAGAGAGAGCACCATTCCCCTCCACAGAGAGCATTTGTCACCTCTCTTAAGTGTTCAGAATGCTCCATCTTCACCTCCTGACGTCCTCTCAGGCATTCTCAGACATTACTCCAATTACTTGCTAGAGATTAGACCACTCCTGTACTCATCCTCACCATCTTTATATCTACAAGACCAATAAGAGTAGAGGATTAAATTGGAAATTTTGAAAACTTGGGAGTAATTTTCTCAAAGTTAAGTTTAATGATGTAATTTGCAACTTAGTACTTGTTTTTAACTAAGCTTTTTTTACATGGGACTTTGCACATCTAAACGCCGAGCAAATATACTCTTTGATATTCTTCAGAAAAAAAGAAGAAATTATTTTTGCTTTTTGATACCCCAGTGGAGATAGTGGTAAGTTGTTCATCGTTTTTACAGCCGTGGCCTTCCAGAGTTACATTAGGGCCTAGAACATCAAAAGCAACGATAAAATGTTAAACTATGTCTATTTAGCAATTCTAATAGCAAAAGCAAGAACCGGGGACTCATTCAATAAAGAAGAGAGACGGCCTATTATAGAAGACACTAAAAAGGGTAACAAAAAACTTTTTGGCTATGATTCGGAAGCTCGGTATTTCGCAGTATAATTCTCATCTGTCTCAACTTTAAAGAAGCATATTAAAACCGACTATCATGATCAGTCCAAGAAAGCTAGAACCTCAAGTTCAGATATCAAATGGCTTACCTGCTCTAAACGTTGAAAAAATGTCTTCTGCTTGATGCATAAGCATTCTTCTTCTTCTCCGTTTGCAAATGAATGTTCCAATGATCCATCTGCCAGAGTATGCAATGCACATTTTGGTAGCGAAAGCTATACAAGATGAAAACGAAAATTTATTAGTAGGCCTTGTAGATGGATGGTTAAGAAATTACGAAGCAATGAACAACAATGCATTAACTAACCTTAGAATACCTAGCCCTCAAAAAACTAACAAGTCTCAAACACATCGAAATTTTGATATGATTAAAACTTGGACATATATGAGACGACTTAGAATCTCACAACAGAAGTGAGGTTCACAAAGCAAGGCAATAGAAGTAGGACCTCAATCCGGCTTATTCTTACAAACCCGTCGTCGTAGAAGCAAACATTGTCATCTTGGACTGAAAAAGAGGTGCACACAGCCATACCATGGCCGCCCTTGGAGCACTCGAGTCCTGCAACTGTGAGGACAGAGATCGACATTCGCTCAGATCAATTTTCACAAAAAACAGCGGATAAAAGAATATTATTTTTCTTTAAATTTTTAACATGGACATATTTGGACCTCTAAAAAGTCATCTAATAATCTAGATTTATCAAACTTCACCTCTTATCTTAACAACTTTAAGCCTCATTTACTTCATGAGGCTTTAACTTTCTAAACCTTGGTCTTTCCTTTTATCAAAACTTACTAAAGCTTTGTCTTGTTGCTACCAACTTCTATTTCTTAAACAAAAGATCCTACAGTCTGAAATGTGAATTACTTTCATTACTATTATACCAATTTCATAACTTCTATTTAGGAATACTCCCCCTCATTTGTCATCTTTTCAGAAAGAATCAGCATGAACTTACCAATATATGTTTTTATTGTTAAAACCTTGAAAAAATTGCAAGCTTCATCAGCACTTGGATGATGCACTACACTACATCCAGCTACATCCAGGCAACTTTTTAACACCAATTTCTTCCATTTCTCTCCTCAGAGTAACAGCACTCTTCCAGTTTCCTGATTCAGCATATATGTTAGACAGTAAAACATATGGTGAAGAGTTGTGAGGATTCAACTCCATAAGTTTCTTAGCTGCACGCTGTCCCCTCGCTTCCTCTCCGTGTATCCTGCATGCCCCAAGAAACGTTGCCCAAATCATAGCATCTGGTTCAACGTTTAATCTGTCAATGAATTCCTCTGCTTCTTTAAGAAAGCCCCATCGCCCAAGGAGATCGACCATACAAGCATGATGGTCTTTTCTGGGAAGAATGCCGTAATGATTGACCATAATATCAAAAATATGCCGACCTTCAAGAACTCTCCCTGCATGACTACACGCATTAAGAACGCCAAGGAATGTGATATCGTCTGGCACTACATTTGTTTGCTTCATCTCTTCAAAGGTCTCCAGCGCACGTTCTGCACACCCATTCTTAGCGAGCCCAACTATCATTGAGTTCCATGAAATCACATCATCTTTAATATCCATTTCATTGAAAACTTGAATAGAACTATTTACATCCCCACATTTTGCGTACATGTCTACGAGCGCACTACATGTTAACTCATCCAAATCAAAACCAGTTTGAAGAATAAGGGAATGAATCTCTCTACCATCTCTTAAAGAAGAAATCACAGCACAAGCTCGAAGAACGCTGGCAAATGTGGCTTGGTCTGGTAGGACATTCTCCATGCGCATTTCTTGATACAATTGCAAAGCCTGTTCAGAAAAATCATTTTGAGCAAACCCAGAGACTATGGAAGTCCATAAAACTGTAGATTTTGGATTTGGAAACTCAGAGAAAAGAATATCTGCATCCATTTTCCTTTGAGAGTTTATGTACATGCTTAACAAAGAAATATCCAATATATCACTGCCATACAAAAGACCCCACTTGAGGACAAGGCTGTGAATTTGCCTTCCAAGTGATAGCATTTGTGCTCCACTACATGCATCTAAAAGGCTTGTAAAGGTGATTTCTGTAGGTTTCACTCCCGCTGCTTGCATCTCATGAAAGAGATTTATTGCTTCCTCCAAGTTGTTTTGACCGTACCCAGCCATCAGAGCATTGATGGAGACGACAGTCCACCAAGGCATGCAAGCAAAAACTTCATGTGCATCCACAATGGCCCCACACTTCACATACATGTCAATAAGGGAACTTCCAGCATAAATGCTGGTCTCTAGATTAGCTTTAATTGATAAACAGTGGACTTGCTTCCCTTGTTCCAGTGCTTGAAGATTCGCACAAGCACTGAGTATACTAGCCAAAGACACCTCATCTGGCAATACACCATCTAAAATCATACTTCGGAACATTGAGAACGCTTCCTCCTCCTCCTCTTCCTGCACATATCCCACAATAATTGCATTCCAAGAGATATTGTCATGATTCTGCATGAACTCGAATTGTTTTCTTGCTTCCTTTAAAGACCCGGATTTTGCATACATATCTATCAATGCATTTCCAACAAATAAATTGGATGAGCTTTTGCTCATGATAATCTGAGCATGCAGTTGACGACCCATTTCTAAATTCTCCAAGCAAGCACATGCACTTAAAATACTAGTATATGAATATTCATCAGCTTTAGGGCCAATTTCCTTCATATGAAAGAATAACTCCACAATTTCTAGGGTACGCCCATTCTGTACGTAACCTCCTAGCATTGTATTCCACAAGACAACATTTCTCTCGTTTAAAGAATCAAAAACTTCTCTAGCTTCATCCAATTTCCCACATTTAGCATACATATTCAATAAAGAACTTCCCACATACACATTAGAATTCAGCCCACTTTTAACTGCCTCAGCATGAACCAACGTGCCAATGAGCAGAGCCAGTAAATTGGCACTTGCACTTAAAACACTTGCTAGGGTAGATCTCGTGGATTTAACACCAGATTCCCTCATTTTCAGGTAAAATGACATAGCTTCCTCCTCGTAACCTCTCTGGGCATGCCCTGAAATCATCACATTCCAGGCTACTACATTTGGACTGGACATTTGGGCAAACAACTCACGGGCATCAGCAAGCCTACCCAAAGCAACAAATGCATTCATGACAGTCACAAATGCCACTTGGTCTGGTGAATTGCCAACCTTTTGCATCTCTTCGAACACCCTGATAGCCTCTTCAGGCAAACCAACTTGGACATACCCAGCAATCATTGCTGTCCAAGAAACAGTATCCAAGTCCACTGCACCATCAAATATCCGACGAGCATCACTTAAACAATTGCACTTAGCATACATATCAATAAGTGCACCTCCACAATAAGAACTTAACTCATAACCCATCTGTATAACGCCAGAATGAAGTTGCCTACCATAGTCAATATCCCCCAATCTTGCACAAGCAGATAAGACCATTGCATATGTGAACTCATTTGGTTGCACACCACAACTCCGCAATGACGCAGAAGACTGCACAACCTATATTGGAAAGATTGAAGGGAATCTAGAGTTAATTCATACAAGAGAAATAAGTTTCAAACCGAATTGGGATCGAGTCATGCAGAGCATTGTCCTAAGAGAAAATACCCACTGCAGTAATGATGTTCCTCCCAAGTCACAATGATCCTCTAGGACATCTATTGTGCAACTAAGGAACTCCCACAAACCCAAAATTGCCCATAATGCTCATTGCTCATATAACTTGAAAGTAGACTATGTAGACTATATTGAAGAAGGATAAATAATGACATATTTTTATCGGTAAAGTAAATGAGATAATGTATTAGTGATGATGTATTATTCACTGAATGATGTTAATAGAAGAAGCAAAAAATCCTCTAAAAATGACTAATATTGAAGGTTTAGTGAGATTTTACAACCAAACCAACACAAACTCCGGTTAAAGCACTCTCTCTCCAAGATAGGGGGAGAAGTTCCTAAACATTTGTAGTTTGGTACCTAATCAAGTCCACTATTTGGAAGATATATATATTAAAAGATAAAACAACTACCTGATATATAAAATTTTTTGGATCAAATAATAACCTGTGTCAACAATCCTTGCCTTGAGTACATTGAAAGCACTGAATTCCAAGCAAACACATCTCTCTTGTCAAGCCGGACAAATACCTGCTCAGCAAGTTCCAAATGTGCACACTTAACATAAAGATCAAAGATGGCATTTCCCAGCAATCCTTTAGACCAAATTCCAAATTTTAAGCTGTTTGCATGGATGAGCTTGGCCGTTCTTAAAGCTTGAGTCGCAAGCTGAGGCTTTTCATCCGACAGGCACCGAGTTTGGATATTCTTGCACTGACGTAAACAAACTTGCAGAAGATCGTCATAAATTTTATTCTTTGCCAGAAGAACGTCGTTCGGGTCTCGACTTGATCGAGTTGACTCTAGTGTAATAGTTGAAAACTTGTATTGGTCATGGAAGTATGAACGGGAATGGGAGATGGGAAAAGTTCTGGAGGTTGGTCGGAAGCGCATTAACTCGGAGACAACTCCGACAGCTCTGGTGGGTCAATGAGCTAGTAAATGGAGAAGACGGTGGATTTTAAGGCTCAGAGAGAGAGAGAGAGAGAGAGGGAGAAGGAGGGACCAGTTTGTAACGAAGTATAGTATCAGATATTGTATAAGAATCTTTCTCCTTTCACATGTTTATATCAGACATCAAACTGCAAGGATGGAGATAGAGAGAGAGAGAGAGAGCAGTTGATGAACAACAATACGAAAAGCCTCGTCGGCAGCAACATTGTATTCTTCTGAGCTTATTGACTCTGTTAGCAGAACCTTCTAGACATTGAACTGAAGGGACCGAGTTCCAATCTTAAAAATCTCAGTTTCAAAAAACACAAAACATACCTTCGACTTCCAAGGGACAGAATATGAGGGAAATGTTTTGAGCCCTAGACGAAGGAGAACTATACATGTATAAAACATTTCATTTGAAAATTTGGGATACAAATTATACATATATAAAACTTTCATTCGAAAAATTATATATATATACTGACTCAGCAGAAAATCATTATTATCAATCATATCTTAAAAAATCTCAAGGCAATATCCATATATAAAAAATACAAAAATATCTAAATAATATAAAGCTGACTAAAAAAATAAACAAGCCACGAGGCCTAAATTTATAATAATTTAAAGTAGTAAGAAGTATGATTCACAAAATCATTGCCAATAAGTGAGTTACAAAATCAGGAGCATTAAACCATCAACTAGGTGAGTCCAATGAAAAGGCATAAGAAGCAAGATTATCCCTAACTTTATTATCTTTCCTATAAATGTGTGATACCTGAAAATCCATATAAGCATTAAAACAAATGCAACAGCTTCATACTTGTCGCATCTTCCATGGAATGTTAATAGATCTCGCTGACAGAAGTTGCACGAAAGAAGTTGAATCATTCTTTAGTCAAATCATTTTCCAACCAAATCGATTGCATGAATAACAGCGTAAACCTCAGCTTCAAAGGCAAAGACCGTATTTAGAAAAATCGAGGAACCGAGAAGCAACATTTCACATAAGGTCTACAAGACCTAAAAACACCCCCACAACTCGGAGCACAGTGTTAAAGTTGTAGTTGTTGAAGGCGCAACCAGAGAGGAGAGCTATAGGAGCAAGACTGTGTTTGTACTGGACGCGTGTCGCTAAAAAATCCATATAGGTGGAAAGCTTCCAGCTTCAATAGTTCTTTGCTAAACCTTAGAGTGCTATGATGGTAGTATAAAGTTAGGCAGGTCGATCATCGCTCATCCCTCGTGTTCTTTCCCGTGAAGTGATTCATCCGGGTATGCAATCCCTATGAAAAAACAAGTCTTTCGATTGGAGAAAATTTTCACCCTTTGATTTATGATCCTTTCCGTCCTTCAGTATAGTTAGAAAGGTCTTCAATCTTATGGATGATTCAGTAGTTCTTTCATCTCCTCCTGACCTAAAGAGGCACCATATGTATTTAACCTTGAACCACCCTTGCAAAGATGCATACCAAATAAACAGAGCAATAAAATGAGCTTTAGATGAACGACCAATAAGATAGACAACTTTCAAAGTCTTGATATCATCAAGAACATTAGACATAGAACCAATTTTAAAATTATCAATTAACCGTCTCTAGAGAAAAAGAAGGCAAGAGTGGGAACTAATCATCCCATCTGAAAAAATAAGCTTACTTCTAGCATTCCAAATAGCCCACACAACAGTACGGATCCCAGCTAAGCACACAAGGACGGACTTAAGAGCTAAAATTCATCTCAAAATCTTGCAAAAGGAAATATTTACAAACTAAAAGCAAAACATGTTGATTAGAATAACTAAAAACTGCCAATCAAAGAAAAATAGCCAAAGGACAGAAGACGAACAAATTATCTGAAATGTCCACATAAAATCCACAAATACTACACTTCAAAGCAAAATTAAAACCAGATTTACAAATTCTATTCTCTGTAGGCAGTCGATCATAAAAAAGCCTCCAAACCAATATAAACCAGAATAAGGAATAAAATAATTCCAAACGCTTCGCGATCAAGCAACCACAAACTGATTACCAAGTAATTGAGAGTAAGCCTCTTTACAACAAAGCACACCCGACTTTGATATACTCCAAGCTAAGTAATCCCCAGTTGGGGAAATAATTAACCTTATCAATAGATCAAAAAGAACTAATCTCTCTTTAAATCTTCATGCAGAACCAAATTTAAATCAACAACGAAATCTGAAATGCGAGCATTAAGATGAGGGGCCAGAGCATCCGGGATGTCAAGAACATCAATAATATGTGCACATAACCAATTATCTCACCAGAAATTCATGATAGAATCAACTCCAATCAGTTTAACTCTCTCTTTGCAAGTCACTATAATGGGTTTTCAATGAAGGCTAATTAGAGGAGCAAATATATCTTGAAGAAGACCAATGTAAACTATCAAGATAAAGTGCACGCTGAGGTTAACAGCTACCTGGGCATCTTTTAAGAGGAACATTATTAAGAACTCTAATATCCTTCAACCTAAGAGCCCCCGAAGCAATGGGAAGGCAACAAATTTTCCAAGTAACATCAACCACTTTAGATTCATTACAGTAAATAGTCCAAAGTTCATATCATTTTAAGAAGAGAATATGTAACATACATGCTAAAGTATACTATTTAGAACAATTTATAGAACATACATGCTAAAAATTAATAAATAGATTCATTGATTTAAACAACTTTAAATACTGCATAAAAATAGTCAAATGAATCATTGTGGAAAAGTAGAGTTGATAGATATCTATTAGTTTGTAATTAAAACAAATACAAAGGTAATTAAATACTAATATTTTATTTTATTGATGAAGGGAAATTTACAAACAAATCTCAAGATTGGCAGAAAAGATGCTTTCACCAGCGGTAGTTCTCTCTATCCCTAACTGTACCATGTCTTGTTTCAAAATGTCCATTTCTACTTGCAAGAAAATATGCTTTTATTTAGCAAACTATTGGTGGAATGCTTCACCATTTAAATCAGGTATTCATTGAACGTTATGGGGGAAACTTAATAGAAGTAAATCGTAAGGAGGGCTATGGTTTAAGGAGTTATCGGCCTTTAACGTAGCTCTTCTTGCGAAACAAAGCTGATACTTTTTTTCTAATCCTAATACTTTACTTTTTCAAAATTTTAAAGAGAGTATTTTAGAAATTGTAAGTTTATGGAAGTCTCCATCGTATTGGGGATGGAGAAGTCTTTCAGAAGGGGGGAAACTCCTTTCTTACGGGCTTAAGTGGTTTGTGGATAATGGTAGTTCGATAAATATTTGGAAGAATGTCTGGATTCCCCGTCCATGGAAGTTTAAAATTGTTTATCTTAAAATGGATGATATATGTTATGTTAGGGAGCTTTTTTCTGTTGATGGTCTGGGCTGAGACTCAACAAAGCTAAATAGATATTTTCTGCCAGTTGATATTAAGGCTATTAAAGGTGTTCATTTCAGCAAATATGGGGGTGTGGACCGAATGGGTTGGCCCTATAATAAAAATGGCCTTTATTCTGTTAGAACAGCGGTTCTGAGCTTGCTTTTACCCTCATGGGAAATGGGCTGTTAGGAAAGAAAATTACGGGTGTTGATAGTGGAGGAGGCTGTAACGGTGAGGGTTAGATTGACTTTTGGAGACTTAAAATACTCCTGCTGTTTGGTACTAGTTAATAGTTAAGTAAGAATGTTATAAAAGTTAAGTTGTTAGAATAGTTTAAGATTATCATATTTGGTAACGCATAATTAAGTGAAAAAGATTATTGAAAAGTATGTTTTCATTGTTTGGTATGTAAGATACTTAAATAAAGTTGTATGAGAAAGTTTGATAAAATCGTTGGGAAAGTTATATAAATTATTAAAGTAATAAATTATTTATTATTTAAAGTTTTTTTATCAACTTTTTTAATTTGTTGTCAACGATTATTTATAAATTTTAATACACATTATGTCTTATATATACACGCATTATTTGACGCACTAATTAATTAACTATTTTATTAGCTCATCAATAAAATTAAATCAACTATTTTTCTCTTACTACGTCAAAAATTAAAATAATTTTTTACTTACATCGTACAAATAAATTCAATGACAAATTATTCAAAATTACATAGCGAAATTGCATACAGATTCTCTATTAGAAACTACTAAAAAATCTTAATGATTCATGCCGTGTTTGATTAAATTTTCTCCGATATCGTAAATTAATTATCATACAATTTTCTTCTTTTATATATAAAAATATATCTGATATAAATAACCATTATTTATATCAACACATTAAAATATTTAATAATATGTAACAGTTTTTTCGTTACATGTATTTTTTCAGTAGATATGTATACAATGGTTATCAATATCCTCCGCTCCGGTAGGAACGGGCAAAATATTTTAGTTTTACCATAGGAACAAAACAGAAGACTGATGTAATTTTTTTTTATATATTTTGGTTAAAAACAATTTAAAACTGAAAATAAATTATTGAGAGCCCCCCATTCGTAGTTTCGTCCCACGGGTCCGGTCCTCCACACAAAAAATGAGATGTGATAAACAATCTACTTATATTTGCCTTTATAAATTTAGTATTTTTAAATATTGATAGTTTATGAATAATATTTATTTTAGGAAAGAAACTAATTTTAATTTCAAAAAAAATATTTGATACTATTAACATGTATTCTAATTATTAGATTTTATATTTTGTATATATGAAGAGTTTATCTATACATAATTCAAACTTAATATTTTATTTCATTCATTCCAATTAACGTGTTAATCTCACGAGACGACCCCGAGACGAGTTAGTGAACGAGTCAGAAAAGATGAAAAAAATCTCAAAATTCAGTATCAGGACCGTTTTGGTTCCATCAAGATCGAGATATTTTATGACACTTTTGCGAGGCTTTGATCTTGAAAAAATAAAATATCAAAATCAAGTAAGGCTAATTGAAACAAATAATGATACTTTTATGAGGATTTGAGAAAGTAAAAATTATTTTGAAAAATGCGTGATGTGTTGTAAGATAGAAAATTTATTTGGTAAAGTGGATTTTTGTGGGAAATGGTAGGAAAAGTAATATGAGATTGTTATTTTACCAGGCTAAATAATTTTACATTGACAAATGAGAATACTAGTAACAAACATGGGAATGTGCTAGAAAATAAGTTTACAACGAATTTAACACACGGAAAGCCGGAAACAAACGTCCCCTCTAAGTTGAAGGACTTTATTTGGCGATGCTTAAATAATTATATTGCTTGTAAATCAAATTTAGTAAAGAAGGGTATGCGTATTTAGAATAATTATCCTCTGTGCGTTCGATTGATCATATTCCTGCCATAACCATTCGACAGACAGAGCAACATTTAAGAGATTTTTACAGTAGCTTTGCAAATATTAAACCTGTCTTTAATGCCGAGTCTAGCTTCCATGTGAACAATGAATGATGCTAGGGTTTGAACATGGATGTAGCTTGGTTGGATAACGAGCATAGAGCTGGTCTTGGTAGGGTGCTTTAGGACCTAAGTGGACTGTCATTGGAGTCGATTTTACGGATTACTGTAAAGTCAGTGGTGTTTTGTGAGGGGAGGCTATTACTCTAGGGTTATTTGGATAAATATATCATTTTCATTTTTTATTAGGATTTTTATACCACTTTCCTAAAACTCAGAATTTTATACCTCTGACTCACCAATATCAATATAAAGCAATTGTAACTCTCTCTATCCTCATCATTTTTTCCTTTTCCCATGCAAAGATCAAATCAGCCATAGTTGGCATATACTCTCTCCCACTCTTAGCTCTCCTTTCAAGTTTGTTCTCTCTTCTTCTTCAACAAAAATGTACTTCTTCTTCTTCTTCTTCTTCTTCTTCTTATTCTTCTTCTTCTTCTTCTTCTTCTTCTTCTTCTTCTTCTTCTTGGGAGATTACAGATTTGCTCTGATTCAGTATTGTTGGTAGAGGAGATCCAAAACTTTAAACAGAATGGGAGCATTCTATCACCTATTATATCTAATATTCTCTTTCTTGCAGAGCATTGGGAGCATTTTAATCTTTGCCATATCCCTTGGGAGGAAAGTGTGTTCGCTGATTTTTGTGCTAAACAGGGACTCTGATCCAAGGAAAATTCAATTTTCATTGGATTTCCCCCCTTTTATTTCTTCTCGGTTTAATATTTAGGCCTGACTTGATTTGTTGTCTTTGAATTTCTGGTGGTCTTTTTCTGTTGTTAACGACTATATTCTTCTTTAATGAAAATGTTCCTTTTGACAAAAATAAATTCTGCATTTTTTGGACCCACTTTATTCACCCATGAATAATTCGTGAATGATTGGGAAAATTTCATAAAAACATGAATTTAATTAAATTGATGTGTTCAATTTGGATTTGCGGTGTTTAAATCAGTTCGTGACTTATTCGTGAATTAATTAACATCGGTTAAACTTAATTAATTAAGGAAATATTGGACATACACTTATCAAATGCGAGTCAGACCATGTCGCTTTACTAATTAAACATATGCCTTTATTTTGACAATTAGAAGCCCTTTTTCAGGTATGATAGGAGGTGGGCCAAATTTGAGAGGTGCAAGTAGGCCATTAAAAGCTTATGGCAGGTATGAACACCAATGCTGGTTCAATATCTCAAAAGCTAAAATTAGTGAAGAAGAGGGTGCTTAAATGGTGGAAGAACGGCTAACTCACAGAAATTGGTGAATATACTTGAAAATGAACTTCATGTGCTATATGGGAAGTCAGATTATAAGCCCGAGAGATGTCATGTGCTCAATTAGAACTCAGGCAGGCGCTATTAGAGGAGGAGAACTATTGGAGGGATCGGGCTAGATCTGAATGACTCACAACAAGAGATAAAAATACAAAATACTTTCATTCTAGGGTTCAAACACGGAGAAGAAGCAACCAGATTCACAGGATTCTTGATTATTGTGGGATATGGTTCTCAAATCACCTAGAATTGAAGGGTGAAGCTTTCCAGTATTTTTTCAAGCTCTTTAAATCATCCAATATGTATGATCCAACAGAGGTGATAAACCTACTTTCAGAAAGAGTCTCAGAGGAGGACTGTTTGAGCTTGGATCGACCCCTATCCATGGAGGAAGTCGAGCTTGCTCACAAGGATGTTAACCCAACCAAAAGCGCTAGGACCGGATAGATTTAATTCAAGTTTTTTTCATCAATTTAAAGATATATTTCTTAAAGATTAATTTGATACGGCTGCCAAACTCTTTGATGAGTCTTTATTGCTTATTGAGCTGAATGAAACGCTTATTGTTTGATTCCCAAATTGTAGAGTCCTGGAACTATGATTGACTTTAGTCACATTAGCCTCTGTAATGTATCTTACAAAATTATATCTAAAATTTTGGTTAATCGTTTAAGAGTAGTGATAGATAAAATTGTCAACCAGGTTCAGGAGGCTTTATTCCTGGTAGATTCATTAGTGATAATATTCTAATGGCACATGAGATCCTTCATGCTTTAAGGACCAGATCTAATAAAGGAAGAATGGAAGTTGCTATTAAATAATACATGTCCAAGACATACGATAGAATTGAGTGGAGTTTTGTTATTAATGTTTTGAGGAGGCTGGGATTTTCAAAGAAATGATGCAATTGGATTTTTGTTTGCATATCTACTGTTTCATTTATGAGTATGTTTAATGGGGACATGAGTGAGAGTATAAGGTCTGAAAGAGGTTTGAGACAAGGGGATATGTTGTCTCCATATCTCTTTATTATTTATGCAATTGCTCTCTCAGCTCTACTCTTGGATGCGGAAACCACTGGATGTATTCATGGGTTTAAACCATCTGTTAGAGGGCCCTCCGTATCACATTTATTTTTTGCCGATGATTCCATATTCTATCGAGCCACAACTTCGGAGTTCTCTACTATATCCTTGATTCTTTTGCGGTATTGTAATGTGTCTGGCCAGTTGGTTAATTTTGGCAAGAGTGGAGTGCTTTTTAGTCGCAATGTCCGGAGAAGTAAAAGGAACGAACTGACAAGCATTCTCCAAATGCAACACAATAATGGATTGGGTAAGTACCTTGAGCTAGAATCCAATTTTGAGCTGTCCAAACGAATAATTTTCAATGATGTGAAGGACAAGTTTATGGCTAAGATCAATGGTTGGGCAGAAAAATTATTGTCTTCAACGGGAAGAGAGATTCTTACCAAGGTGGTGGCTTTAGCGATTCCATGTTACGCTATGTCGTGCTTTAAGCTCCACTTCACTTTAATAGATGACATTTGCACACGGTTGGCTAGGTACTAGTGGTCCTCAACATTAAATAAGGGGGAATAACTTAGGCTTCATGGAAAAATTTAAATTCTCCGAAAGGTTCCGATGGTATGGCTTTTAGAGATTTACACTACTTTAATTCTACTATGTTGACGAAGTAAGGATGGATAATCTTATCCAAACTAGACGCCCTTATTTCCCAATTCTTTAAAGCCAAATACTTTAAATGAGAATTTCCTAGATGCGCGATTGGGTAGCAACTAGCAAGCCATCTTGGGGATGGAGAAGCATTCTAAAGGGGAGGAAAATCCTTCTCAATAGGACTCGAGAGAGAGTAGGGAATTGTTCTTTGATCAACATCTGGACGGATCCTTAGATTCCTAGACCTCATCATTTCAGAGTCATTTCTCCCCCAAAGCCGAATGCTATTTATGTTAAGGAGATGATAAATGATGATGAGGAATGGAATGTGGAGCTACTGGAAAGGCACTTTCTCATGGAGGATGTGGTGAAGATCCGTAATATTTCACTTAGTCGTTTCGCATGTGATGATTCCCTTATATGACACTATACAAATGAGGGTTCTTCTACAGTGAAGCCAAGATACAAGGTCACAATGAGGCTTGCAGCAAATGGGAGATTGGTAGATCTGCGCAGGGAGTATCGACCCACAAGAAGGATGGTAAAACGTTATGGAAGCGGCTTTGGACATTAAAAATACCCCCCAAAATCAAGGATTTTCTTTGGAGATGCACTAGAAGTTTTCTGGCTAAAAAAATTTGTGAGCAAGAAGTATGAATATTAATATTTTTTTGTCCGATGTGTGGAAAATAGGAAAAAACAATTGCCTATCTATTTTTCCAATGTGACTTTGCTCGGACATTTTGATTTGGCAGTCTTATTTGCCTTAATACTAGTCATATTATGGGGCCGATTTTTCTAGTATATGGACAAATTTGGGCAAAACATTTATTGGAAGTCTATCCCAATCTACTTTGCAATGGTTGGCCTTTGGTTTATGGAAGATTTAGAAGTGCAGGAACTTAGTGTGCTTCAAAAATCTGCCTCAAAGTCCAGCGGGGGCTATTGGGCTGACTAATAACCAAATGTTGAAATTTTGCAATGCAAACATGGGAGGGAATTGGATACTCAAAGTCTTCCTTATGTTCCTCTATTCGGACACCTTCGATGACTCACTATTGGAAGCTCTTTGTGGATGCATCTAGGAGGCATGATAGCGGGGAGTTGGGCTGAGCTATTTTCAACCTGGAAGGTATTGTCTTTGGAATGGGCTGCAAAAGAGTGGACTTTACTTATAATGTGGCGGCTGCCAAAGCTCGAGCTATTTTGTGGGGGCTTGAAGCTTGCCCAATGGATAAGGACATATCTTAATGGGTTATGTTGGACTCCAAGGATGTCATCTCGCTCTTGCAAAATCCAACAGCCCAATCTGGCCATCTCCAACCTATTGTGTCTGATGTTTTTGCTACTTGTGTGGATAATGTCAATATATCCTTTCATTATATTCTTAGGGAACGCAATAACATTGTTCATCACCTAGCTAGCCTAGGATTTCATAGTTAAAATTGTAGTTGGTATGATACCATGTCTTGTTGGATATCTAACTCTTTGTAATTTATGATTTTGCTATGAAATTTGGTTTGACAAAAAAAATCAACATCAGTTAAACTTAATTAGCAATTAAGAGGAAAAATAACTTAACAATTAAATTTAAGGGTTAATATCTTAAAATCCCATGTACTTTGACTCAAAATTACTTTACCTTCTTAAATTTTAACATCTTCTTTACTAGTACTTAAATTTTCTCTATCCATCAAATAACCTCCATAACCATCAAATCTTAGTTAACTCTACACATGCATGACACATGTCAATTCTTCTTTGAACTTTACTTGTGTCTTAACTTTATATTGAAACTCACATCAATGTATTGTTCCTCCCAAAATAGCTACAATCTATGTCAAAAATTTATCAATAAGATAAGATTCAGCAAGCCATAGTTTCCTCTCCTCCAATTTCAGTAGTGGTTCAGTTTCATCTAATTAAATTTTGGATTTTATGAAGTTTTTAACTGACTTTTCATTATTCATCTTATTTTTCATCTTCACGAATAAATTTGGCTATCTTTTCTATCTGAATTTTAAACTGATTTTTTACATCTTATTTAAAAAAATTACTTTATCAAGCAGTGCTTCAATTTCTAGACGGTTAAGAAGATCTTGTTATTGTCATTTAAGAGTTCTATTAAGGACATATACAACACATGAAAGTTCGGGTAGAAATTACTTTGGTTGCATTAGATGGAAGAAGAATTCAATTGCATTTATTTTAAAAAGTATGTTGGACCAATAAAAAAGATGAGAACTATGAAGATAGAAGAGGAAGTCAAACAATTGAATGAGACTATGCATTGTATCCATAATGATTATAATTATTACATTTTGTCCTCGTCCCTCTTACTGATGTTGGCCCTATGCTATCCTCATGACATCACCTCCTTCAAAGTTTCTATTAAACATTTTTGTTTATCTGATATGAATGTGGGAACATATCAGCACCAATCTCTCCCAACAACACCTCCATAAACCATTTCTAAGTCTCTTTTACTTCAGACTATACAACAACATAACAAATTAGATACATGTTATCATTACCATCTATTTAAGATGGCAATCATGTCAATAAATTAATGGTCTACATCCAGTTACAAAACTTTGTTTACATGAAAATAAGCAATAAAATATTGAGAATACTTGTGATCACGTGCACCACATGTGACCATTTAAACAATGTTTACACCAATTTTTCAGGTCAGTGGAGTTGTTTGATGGATGAAGAAAATTCAGGAACTAATGGGGAAGAATTTAAAATTTTTGGAGGTAAAGTGATTTTAAGTTAAAATACTGGGGGTAAGGGTTTCATTCTCAATTTAGCACTATAACAAAAAAAAAATCTTTTACAAGAGGCCATAACCCTTATATAAGATATTTTACAACGTTTCAAAAACTTTGTTTCTTGTGACGTTGTAATAGATCCCCTTATTTATTTTTCACAGCGTTCCAAAACCTCGGTGGAAGAGCAAACTTTTTATAGGTATTTGTCCCCTATAAAAAAGTTGTCTTTTATAAAGGTCTTTGTTCCTATAATAATAAAATCTTTTATAGAGGTCATTGCTCGCTATAATAAAATCTTTTATAGAGGTCTTTGCTCGCTATAATAAAATCTTTTATAGAGGTCTTTGCTCGCTATAAAAATCCTGGTGTTCTATAAAAAATGTAATATTTTATAAGATTTTTTACCTCTTATAAAAAATGTTAGGTCTTTTATACAATTTTATCCGCTATTAAATTCTACTCATGAATTTTAATACCACATGTAAGAAATGACATTTTCATTCTAAAATTAAAATATACTCATAAATAAAAAGAGAACTCTAAATAATACATATAAAATATAACATATTCTTATAAATTGTTTCATAAAAACCACAAATAACAAGTCTTTTACAAATTTCACTTAAAATCATCTAAAATTTAATTTATAAGTACGAAAAAATTATTAATTCAAAAAACGACACGTCTCCTCCAACATGTTCTAACAAAAAGAAGTCGTGTCTCATAAAACGAGCTTTCCTTCCATCCTTTTAATGGCGTGGACCTGCAAAAGATATTGAAATGAGTGAAATCAATGCATATACAATCTACAATAAACTGATCATTAATTAAAAACCATGAACATATTTGGCATGAAGGAAATTAGCGCATAAAGCCTTAGGAAGTACAGAAAACAAAATCATTAATTAAAAACCATGGACATATTTGGCATGAAGGATAGTCAAGCTGTTCTATTTCAACCCGCCTGCGAATTCCTTCTGATGATCGACAAGGTTCGTCGTGTTCTCAGTCTTCAACTTCAAGAATTTCCAAGAACACAATTTAAGCAACTAACTGAATCCTGATTTTGCTTCCAATGTAAAAATCTTCGGGTTATAAACAAAAACAACTAGCTGAGAAAACAAAATCAACTCCAGGAGCAAATGTCGAACATAACAAGTTCTGTCTCAGTACATTTTCTCAAAGCAATTTGAGAGTTCAAACCATCTTTTTTTGCATTATCCTTTAGCTTCTTCATTATGGAATCGGTTGTTGTTGTTGTTTGATCTAAGCTGGGTGAAGCCTTGCAAAATGGAGATGTTGATTAGATTAGATTTCGGTGGTGGAAATAAAAGAAAAATGCTTTGTGGTATCACTCGGTCTTTGCAGTATTTTTGGTCCTTTGGTTTGAGAGATGTGGAAGAAATTTTGAAGATACAGTTGTTGATGAATCTATTTTATGAAAGAAAATTATTCTTTTGGTTTCTTCTTGGTCGTCAAAGTCAAAACTTTTTAAAGATACCCCTCGGTCTTCCCTTTTTATAATTGAAATTTGTTATGGATGTAGCTGTGTGTAATATTGGATTTCAGTGTTTGTTTTGTTCTTGTTCTGTTTAGTTTTCAGTTTTTTGATGGATTACTCATCCTCCAAATCCTGCTCTTGTACTCTTTTTTAATTATTAATATATATTTTATGTTTCCTATCAAAAAAGTACATTTTCGCTGTGTTGATGAAAAGGTATAATTAGGATCATTGACAAAAAATTAATGCAGCTATTATTATCTTCTTTATTATTTTAATTGTTAATATATTTTTATTTAATGTTTTTTATGTATTTTTGTCATGAAAAATACAGAAATGGACTGAATTGTCTCAAGAAGTTAGATCAGTACTAAAAGAGTACCCAAAACTTCAACTCACCCAAGGAAGAAAGGTATAAAAGAAAAGCTCTATTTACTTTCTGTTCTTCTACCAACCACATACCCCAAACCAATATGAACAACACCAAATCAACGTTTAACCTCATCAGAAATTCTCAAGTCTAAATCAACAAACAATCCTTCCTATCGAAGCACATGCATATATTCAGATAAAAATATATTAAACGCTAAAAAAAGGTAACCAAACTTCAAAATGGATTCTAATATTGATCTTAGATTCTAATGTATTTGCATCAGTCATCACCTAAAGAAACATATTATGACAAGATGCAAGAGAGTGAACTTACTTGATGTAAAAATCAATTAGTGTGCACAAAACGATTATTGCTCACTATGAAGATATGTCTTTTCACAATATTCAGCAGCAGAATATAGCTGAGGCCCTAAGTTCTTGACTTCCTGAGTGAATAAAAGAATATGAACTAGAGATAATAGCCATAGCAATGCCAATACAACAGTTCATTAGACAAAAGCTATTGACTGACAAGGGAAATAGAAGAATATCATAACAATAAATTAACAAACTGAACTAAAAAACATAATTAATATATTGGCAAAGCAAAACTGTTTAGAATCACACAAAAATTGAAAACAAATTTTTGTGCACACTAATCTTCAGAGTCTGACATATAATGTCACATCTGGCATGACAAACTTGATCTGACAAAGAAGGGGTGAAAAGTATAAATGGTCATTCTATATGATAAACTATGACCGATGGTAATTGGGGAAAATAAAAGGATCCATAGAAGTGGAAAATAAGGCAAGCAAATCTCACTTGTAAGGATTTGTACTCGCTTTAAAGGAAGAAACTTTAAGATTAAAAAAAAGGAAGAAACTTTATATATGTCTAAAGCCTAACTCGTCGTGTTTCACCTTCTGCTCGGGTCGTCTAGGTGGGGTTCGTCTTGATTTCAGCTCGTCGTCTTCAAGGGTTGGTCGTCTTCAGGGGTGCGACCTGGTTCTTCTTGAGGTCAATCAAGCAGAGATGGGCTTCGTCTCGAGCTCAACGCGATTCTCTTGACACGACTATGATATATAGGATTGCTTATAAATAGAACTAGAAGAGGGCTTGTTTCTGGGTACCAATCCCCATCCCATTTCAAAGCTTTAGAACCAACACAAAATGATAATAATGGGAGAGGTTAATTTGGATACAATATTGGTACCCTTTAGCCTCTTCCTTACAGTGGGTTACCATTCCTATTTATGGAATTCCTTTAAGAACAAACCTCTTAATACCACCATTGGAGTTAACTCTCACACTAGGAGACACTGGTTTCTCCACCTTAAAGATGTAATTTTTTCTGTTTAATATCACTTCCAAACTTCAATTAGTGAGGTAATTAATTAACATGCACTTCTGTTTTGTTTTGATGAAGGGTGGTGATCCTAAGAAAGGCGTGGTGGCACTTCAAAGCTTGAGAAATAATCAGACGGTGTCCATTTTGACAGCCTCCATAGCAATAATCATTAGCTTAGCATTAACTGCTCTAACTAACAATGCCCATAAGAGTAGTCGTCTCTTCAAATCTAAGTCTTTTGGTTCTCAATTACAGTCAGGTTCTATTTATAGTCTCAAGTATGTATCAGCTTTAATACTTTAGTTCATTAGCTTCTTGTGCAGCTCTTTGGGGCTTGGCTTCCTTATTAATACTGGTTTATTATTAAGCCTTCCTTCTCACACCGAGACTGAGGCTGAGGTATCATATCGTACTATTGTTTTTTCCTATATCCTTCCCCAGAATGTGCCACCTATCTTATTACTACATTGATATATTACACTGGAATTGCATAAGCTAAACGTCAAAGCAATATCATCACTAGTGCCATAAGCTATGAAAATGCTATCAGAAACATAATGAAAAAGATTATGTATATAAACAGCTATATATAAATTGCCATATTTGTTGCCCAAAAACTAAATGCCATTTTATAAGACCATTGAATCTGATTCAGACTGCAGTAGGAAAAGAAGTTACAGATAAGAATTACATATATACAGTAACATATATAGAAAATGAAGTCGCTCATGCTCATGTATCTATATAAGCAGTCACAGCAGTATAAAACATCAAAATCGTTATGCCTTTTCTCACGATGTAGACTCCGTGTTAACTGATAACTCATGCAAAGACATATCTATCTTCCTTCCAACTCGATAAAACATCCAGCATCCAACTTATTCGTTGAGAATCACTACAATTTTTGTCTACCATGCACATAAATATTTTCATCTAAGCCATACTCCAAGGAAAGATGCATATCAAACCACCAATCTGAGAAACGATAAGAAAAATTGAAGGAAAAATCAAGCAGAAAATAAAGGATACAAGACTTATGATAGCCATAACCAAAAACTGAGAAAGCGAAATGCCCAACACTACAACCAGAAAAGGACAAAGACTTGTGGTTTCACCTAAAACTAGTTCCCTGTCATCAAGAGCAACATCACCGTGATTTCAAACCCCACATGAACTTACTGCATGCCCATAAATCAGGGGTTTCCATTAGAGTCAAAAACCAATCTTCATCTGTCTGGGCTTTGGTGCCAACAAGGTCGAAGTCAGTAACCCAGCCCAGGTACTTGGTTTAAAGAAAATTGTCTTTCAGAGTACCAACTGAGATGAAAGGACCGTCTATAGGAATTGAATTGAAACCTCTTGCTCTTAAATTTATAATACACACCAGATTCCCATCCATAGAGAGGAAGAAGCAAATAATCAATAATCAATAAAATGGGACCAAAATCCTAAGTAAATCAGAGATTAAATCAGGCAAACACCAAAACCAGAGATTAAATCAGATAAACACCACAAGAAACCCCGTGACGTGAAGAGGACATAAAAACACCATAAGAACCCCTTCTCCTCGAACCTCTCTCTCTCTGTGTGTGTTTATAAACTCAGACGAAAATCACTAAAATCAAACAAGAGTTTGAGAATAAAACCCTTACCTCTAGTTCTGAGCCTTGAAATCGAAGTAGCAGAGAGCTGGGAGACAGATCTGAGAAAGTGAGAGCTGCAACGGAGAGCTTGCTGCCGTGATGAAAACCTGCGACGAAGCTGAAAGAGAAAGTAACGAGAGAGCTGAGAGATAGAGAGAGAGCTGAGAGGGAGAGGCTCTCGTTGGTGAGAAGACCTACCTCTGAGCTGAGAGAGATTTCTGCGAGAGAGCTGAGAAATTTTTTCGAGAAAGGGGGGAATTGGTAAAGAAAGGCGCGGGACACCTCAACGAAAATTTTCATTTCAGTGCCTAGTTTCAGCACAAACGGCGCCATTTTGTGCTATATAGTAACAGAGGTCCTTTTTTCAAGGTCTTTTACAGGACTTTTTAAAGACCGCTGTAACTTAGTCTAAAAGACCACAATTGTTGTAGTGCAGGTATAGTGGGAATAATAATGGTTATATGCTGGCGTATGATCATTTAAATGATGTTTATACTGATTTTTTGTTTTGGGGATTATTTGATGGACGGAGATAGTTTAAGGATTAGTAGGGAAAATATCAAATTTTAGTAGAGTAATAAGATTTTGGATCAAAGTAGAAGAGGGTGGTTTATTGATGTTTACCCTAAACTTAACTTACGACAAATTTCATTTGTTACTAAAGTCTTGTGGCAGAATATTATAACTGAGATTTTTACAATCAATGTAATTTTCACTCTCCTTTGACAAAAAGAGGGAGAGGAATAAAATTTCCTCTACCTACCGTCCGTAGAAGGAAAAATTTTGAGGTCTCTTTTAGTTTTTACTTTTATTTTCTTTTGTTATGTTTCATCTTTTGTAAGTTTCCACTTAGATCTAGATTTGTGATAGTTTTGTAGATTTAGATTTATGACTTTGGTCCTCTCATATATGTGAGAGTTTCATTTTTCTATGACGGTCTCTTAAATCTGTAGTTTTTGAGACTCAATATGGCAGGACTTAGATTGTAACGGATTGTTTATAAATGATACTCATAAGCTCTCTTCAATTAGATAAACCTTTTTTAGTGGTAGGGATATCTCGATCGAATCATGACTTTTGCGGTGCTCTATTTTCCTCAATAATTAGCCATTATTCTTGTTGGGTATGTTATTGGGGTTGTTTAATTTATTCTCAAGACCTTTCTGATTTAGTTGTAATGTATTTTATAGTTCTAGGATATGTTATAAGTTTTTCTAAATCTAGTTTAATTTGATTTTAAAGTTCTCTTCATCGTGTGGAGAATGTTTTACAACCTGACACTATTAATAGTTGTAATCATGTGTCGGTATTAGGATTAGCCAAATGGGAGGGGAAAGTTTGTATATCGAAAACACTCGTTTTTGTGTTTTGCCCCATGAAACGAATTTGTTTCATTCAACATATAGTTGAAGGTAGAGGATGTAACCCTTAATATGATGTCATTTATATACATGTAATACATAAACTGCATACTGGACCAAATCACATATTTTCAATGAAATAAAACCAAATCGGTCCAAGATTATCTCAACTCACTCACACATTACACGATCCAATTAGGTTTAGGTGGTTCAATTGTGATTATGATTGTTATTGCTTTTATCATTTTATTCATTAATATAACTAATAACCTTCACGGTGGTGTTTTTCTAAATTGGGTTTTGTATTATGTATTCAAATTTGACTTAGAGAAGTTTAGCCTTAGCCAAGTTTCCTCAAAGAGTTGGATCAATACTATGTAACATTGTTTATTTTTTTCGTATTTGTTGTAGTCTTTTTTTAGAGTGATTGACAGAGATAAGTTGTCTTTATTCTTGTTCAGTTCTTTTAGTTAATTTGGATCATATTTCTTATTCAAGAATCTCTTCCATTCTTCCATTTCATCTCCAGGAGTGTAGAGATAATGTGGTATAAGGTAAGATGTTCGGTTATATGTTGGGTTGCATTGGTTGCATATTGCAAATTTTGATAATAATAATAACAGGATTTTCTATAGTACAGGCTTGTAGCTGGAATGCTGGATCATAGTCCCCACAACAAGACCCAATAACAAAATACGTTGATTTTATTGGCATCTATAATTTAGGTAAGTTTTGAGAGCCTAGAAGCATTTTAATGCATTAGAAAATGGCATTCCAAGTCACATATACTTGATGAATGTTGTTTTTAGAAACAAAAAACTTTGGTATGTAGAAATACTTCTATAAGAAAAAATACTCAAGTGTTTTCTAAATGTTTTTATATACACATGAATGTGTTTTAAAATATAGGGTTAATATTTTAGAACTCTCATTGTACTTTGACTTAAAATCACTTTACACCTCTAAATTTTAACATTTTCTCTACTGGTACCTAAATTTTCTCCATTCATCAAATAACTCAAATGACCGTTGAATCTAAATTAACTATTCACACGCATGACATATGCCTTGTCTTCAATCTTATAATGAAACTCACGCTCATGTATTGTTCAATAAGATAAGATTCGGCAAACTATGGTTCTATCTCCTCTAATATTAGCAGTGGTTTGGTTTCATCTCCTTAAAATTCAATTTTATAAAAAAAAAATTTAACTCATTTCTTCATGAATCATCTTACTTTTAATCCATCATGAATAAATTTGGCAATTTTTTAAACTAGATTTTTAACTGATTTTTTACATTTTATTTCTAGAAAAAACCACTTCACCAAGCATTGCTTTGGTTTCTAGAAGGTTAAGAAAATTTTATTATTGTGGTTTAAGAGCTCCATTAAAGATATGTACGGCACATGAAAGTTCGGGTAGAAAGTTTTTTGGTTGTTTTCGATGGCAGGAAGGATTCAATTGCATTTATTTTGAATAACATGATGGACCAGTAAAAAACATGGGGATTATAAAAGTAGAAGAGAGAGTCAATCAATTGAATGAGAACTATGCAATCATATTTAGAAGACCTTGCATTGTGTCCCGATCAATTACAATTACCACACTTTTTCCTCCTCCCCCTTAAAGATGTTGGCCATGTGCTACGCTTGTGGCATCACCTCATTCAAAGTTTCTATCAAACCTTTTTGTTTATCTGATATGAATGTGGGGAATATATCAACATCAATCTCTCCCCACAACACCTCCATAAATCACTTCTAGGTCTCATTTGTTTGAGACTACACAACAGCATAACAATTGGATATATGTCATCATTACCTTCTATTTAACAGTCATTAACAAAGCACCTCCTAAAAATCCCCTTAAGATGATAATCAGGCAAACAAATTAATAACTTACATCCAATTACAAAACTTTGTTTACATGAAAACAAGCAACAAATGTTACAGGGGGTATATTGAGAATAATTGTGGTCACATGCATGACATATGACCATTTAAACAGTGTTTACACCAATTTTTCAGGTCAGCGAAGTTATTGATGAATGAAGAAAGTTTAGAGACTAATGAGAATATGTTAAAATTTTGGAAGGTAGAATGATTTTAAGTCAAAGTATAGGAGATGAAAGTTTAATAACCAAAGAGGATATATTAGAAATAATAGTGGTCATGTGCATGGCACAAAATCATTTAAACAACGTTTACACTGATATTTTGGGTTAGGGGTGTTAATTGATGGATGAAGATAGTTTAAAGATCAATAGAAAAGAGGTCAAAATTTAAGGATGTAAAGTAATTTTGGGTCAAAATTCATAGGAGTTTAATGATATTTACCTAAAATATATGCAAATGCTTCATAGAAAGACATATAACATAATTATAAACTAGAATAATGTTATTTCAATGAAACACTTCTAGTCATAAACACAAACTAACACACCCTATGCTTAAAAATTATTGAAAACGTATATTTGATACCCCATTGGGGAGGTAGTCGTAAGTTGATCACGTTGTATTTGCAGCCGTGGCATTCACAATAACATCAGGAGGCCAACTGCCTAGAGAACATCAAAAGAAAAGGCAAAATATTAACTTTGCCTAATCAGCAATTATTTACACCACATCATATTGTTCTCCTCCAAAATTAACCTCTGTTGCAATTTCCATTGATGACTGATAAACTCCATAAACAACTCCTTCATCTGCTTTGCAATTTTGTACTCCTTTGATCCTGAATTGACAACTTTCAATTCATTACAAACACCAGCACTTCCATTCTGTATCCTTAGTTTTTTCTGCAAATGCTGAGATCCAGATCAAGTGATTAAAAACGTTAAGATTTTTGGTTCAATGATAACTAAAATACAATTTCTCGTAGTTTCTCCTACGCCTATCAAATTGGACTAAATATTCTCTAGTGTGAGCAGCCTGTTGGGAGTGAAGATTTAAACCATGTCTATAAACTATTCGAGTTTATTTGGCAAAGTCAGTAAAGAAGTTCAGAGTTTTGCGCAAAGAGAAGTTTATAATCTCATCGCTTCTCATCCTAGTGTATGATAATGATAAATTAGTGCCACTCATGTAACAGTAAGACCTCAATTATATTAAGATCCAGCAGACTATCATCTCACAGTGTTACATTAGTTAAAAAGAAAACACCATCTTCAATCACCAGAATGTACGAGGACTGTGTTATCACAATAACATATCCAAATTTCACCTCATTCCAGCAAAAGTTTGTAATCTACCTTTGAAGTTTCGAAACTTACATCAGAGTTATGCATCAAGGCTCCTGTTGTTTCATCCAATGTATTGGGCCGTGTTAATCTTCCCGTTACTACAAATGGCCTGTGTACAATGAGATCAGTGATGAACTTTAGGCTGCCATCAATAAAAAGTAAAATAGACTAGCCCTGCAAAGTATTGTTGTAAATTAGCGAAAGTGTAAAAAGCCCATATATGTGAAATCTTTTGTCTTAAATATTGTTCTCTGTTCAGAGACGTAAACAGTAAACTCTTCATGTACGTTTAATAAGTGTGATGACGTTACAATTAAAAAGGAAAAGCATAACTATCCAGGAAAGAAATCAGTCCAGAAATCAACTAGAAGAAACCCTTTCTATGAAATTCTAATCAATGACCTCTTCTAAATCTGATTAATATTGTTTTGCAATGAACACAAGCAGCAATGCAGCATAAATAGAACTGCCTTAAAAGATGAGTTGGGGCACTCAGCAAGAGACAAAAAAAAAGGACATATTAAGATCAAACGTAATCTTATAGAACTGCCCTATTTATCATCAGTACCTTCAAAAGGCATAAAGTGCACCATTCATTACAATACATACCTCCCTTTTGAGGATACGATGATATGATCAGGGTTATCCAAAAAGTCATATAACTTCTCTAGATTCTTTTTGCAATCCAAAACAATAGCTCCCCTTGCATATAAATCATAGCACGAACTTGGAAAAACACAGACTCGAGCTGATATGGATGTTTGTCCATGCAAGAACTCAGCAATCCTCAATGGAGACAATCCTTTATCCAAATTTTCAAGTAATAACAAGTACTCATTTTTTATTCCACCGAGATCTTTATCTTGTGTTGCCTCATGGTCACCGCCAATTTTCCCTGACTTATAGGAATAAAGGGTGAAAAAAAAAGAAAGGAATAAAATATAGAAGACTAAAGAAGAAAGACGGCCTAATATCAAGACACTAAAAAAGGCAACAAAAAATATTTGGGCCATTATTCGGAAGATGCTCAGAGTTTATCTATAATAGAAAAAAGATTTTGTCCCAGAGATCAAGTATCGAGGAGTAACAGTGAAAATGAGAATGAGAGAAGTAAAATATTTGCGTCTGTCACAAATTTAGACAAACCTTCATAAGGCGATATAGAATTCATAGATCGTCGCGCGCCTCTTTTTTCCTATACATGGGCAGAGAAATAAAATTACAGCTTTGCATAAATATAACCAAAAAGGGGATCCTAAAAGTGATTTCAAGTTTGTGCCTGATGCAAATACGCAGGAATTTAATTATATCCTGTCTCAACTTTTAAGAAGCAAATTGAAACCAACTTCCGTGATTAGCTTTCATAATTAGTCTAGAAAAGCTAGAACTTAAGATATCAAATAGCTCACCTGCTGCATACGTTGAAAAAATGTCAGCTTCTGCTTGATGCTTGACTTACGTTCATTAGTATGACAAGAACCAACATTATTTTGGGGAGAATCACCTTCAGAAGTTAAAACATAATTACATGAACTCTTTTTAATCCTTTCCCCTGCTTTCCCAAGAAAAGTTGCGACCGGCCCATCATTAATTGCACCAGACTGGACTTGGCAGATGTTTGCAATATTGGCAGCACTCAGATTTCCAGCATTGGGACCGTGCTGCCAGAATAGTATAAAGGTGCATAAGCATTCTTCTTCTCCGTTTGCAAAAGAATGTTCATGATGATCCACCTACCAAAGTATGCACATTGTGATAGCTAAAGCCTTATATGGGAAACTTACAGATGCTCATTGATAGCGAAAGCTATGCACAATGAAAACTATAAATTTTTTAATAGGCCGTGTAGATGGATGGTGAAGATGAACAAGAATGCATTAACTAGTCATGGAATACCTAGCCCTCACAAAACTAACCACTCTCAGCCACATCAAACATTTCGACATGAGGTTGGCAAGGCAATAGAGCCTTAATCCGGCTTATTCTTACTTGTTGCCAACAATTTAACCATAAGAGAGAGGAACCGGTTACGAACCCCTTCAAGGACGGCGTCGTAGAAGCGCACGTCGTCAGGTTGGAATGAATAAGAGGCGCACACAGCCATACCATTGACGTCCTTGGAGCACTCAGAGTCCTGCAACTGTAAGGACAGAGGTCGAAACCTGGCCTTGAAAACCTCCACCTCATCAAAGCTCCGGAAGTTCTTAACGTCGAATACTTCGTCCATTTCGCTAGGGAAATCACAGTAGTTAACCCTGAGAACATCACCGTCAAGTTTTACTTGAACATTGTACCATGCGTCGTCAATGAGCGACCGAAACTCCATTCCATTGGACCTCACGTTTCCCGATGACGAAGACATCGCTGGAGATGGATATAGAATGACGTACCGTGTTTCAATCAAACGTTGGACGCTCTATTTTCCCGCTGCTTCTCAACGCTGAATGTGAAACTTCTGCAGTACGCAGAAGGAAACCACCTCCTGGCTCATTTCTTGTCAGAAATGAAACGACCTCAATTTTTTTTTCTTTTTTAAATTGATTTTTCTTTTCATTATTTATTATTTATCGGAACATATCTTGCACTTGATAGTTTCTAGCTAATTGTGATAAGAAATTTTAAAAATTTATATATTTAAATTTGAGTTATTTAGAGAAATATAACTTTTGCAAAACAATTAAGAAAAAATATACTTATTTTAAAAAAAAACGAGAATGGTTCATTCTGGTCCTATTAAATTCAACTAATTTATTAAATAATTACTATATTGTTAATGATTATTTTTTAGTTTAATCAATGTCATTTTCATTTACATTTTCTGACACGTCTATCACCACTTTATTTTCTCCACCATTATTTGCGCCATCCAGCTTCTTCCTCCTCCTTTATTTCTCTTTTCTCCTTCTTTCATGATTGAAACTTCATCTTCTCCCACCTTTACATGAGAGAAAAATAGTGTTTCATTGATTTTTAGTGGAATGGGAAGTACACCGTTGGATATATTATTAAATTGTACTTATCAAGAATTATTCTCATTCACATGCGTGAAGAATCACAACAAACCACATAAGTTTGTTTTTCTTTTATTGAAATGTTTTTTAAATTTATAAATCTCTTTTCAATGAATGTTTTATGTATTTTATATGGATATTGACAGTATTTTGTATGTATTTTGCCTAATATTGACATACATTGAAATGTAGCTTATATGATCAATCTCTTTTGTATGTGAGACGTAGGCTTACGACTAGAAATTAACACTTAAACCATTCAAGTAGTATAAAAGCACTACTTGAAGAGTTGATGTAGTTGTTTATAATCACTTGAACCTTTCAAGTAATTATATAATTCTAGCGGTAAATAAATTGAAGTCAACTACTCAAGTGATTCTTCAAGTAGTTATTCCTTCCCCGAGCATACCTTCTCTGAGCCAACATCCCGATATCCATCTTAGTTCGATTAGGAAGTCCACGCACAACAAGAGCGAAGTCATGCGAACTCAAAAGCAGTAGCAGCAATTGTTCTATTTACGGCTGGCCTCTCTATATTGCTTTTTCATCGCGGTATACTTGAAATAAATCTTTGCCTATCTGATGGAAAGCGAATCGAAGTTGCTTGCGCGCTTCTTTACAGTGTTGTTCTCTACTGCATCTTATCCAGGACCCGATGCTTCGTCTCTTGTTGCTCTTTCGGCGGAGTTCTTTCCCAACAAAAATGGGAAAAAAGGGCTGTATCACATCGAGATGTCGATTCGTTCTCCGCCCCCAATAAGATGGGGAATTTTGAATCCCCTCTTTCTACTTTGAGGCCCTTCATCTTTCTGAATCGAGGCCCGACCTGACTCACGTTGTTCCAACAACCAGCGGGAAGCACCTCAGTATATGATCGCGCGCAATAACTAGGAGTCCTATTACACCTAAGGCCAACTTCAACTCATCAAACCAAGGTTCATCTCGTGTAGTGATTGTGGACTCGTACAAGGACATTGTGTAGACGATTGATGTATCAGACGCAACCCTCTCTTTCGTAGCATGCATTCCCATCTTTGTCGTAACTAATTCGGTAAGCTACGTGTCCGGTGCACGGAGAACTGCCATCGGTCCCCCAAACTTACTTACTCGTGGCAACCTTCTGGCCGCCCAACGACCTATAACGCTAGTCACTACTCTCACTGGGGCTAGGAAGTAAGCCCCACAACCCAAAGCGGCGAAGAACAAATAGAATTTGCTACAAAAGCTAGCTAATGGGGGTATTCTTGCGTATGAGAACATAGTAATGGAGAAGGTAATAGCCGAAATAGGATTCATTTTGGCTGGAGCGCCCAAATCCGATCCAAACATATTTGTCCATCAGTAATAGAATTCACCTATCCCCCTAGGTCTTCCCCATCCTGCTCAGCCCCCACCCCATAATTATGCGACAATAGCGCATGCACTCCCAAAATAAGGGCTCGCTGCCCCCTGAACGATTAGGCTTTCGGTGGTGGCATAAAGATCCGTGAGTTCTGTTGAATTTTCTATCAAAGAATTTACTACCATGTCTATATTGGTAGCAGGAGGGAGTGGAAGCTGCGCATCGTGATACAAAGAACTGGGTTTTTCCCCAATTTCCCGATATAATATATGGGAATTTCTTTTAGGGGGTGATGCATTAGGGGAATATTGAAGGTAAGTAATGATCTCTCCTAAGATGACTTGAAACTTATTAACTACTCAAGTAATTATTTACTTCTGGTAGTAAACAAATCCATGTCAAAATTAACTACTTGAAAGATTCAAGTCATTGTTTGTGAATTCTTGAACACATCAAGTAATTATTTGATTCTATCATTAAATAAATCGAAGTCAAAATTGACTATTTGAATGGTTCAAGTAGTTATTTATTTATGAATATAGATATGGGCATAGTGAATTTATGGATATGAATTTTGTAACTTGTCTTTATTTATGGTGTATGAACTTATGACAAGTAAAAATACGATTCTTTGCATGCACAAATAGAAATACAAATAATGATTAAGAACTCCGTTATAAAAAAATTCTTACTTAAACCATACATTTCAACACAACATTATATAGTCTTTGGTTAACAACTCTGTTACATACCAATTATGTATCCATAAACTACTTGAATCCTATGATAATATAATGGCCATGGTTAGAAAGATGAAACACCCAATGCAACATGTGGAAGCAAATTTTTATCTTTTTCAACTCACACTTGACTTCTTATAAATCTTTCACATTCTTATTGTTCGTGATAAAAAAACATTTATTTCATCACTAAGGTTGCACCATCCAAGAAACCCATATATATTGTCCTCACAATAATGATATAACCTATTTTATATAGATGCCACTTTGATAACTTCACAGATGCCCCTCTTCCACAATTACATTTTCTATTAAGATATCTCAGCCCGCAGTATGCAAAGTCGTTGACAGTTGAACTTGACATCTGCAATAGCCTATTATGAGAATTAAACCGATTACATCAGCAATATATTAATATATGCTCACCAAAACATTTATATAATTTATAACTTTGTTCATGCGTGGTTGAGGAATTTATAATTTTATACATATAATTTTTACTTGAAGAGTTCAAGCATTCGAAAATAACTATTGAAACCCTTCAAGAAGTCAATTCTGACTTTGATTTGTGTATTGTCAGAATTAAATAATTATTTGAGAGGTTTAAATATTTATAAATAACTACTTAAACCTTTCAGGTGGTCAATTGTGACTTAGATTAGTCTATTACCTAATGTCATACAAAAGGTACATCATGCTAGTAGTCAAGAATTTTTCAACAATATGAAGAAGAGTAATTTTTGTTAGGAAACAAACAGACCACTAAGAGAGGAAGAACACTAAACAAAACACCCAAATTTTTTTGTACGAGCACCGTCTCATTGAAGAAGAAAAATACTTCAATGGGTACTCGAATTTTTCTCTTGAGCAACGTCTCATTGAAGAAGAAGCTTCAATCATGAAAAAGAAATAGAGAAAAAAAAGAGAAACAAGGGAGGAAGAAGAAGATTGATTATGTAAAGGAGGTGGAGAGATGAAGTTGCGGTGATGTAGTGGTGGTAGATATATTGAAAAATATATATGAAAGCACTAATTAGACTAAACTAAAAAACTATCATTAGAATTGAATGGCAACATGATAATTATTTAGTAAGTTAGTTGAATTTAGTAGAGCCAGGATGTGGAATTCTTGTTTTAGAAAATGAGTATAGTTTTCCAAAATTGTTTTCTAAATGGTATATTTTCCCAAATAACCTTTTAGAATCACATTTAAATTAGTTGAACAAAAATGTCTAAGAACATTTCTCCTTTCATGCTCCCTTTTTAATATATATACTATTGATATTGTAAACCGAAGGAAAAATCTGTGACGCCTTGTAATTTTTTTAAACGTCAATGACACCTCTCAAATTTGAAAATTGACATAAACCTCCTTCCATATTAGGTTTCTCTAATAAAAAACTCGAAATCGTTAAAATAATATTTAATACTAAAACTACTCCTCGTTTTATTTCCAATTTTGAAAATGCTAAAATCAATTTATTTTAATATTCAAACTAGATTTCACCTAATCCTGAGATTAACCCAGGTCGACTGATGTTTCAGATTAAAAAATAGTTAAATCAAATTGATTATAGAGATAATCAATGACCACCTTACAAAGCTAAATACTCCTACGTGACATATAGTAAAGTAGAACCGTGAGAGAATGGTGAAAAGAACCCCCATCGGGGAGTGAAATAGAATATGAAATCGTAAGCTTCCAAGCAGTGAGAGGGGATGATTTTTTTTTTTGTGTTGTCAAAGAGTTGAACAATGAAAATAGATGGCGAGTGCCTAATCGAATTGATTGGGTCATGTAAGAACATAATCTGTCTTTTTAGACCTAAACTAACAGATTTTTAACATAGTAGAATTATTTATCATTTTTCAAACTAGATGATTGTCAGTATCATTTAGGCAACTACGGGGAGTGTCAGAGAAACTTTCTCTAAAATGAATGGTTAAAATGAAACAATGTTTATTATTGAAAAATTAATTAATCTTCTTCAACTTCATATGGGTAATTTTGTAATTAGATTTATATTAATTAGACAAAAACATCTAAATGATTTGTTAAAATGAAAATACATTAATGAAATTGTGATACTATCGTTAGACAAAATTGAAATACTAATTATTATTCTTTAACATTATAAGGTATATCTAAATTGGTTGAACAAAAACATCTAATTAAAAGTTTCTTCGCCTCTAACCTCATTTAGATGTACTATAGATTGATATACATTTAAGGGCCCTTTGATTTCAATAATTTAGAATGAAAAATTAAATTGATAAGAAATATTGTACAATAATTGAATCGATGAAAAACATTATTGATGTGTTTGGTTGTAAATGATAATCTTCAAAGTAAAAAAATGATAATCTTTGAATAAATTATAAGAAGTTAAGATTACTATGTTGATAAATGGATAATTTTATAAGAAATTATGTGTTAAAAACTTGAAGTCACATAAAAACCTTACACAAAAACATTGCGATATGCAACATTGACGTTAAAGTTAATAATGTTGAGTTAAACTTATAATAACATGTTGTATTAGAAGCTAATGGAATTATTTTTTCTCAATAAAATATTAATTTTGATTGGCCATAACTGTGGTCTGATTAGTATTAAATTAATAAATCTTTTAATATAGTCAATGTTACACTATTAGTATTAATAAACATGATTTTTTTCCATTCCTTCAGAAAACACAACAGAACATAGAACATAAAACCATTTCATATTATTACTATTTGCACATGAAGTGACAATAATTAAACAGGGGAACATATTGTAAAATTATTTAGTTAATAAATTAAATCAATAAAGTAATAATATTATTGTTGTTAACTAATAATACTTCTAATACCAATATGCTATTAGAATACAATTAGTTTATTAAATATTTTGTTTATACAAAATAATATAAATAATGTTACATTGCAGTAATTTTGTCGCTTCATACACTTAACAATTTACCATGCAGGAAATAAAATTTTATATCGTCCAATCTGATCTAAATAATTTATACTTGATTTGAATTGTCTAACTACAAAAAATGATATTTTTTACTTGATAAGTAATTGACAAAGTAATTGTATCAAATAGATAAGTTTTAAAAATCACTTTAAGAAATAATAGTTTTTTTCAACTTTAGAAAAATAGACAAGTTTTTTTGTCACGTCATCAATCCTTGATTAATTGAGATTTGAAGAGACAATATTACCTATGATTTTATAGATTTTCAAATCTGATTTTATTTTATTTTTATTAATTATATTAATATTTAATTAAGGATGTTAATTCTTTCTTTGTTTATAGCTAATGCCGAAATTAACAGATTTTCAAATCTGATTTTATTTTATTTCTTATTAATTGCATCAACATTTAATTAAGGATGTCAATTCTTTCCTTGTTTATAGTTTATCTTGATTATAGAATATATTAAAGTAATTTGATAATTCAAATAATTACTTATTGATTATATCAAAATCAAACATTTTTAGGTTAATCAATGGGATGATCAATCCATTGACCCTATAATAGATTGGGACGAATCGATTGATCAGTGAATCGATGATATATCACTAATTGGCCCGAAAATTTCAGGTTAATTAACGAGATGATCAATCCATTCGCTCCAATAATAGATTGGAGCGAATGGATTGATAAGTCAATTAATGATATATCATTGATTGACCCGAAAATTCTGATTTAATCAATGGGACGATCAATCCATTTGCCCCAATAATAGATTGAGACGAATAAATTGATCAGTCAATCAATGATATTATACTGATCGACCCGAATTTTTCAGGCCAATCAATGAGATGATCGGTCCATTGACCCTATAATAGATTGTGATGAATGGATTGATCAGTCAATCAATGAGATGAACTTTGATCAATCCATTCTCCACATTCTATTATAGAGGCGTTTGAAACATCTTCGACTCATATCATAGATTGACCCCAAAATGTTTCAAGCACCCCAATAATAGATTATGACGAATGGATTGATCAGTCAATCAATGATATATCATTGATTGACCTAAAAATTTTTGGTCAATCAATGGGATGATCGATCTATTGACCCTATAATAGATTGAGATGAATGGATTGATCAGTCAATCAATTCATTCACCTCAGTCTATTATAGAGGCGTTTGAAATATCTTTGACTCTTATCATTGATTGACCCGAAAATATTTCAAACACTCTTATAATAAATTATGATGAATGAATTAATTTAGTCAATCAATGATATATCACTGATTGACCCGAAACTTTCAGGTCAATCAATGAAATGATCAATGATATAGGCGTTTGAAATATTTTCGACTCATCTCATTGATTGACTCGAAAATGTTTCAAACACTTCTATAATAGATTGAGACTAATGGATTAATCAATCAATCAATGATATATATATCATCGATTGACTCGCAAGTTTCAGGACTTTTTAGCGGTTTCTAATGATTTTGAACATTCAAATTTTTATTGATGTCCAACATTAATGGACTTTCTATTATTAATCAAATTTTAAATATTATTCTAAAAATTAATTAGTTTTTCAATTTAAGCATTTTCATATTGTTATATTAACTATATACCATCGATTTACCTAAAAATCTGTCAAACACACTATAATTAGACTGTGATCATTTTGGTCTACAATTATTGACAATTATGCAAATCTTCTATTTACTTAAAACTTTTGAAAAAAATGAAATATCTTAAAACACAATTCCTAAAATTATCTATTCTGTAAAATTTCCCTAATTGATATGCCCGTCCATGCTTGAGTGGATGACCAAGATCTAAGGGCTAAGAATCTGAATCTTACCATGGCATGGTAAACTTAGTTTCTCGTATTTAAATGTGAGAATTAAATTACCGATAAATGATTGTTGTCGCAACGTGCGTGCGATGCGGAGTGGTGATTGAAAATAATATGGTTTTAAAAATATTTGAAGTTACCACCAGTAATTTTAGGGTGTGATTGATCACCCAATTTAAAAATAAATTTATGTGTGTGGATAGCACCCCACAATACCTGTTATTTAAACGGTTACCAATTTTGTCAAATGCTTTATTTTAAAAAATTGTCCTAAGAAAGTATTTTAGAAAATAATTTTTACATGTCTCACAATATACTATCTTATATCAAAACTTAAATGAGTTTTTAACATTAATGAGTAGCATCGAGCCATTGAAAAAAAACTCTGGTTATTTATTATTAAAAATATTTTATTTATTTAAAAAAATATAGAAAATAAGAATCAGACTTTCAAAAATGTTTTCTATTTAGATATCTTGAGAAAATTAGACTTCTAGTATTTCTCAAAATATTATTTTCATAAATCATGTTTGCACATGCTTGTTTTTGAATGATTTGACATTGTAAATATTATGTGAAAAATAAATTCGGACTTCCAAATATGATTTCTTACATATTGAATGTAGAGAATTAGACTTCCAATAGCTCTAAATCCCATTATTTGTAGGTTTATGGAAAATATTGGAATTAATTTTGAACTTCCAAGATATAATTCCTTACCTCTTGAGAACAGAAAATTGGACTTCCAATATCTCTAAGCCACAATTTCAAAATCTTAGGTTTGAAAGAAATCATTAATTTAAATAAAAATAATGAATAGGATCATGTAAGACTTATAATAAAATTTTATAAAATAATACAATAGTTTAAAACATCCTCATATATCTATTAATTTGTTAACAAAGAGATATAAAAATAATACAAGGAAGAAAAATATATATACATCAAAATAAATAATATTGTTGACCGTACTTTAGAATAATCGATCGAAAAGTAGGTTTGAAATGATAGAGTATAATGAGAGAATTTGAATGGTGATGGTCGTTCACTAGGAAAGTCGCCAATGACGAAGAATGAAGTAGTTGAAGTTTTAAGCCAAAACTTTAAATGACCGTATCTCGAGCATCGTTCGTCCGATTGGGTTGAAACTTGGAAAGGTGCTAGTTGAAGTTGTGACAAATCCAAGGATAATTTGTTGTTGCCGGAAAATGCCGGACATAGGTGTTGCCAGTGGCGGCAGTGGCGAAGAAGGGATGAGTTGAAGTTTTAGGCTAAAACTATAAATGGCCATATCTTGGTTGTTGTTCCTCGATTGGGTTGAAATTTGGAGGGGTGGTAGTTGACATTGAGACGAATCCATCGGTAATATTTTCGTTGTCGAAAAATGTTGACGGAGGTGTTGTCGGTGGTGGAAGTGGCGGCGACTGGACATTTTCTTCTCTCTTTCTCTCTCAAATTTTATTCTTTATTCCCCTTTCTCATAAAATTGGCATTATCTCAAAATTATACCTCTCTCCAAAAAATCCCCATGTTGCTTATCAAAGCTTCCTATTTATAGAGAAGGAAAAAAATTTACCCTAGGATATCTTCAAAGATTTCACCATTAATGGTTAGATTTTCATTTAAAGGAAGGAAAACTAACTTTCCTTCTCTTAAAAATTGCTTGGAGATTAAGAAAAAATATTTGGAATATATTATGATTTTCTTACACAAAAAATGAAGACTTTTCCTATAATAATATTACAAAACAAAATCATTCATTTAAAACCTTTAATTTCTCCATTTATTCCGATTTTTTTATATTTTCACTTTTCATTTTTTTGGGTTTTGATTATTATTTGGACCATAGGATTGGTCTTACAAAAAAAATTAGTTTAAAAATATGAGTCTAGACAAAATACAGTATCTAAAATTGTGTTCTAAATTAATAAATAATAAATGTTTAGGCATTCAAAACAAATTATCCAAAACAAATAATGTAATCCTATAAAATTACCAGGAATTCTAATTTACAAGGCCTAGATTTATTGAAAATTTATGATAATATGCTAGCATATATAGTAAATTAAATGAATTCGAACAAGTCTAGTACATGTGGTATAAAAGAAATGATGGTGCTGTGATTACCATTGATAATAAAGGTTGCCCTGACATATGTACCTAATATGCCAGAAATACTCAAAAGAACCCTTAGATAATTGTGACTAGCCGAACAAGTACATGTTAACAGCGATTACAATGGATAATAGTAGTCAGGTTATACCCAATTCTTATTGGATATCCATGAGCGATTCTCAGATTTTACCAATGCTTTAAATAGGCTCAGTTTTTTTTTATTTTCTTTGATTATTACTTTGTGTGTAATTCATGGTTTCTCTTGTAGAAAAAGTTCACTGAGTCACATAAGGATAAGTCTATTCCGAGCAAGGAGGCTCAACGTTGAAGGGTTTCCTAATTGAAATTTACTAAAAATTATAAAGTAAAGTAATTCAAGTGCCTAATGATTGCAATAATTAAATATAGTTAATTTTGTATTGTTAAAGTGCGCATTGTTTAATTATTTACATGATTGTTGAAAATCTGAAGAAAAAAATTGCTAGGAAGATGTATAATACAAGGGAGAAAATGAAGAGAGAAAATACTAAAAAAAAAATATAAATGAATTTGGAGGGATGGAGTAATTTTAACTTTTGAATTAATGTTTGATTTTTTCTTGACAAAGCGAAGGGGTGTAAAAACACTCAACAAAAACGCCCATCAATTAATTAAATAAAATCGAGTACATAGATGCAAATGGCATATCCCAGAGCAAAGAAACATAAGTTGAAGAAATGAATCGGTAAGTGCACTAGGACATCGCAGCTAGATTGATATCTTCTTAGCACCATCATCATCTAACCTAAACAACCCGAAAAAAAAGATTATCATTAAAGAGATATGCAAGAGTTCAGGTTACAATCTTTGGATAACCATAGAGGAAGGCTGTTAATCAAAACAAACGAAAAGTTATCACACCCTAGGTTAGCAAGTTATGAGCAACACAATTATAATCTCTAGAAACATGCTTAAAAGGAAGGGAAAATGATCCTTAAGAAGCAAGATATCAGAGATCACGACATCATTTCCCGCGTCCTTATTGCACTCACTTGACAAGAACTGTACAACTTCTAAAGCATCACAATGCACTTCAATCTTCTAAAGCTTCACTATGCACTTCAACTTCTAAATCCCGTTTTATGAAATTATTTGTAGGTTTATGAAAAATATTGGAATTAATTTTGGACTTCCAAGATATAATTCCTTACCTCTTGAGAATAGCGAATTGGACTTCCAATATCTCTAAGCCATAATTTCAAAATCTTAGGTTTGAAACAAATAATGTGTTTTTCAAACATTATGAATAAAAATAATGAATAGGATCGTGTAAGACTTATAATAGAGTTTTATAAAATAATACAATAGCTTAAAACATCCTCACATATCTATTAATTTATTAACATAGAGATATAAAAATAATACAAGGAAGAAAAATATATATACATCAAAATAAATAATATTGTTTACCGTACTTTAGAATAATTGGTCGAAAAGTAGGTTTGAAATGATTGAGTTTAATGACAGGATTTGAATGGTGATGGTCGTTCGCCGGGAAAGTCGCCGATGACGTAGAACGAAGTAGTTGAAGTTTTAAGCCAAAACTTTAAACAGCCGTATCTCGGGCATCGTTCGTCCGATTGGGTTGAAATTTGGAAATGTGCTAGTTGAAGTTGTGACGGATCGAAGGATAATATTTTCTTGCCATAAAATGCCGTATGAAGGTGTCACCGGCGGCGACAGTGGTGAAGAACGGATGAGTTGAAGTTTTAGGCTAAAACTTTAAATGGCCATATCTTGGTCGTTGTTCATCCGATTGGGTTGAAATTTGGAGGGGTGATAGTTGACATTGAGACAAATCCAAAGGTCATATTTTCTTCACCAGAAAAAGCTGGACGGAGGTGACTCCGGCGGTGGAAGTGGCAACGGTAGTGGCTGCGGCCGGACACTTTCTTCTTTCTTTCTAAAATTTTATTCTTTATTCCCCTTTCTCATAAAATCGGCATTCTCTCAAAATTATCCCTCTCTCAAAAAATTTACTGTTGCTTCGCAAAGCTTCCTATTTATGGAGAAGGAAATTTTTTACCTTATGATATCTTCAAAGATTTCACCATTAATGATTATATTTTCATTTAAAGGAAGGAAAAATCAGCTCTCATTCTCTTAAAAATTGCTTGGAGATTAAGAAAAAAATATTTGAAATATATTATGATTTTTTACACAAAAAATGAAAGACTTTTCCTATAATAATATTTCAAAAAAAATCTTTCATTTAAAACCTTAATTTTTCCATTTAAAAAAATTACTTTGTCCTTTTATTTTATTATTTTTTATTCTGATTTATTATTATTATTATTATTTTTTATATTTGCACCTTTCATTTTTGGGGTTTTGATTATTATTTGGACCATAGGATTGGTCCAACAAAAAAATTAGTTCAAAAATATGAGTTCGGATAAAATACGGTATCTACGGCTGCTCTCATTTGTTCACCTTCCTAATTATAAGAGGTGTACAACGGTGTAGATAAGTATTTTGATCGGGATGAGAAATGAGAACATGGATAGACACAAGCTCAAACTCGACTGAGTCAGGTTGGAAAAATAAAATGAAAAAATGAAGCAAGAAATTTGAAAGCTAAAAGAGCAAAGAGCCAAAGTTCTAGAACTCCTTGCTAACTAACAAAGGGAAGCTTGTCTTAAAAGTTCGTTAAAAGGTTGATTATCGCAAGATCAACTTCTAATAATACCCCACTTTATCCTTATAGGTTCATCTTAATCCCTCAACATCATCAAGCAGATCAATTTCAACATGTTCCATCACTATATGTGAATATAAAGCAATACTCATTTCCAAATGCCCAAGAAATAATGCATTCAAGAAATGCTTGGTAGAACACTCCATCAGGCATCTGGCCAGAAAATAAAGCTTTCACTCCCATAAGGTGAACATGTTAATGAGCCAACCATTGTAACCATATCGATGACCCAAACATGCAGAGGTTGTTACCAAGTCAAGCAGAATCCATTGTTGAGAGATAAGCTAGAATTTCTAGAGGAGAAATTGCACGCCATTGAAGGATGTATGGTGCAATTTCTAATTATGTTTGATCTCGGATGTAACAGTCAAACTACCTATGTTTGACAAATATGATGGTAGTAAATGATAATAAGCTGTTGATTTAGTTCTTTCAAGATAGTCTGATGGGGGCTGCATCTCGCTAGTATATCCAGTTGGATAGCCAACATATTCAAAAGTATGAATATCAAAGACATACCAAGTATGATATTATTTTCCATGTCTTGCAAAAAGATTTTTCAACAATTCATCTAGAATGATCATATAGTGCAAGGTTCATATGATCCCATTCAACCACCATATCCTAGGTGTTATGATCGAACTGCTCTATATGATTGTCATGCTGGAGCAGTGGGACATTCGACTAAAAATTGCACGGCATTAAAGGGTAGAGTGCAAGCATTGATCAAAGTTGGTTGGCTAAACTTCAAGAAAGTTGGTGAAAACCCATAATTGGTTCTAACTCTCTACCAAATCTTGAGAATACAACTATAAATTCCATGAAGCATCACTCTCCATGTGATAAAGGAATAAGTTGATGTGGTGAATCTTTTGACAGTTGTAATACATTGACGTTTCCGTTTATCATTTTTATCCTGATCATGAGTTTAATAATTGGGATGTCACTGAGTTACTAATGCTTTTTAAGAACTTTCAAGAGCGACGAGCAAATGTCAAATTCCTAAAATCTCTCCCAAAATCTAAAAAAACAATCTTTATGCATTTTCGTATCGTGTTTCATATATATCATTTTTAATCCTCTCCTAGTTTCAATTCTAGTGTTGTTTCATTCATGTTTCTCTTCATTTCAAAGTTAATAAATTCTAATTCTTCATTCATTGATATCATACTATTGCATCTCTCTCATTTCTTTCCTTTCACTCGATAAATTAACCTAGATTACGAATGACGATTTTTAAAGTAAAAGTATAAGCAATATCATTGATAATTTCGACAATCTCAGAGAAGAGGTAGATGAAAGTGAAGTTAATCTTTTGTTTGGTGATTGAAGACATTACAAAAATGATATTATTCGCAATTGAGGTCATGTTATTATTGAATTTACTTCTAATTGAAATATTAGAGAGATGTTTCTTTCTACTATCCTAAACACTTTTATGCATTGCAAGCTCGATTGAGCCTAAAAAATATTCATTTTTGACATCCAATCAATAATAATCACCCTACACTGTGGCAGTTATTCTCAAAGTATATGTCTCACAAGTTGAAAATTTTCTCAAACAAGGGCAAAAGAAAAGACAAGGGCAAAAAAAGGTCAAAACCAAGTGAGCCCTGTGATGTTTTTAAGAGTGTCCCCGTACATTAAGAAGAAATTTGTTCACAAAAATTTCAAATTCATTATTCCAACTAGGGGTAGTTGTTGCAACAACATCTTATACAACTTTTACACTCTTTAGATTTATCAAGACAAAATGTCTAAGCCCACACTCGAGTAGTCTTTGTTCAGCAATATCCTTAATGGTGATCATTGGTTTAGACATACCATTTTCTGATAAGTTTTGAGCCTTCAATATCCTTTCTTTTGGCAACCTATAAACTCTAGCCTACATTAAAGTCTAAATGAAAGTCTTCTTCAGACCAATAATATCTATCTATGATAAGAGCATGGCTTTAAATAAGTTGATACCTCAATGTATGACTGTCATGAGCAAGACATCGCCTTTCAAAAACAAAAAGAAAAAAAGAAAAAAAATGATCATGATGAGTATGAGAAAGCGAAACCGGGTGAAATGTTTTTAGTTCTTAAAAGAGTCATTCCAAAAACTAGGAGAGATCTTATCTAACAATTTATTTTCTCATAATCTCTTCAAATCTTCTTTATCCGATTTCTGGTCAATAAAAACCACCCTTTTAGTTACAATATTCACATACCATTCTTACTTACTTCATTTCTTTCCTCCAACACCAAGAGCATGTAAATGACATTTGTAAATTATTCTTAAAGTTACATATAAGCATGACTTTTGGTAAACAAAAAAGAGGGTTTGAGTTCATGGTGAAAATAGGAAAGGGCGTCATGAGCAAAATAAAAGAAAAAGGTTTGAGGCAATAGTGAAAACCTGAAAGGGCGCCACTGTCGAATGAAAAAAAGAGGGACAGATTTCATCGTGTGTATATATCGAAAAGGTTTCAAGCTATCTGAAAGGATGCAATGAGCAAGAAGGGGAATGCAATTATGAAACAAACTGCTGTTGATATTTATAGAAGTGCAAGCAAGTGAAGAAAAGAAGAAGAACACGGGAAGTCATTTGTTTTTCCCTATAATTGTAAAAAGCTGAATACTGGAGCATGATCCAGTATAAAGGAGCACACCAATTTCTCTATCCTTGTTTGATATCTCGCTAACCCATGCAATTGTTCTCAAGGATGATGGACATGACCACAATGACACATTAAAAAAAAACCATGCGTAGTATTCATATTACTGTGTGCATCTCACTTGCACCAAGTCATGTTTTTTTTCAAGCATAGACATGCATCATACTAGTTATTTTTAGACACTATAGTATTTAGAGCCTGCGTTGATCTAGCTTTTATTATCATATGAGACTAAGCATAAGTCAACTTCAACATCATTTCCAGTTAAATCGCGACTCAGTCGAGGTCGAAGCCAGGTGTTGGAGCCTGGTTTGTTATTTTAATTTTCAGATAAATTGAACCCGACTCAGTTGAGGTCGAAGCCAGGTGTTGGAGCCTGGTCCGTTATTTTCATTTTTAATTAAATCAAACCTGACTTAGGAGGTTGAAGCCAGGTACTAGAGCTTAGTCTATTATTTTCATTTTCAATTAAATCAAACCCGACGTAGTTGAGGTCGAAGCCAGGTGTTAGAGCCTGGTCTGTTAATTTCATTTTCGGTTAAATCGAACCCGACTCAGTCGAGGTCAAAACCAGGTGCTGGTGCCTGGTCTGTTATTTTCATTTTCAGTTAAATCAAACCCGACACCATCGAGGCCGAAGCCAAGTGCTGGAGCCTGGTCCGTTGTTTTCATTTTTGGTTAAATCAAACTTGACTCAGTGGATGTCAAAGCTACGTGCTGGAGCCTGGTCTGTTATTTTCATTTCAGGTTAAATCAAACCCGACTCATTCAAGGTCGAACGAGGTGTAGGAGCATGGTCTTTTATTTTCATTTTTGATTAAATCAAACCCAACTCAGTCGAGGTCGAAGCCAGGTGCTAGAGCCTGCTCCATTATCTTAATTTTTGGTTAAATCGAACTTGACTCAGTCAGGGTCGAAGCTAGGTGCTAGAGCTGGAGCCTGGTCCGTTATTTTCATTTTTGGTTAAATCGAACCTGACTTAGTCGAGGTCGAAACCAGATGTCGGAGTCTCGTCTGTTATTTTCATTTTTGATTAAATCGAACCTGACTTAGTCGAGGTCAAAGCCAAGTGCTAGAGCCTGGTCCATTATTTTCATTTCTGGTTCAATCGAACCCGTCTCAGTCGAGGTTGAAGATAGATGTTGGAGCTGGTACATTATTTTCCTTTTCGGTTAAATCAAACTCGACTCACTCGAGTTCGAAGCCAGGTGCTGGAGCCTGGTCCATTATTTTCATTTTTGATTTAATCGAACTAACTTAGTCGAGGTCGAAGCCAGATGTTGAGCTTGGTCCATTATTTTCATTTTTAGTTGAATCGTACCCGACTCAGTCGAGATGGAAGCGAGGTGCTAGGGCCTGGTCTGTTATTTTCATTTTCAATTAAATCAATCCCAGCTTAGTCAAGGTCGAAGCCAGGTGCTGAAGCCTGGTCCGTTATTTTCATTTTTGGTTAAATCAAACCCGACTCAGTCGAAGCTGAAGCCATGTGCTATAGCCTGGTTCGTTATTTACATTTTTGGTTAAATTGAACCTGACTCTGTCAAGGTCAAAGCCAGGTGCTGGGGCCTGGTCCGTTATTTTCATTTTCGGTTAAATAGTACCCGACTCAGTCGAGGTCGAGGCGAGGTGCTGGAGCCTGATCTGTTATTTTTATTTTCAGTTGAATCAAACCCGACTCAGTCGAAGTCGAAGCCAGGTGCTGAAGCCTGGTTCGTTATTTTCATTTTTGGTTAAATCGAACCTGACTCTGTCGAGGTCGAAGCCAGGTGCTGGAGCCTGGTCCGTTATTTTCATTTTCGGTTAAAATGAACTCGACTAGTCGAGGTCGAAGCCAGGTGCTAGAGCCTGGTCCGTTATTTTATTTTTTGGTTAAATCGAACCCGACTCATTCGAGGTCGAAGTCAGGTACTAGAGTCTTGTCCGTTATTTTCTTTTCTCTTTTTGGTTAAATCGAAAGCGACTCAGTCGGGGTCGAAGCCAGGTGTTGGAGCCTGGTCCGTTATTTTCATTTTGGTTAAATCGAACGCGGCTCAGTCAAGGTCGAAGCTAGGTGCTGGAGCCTGGTCCGTTATTTTCATTTTTGGTTAAATCGAACCCAACTCAGTCAAGGTCAAAGTCAGGTGCTGGAGTCTGGTCTGTTTTCATTTTTGATTAAATCGAACCCGACTCAGTCAAAGTCGAAGCCAGGTGCTGAAGCCTGCGCCGTTATTTTTATTTTCAGTTAAATCAAACCCGACTCATTTGAGGTCGAAGCCAGGTCTCTCACAATTGCTCTCTCTCTTGTTTATCCATGATTCTAGCTTGAGCTTATGTTCTATAGGGATGATGGAGGCACAACAATGAATTTCCTTTTTTATTATGTTTTTATATTTTAAAATATTTTTTAGTGATTGATGAAATAATCTAAATTTATGTATGCAGGAAGGTGAAAAGAAACTACAGTGCATGAAGAAATTACAATGCATGAGAATCAATAAACCTATAATATAATGAAGTGATTGATGGACCTATGATGCATGATATAAGGATAAACCTACACTGCATAAAAAATAATGAAATTCTGATGCATGAAATGGAGAATTATATACGAAGCATGAATTTAATCAATGTCAATAGATGATGTTAATGGCAATCCTAAAAAATAAATAAGGAGAAAGATTACTGGAGTCACACAAAAATAATAATCTAATGGTATTGAAATGGTAAAAGTGTTGAACAATATTGCATGGAGTGATGAAAATGATACATCTATGATGTTGATGAGCATGATGATGACGGTGATGATGACGATGATGGTGATGATGATCATGATGGTGATGATGATGACGATGACGATGATGACTCAATTAAAAAGAGAAACAGTTATGACTGAAGACAAAAGTATCATATAATTACTTAATGCATCCTACCTAACGTTTAAAATATGTCAAGTGGGCGATGAGTCATTCAAGCGTGTTTTTAGGCTCTAAACATCTAAAAGGCTCCCAGGCAGTCCACACTATTATCCACAAAGGTGTAACATGGGTCCCCAATTGGACTTCTAATTGGGTCGACCTGAGTGAGAATTTTTCATGAGCCTATACGGGAATCAAGATTCCACGAAGGTGATCAGTACTTTGCTCTCGCTAATCTTAAAAGGTAAAGCCTCTGTAGGGGGTTGTGGTATGTGCAAAGAGCAAAGGTATAAACTAAAGACAATTACATTATTTATAAATAAATAAATAAGAAAAAGAGAAGGAGATAAATAAAAAAAGCATTTGACAAACAAATTTGGCTTGACTATATATTGACCTAAAACAAGATTAGGCCGTTTTTCTAGTGGAGTCACCATGATGTCGCAACGTGCATGCGGCGCGAAGTGATGATTGAAAATAATATGATTTTAAAAATATTGGGAGTCCCCACCAATCATTTTAGGGTGTGATTGGTCACCCAATTTAAAAGTTAAATTTAGGTCTATGAAAACTTAGAGTTGGTTCGGGAGTCATTTTTGTGTGGGGTAGGTATTGGCAACCCAAAACTCCCGTTGTTTAAACAATATTGTCAAATGCTTTATTTTAAAAAAAATTGTCCTAAGAAAGTATTTTAGAAAGTAGTTTTTACATGTCTCACAATGTACTATCTTGTATCAAAACTGAAACAAGTTTTGTAACATTAATGAGTGGCATCGAGGTCATTGAAAAACAACTTTTGTTATTTATTATTAAAAATATTTTATTTATTTGAAAAAAATATAGAAATTAAGAATCGGATTTTTGAAAATGTTTTCTATTTAAATATCTTGAGAAGACTTCTAGTATTTCTCAAAATATTATTTTAATAAATCATGTTGCACAAACTTATTTTTGAACAATTTGACATTGCAAAAATTATGGGAAAAATAAACTCGGACTTGCAAGTACGATCTCTTACATATTGAATGTAGAGAATTAGACTTCCAATATCTCTAAATCCTGTTTTTATGAAATTATTTGTAGGTTTATGAAAAATATTAGAATTAATTTTGGACTTCCAAGATATAATTCCTTACCTCTTGAGAACATAGAATTTGGACTTCCAATATCTTTAAGCAACAATTTTAAAATCTTAGGTTTGAAAGAAATCATTTGTTTTTCAAACATTAATTTAAATACAAATAATGAATTGGATCGTGTAAGACTTATAATAAAATTTTATAAAATAATATAATAGTTTAAAACATCCTCATATATCTATTAACTTGTTAACATAGAGATATACAAATGATACAAGGAAGAAAAATATATATACATCAAAATAAATAATATTATTGACCATACTTTAGAATAATCGGTCGAAAAGTAGGTTTGGAATAATTGAGTTTAATGAGAGGATCTGAATGGTGATAGTCGTTCGCCGGGAAAGTCATCGATGGCAAAGAAACGAAGTAGTTGAAGTTTTAAGCCAAAACTTTAAATGGCCGTATCTCAAGCATCGTTTGTCCGATTGGGTTGAAACTTGGAGGGTTGCTAGTTGAAGTTGTGACGAATCCAAGGATAATCTTTTGTTGCCAGAAAACGCCGGACATAGGTGTTGCCAGTGGCCGCAATGGCGAAGAACAGATGAGTTGAAGTTTTAGGCTAAAACTTTAAATGGCCATATCTTAGTTGTTGTTCATCGTTTGGTTGAAATTTGGAGGGGTGGTAGTTGACATTGAGACGAATCCAACGGTAATATTTTCTTCTCTCTTTCTCTCTAAAATTTTATTCCTTACTCCACTTTCTCATAAAATCGAGAAGGAAAAAATTTACCCTAGGATATCTTCAAAGATTTTAGCATTAATGATTAGATTTTCATTTCAAGGAAGGAAAAATAACTTTCATTTTCTTGAAAATTGCTTGCCGATTAAGAAAAAATATTTTGAATATATTATGATTTTTTACAAAAAAATGAAGACTTTTCCTATAATATTTCAAAACAAAATTTTTCATTTAAAACCTTTAATTTCTCCATTTAAAAAAATTATTTTATCTTTTTATTTTTTATTCCAAATTTTTATTATTACTTTTTTTATATTTTCACTTTTCATTTTTTTGTTTTGATTATTATTTGGACCATAGGATTGGTCTTACAAAAAAAATTAATTAAAAAATATGAACTCAGATAAAATAGGGTGTCTATATAATTTAAATTAATAGACAATAAATGTTCAGACATTCAAAACAAATGATCCAAACAAATAATGTAATCATATAAAATTACCAGGAATTCTAATTTATGAGGCCTAGATTTGTTGAAAATTTATGATAATATGCGAGCATATATAGTAAATTAAATGAATTGGAACATGTCTAGTACATGTGATATAAAAGAAATGATGGTGCTGTGATTACCATTGATAATGAAGGTTGCCCTGACATATGTACTTAATATGCCAGAAATACTCAAAAGAACCCTTAGATAATTGTGACTAGCCGAACAAGTACATGTTAACATCGATTACAATTGATAATAGTAGTCAGGTTATACCCAATTCTTATTGGATATCCATGAGCGATTCTCAGATTTTACCAATGCTTTAAATAGGCTCAGTTTTTTTTTATTTTCTTTGATTATTACTTTGTGTGTAATTCATGGTTTCTCTTGTAGAAAAAGTTCACTGAGTCACATAAGGATAAGTCTATTCCGAGCAAGGAGGCTCAACGTTGAAGGGTTTCCTAATTGAAATTTACTAAAATTTATAAAGTAAAGTAATTCAAGTGCCTAATGATTGCAATAATTAAATATAGCTAATTTTGTATTGTTAAAGTGCGCATTGTTTAATTATTTACATGATTGTTGAAAATCTGAAGAAAAAAATTGCTAGGAAGATGTATAATACAAGGGAGAAAATGAAGAGAGAAAATACTAAAAAAAAAATATAAATGAATTTGGAGGGATGGAGTAATTTTAACTTTTGAATTAATGTTTGATTTTTTCTTGACAAAGCGAAGGGGTGTAAAAACACTCAACAAAAACGCCCATCAATTAATTAAATAAAATCGAGTACATAGATGCAAATGGCATATCCCAGGGCAAAGCAACACTACTTGGGAAAATGAAACGGTAAGTGCACCAGAACATCTCAGTTAGGCTGACACCTTCTTAGCACCATCATCATTTAACCTAAACCAACCTGAAAAGAAAGCCCCATGGCCAGCCTCATTAAAACCTTGTGGGAAAAAATCCAGTGGAGAAAATTCAGAAGAAGAAAAAGAGGACTGGCCACTGAAAAGAAAAAAAAGACTCATTAAAGAGATATGTAAGAGTCCAGGTTACAATCTTTGGATAACCATAGAGGAAGGCTGTCAATCCAAACAAACGAAAAGTTATCACACCAAAGGTTAGCATGTTAATGAGCCACAATTATAATCTTTAGAAACATTCTTAAAAGAAAGGAAAAAATGATCCTTAAGAAACAAGATATTAGAGATCACAACATCATTTCCCGCGTCGTTATTGCACTCATTTGACAGGAATTGGACAACTTCTAAAGCATCACAATGCACTTCAATCTTCTCACCATCCTCAAAGCCCCCGTTATTTAGATCCCAAAGAATGGCATATGTCTCTGCCGAGAACATATCCCTACAGAAATCAATATTACGAGCACCAATCATATGAATCACACCTGTAGGATCCACAGAAATAAAACCCAGACCACGTTGACAGTTTTTCCAAGCAGCATATGTCCATAGGATAAAATTCCTACGGTCTAGATTAAAAATGCTTGAAGACAACACCTCAGCAACAGTACCAACATCCAACACATCCGTGACAGTTGCTCTTCGTCCAGAGTACTCTGAAGAACAAAACTCCATCACTTGAGAGTTAACAATCTAAGTAGCTTCACTTGGATCTATAATTGTACCCTTGAAGCAAGCATTATTTCTTGACTTTCATATTCACCAAATCTTAAAAGCAAACCATATGAGACAATCCTCTTCATCCTTCTTACCTTTCACACCAAGGCTAAATTCCTTCTAGATAGCAGGGAAATCTTCACCCAAAAACTTATCAGCGTGTAGAGACATTAGACTTGTGAACCAAAAGACATGACTGTAGGAACATCTGAAAAACACACAGGGCACAGTTTCCTATTCCAAACCACAAAAAGAACAAATAAAATTAATCTTTAAAGTCTTCTTAATCAGGTTTGGTTTGAGCACCAGAAAGTTCTTCGAACAACACCAGATGAAATCCCTTATCTGAGGAGGGACTTTGTGCTTCCAAATTCTTCTCCAAAACGTCGACTCATCCACCAGATTAGTTGTAGAGCCCCAATCGTTTTTCCAATAATACCATTCTGTAATAAGTTGATAGCCACCTTATACCCAGACTTCAAAGAATATGAACCATATCTAGAATAAAACCAAGTAATCTTATCTTTAATCCCATTATGACTAAGATGAATGGCTTGAATCATGACCGAATCCTCCTTACAGAAAAGGTTTTCAATTAAAGTTTTGTTCCAAGAGCAATTGGGTAGAATAAGATCAGCCACTTTTGAGACGATCAGATTTGGTGGAGAAATACATCTGCATAATTCCAGTCTTGGGATCCAAGGGTCTTTCCAAATGTCAACATTAATACCATCACCGATTCTGTAGCACAACCCCCAGGTAAGAATCTTCCTCTCTTCTAATACACTGTGCACACCCCAAAAGGGTCTATAACCAATTTTAGCTTCAAGAAAATTACAATTTCTAAAATATTTAGCCTTAAGGAATTTAGCAAGAAGTGAATCTGGGTCATGTAAAATACGCCATCCCTGTTTGGCGAGCATAGTGAGGTTAAAACAATGAAGATCTTGAAAAGCCTGATCACTATTATTTTTACTAGCTGTTAAATTGTGCCAACTAGCCCAAGAAATACCCGTTTTGTATCGATTGGGCTGCTAGTAGGAACATAAGGAAAAAAACTGGGTCGAAAATTGCTGGGTCAAACTCTTCTACAGCCAGACCTAGTGCTAGACCAGAAAGAAAAATTGAATAAGCTGGGGCGTTTAATAGTATTTTTACTGATATTGCTAAAGATAAAAAAACATAAAATTGAATTTTTTGTATCGATAAGGTGGAGGAAGCCAACCTAAAATGACCCCAGGGTGATCAATGAAGATTTTGTATTGAAATTGTTAGGGTGTAGGGAGATCCTTGACAATCTAATCTCTCAAGAAGCTTTGTAAGCTTCACTCCCCGGATGTAATCATTCTGAGGGAAACCAAGAATGGAGCTAAACGTTTGGAGATGGTGAGAGTTAAGTTGGCTATGAACTTTTATTTAACTGTTAATTCTAATGGCCTTAGTGGTGGTATGGCACTTTTATGGAATGATGATGATTGTGTTTTGATCAGTAAATATTCATATTTCTTTATTGAAGTTGTTAAATATTTGATGTTAAAAAAGAAGTGGCGTTTGTTTGGTGTTTACGCTAATACTTATGAAGTTACCTGTTGTGAACAATGGAATTCGCTTAAAGGGAGGCTCAATCGGCTTTTGGATCCAGTCCTATGTTGTGGTGATTTTATTGCTATCATTAATCCTTCAGAAAAATTGGGTGGTAACCAAAATTTTTGGTCCTCTACGAAGGATTTTATTCAGTTTATTTCAGATTGTGATATGATTGATCTGGGATATAAGGGTGTTCCTTTCACTTGTACTAATAGAAGGTTTGAAGGTATTTTCGTTCAAGAGCGGTTGGATATGTGTTTGAGTAATGAGGCTTGGATCGATTATACATCGATTGCAAACCAGATTATATTGTATGTATCAGATCTGATCATGTTGCTTTATTAGTGGATACAGATTAAAAATGCAATAAATGGAGACGTATTTTTCGTTATGACTGAAGATGGGCTGATTTCGGGGAGTGTAGAAGCACAGTTGAGAATGCTCTGAGACGTAATTGGAAAGAGGAGACTTTTGCTAATTCTAAAAAAATTAGAAATTGACTTGGCGACCAAATTGAATATTCTTTATTCCTGATCGAATGACTCTGCTGGTATGAAATCAATTAAAAAACTTGAATTAAAGCTTGGGCAAGTTATCCTCCAAGAAGAAAAATATTGGAGGGATAAATCTAAGACAGAATGGTTAGCTGAAGGAGATGAAAATATGAGATTTTTCCATACTAAGGTGAAAGGGCATAAAAGGATTAACAAAATTCATGGGCTGATGGATCAGTCGGGTAGTTGGATTAATTCTCACGAAGGAATTAAAGGTGAAGCCCAAAGGTATTTCAAGAAGCTCTTCAAATCACCATGCTGGTTGAGATGGGAACCATGTTAGAGCATCCGGACAAAACACTTTCCTTAGATGAAGCAGCTCAATTGGAGAAGTCGATTGATGAATGGTAGATAGAACAGGTCATAAAGGATATCGGTGAAACTAAGACACATGGGCTTGATAGGTACACTTTTTGTTTCTTCTCTCAATTTTATGAGTTTATCAAAGATGATATTATTAAGCTTATTCATGATTTTTCTAAAATTTTTATTATGCCTAAGGAAGTTAATTACACTGTTTTTACCCTTATTCCCAAGAAAATAGTCCTAAGAGCATGCATGATTTCATGCCTATTAGTTTGTGCAATGTTTTGTACAAAATTATTTCAAAAATTCTGGGTAATAGACTTCACGATGTTATTGATAATTTAGTGAACAAAGCTCAAAGTACTTTCATTAAAGGCATAAATATTGGTGATAATATCCTTAATGCGCATGATATTTTGCATACTCTTAGAGTTTGGAAGGGTAATGGGAGAAAAATGGCTGCTATAAAGCTGTATATGTTCAACGCTTATGACATGGTAGAGTGGGATTTTGTTGTTGCTGTCATGAAATGTTTGGGTTTCTCAGATAAATGGTGTAAGTACATTTATTTATGTATGTCTACTGTCTCTTTTAGTATCATTGTGAATGATGGCGTTTCTCCTGTTTTCTATCCAGAAAGAGGGCTTAGATAGGGATATCCACTTTCTCCATATTTACTTATTCTCTACTCGGAGGTTTTATCCACCCTTCTGATGGTTGCTAATAAAACGGGCGTTATTCATGGCTTTTGGAAGTCTAGAGTTTTCCCATCAATTTCTCATTTGTTTTTTACTGATGATATAGTTTACTTTTTACCGTGCTGAGGAATCTGAGATTAATCAGATTGCTGCTATTTTGAATTGTTATGGTTCCGCCTCAGACCAAATTATTAATTATGAGAAGAGTAATATGTTGTTCCGTTCAAATGTTAGTACGATTGAGTGTAATAAGTTAGCTAGTATTCTGAAGATGGAGGTTTGTAGCAGATTGGGTAAATACCTTGGGTTAGAAACCAATGTTAGCCTTTCAAAACATGAGTTGTTCAATGATATTAAAGATAAGGTGATTAGAAGAATTAATGGGTGGGTTGAGTGTTGGCTTTCTATTGCAGGTCGGGAAATTATGATAAAAGCCGTTACTCAGGCGATTCCTATTTGTGTTATGTCGTGCTTCAAATTACCTTTGACGCTTATTGATGATTTAAGTGTTCATCTTGGAAAATATTGGTGGGGTTCTTCTTCGAATTAATGTTTGATCTCGACCTCCATCATAATGTGAACATGGTTTCTATTGAGGAATACAAAAATTTCTCTATATCTTGGTGGAGAGAGATGGATGATGAAAATGGAAGAGTTGTTCTTTGAATGAAAAAAGAACTAAAAAGAATAGTCATTTGGTTAAAAAAGAGAAATAAATAGATATTAGCACCAATTATGGATACTCATATCTTAGTGGTATTACTCACACCCACTCCTGTAATTTAATATGAGTATGATTAGTAAAAATTGAATATGAGTATTCAATGGTAAAATACTCAACCCGAACTCACTCATTGACATTCATAATCCATGCAACTCATATTAAAGGTAACGATCTAATGGTCTTCAATGATACATTAAAAAATACATCATTATGCCAATAAATACTCCATTCCTTGCAATAGAAAATATGATTTTCTAAGTCCAAAATTATGCCTAAACACTGCAAACTTTGTTGGTCAATTTTCTTCAGCCTTATTCTTTAATTCTGGAAAAAGTGAATTTAAATTTGGTTAGCTAGTGCAAGGTTATTAAAGTGATGTTTAATCTTGTGAAAATTGTTATATCTTGAGAGACTATCATCCTGATGTGTGAGCGTCAGTGTGCAGGTGACATTAACTTAAATAGATTTGTATTTGGCATACCTCACTTCAATTACTCTGAATTTGATATTTCCATGATATTCGACAACGAGAATGTGATACCCAAGCATTTTGAGGAGTGATTGTATAATTTTATTATCACTCACATAATATAAATACTACACCCTAGTGTAACCACCCCTCTCACATTCTCCATCTCCCTCTCTCTCTGGTAGTTTCTCCTCCTTAAATGTAACTACTGTTCTTGAATCTCTCTCTCTCTCTCTCTCTCTCACACACACACACACACACACACACACACACACAACTTCAAATTCTCGGCAACCCAGCAAGCCTCCTGTCCCTTCTGAAATTCTTTGTTCCGTCTTCCATTTGCTTCATTGTCAATTTTAGGGTAAACTATTTCTTCTCTATTCCTTCATTCTTTTCTCGTTTCTCCTGCTTTCAACTTTGATATTTCCATTTCAATGTTTATATAATATCCAATTCTAGATTTTCTCAATTTTTCAGTGATAGGCATTTTCTCCGTCACTGTTTCTGGCATCGTCATCGCATCATCGTTGTGTATTGATTTCGGTAAGCCCTTTGATTTTTCTCCTTCTACCTTTTGGGTTTTCTCCTATTTCTCTCTCTGATTCTTCACTCCCACGCTTTTCCTTGATTTTCACTTATGGCAGCCCTTGATCATTTTCTTCAGATTGTAGTTGTTCATCTTCGTTGTTATTGTCGTTGGTAGGCATTGGTTTTCTTCTTCATCTTTCTTTCTTTTTTTCCTTTATCCACCTCTCTATGGACTGCAACTGGGTCTTGTGACCCAGTTGATTTTGACCCGACATAAAAATCTTTTAACTCGAATCGGTCCAGCCAACCCAGACCGAACCAAATCAGCCAATTCAGACCTAATTGATTCAACCCAACCATACTGAACTAGTCCAGCTCAACAGAATAAAATCGATTCAGACCGACCAGACCTATTTGTACCGATCTGAACCAATTGATCAGATATTACCTAGTTTATTTTTCACCGTTCCATCACTGTTCACTCTTCTAATTAATAAAATAATGATAGTTATATATGCATATTTTGTGATCTTGGATCCTTGGATTTCAAGTCATTAATTGCTGGATTTAATTCGTAGCAACCTTGTTTGTGGACCTGCATAGTAATTTGACTCATATGTTATGAATGTAGCGTATTTAATTTCATATCGCTTTATTAATTTCTTTCTGTTGCTCAATATTATGATCGAGTTTTTTATAATTATTTTTCTATATCATGAAGCAGTTATCATGTTATGTATGATTAGATTATGTCTTATACATGTATTACTTATATTATATATGTTCATGGAAAATTTGAATGTTAGTCAATAATATAAGTTACCATGAGTCTTGAAATTAACTCAAGTGAAATAATAAATAAATAGTAAGCAGACTTAGACATATCCCTTAGTTATCAAGTAATCAGACTGTTCACGTCATGTTATCATCTATACAGATGGGTGTCACCATGTTCATATCAGCATCCTTAAAGTTCAGATAACCTTAAGTGACACCAGCTTTAGGACACCCATTACCCTATGATCATGTTCATGCTAGAAGTTCAAGTGTGAATCAATTTTGGTTAGGTTGTAAATTGGATAATATGTCTGGTCGAATCATGATCAGATAAGTTACAAGAAGAAGTTCAAGTTACATGATAACCATGAATTCAACTATGTTAATTTCAAGTATTTTATGTGATTTAATAACAAGTGAATATGTTAAATTATAGTTGCATAAGTTACTTGTTTACATTTATGTCATGTGAAGCTTATTAGTATGTAAGTTTACTTACTGAGTATTTTTAATACTCACTCCCCCACATATGAATATGTTATAGGTGATAGCAAGCAACAGGGGTGAGAAACTGCCATAGCCAACGAAATTAAGAAATTTTCAATTATTCATGATTATAAAACATTAGAAACAACTTTTTCGTTAAGTACAGTTGATACAAGAATTTATGAATTTTCATGCTTTATTTTACATTTATATGTTTAATATTTTCACGTCTTATGGATTTTTCACTTTGAGTCTATTTTAGATTTAATACAACAACTATTACAGTTTATTGAAAAAATATTTTTATATGATTTCAGGCTTCTGCTATTTAATGTTAAATTTAGGGTAAAATTAGGGTTTCCAATTTGAGGATTTTTTCAAATTAAGGTTTCATTTATTTAAGAGATTTTTGAATTGTGAAATTACGTGCATGTTTAACCATCGGGAATTGGGACGTTATAGTTTGATATCAGAACAAGTGTTTTAGATTCTGTAGACTTTCCTTAGTAAAAAATTTGGCAAGTCGTTCACTCTGCTCCTCCCTCACCTTACAAGTCAGGTACGCATGTTATAAGTGTTTTTATTCTAATTCAGTATGGTATGTTTTAGTATCATTATGAGATGTCTGATAAGTTTATGTAATTCTCAAGTGATAAGATTAGACACTTTGGTATGTCTTGGATTTTATCAGGACCGCTATCTAAGAAAAGATAAGTAGTTCTTCTATCGTTCAAGGGTAAGGGGAGAACATGTAGTAGTGTGATGGCTCCTCCTACAAGTAACAATAACAATCATGCACCTATCGATCCTACCATTGTAAACCCCTCAACAATCATGGTGGAGATGTTCCAAGAGTTTCTAGAGCTGTTGAGGCAGACAACGACAGCTCGCCCGAAACAACAATTACAATAACCACAGCAAAGCACCAATGGACATACAATTGATCTAGACCTTAAAATGGTTGAACCCACCTGAAATTAATAGCCATTCGTCTGACCCACTGATAGCTGATGACTAGATCGCTAGACTGGAGAAGAATTTTATGTATATGTTATGTCGCGACGTAGAAAAGGCTGGCTTGCAACTTTCATGCTGACTCGGGAAGCTAGGAAATGGTGGGAGCTCATACGAAGAGCTCATGACATCGAGCATAATCAAGTGACATGTGATCATTTCAAGGAATTCTTCTTTGAGAAATATTTTCTGGTCACAGTCAGAGCAATAAGGAGGCTGAATTACTTAGGCTAGTGCAAGGAAATATGACTGTAGGTGAGTATGAGAGAAAGTTTGAGGAATTATCCTGGTACGCCACGCATTATGTTGATAGCGAGAAAAAAAGGCTCAGATATCTGAAAAGGGACTATGTCCTGAAATTAAAGGTTCCGGGTCGCTTCACAAGCACACCACCTATGCATCAATGGTTGAAGCAATATTATTTATGGAGTAGAATCTTCCACCTCGTGCACCGTGATGGTCAGAACAGTCATTTCATGGAAACAAAAACCTCAAAATTCTCACCCAGGGCCCCAGAACACAAAGAGACAGGCAACAATATCAAATTCTTTGTGCGCTACATGTAACATGCAACATAGTGGTCAGTGCTTTAAGGGGAGCAACGCCTATTTTAAATGTGAAAAGACTAGACATTTTCTCAGACAGTGCCCCTTATTGGCTCAAGGACAAAATAGCAACACCGTTGGGGATAGAGCTAAAGGGATGGTTTTTGAGCTGACTCGACAAGAAGCTGAGTAATCAAATACAATTGTGCCAGGTACACTGCTTGTATTAGGATATTCAGCTTTTACATTAATTGATTTTGGATCTACGCACTCTTTTATATCTGCTTCATTTATGAGTCATACATCTCAAACCCCTTCTAGAGTTTTTCTCTTGGCTAATAAGGTGATATAATGTTGTTCACTAACAATAGAAGATCGCGTTATAGATGCTACGCTTATAGTCCTAGAGATGCATGATTTTGACATAATCCTAGGTATGGACTGGTTGGCTGCTAATTATTCCAACATTGACTGCTATTGAAAGGAATGTCATATCTACTTTACGGGCACATCATCTTCTTGATCGTGGTAATTGGGGTGATTTGGCATATGCTTTGGACACTTCTAAACCACATGTGGATATTGGATCAGTTCCAGTCGTTCATGAATTTTGGGATGTCTTTCTCGATGAATTGCTAGGACTTTCTCCTCCTCGGGAGAGATTTTTGTATTGAGTTGGTACCAGGCACTATCCCCATATCCAAAGCTTCGTATCGTAGGACTCATGTTGAGTTGAAAGAACTTAAGGAACAACTTCAAGAATTACTGGATAAAAGTTTTATTAGACCTAGTGTTTCACCTTGGGGTGCTCTAGTATTATTTTTTAAAAAGAAAGATGGACAATTAAGGCTATGCATAGACTATAAAGAGTTTAATAGAGTCACTATCAAGAATAAGTATCCGTTACTGTACATTGAGGATTTGTTTGATCAACTTGAAGGAACATCAATATTCTCTAAGATTGATTTGAGATCAGGTTACCATCAACTCAGGATTCGAGATGAGGATATTCCTAAGACAACGTTTCATACTCGTTACGGCCATTACGAGTTTGTAGTGATATCGTTTCGATTAACTAATGCTTTGGTAGCCTTTATGGATTTGATGAACAGGGTGTTCAAAGAGTACTTGAATTCTTTTATGATTTCCTTCATTGATGATATTTTAGTGTACTCTAGATCGGAGGCTGAGCATATAGATCACCTCAGGATTATTTTGCAAGCATTAAGGACATACCAGTTATATGCCAAATTCTAGAAGTGTGAGTTTTGACTTCAGAAAGTATCATTCATTGGTCATGTGGTATCTCGAGATGGAATCTCCGTTGACCCGTCTAAGATTGAAGTAGTGGTTAACTGGCCTTAACTGATAATTGTTGGGGAAGTTTGTAGTTTTCTAGGTCTTAGCAAGATATTACCAGAGGTTTGTTGAGGGTTTTGCAAAGATTGTTGTTCCACTTATTCAATTGATCAGGAAGAATGCCACATTTACTTAGACGATTGAGTGTGAGAAATGTTTTCAGAGCCCTAAACAAAAATTAGTGTCAGTACCAGTGTTGACCATTCCAAATGGTAATAGTGACTTTGTGATTTACAATGATGCTTCCAAGAGGGGTTTGAGTTGTGTTTTGATGCAACAAGGAAATGTCATAGCATATGCTTCTCGTCAACTCAAGCCTTTTGAACTGAACTATCCTACCCATGATTTGGAATTGGCTGCAGTTGTATTTACCCTCAAGATTTGGAGACATTACTTATATAGTTGTAAGTACCAAATTTACACATATCATAAGAGTCTGAAGTACTTTTTCACTCAAAAAAGAGCTTACCATTAGGCAACGCCGTTGGTTAGAACTGGTAAAGGATTATGGCTGCGAGATCATTTATCACACATGGAAGGAAAATGTAGTGGCTGATGCTTTAAGTAAAAAATCAGCTCATTCAACATCTCTTATTACATCTCAAGAGCATATCTTGTAGGATTTTGAACGTGTCGAGATGTAGGTCTTGTTAAAAGACACTACAAAAAAGTTAGCACAGTTCACAGTTCAATTGTCATTGTAGCAACATATTATCGATGCACGAAACTCAAGTTCTGAGTTGCTTCTAATTCGTAGTGAAGTGTGTTCGGACAAAAGATAAGGGTTTGTTGTTGGCAATGATTCAACTCTTCGTTTTCATGGGAGGCTTTGTTCCCCAAAGATGCAGTCATTAGGCAGGAATTACTCTCGGAGGCTCATAGTTCACCATACACACTACACCCTAGCAGTACTAAGATGTATCATGATTTAAAGTTACATTATTGGTGGAATGGTATGAAGCGTTATATCGCCGAGTTTGTTAGTAAGTGTTTAGTATGTCAGCAGATCAAGACCCATAGACAATGACCATTTAGGGTCTTGTAACCATTAAGTATTCCTGAATGGAAGTGGGAGCATGTGACTATGGATTTCATTTCAAGGCTACAGAATACGGTAAAATGTTATAACTCTATTTGGGTTGTGGTTGATCGTCTTACTAAGTCTGCACACTTTTTGCCTGGCAAGACTACATTTTTAGTTGAGGATTGGGCTCGGTTGTATATCTGAGAGATTTTTTGACTTCATGGGGTTCCAGTGTATATAGTATCGGATCAGGATCCACGGTTCACATTAAACCTTTGGTGGAGTCTATAGAAAGCTTTGGGTACTCAGTATAATTTTAGTATAGCTTTCCATCTACAAATAATCTAAGTGTACAATCCAGACGTTACAGGATATGCTTTGAGCTTGTGTGTTAGATTTCTCTAGTAGTTGGGATGCGCAGTTGGCACTCGTGGAGTTTACATACGATAATATTTACCAGGCAACGATTGGTATGGCTCCGCTTGTGGCACTTTATGAGAAAAAGTGTTAGTCGTCAGTTCACTGGGATGAAGTTGGCTAATGGAAGCTTTTGGGCCCTGACTTGGTTCGATCTATGAATGAAACTAATCAGAAAATAAGAGATATAATCAAGACCGCTCAGAGTAGGCAAAAGAGTTATGCAGATGTTAGGAGGGGAATCACGTGTTTCTTAAAGTTGCCCTAATGAAGGGTGTTATGCGTTTTGGTCACATGGGGAAATTGAGTCCTAGATTTATTGGTCCTTTTAAGATATTAGATTGTATCGGTCCTTTGGCCTACCGGTTTGATTTACCACCAGCTCTTTTAGATGTTCATAATGTGTTTCACATCGCAATGCTTCATAAGTACGTGTCAGATCCAATTCATGTCATTGATTTTGGACCTCTGCAAGTTCGTGATGATTTCACTTATGAGGAGAAACCCGTCAGAGTTCTAGAGTGCAGGAACCAGACTCTTTGTAAAAGAATGATTCAATTGCTCAAGGTTCTCTGGAGAAATCATCGGAGCGAGGAAGTAACATGGGAACGAGAAGCGGAGATACATGTCAAGTATCTAGAGTTATTTTAAGGTATAATCCTTTCGAGGATGAAAGTTCTTGAGGGGAGAATGTCATACCCCAAGCATTATAAGGGGTATTTATATAATTTTATTATCACTCACACAATATAAATACTACACTCTAGTGTATCCACCCCTCTCATATTCTCCATCTCTCTCTGGCAGTTTCTCCTCCTTAAATGTAAAAAATGTTCTTTAATCTCCCTCTCTCTCTCTCTCTCTTCCTCTCCCTCCCTCCCTCCCTCCCTCCCTCTCACGTAGCATTAAATTCTTGGCAACCCAGCAAGCTCCATGTCCCTTCTCAAATTCTTCGTTTCGTCTTCCATTTGCTTCGTTGTCAATTTTAAGGTAACCTGTTTTTTCTATATTTCTTCGTTCTTTTCTCGTTTCTTCTGCTTTCAACCCTGATCTTTCTATTTCAATGTTTATATATATACATATCCAATTCTGGATTTTTCTCAATTTATCAGTGATAGGCATTTTGTCCGTCTCTGTATCTAGCATCGTCGTTGTGTATCGATTTCGGTAAGCCCTTTCATTTTTGTCCTTCTCCTTTTCAGTTTTTCTCATATTTCTCTCTTTGATTCTTCACTCCCATGTTCTACTTTTCATTGGTTCTCTCTCATGTCATCCTTTGATCATTTTCTTCGGATTGTAGCTGTTCTTCTTCGTGGTTATTGCCATTGCTAAGCATTGTTTTTCTTCTTCATCTTTCTTTCTTTCTCAACCTCTGTATGGATTACAATTGGGTATTGCGACCCGGTTGATTTTGACCCAACATACCCTAAAATTATTTCAACCTGAATAGGTTCAACCCAACCAGACCGAATCGGTCACTCTTCTAATTAATTAAATAATGATAGTTATTATCTGTATATTTTTTGATATGGGATCCTTAAATTTCAGGTCATTAATCGTTGAATTTAATTTATAGTAATCCAGGTAAGTGGACTTGCATAATAATTTGACTCATATGTTATGAATGTAGCGTATTTAATTTTATATCACTTTATTAATTTCTTCCAGTTGTTCAACCTTATGATCAAGTTTTTTATTTATATTTCTATATCATGATGCAGTTAATTATCATGTTATGTGTGATTAGATTATGACTTATACATGTATTAGTTATATTATATATGTTCATGGACAAGTTGCATGCCAGTCAAGAATATAAGTTACCATGAGTCTTGAAATTAACTCAAGTGAAATAATAAATTAAATAGTCAGTAGACTTAGACAGTCCCTTAGTTATTAAGTAACCAGACTATTCACGTCATGTTAGCAGCTATACGGATGAGTGTCATCATATTCATGTTAGCGTCCTTAAGGTTCAGATAACCTTAAGTGACACCAGCTTCAGGACACTCATTTCGTCATGTTCACGTTCATGTTACATTACTACAAAATAGGGTTTTCACCATCATCAAAATCCTTTAATGACGCCAAAATACTCATTTTACCAAAAACTCATTTTACCAAAAACTGTCATCAAAAGTGCCGCCAAAATACTTTTGATGACGGGGAATCCCCGTCATTATAGGTGTCACAAAAACACCTTTAATGACGGGTATTGACCGTTGTCATAGGTGTCGCCTATAATGACGGGCAATCCCCTTCATTAAATGGTCATTTAAAAAAAAATGTCATGGAAAGGTAAAAACCTTCCTTTCCATGACAACCCTTTATCCCCTCAATATTGTTACCGTCCCCTAATGGAATTATGCAATATGAAATATAAATGAATATACACACACACACGCTCAATCAAGATGGATTTGTAAAAACTTCCCAGAAGTTAAAATTAAAATTGAGGTAAAATAATTACATGCATCAAGAAATTGATAATCGAAACAAACAAGATCATGAAAACAAATCAATATAGATCAGTAAAAGAACAAAGAGTAGCAGTGAACTATATAATGTCAGTGGTGAAAGTTGATAAAGTTATGAACTATATGATTGGAGATCAGACTACAAAGAAGAATGGGTAATAATAGTACTATATTGATAATTCAAGCCCTATATCAACAAACCAATTAAAAAGTCTTGGTCACTAATGTCACGGCTAGAACATGTAGAACTTTGAGATAATAGAATTTTAAATTAGAGATCATTTTGGATGAAGTGGAGATAGTGAAAGCTAGCTAAGATGTGTTGTGTGTGAGGATTTATAAAGACCATGATTATAAAAGGTTGTGTATATTATTGAATAAGATTATAGATGGGATTTGGAAAGGCTTAATAATAACAACAATAAAAGGTTGAGAACAACACTGACAATAGAAATTAATCTAATTATAAAAAAATAAGGTATGTTGACACGTGGTATAATGAAGGTTTAAATATCATACTTATTATTTGGAAATAAAATATAATATTTGAACCAAAAGACCATTTTTCTTTTTGGGACGAAAAAATACTTACTTTCTTGGCAAGTCTGAATCCTTGATCGCATCCTCCAAAACTCGCTGAACTTCCTTTATTTTTTGTCGAAGTTCCCTTGTAAATTGGGGATTGTTCCTTGTTGCTGGAAGAGAGTGGTATACCTTTGCCCATATAAGATGATCTTTAAGATGTCGTACTTGTGCATCTGTCAAAGCAACTTGGTCATTCTATTTTTCTGATCCAGCTTTATCAAGCTTGCTAGAAGTAATAGTTTTGGTGGACAGTAGCTCATTTTCCTAGTGTATATAGAGAGAAAGAGAGATGATATTCAGGAAGCTTCTACAAACAGTGTTGAACATAACAAAGTTTAAATCATCAAAGGGGGAACAGGGGATATGAGCTAAACCTTGCAACCTCTAGTTTAGGAAAAAATCAAACAAGCTATAATTTTTAAATGCAAGAGCTTTTGAAACAAATGTAAATAATTATCACTATAGCCAACCACCAAACATCAAAATCAACATAAATAAAAGGGACCAAAGAAAAATAGTAAATCTCAGACATAACAATTCCTGAAAACAGTCAGCAATAATGAAAGCAACTATGGTTCCATCAAAGAGTTTTATTGAGCCACCTCAATTCCCATTGAGTAAGAAATTCAGTATAAACAAGTCAATACGAAATTAAGAAGAAATTTTCACCACCTCAGAAGACGCTTTACTTGAATTATCGAAAGATTCAACTGCCTCCATTTTTATTTCATCTTCATTCGTAGTATCAAGTTTCCATGAGGCAGCACCAATACGTCCTTGGACAACTTCATCAATTACTTGTTTAATGGGGTTTTCGCTATGATCATCCCAATTCATAATTAACAACATTCGAGGTGGTGAAAATTTGATGAAGAGGATCACAAATGACTAGGATCACAAAGTAAAGTATATATATTCGTAAGGACTAGGATCACAAATGAGAATTTGATGAAGAACAAGATTTGGTTGATGAGCCAGCACCTACATAACAGTAGGAAAGATTTGAACATAAAGAGAGCTTAAATGAAGAGGAAACATAGGAACTTACTAGAGGGAGCAGATTTAGATGTCCAGAATGGCCACTAAAAGTATAGAGAATGAATAAATGAAGATGGTAAAAAGGTGAACATTCACTGATAAAATGATTGCTTCTATGGTAGGAGAAAGGGAGGCAGTGAATGCATACAAAAAGCATTAGATACTTACAAAAGTTGGGACATCTTCAACAAATTCACTTTCAGCTGCATAAATGTAACCCTTAGTAGTCAGTACACCCCGAAAAATTAAATATAAAAAACAATTAAAAGAACAAAGGAGAAACAAAAAATAGATGAGCCAAGGGAATGAGACTTATAAGAGGAAGACTTGAAAGTATCGAGGAAATCAATATAGAGAACAATGAGAGAAATAATCGTCAGAAAAAGCAACAACAACACCAGATTCCTCCCAATCATCTTTGTTTAACCCCAAAAGTCCTAATTCACAAAATCACTGCTCTTGTTCTCTTTTCAACATATAGAAAAGCCACATGCGTTAACACTTAGCAGACGTAGTCTTAGAGAGAGAGAGAGAGAGAGAGAGAGGAAGAGATACACACAGAGAGAGTCTCCTCCAAATTTGTCATCCTTGAGTTTCTTCGTAAGGAGTCTTCTTGATTAAGAGGTGCACCACCGCCTAGGGTTTATGTAGTTTTCTCATATGCTAATAGGAATCAGTTAATTAGGGTTTCCTAATTTTCTACCAAACTGGAAAGAGGGAATGAGGGAGGGGCTGGGGGGGACGAAGAGTCTTCTATAGAGAGAAGAGAAGGGTGAGAGAGTCGCCTCCCTGATATCGCCTCCCTGATATGAAAATGATTTAAAGATGAGGAAAAATATTTAGGGTTAGATGATAAAGTGGCATTTTAAGAATTATAAGAAACTTATAAAAAGATGTCAGTGACAAAAATTACTATCATTAATTATAGCGTCAATTTTTTGTCATGAGAGTTTAATTTTAAATTGTCATAATAGGTAAATCTGTTATGACAGTTTAAATTAAACCTGTCATGTTAGATAAAGTATCAATTTTCATTCTCCCACCACTTCTTTTTCGTGACAGCTTTGAAGAAGCTGTCATGAAAATGTTTACTTGGCTGTCATAGAAGCCCAATTTTGTAGTACTGGTTCAAGTTTAAGTGTGAATCAGTTTTGGTTAGGTTATCAATTGGGGAATATGGCTAGTCGAATCATGATCAGGAAAGTTACAAGTATAAGTTCAAGTTACACAATAACCCTGAATTCAACTATGTTAATTTCGAGTACTTTATGTTATTTAATAACCAAGTGAATATGTTAAATTATATTTACATGAGTTACTTGTATAAATTTATGTCATACGAAGCTTATTAATATGTAAGTTTACTTACTGAGTAATTTTAATACTTACTCCCACACAGATGATTGTGTTGCTGGTGATGAGGCGCAATAAGGGTGAGAGACTGCCATAGCCAATGAGATTAGGAAATTTTCAATTATTCATGATTATAAGACATTAGAAACAACTTTTTCGTCAGGTACAGTTGGTACAAGAATTTATGAATTTCCATGCTATTTTACGTTTATATGTTTAAATTTTCACGTCTTATGGATTTTTCACGTTGACTCTATTTCAGATTTTAATACAACATTCATTACAGTTTATGGAATAAATATTTTTTATATAATTTTAGGCTTCCGCTATTTAATGTTAAAATTATGGTAAAATTAAGGTTTTCAATTTGGATTTTTCTCAAATTAGTGTTTCAACTGATTTGGAGAATTTTTAAATTGTGAAATTACATGCATGTTTAACTCTAAAAAATTGGGGCGTCACAGAGAATAACTCAACCAAACTACTCTACAAAAAGAGGAAAGATAAATGGGTAATTCTACACCAATAAAGTAATTGATCAAATTTAAGTAACAAAGTAATGTGTCAATCATTCATAGTTAATTTTTCAAATGATTTAATAAGTGATAAAATACCAACCTATAAATGATTGACATATCACTTAGTCATTCAAAACTTAGTTAATTACTTGGTCGATATTGAACTACTCAACATAAATATACAAACGTACATACATTTGTATCTACCGCACAACTCTTTATTTGTGTGGGAGTTACAAATGATTTAACATTTTGTGATGGCCATGAAGGATTGAAAAATGTTTTAATTATCTTAATTGTGATGTTAATTAAATCTTATATGCTGTCAACTCATAATGACATTGAAACCGTTAGCATAGCATTTTTAAAATCATGTTATTCACGATCCCTTTTGTCCTTCTGCTGTCAAGAAGAAGAATTAGTAGATTCTTCTTGGATGTAAGTGGAGCGAAATAGTTTGATACATTTCTCCTCTCCAACTTAGAAGTAACAAAGTGAACATCCAGAATTTCGATTTTGGCTTAGGATAAGTTTTTAGAGCTTCATGGAATGGTAGAAACAACTTTGTGTTGAAGGTAGACTGCCTGAGTATCATGCAATTTGCTGGGTGTTTTTTGTTGCTAATGGAAAATCACCTAGTGTTGCTATGGCACAATTTCCAAAGTTTCTGCTATAGATATTTCTGTTGCTCGATCGTAAAAGTCACATGTTAAGGATCGATATAAGGTGAATTGCTATGTATCATTTTCCTTACATGATAATGTTGTTGCTGGCTAGTAGCCTGAGACCATAAGAGTGACATGAGATGTTGTTTGTGCAGTGTTGGTAAGAGAGTTATGAAAGACAGGTATGTCACCCCTTTTATAAGGAAAAATTTTAAAAATACATATACGTAATAAATGCACAATTAAATTGAATAAAATAATAATGATGTGTGCTGAAGGCTTAATCTCATAGGCAAATTATGTCAGCAATGTGTTCAATCCACTTCATTCTCCACACCTGCAATGGGGGAAAGTAAAGTAGGAGACCAAGGTGAGATGGTGGTATCTTTTTTTACCCCTCTGAAGCTTAAGTCAGTAAAGAGATAGAGGATAGTAAAATAGGGAATTGATTGAAAGTTTTTTTTTTACATTTTTTTGCATACCTCAATGAATGTCATTACCTCCTTTTTATATTGTTATTTCGGGCAGCTGGGGTAGGGCTGCCTCAAGTACAGACTATAGTCCACCCTCCAATGAGATGTTGTCTTGGAATAATATCTGGCCTTGGGCCTTTCCTATTGGCTACGCAGGGGTAGGTGATGGCATGTGGTGTCAAGACAGCCTATCCTTGTCTTTGGCAAGGTACTATCTCGACCCTCATTGGAACGCCCATATTAAATGCTCCTAATACACTTTAAACTGGCTATTTGACAAACTCATCGGGTGATAGGCTTCGTATGTTCACCATTGTCCTGGCTGCTGATTAGTGGATGTGCATTTAATGTCATTGATGACACTTTGTCTTTGGCTTGATTCACGCATCGATCTAGGAACTGAGTTTGAAGGAGGCTTGATCTTTTCCCGCCTATAGATTTACCTTATATCTGAATGTCTTTTTCCCCTTCTTAGACTTAGACAAAATATGAAGCTCGCTGGCCTTGAGTCTCGGTTTATTGAGGGTAGCCTCCTGATACTTGGACTTCTATGTATGGACTGAGCTCGTCCTTGGTTTCATGCGTTTAAGGATGAGGCTCGTCATCTGGTCCAAGGGGGACCTCATCCTCGGATGTTTAGAGACCTCGTCCTCAGGTTCAGGGAGACTTCATCCCTCGGGTGTTTGGGGACATCGTCCTCGGGCCTAGGGGACCTCGTCCTCGAGTCGAAGGACCTCGTCATTGGGTCTAAGGAGAACCTCATCCTCAGATGCTTGAGAACCTTATCCTCAGGTGCTTGATGACCTCGTCCTCGGGTGCATGGGGACCTCGTATGCGCGTGTTTGGGGATCTTGTCCTCAGGTCCAAGGGTATACGTCCTCGTGTCCAAGGGGAAACTCATCATCGGGTCTAAGGGGAACCTCGTCCTTGGATACTTAGAGACCTCATCCTAGGGTACTTGGTGACATCGTCCTCTGGTCTAGGAGGACCTCGTTCTCCTACCTAAGGGGGACCTCATTCTCATATGCTGGGGAACCTCATCCTTGGGTGCTTGAGGACATTGTCCTCAAGTCTGGGGGACCTCGTCCTTGGTGTTCCTTAGCGTTCATCCCATATGATGTTATTTAGGGTCATATTCTCGATGATGCCAAAATTTGGGTCATTCCCGATGAGGTTATCTCAGATGAACATGAGAAGCCTCACTAATTTTGGGTATAAAAATGCGGAAAATAACGTGCAAGAAATTAAATAGAAAAAAAAATAAAGTGCACATAAATAAAGAGAGAAGAGAATATATAGATTTAACACGTAATGTTTTTACGTAGTTCAGTAAAAACTATCCCTACGACCACGCTTCAAGGTTCCTTCTGAAAATTTTTTCTCGCGATCTTCTTATGGGTGAAGACTAGAAGTTTACAAACTCTATCGGCTTATGATTCCAATAAAACATTGACAATGCAACTCGGTTAAAATTTTGACCTCTTACAAAATAGCTCACTCTCTCAAAAAGTAGATCTCTCAATTTTTGCTCCCTATATTTTTCTAGCTTCTCTCTAATTTTTTTTACAAATCAACGCTTAAAATATAAGACCCTTAAAAATATAAAACTCTATAAATCTTTATCTGAGAGGTGTAAAACGTTGTGAAGTATTATATGTGTGAAAACACTATTGAATCAATGTACACCGATTTCGGAAAACCGATGCACCATTTTAATTTGAGGAAAATGTCCTTAAATAGCCAACCGATGCACCAGCTGGGATCCCACCAATGAACCGTTTGTGCGATTAAGGAGTCCACCGGTGGACCAGCCTAGTCGGTTCTGTACATCAAGTGGAGCTGGCTGGGATGTCAAACCGAAGGTGAATCGAGGCTTGACATTTTTACACAATTTTGGCCTAGTTCGATCTGCTATAGTCTGGTTTATGAGCGATACGGTTTGGTTCTGGATTCTTTTGTAAATTGAGTTCAGCCAACTTTGATTTAACCCATTTGAATATCGTTTGATATACTCTGTGCTCTTCATAATATGTCGTGTGTATCTCGTAATGTATGACTTCGATTATCCTTTATTCTTTTTACATAAACACTTATAATAAAGTATTTTCAACCTTATTTTTTATTTTATTTAGAGTCTACACACTTGATTTAAATATTCTCCACATATTATTTATCATCACTAAAATTATCACCTAACTAAAATCAACAAGTTATAGCCTCTAGAGTCTAGCCCCTCGCATTTTGAATTGCTAGTAGTAAATGAGGCTGTATGTTAGGAGCTAGTAGAGAGTGGAGCAAAATTTGCATGGAATCTGGTTTAAAAATGGCTCTTGATTGGTTTTCTGGAGGTTGGTGTCATTGGAAGTTCAGAAGAATAGTTTAAGTTGTCTGTGCAACGATAGATAACTTTGAGGTATGTTCAATTAATTGCGTTAGTAGATCTTTGAATATTGTTGCTGATGCTATATTCAAATACAGCAAGGATCAGAGTTGTATCATTATGGAGGATTGTGAGACACTTAATGAGATTTTAGAGTTACTTGATGGGGAGAGATTATTGTTAGGAGTAGGCCTCTGGGATATGCTTTTCATCGCTATGTATTCTGCTTGTTCTGTGATTTTAATCTAAGTTTTGGTGTTCCAAAAAAAAACATAGCATTAAAAAAACCATTAAAGGAAATAGAAAAATGAAACTTACTTTATTGAAAGAAAGAAAAAACAAAACGATTAAAAGGGATGAATGCTTAAAGACCCCCTATACTTTAAACGAGTTATAAAATGACCCCCCCAACCTTTTTTGGCATTTTAATAGCCCCTCCATCCACTCCCATCCATCTCCTTTAACTCCTCATTTTTCCTCCATTTTATTTCCATGACTCCTTCATCTCTCTCCATCTTTCACCCTTTCCCTTCCCAGTGTTACCCTGTTTTACTCATCTCATTGCCCTTCCCCTCTCTCCGTTTCTTAAAGGAAAAAAAAATTCTTGCTTAACAGAAAATTATCGGTAGTACGAAGCGGGTAGTACTAGTAGTGATATTCATGGTTGCAGTAGTTGGGAGTATCATATTATGGTTACAAAGGATTGCTGAAGCTTTCTGATTGGATGAATAAAGTTTTAAGAGCAAAGACCGAAGAGAAGGTATCCCATAATTTTTCCAATGGCTGATGACGTTAGAGAGAGAAACCATTACTGAAATTTTTTCAATGGTTGGGTGAAGGATATATAATTGTAGTTTTTACTAAACTAGACCCCTAGACCAACTATTTTACAGAAATAGACTCATACATTAATTTTTGTTTTCTGCCCTTCGCCCACCCTGCAGTCAAAATGCATTTGTGAAATTACATGTTTACCATTCACCTCATTTCTCCTTATTTGTTTTTCATTTTTATCACTTCATCTTCGTTTCCTTTTGCGTTTCCTTTTTCATTTTTTTCTTCAACTTCTTACTTTTTCATGCAACAACAAAATATTTATTTATTTTCTTCTTCATGTTCATGAATTTTCTGAGAGTATTTATTTCTTTTCTTTTTTCTGAAAATAAGTTTTTGCCTATTTTTACAGATCTGAACCAGAAGTTTTGACGACAAACCAGATCTAAAAATGAGTTTTTACCTATTTTTACAGATCTGAATCATATTTAACCACAAATCAGATCGAAAAAAGGATTTTTGCCCATTTTTATAGATCTGAATCAGAAGATCTGATAAATAAATCAGATCTAACCCAGATCTGAAAATGAGTTTTTGCTTATTTTTACAGATCCAAATCATATCTAGTCACAAACCAAATTTGAAAATGGGTTTTTTTTACCCATTTTTGGGCTGTAATTCCTTCTTCTAGTTCTTTTTCAACGTTTTACTTTTTTCAATCCTTCGACATTTTATTTTTAGAGTTGTCATTCATGGGGGTACACTAGCGTCGTGTACCTATCATGTAACCATTGTGTAGACTACACGATGCGTACACTGACATCGTGTAACCATCGGGTAGTCTACACGATGGGTACACTGGCATCGTGTAGTCTACACGATGGGTACACTGGCATCGTGTAGTCTACACGATGGGTACACTGGCATCGAGTAGTCTACACGATGGATACACTGACATCATATAATCTACATGATAGGTACACTAGTATTGTGTAGTCTACACGATGGGTACATTAGCATCGTGTAACCATCGTGTAGTCTACACGATGTGTATACTGGTATCGTGTAACCATCATGTAGTCTACACGATGGGTACAGTAGCATCGTGTAGTCTACACGATGGCTACAGTGGCGTTGTGTATACTACATGATGGCTACAATGTATACTAAACGATGGGTACACTAGCAACATGTAGCTAGCGTGTAGTCTACATGATGAGTACACTAGCGTCGTGTAGACTACGTGTAGTCTACACAATGAGTACACTAGCGTCATGTCGTGTAGACTACACGATGGCTACACTAGCATCGTGTAGACTACATGATGGCTACACTCGCATCGTGTAGTCTACACGATGAGTACACTAGCGTCATGTAGACTAGGTGTCTACACAATGAGTACACTAGCGTCCTGTAGTCATCATGTAGGTTACAAGATGGCTACACTTGCGTCGTGTAGACTACGTGTAAACTACATTATGGCTACACTCACATCGTGTAGTCTACACGATGAGTACACTAGCGTCGTGTAGCCATCGTGTAGATTACATGATGGCTACACTAGTATCGTGTAGCCTACATGTATACTACATGATGGCTACACGATGCCAGTGTATCCATCGTGTAGACTATAAGATGGCTACACGATGTTAGTGTTCCCATCGTGTAGACTACACGATGTTAGTGTTCCCATCGTGTAGACTACACGATGCCAGTGTACACATCGTGTAGTCTACACGATGGTTGCACGATAGGTATACAACACTAGTGTACCCCCATGAATGACACTCCAAAAATAAAACGTCGAAAGATTAAAAAAAAGTAAAATGCAAAAAAAGAACTAGAAGAAGGAATCGCTGCCCAAAATTCGGTAAAACCTTGTTTTCAGATGTGGTTTGTGGCTGAATATGGTTCAGATATGTAAAAATAGGTAAAAACTCATTTTCAGATCTACGTTGTCGTCAGATCTATAAAAATGGGTAAAAGCTCATTTAAAAAAAAAGAAATAAATATTCTCAGAAAATTCATGAACATGAAGAAGAAAATAAATAAATATTTTGCTGTTGCATGAAGAAGTAAGAAGATGAAGAAGAAAACGAAGAAGGAGAAATAAGGTGAAAGGTAAACATGTAATTTCATAAATATATTTTGAGTGAAATGTAGGTCAAGAGTCAGGAGAAACAAAAATTAGTGCATGAGTCAATTTTTACCAAATGATTAATCTAGGGGTCTAGTTTAACAAAAATAATCCATATAATTTATCTTTCTAATTGATTACTATTCAGTAAATCACAAGATAGAATTGAACTTGTCAAGACATGAAGAGCCTGCTACTATGTTCTTTTCCTTTTTAATGCCTTTGACTTCATTCCCGGTTTTGACAAAAGCTAAAAAGAAATGCAAAAACAACGAACTATATCATCTTACTCTGATTGTATTTTGGTGAATTTCTTATATATTGTGGAAATGCATACTAAAAGCCACCCGTAAATCTGGTGAATTTCTTACAGATTGTCTCAGGCTTGAGACAAATCCAGTGAATTTCTTACAAATCCTCTTAGGCTTAACAACGCTTGAGGTGTCGGGTGAAATATTTTTTTATCACCAACCACCCCTAAGTCTGGTGAGTGAGGGTTGTTTTAGCCACTAATCAAAGAGCTCTTAGCAAAATAATTGAAGAAAAGTAAAATCAATAAGACGAAATTTTCTTTCGGTTTGGCAGTAACTCATTCCCCTGTCACACGAGGACTCTTCAATTGATGTTTCCACGCGATTATTGTGTGCGAATACAGGCTTCCTACCGCTCGATTATAGGATGGGACGCTGGTAAATGGTAGCTGCTTGGGCGATTATGGAGGTTGGGTGAATGAAGAAGATGAAGGGTTGAGAGATTTAGAGGGTCTTGATGCATTTTTCCGCGATTAAAATCAAACTTTTTAAAGAAAGCAAAATCCTATAACTATGCAGACAATTTCTTTGCAAAAGTACAATTATATTTCAACCAATACACTTGTATCCGTGGCATATCTCAAATATACAAACAACACTATAAAACATGGGCTCAAAGCCATATCTAATACTATAAACATGAAATGACATTATACTGCAAAACAGTGAAGCCAAACACGGTAAACTAGTACTCTGAGAAAAACATAAGCATAAAATATATAGAATCTCCGCTGAGGCTTCAACTAGGCTAACTGACGATCAAGAGTTACGACACTCCAAATCTAAGTCTAACGCATCGATCGAGGACCCACTTAATGACAAAAAATGCGTGACCTCACCAGAATCCCTCAACAATAGTTGAATTATGAGAGGTTCACCACACCTTGTATAACAAGTGAAATGCAACCAAAGAACTAAGCCAAGATTCGAGAACCCCAACCACGACAAAAAACAGGGCAAAGACAAAGGAGGAGTCGAGGACCTCAAAACGCCATGAGAGGTACAAGACGGTGGCAACATGGGAGAGCTACAAAGATGGAGGACAAAGACCGTGCCAGAGTGTGTAAGAAAATTCAGTTGATAAAATACATATGCATAAGTGATAATTAATTCAGTTGACAAAATTCTATTTATTGTGTTAATTAATTGTTGGGTTAATTTTACCAAGACACCTTTAATTTTAGTCATGTTTTAATTACACTCATTCAACTTTGACATATTCTTTAGTGACCTTCAACTTTCATAAACAATAAAAACACTCCATCTGTCAAATATTCGGGTTACTACTAGTTAAATTGGTAATGTGCGTTGCATGTGACCTTCAATGACAATTAAACATACAATTTTGCCCTTCATGAGCTTATAAAAGTCACTTAGAGCAAATTTTCTTCAAGGTTAGGGCACACAACGTTTGTGCATCGCATGGGAGACATCTTTCGCCGTTTAGTAGCCATCGCCGTCGGTTCGCTTGGCCGTCGCCGTTGATCACTATCCGGTGAGTTTGTATTTGAATTTTGGGATTTCGACTTAATAATTATGACATAGAGCTCGTTATTGCAGAGTTATGGCATGTTGTTGTTTCTCAAATTTTTATTAAAGCATTTTGTGAGACAAGCATTCTTTAATTTATGTTATTTGTTTTAACCATTCTCCTATGGTTTATAAACTTATACTTGTTGGGTTTCAAATTAGAGATTGTCGACTGTTGCGCGTTAAGGAATCTGAGCTCACAATTCCTGTTATATGGGAACAATGGCTACATCTTCTACATCAGATGCCATCATCTGCCTCTTCATCTTGTGAGGCTACAACTGCAATTAAAAATTGAATGAATAAAGAAATTAGTACAAAACTAATTAGAGCAAGAAAGAGCTAATTAGAAATTCAAACAGTTAACCCCCGATAAAGAAATTGGTGATTCAAATCCAAAAATTGGGCTTGTAGTTGGCCAAACCCACGACGGTATGCGAAAACAAACATTGGAATAAGTGTGTCACTGAAGCGGCACAATTTGGTCTCTCCTTATCATTTTCAAGAACTCAAACCCACGATTTTGACTCTTTCACCTTACAGTCTTCTTCAGTTTTGTTTTATTTACTTTTTAATTTTTAGTTTTCACTTTTGTTTTATTTACTTTTAGTTTTCGGAGAACTCTATCATGACTGGGTTTTATCCGCGACATGCTGGCTTTTTATGACCCTTTGATTATTTTTGGAGCAATCCTAATCATTCAAGGCTGGAGCAATCCTAACCATTCAAGGCCCAGCTGATTAAAGATTTTTTTGGCTCACCTAAAATGTTGAGAGATTCACTAAAAATATAGATGTGTTCACCTAAAATATAGAGGGGTTCATTCAAATGTACAAAAATAATATTTTTTGGAAGGGTTCTCTAAAATCGTAGAGGGGTTCACAAAAAATGTAAAGGGGTTCATCCAAAATGTAGAGAGGTTCACCTAAATATACAAATTTAATATTTCTTTGAGGTGTTCACCTAAAAATGTAGCGGAGTTCACAAAAAATATATCGGGGTTCACCTGAAATGTAGATGCGTTCACATAAATGTACAAAAATAATATTTCTTGGAGATGTTCGCCACAAATGTAGAGGGGTCACCATAAGTGTAGATGTGTATTTTGTACATTTAGGTAAACCTCTATACATTTGAGGTGAACTCCTGTACAGTTTAGGTGAGCCCCAATACATATTAGGTGAACTCCTCTAAACAATATTAATTTTGTATATTTAGATGAACTTCTCTACATTTTGGTGAATCTTTGTACATTTTTTGTGAACCACATTATATTTTAGGTGAATTATTCTAAGAAATATTAATTTTGTACATTTAGGTGAACAAATCTACATTTTTGGTGAACTCACTGTACATTTTTGTGAATCTCACTACATTTTAGGTGAACCCTTTCAAGAAATATCATTTTTATACATTTCGATGAACCCTTCTACATTTTTGGTGAATCTCTGTACATTTTAGGTGAATCTCTGTACATTTTAGGTGAATCACATAAACATTTTAGGTGAACCACTCTAAGAAATATTAATTTTGTACATTTAGGTAAATCCTTCTACATTTTTTGTGAACCCCTGTACATTTTAGTGAATCTCCATTACATTTTAGGTAAACCCCTCTAAGAAATATTAAATTTGTACATTTAGGTGAACACCTCCAAGAGTATTATTACATTTTGGTGAACTCCTCAAGCATTTGTTGTACCCCACTACAAATTTATTGAACCTTAAAATTTTCAATTGCCATTCAACTGGTCCTAATCGCCACTAGAAAACCTCTAATCGTCATCCTCAAAGTGTTAATCGCATCTTCATGTGTAATAGTCATTTGATGAGCTCGAATCGCCATGTACCAATCCAATCGCCACCCTCTGGCAATCGCAAAAAATGACCCTAATCGCCATCCAAATGGCTCTAATCTCACGTCCCCCGTAAACCCTAACTTTTTTTAATTAATATAGCACACCATGAAAATCATCGATAAAATAAAAAAAAATCGTTCTCTCAATGCAAACATTCACAATATTCGTTTATATGTGAAATTAGATTGGATTAAGTAAGAATTTTCGAAACAATTGAAGATTTATTCATAAACTTGATAAAAGTTATCATTGATAATGTTGTTGTACTTTCGTGACAAGAATCAAGCGAAACGAATTTTCACCATGTATGATTATAGAGTGTGATATTATGATGGTTGCTAAATCTTATTTATTGGTGTGACAAACACGTATAACCCATAAGGTCGGATTCTACTGTTAAATCGAACTTATCCGTTAAAAGTTTGTAATTAAATATTAAAATTTGAAATTTAACCTTTTATTTTATAATTATAACCCCATAAAATTTGAAAAATAACTTCAATTACATTTTTAATTTATAATGCTATAATTTTTTTAATTTTAACTTTATTTTATTCTCAAAACGGACCTCAAAATTAAAAACCCTATTCCCTTTTCTCCTGTCCAACGTTTCACTATTCTCCCACTCTTCTCAACATTTCATTCTTCTCCCACTCAAACATTTTATTCTCCTCCATTCATCTTCATATCTTCATTTTCATCTCATCATAGTCCGAAAACTCATCAAACCCGTCAAATTTGTGCCCAACCCGAGCCAAATGTGCCCAACCCGAGGCCCAAGGGAGCATTGATATAGGAAAGCAAGTCGTTATAAAGGGAGCGCTGATTTCAACTACGCAACCAAGTTCGAGCGGTTTGAAAGGGCCTCACGATACACCCAGTTATAGGGTGAAAAGATTTCATCCAAAGAATCGAAATCTTACTAGCCCTATTCTTCACCTCGTTCTAATGGAGCACATATCCCATCTAAGCAAACAAAATGTAAGTTTCTCTTAATTTTTTTTTTTTGGTTTTTATGTGTTATATTGTTAAAACACCCAATAGATACTTGATTCGTTTTGGGAAAAAGTGTTTTTATGTGATTGTAGAAATGTATGATTATTGGTAGCAATATATGTTTTGGATGGAAAATTATAGTATTTTCATGAATGTCCGTAAGATGTTCGACGAAATGTCACAATGAATTATATAACGTATTTATATCATTGCCCGTAAGGTGTTTAATAAAATGTCACATTGGGGTCTACACTATATTTATATGAGTGCTTGTAACATGTTCGATGAAATGCTATATCCCATCCAAGGAAACAAAATGTAAGTTTCTTTAACAAAACATTTTGGTTGTTATGTGTTATAGTGTTAAAACACCAAATAGATACTTGAATCGTTTTGAAAATTGAGTGTTTTTATGTGATTCTTGTACAAATGTATGATTATTGGTAGCGGTATATGTTTCAAATGAAAATTTATAGTGTATGTTTGAGTGCTTGTAAGGTGTTCGACGAAATGTCACAATAGGGATCATAGTTTATTGTCATTGCTTTCTTTGATAATTTTCCTATGTAATGCATCTTTCTTCACATACCTTTTTCACTAAGTCATGACTTAAATTTTAGTTTCCTAGATAGCTGAGAATGAGACTCTTGGTGTGCGTGGTTTTGGGAACACTACACTAGTATCGAGGTGGTACAATAGACTTCCTAAAAATGTAAAAAGGAATGTCGATGCTTCCAAATTTAGGTACTTGATAAGTCTAATGAAAAATGGGCAAATGGATCGCGTCCTTTTAAAAAGCCTAGTCGAGAAATGGTGGGATACAACCTACAAATTTCATCTAGATGAAGTGGATGAGTTGAAAATGACCACATTTGACTTTGTTGCTATTACCGGCTGAAAGTCGGAAGTCAACTAGATTATGACTCAAAAATTTACAATAATAAGAAGGCATTGTGGAAGCTAGTCGATAAACTGTTGTCGAACCTTAAGAAAAAAAAAGATAGTTATCAATGGATTTATGATAATTATGTTAATTATGCATGTGATACTCCTCAGAAGGAAGAAATTTTGACATGGGTTTTTCTTTTGGTGCTATTGGGAAGTACCATATTTCGCGACTAGAGCAACAAAGTGTATTTGTACTTCCTCCCAAGCCTAGAGAAACTATATGAGATACGGGAGTACGATTGGGGTGGTTTGACGTTGTCCATTTTGTATTGCAATGTGGACGCTTTATGTCGGGGAAAAGTGTAGGGACTGGAGGTTTCTGAAGAGTATGAGAGGTATGGGCTTGTGAGTACTTGTCGTGTTTGGCACTGAACAAACCAATGGGTGGCCCAAACACTTTCCCAAGAGCAGCACATTGGATATACCTTGATGTGGGAACACGGGATGTTGCTTATGGCCTGAGAAAATTCCATGTTAAACTTCAGTATGTGAAGCCCAATGAGGTATGTGTTTTATTCTATCAATTCTTATGTTATCCTCCTCTTGAGTATGAATAATGTTTTACTGACAAAATATTTTGTTTTTTGAACTTGTAGTACAATTGAAACTCTTGGGGACCACGTGCAAACTTGCTTGATTATTACATCGAAAGTATACCTCCTACCGGTTTGAGAATCTTACTGCAAGGACCTTCTGGAGAGCATGGTACTTGAGTGAGCACGTATCATGACATAGTTTAAGAACTCAGGAGCCGTACATCCCAGACAGACCCCCAGCTTCAATGTTATGTGATTAACCATTCACTAGAGAAAATCTGACAACTGGTCTTGAAGGGTTTATAGCACAACACTTCATCGATTATGATGGTCTAATCTAAGATACTTATGATCTTTTCTAGAAAAAATTGGTTGTCTTATAACTATGATGGGGCGTCTTCATCTTCGCATGTGCTAAATGTATCTAAGTGATTTTTACAGATAGGAGATTACTCATATTATTATGCAATGTAAATTTGTAATCTATTTGATATAGGCAACAAGACCAGCAACAGCAAAAGGCAGTAACATCAACACTAAGAGCATCAAGGTCGACTAGAGTGACCGTTGATGATTTAAGAATGGCTGACATCCCTCTACCGTCGTGGTAGATTCAGTTACCACTCACAGATGGTGGTGGTGAGTTAGTTGACATTCCACATGATGTTGCAGTCCGAGGTCTTCCATCAGCTGATGTCGATTATATGAGTTATCATGTTAAAAATACTTATTATTTTAGTCATTACATATCATATTAAAACGCATTTAAGATCATGCAAGTGTCGGTAGCATGCGCGGCAGGCATGTTGCACATGATTGATGGTCTCAACAGGCTATTCTTCGAGAAAATGTTACGTGCGTGAGGCGATGGTGAAGGCTATGATAAAGGGCAAAGCCTCAATGAAAAAAAAAGGATAAGAAAATTGTAAACTCACTCTCTTTCCCTAAATAATTTTTGGTTTGAAATCAAAATATTTATTTTAACTCTTACAGCTTATATTTTGAGTATGTACACTTATAGGCGAAGTTGCAAAGACACCTGCAAATGTATGAAACTCAAACAAGCAGGCATGGGGGTGATGACGATGATGAAGGTAACGATGAAGGTCATGGTGAAGATTCAGTTAATGATGATGAATACGAAGATGATGATGAAGATACTGAATCAGAACGAGAATATGAAGGACGTACAAAGCATTCACACGATGCTTTGTTGAAAAGGAGTAAAGTTACACCATGACGCTTTGTCAAAGTTTAATGAACTTTTTAAAGTCTGTTCAAATTTTAAATTGGATTCTACGTTTGTTGAGTGTATTTTTGAATTTGTTAAATTTTGCCTAGATTTTATTTGACACATTATGGATATAAAATAGTGTTTTGATTGTGAATTTTGTAATATTTATGGTGAGGTTCTGTCCAATCGTTGTCTAGAATTTTAAACTGGATTCTAAGTTTGTTGAGTGTATGTTTGAGTTTTAAACTGGATCCTAAACTTTTTTTTGTATAATGATAAAATTTACAAACCGTCATCTTATCAAAATTGACCATGTTATTGACATTAACGTAACCAATCGTAAATTTGACTCGTCACGAGAACATGGACAAATTGACATTTTCTCAGACCATTGTACCAACATGGCCATGTTGGGCCAACAAGGGCCAATCGTCACTGGTAACATGACAATTAGGGCCAAATCGCATACAACATGCCTAATCATCATGTACCAATGGCGAATTGCGATGGTACATGATGTTTTACTTCATTTTTGTTCAATAATAATTGTTTTGCTTCATTTTTCTCTTATATTTGGTTAACTTTTTTTTCTATTATTATGTTTTAAAATGGGTAACTTATTTTAGATTAAATGAGTGATTTTTAGACTAATTGCGTGATTTGCATATCGATTTGTTACTTTTTCATGTGAATAATTGCGTGCATGCTTTTATATAAATTAGAATGCTTACAATTAAGTACATGTTCTGAAAATAAATAAGTTTTTTAATGAGAATATGTGTATCTTGCTAGTTATTTATTATATTATTTATAATAAATTTTATAATATTATTTTTGTATGTCTGAAATTTTTTTATGAAACGAAATATCAGAAACGTTCCATTTTTTTTCAAAAAACTGAAACGACCACCGAAACGAAATTGACTACTATGATTTTAACTACATTTCAAGTGCACTAAAGGGCAAATACCCCTTGATTCTTCCAATTTTTTTTGTTTGGATCTTCAATTTTCCACTCCAAGTTTGTGATCGACAACACCGAATAGGTAATGTTTTTTTAGTTTTCTTTAATTTTTTAGGATTATGTGCTAGTTAGTTGTTTTAGGAGTAATTATCATCAACTCCAACAAATGATATTTTTTCATTTAATTAAGCATCTATAGAGATGAGTCATGTTGATGTATCCATAAACCCCGGTGGGACGAGTACGTGTCTGGATTCATCCACATTAGCAAACTTGCGAAATGAGAATGTCATTGGTCAAGAGGCAGAAGATTTCTACTATACGTACACATGCGATGTTGGGTTTAGTGTACGAGAAGATGATAAACACAAGAATAGAAAGGGGAAACTGTGTTACAAAAATGGGTTTGCTCAAAAGAAGGATTCCAGGAAAAATTATATGGGCAGAGATGACATCAAGCAAGAACCAAGAGACTTGACAAGGGTGAATTGTCATGCTTGTTTTAGAGTAAACTTCGATAAGAATATGAAAAATGGGTCGTAAAAGATTTTGAAGCTATGCATTACCATCCCACCGCCCTATCACAGGACGTGCCCTTTCTTTGATCCAATAGAGCAGTGAGTGAAGCGGACAAGGCTCAGGCAAAATGATTACACAATGTTTGTGTTAGGCCAAGCCAAGTGTATGACTACATGGTCAACCAAGCATGTGGTTACGAAAATATGGGGTTCTTAAGGACGAATCCATGCAATAAAATGGACAAGCTGCGAAAATCGTAAGTAATCAAAACTGATTCAGAGACAGCTCTTGCTTTTTTACTACAAAATTGGAGTTGGTTCTGGATCTGTACTATAAATACAACATAGACAATGACAATGGTCTGGAAAATTTGTTCTAGGCAGACTCGATGTGCAAGTTGACTATCACTGTGAGATGTATTGGCGTTCGTTACAACATACAAAATGAATGCATATAAAAGCCGCTCGTGATTTTCTATGGCATGAACAATCACTAGACCACTGTATTCAGTTGTGCATTATTGGTTGATGAGACTGTTGAAACCTATAAATGGGTATTTGGGACTTTCTTGGATGTCATGAAAAACATGATGCCTCAATCGGTCATTAGATATGGCGATAAGGCAATGTGTAAAGCAATTAAGACGGTGCTCCTCAATTGTAATCATTGGCTTTGTGCATGGCATCTCGAACGAAATGCCCAATCAAATGTACATAACCCGCAATTTCTCCAAGCCTTCAAGAGAGTCATGTTTGATGTTCTAAGTGGGGAGGAGTTCAAAGAGGAATGAGATCGCTTGATCGAGTCGTTCAACCTTAGGCAAAATAGATGGGTAAAATGATGTATGCGAAGCGTGAAAGCTAGGCAGAGGCCTTTCAACAAGGCCAATTCTTTGCCTTCATGAGAACTACGCAATGATCAAAAGGTGTGAACTCATATCTCTACCGATTCATTGAACGTCGCTCTAAACTATTTGAATTTCTACTACAATTCAATTGGGTGTTGGCATGTATTCTACACACGGAGAGGTTGGACATTTTTAAGTTGACAAACGAAATGCCTATGCTGCAGACACACTTACGTGCGTTAAAGCAACATGTGGCAAATGTCTACAACACATAAACTATTAAAACGTGTGCGTAGAGAGATCATGGGTGGGGACATCCTTTATAGTTTGTGGTTTGACACATGATGGGGAGGCTCGAAAATTTTGTTGGTCTAGTTTGGGGTGTCGAATGATCCATACATAGTGACACTAGACCAACAACTTGATACACTAAACTGTAGTTATGGCAAGTTTGAATTAGTGAGGATATTGTGCCGTCATATGTTCACTGTTATGAAAGCTGAACATTTTCAAGAGATCTCAAACAAGTGCATACTAGACCGATGGTGGATCATTGTGAAGTGTCATATGCTACCAACCGGTATCATCAGGATACAGATAAGACAATACTTCTTCGGTACAATTTGATCCAATCAGTTGCCAAAAGGCTTGCTCATTTTGTGGCAAAGTCAAGTGAATGGTCGACTTGAGCCAAAGTGGAGCTTCAGATGCTATGTGCAAAATATGAGACCTTGTGGAATGAGAAGGTCTCCCATGGTGCAAGACCCAATAATTGTGAAGACAAATAGGTAGCCAGGGTGCTAGCTCGGGTAAAGCACAGCCAGCAACCCATCGATGTGGCCATTGTAAGAACACTATACATATCAAACGAACATGTCTGAAGTTACCAAGAGATGTGCACGCCATGATGGTGGATGACAATAATGATGATCCAACACCAGCTAACGTACAAGGTGCAAATGCGACAGGGGTCGCAGATACAATTTTCCTTACCCCCCGTACTAAATGTACATTATGTTGTATGTATGACAAATAAGTAATTGTCATCATTAGTGCCACTAAATTATCTATAGCTTACGTTTTCTTAGTTCTCATGCAAGTACGTCTAACAATCACTGAACATGGCAATTTTGCAAAATTTGTCTAACAATCATTGTATAATATAAATTTGCAAGCAATTGTCTACCATCATTATGCAAAATTACATATACATACATATATGCATATCATCATCGTACACAATAATTCTGCACAATCTGTTTATCATCACTATACACAATAACTTACAAAAATTTGTTTTTTATAATTCTATACAATAAGTCTGCAAAATCTGTTTATCATCATTGTACACAATAACTTATAAAAAACTTGTTTATTTATAACTGTACACAATAATTCTACAAAATTTGTTTATAATTATTATACACAATAACTTACAAAAATCTGTTTATCATGACTAAACGTCTGTAACTTATAAAAATCTATTTATCTTCACTGTACACAATAATTATATAGAAAACATGACAAATAGGACTACCTTACATAATAACGTGCATAATATATCTATCCCTTCATTTTCTCCTCTTTGCTACCCTTTGCTTCCAAGTGGGACTCGTCTTTTATGGTTGTTGGGTCTCCAAAACAGATGAGTGCCTACTATAAAACTTATCAATGCGTTGTTGTATCGTTGTATATATTTTATTCGAATGATGATTGACAATATTCAAAAGAATACCACACTAAAGATCGTTCGATTTCAACTCCTGTAAAAATATTCTAAATATTCGCTTAAAAAGTTCAATAATGACAATTACAAATGAGTAAATCCAGAACAATAAAAAAATTCTCAATTACACAACTAAAAGAACCCTAAATCAAAACTAAAACAAAAGAAAAAATAGAGCTCTCAAGTTTAACGAAATGTAAACAATATCTCATAAATTGCCTAGGAACGATAAACGCAAATCCATGAATCTCATCACCCACACACGACAATCACTACTGTAATGTAATAATACGTGCATCATTAAAGAGTGAAGCCAACCAAATTCGTGATAAATGAATCTATCCATTTGATTGGGTGACCACTTGTGGAGGCTTTGAAATTTTGAATGAGTACAAGGTTCTTGCCGGGGGTAACCAAACACGGATCTTATCCCCAAATATCATGTCCATACCTTCTAACTATAATTTCATTCACAATATATAAAAGGGGAATCAACGTCAACATCACACATGATATAAGATATTAGAAGTCATGATGAGGGGTTAGAACAAACAATCTTTTTTATCATAAACCAATGATCTCTGAGTTACATTGGGCATTTCGCAAGGTGTCTCATATGGTGACTTTCTCATCCATAATAGAAATCTTGACCATAAACCAATGATCTCTATACAAAAACACAATATACAAAGTACATACAAACCTAAAATAAGGATGGTACTCAGTAGTAGATACTCACAGCAAACAACGTGGGAAGAAACCAGAATCGGTCGTACATTGACGCAGAACGAGTCTCGAAGGTCAAAAATTGGACAAACAAGTCTATAACCTCTGAGCCAAGCCAATTCTCTAGACCGAGGGTCTTTAGGTCCCTTCAGCCAGCATCATGGATAAAAAATTTAAAGAAAATCTCACTGCAAAACACAAATAAAAGACAAACTTAATCAAAATTTGAAAGTGATCGCGTGTCGAATTTTGTTAGATTGGTGTGACTACTACCTATCCACTAAGCTTTTCTAAAAAATATACTCCACTAAACGCTGGTCTTTGACTTCTAGTGAGTCTCGCAATGTGTACGGACCTACTTTATATACATTTTTGTTCCGTTTAGTGGTCAGTTTACCCTTCAAATAGGGTGAATTAAGAAGAGGACTATCTCTCTTCTCCCGAGTGTTTCACAACCGCATTGGGCATTGGCTTTCGGTAGACTCGATCACGACTTGTTTGCCCTACCAACACACAACCTCAAGTAAGGTGTTAGATTACTAGTAAGATTATACATGTTATATTAGTAGAAAGGATGAAATACAAATAAACAGAATAATACCTTCTCACGTCCTTTAGACGTTCCAGTCATGCATCCAACTGGATGCAGGAATCATCCTTATCACCTTTATCTAAAGGTGATGAAGAGTCTAGATGCTCTTCTTCACCGGAAGAACTCATTCAAAACCTCCTCATTCTTCACCTCGAGTTGGGATGTTGCGTGACTCATTATCTTGGGCTTGAGACTTACCACTGTCTCGTTCGAAAAGACTCACCAAAGTTGTGTAGATCTTTTCTTGGACGACCATAATCTTTCTCTGCTCCTCAATCATTTGGGTCATATTCTCCCTTATGGAGCTTGCCTCCACCTAAAGAGCGAGCACTTGTGAACTTAAAGCATGTATCTACCGCCCGACGGCTTGCTCTCCAAGTAGATCTGCACCCATTTTCTCATAAATGTGTGTACGCTCGTGATCCTCCCTGAACCTCACGATCATGTAGAATGGTTTGTGTGATTGCATCGACCTACATAATATAAATACATATGAATTAGTAATAAATAATCAAAAGTAATCTAACCAACCAACTTTGTTGTATTCTATAACACTTACCGCCAAGCTTTTAGGCCATCCTCCCCTTGAAGTTGCAAACTTCAAGACTTTTATAACGGCATGGTCGTTCTAGACCAGTAGCGAAGCTTGGTTCAAGTCAACATAGTCAGCAACACATGTCAACTTCTCCAGATAAAAAAGCTACAACAAAATGAACTTATTAGTACAATTACGTACGTTATCATGCGAAAAAAGGACCAATGTATACTAAATCTATTACCTAGATAAATAACAAGCATCCAGTAATGCTATCGTGGTGATTCTTTTGATACATCACAATACCATCCAAACAAGCAGAAGCCTAATTCTTCTAATGGATGGTCGTATGTGTCTTTACATCGTGCAATCACGAATGAATGACAATTGGTTTTGATTGAGGAGATAACAAAACCCCGACAGTTTATAGCACAAACCCTTGTCTTCAATAGTCGTCGTCTGACTCCTCAATCAAGAACCTCAATAAGGTGTTCACCAAAATATATCATTGGGTGTTCACCCACTTCACCCTTAGATCTTTGACTTCATTCACATCACCATCAAATTTTATTTCCTCACCACCGCTGGGGATGCCAAGTATAGAACTCACATCATCTACCATCACGTTGAATGTCGACCCATGGACATTTAGTGTACAGGTGACTGGATCGAAGTGACCTGATAGTTGCTTCAAGAAGTTCTTCCTTATCTTGCAATATTGCATATATAACAACCCTCTGAATCTCATCTCCACCATCGCTCTCCTCTTCCCTTCATCAAAATTTGCAATAAGATCCACAAATTTCTCGGGAGTACACCGTGTAGCAACTTCTGTTTGATGAAATGCTTTGTCAGACAACTAGGATCGGGTTGTGCCACTCCACCTTCAAGCGCGTGGATTTCACTATCCTTGAAATAAAGGTATCTCATCCTTCGTCATCTTGTTCCAAACTACAGCCAGCTGTTTTCGTTCTTGCATGTCACAAACTCACTTAAATTATAATCAACATTTATCAATTTCATATTATATAAATTGTTAAATTAAACACACTTGCTTCACCCGTAAGCTTTGCCTCTAAAGCCTTTAGTGAAGCATATCTTTCACATTGTTTTAATTATAAAAAATAAGATTAACATTGCAACAATTGATATGAAAATATGTAACATTAAATTGATGATCTCACTAATTGTTTACAAGAAGCCAATGAAACCATACAGTGCCTTATTCACGTTCACATTTATGTTAGCCATCTGAAATAAAGGTTAACATCCTCAAATTTAGCGTGTGACAATGTTTTTTTATCATGATCATCCCTGACAGTAATTTGTAATGGATTGAGCATCATCTAGTAAGAATGCTAAGGTCCTATGTACCATTAAATTGACGTTCATAATATTATGTTCTTATATACATTTGCCCATATTATGTTATTAATAAGTTTTATGCAATGACCGTTTGAGATAACGAATTAATAGGAAATGACATATATCAACAATCTGAATGAATGGTAAACATGATATGAATGTCAATGACTTGTGAAAATCGAGGCAAGGTTTCACGAAAATATGGATATGTAAAGAATTTAAAAAATGTAGAAACTTAGTTGACCTAGTTGGAACATGCTCTTCTCCAAGTTTTTCATAATTTATCATGTTGAAAGAATCATATTAGTAAATTTCCACCATGTAGGTAAGCTAGTTAAGAACTCTATAAAAGTCCAAATCTCTAGAATCATATAAAAAATGACGTTGATCATGTAGTTCTCTCTAAAATAGGACTTTCCATTATATTTGATTGCTTGAAAGATAAAATGTACAATAGTATTCATCTAATAACAAACATACATCAGAAATAATATTATTTACATGAAAGTAAACTGACCTCAAGTAATATCTCATTCCAACTATAATATTCCATATACAAACATGAAAAAGGCAAAGCATGCGAAACTAGTCTACAACATAGCAAGTTCCATTTGATTGTAAAACCAATTCAAGCTAATGATATTGAGACAGAAATTCTGATACGAGTTCATATTCTAGAAGTAAATGACTACCAACTTTATCAATGCCGACAAGTCTTCTCTATAGATGACCAATAATCAGGAGGCTTCACCTGAAAAAAAATAAGGAGACACTTATAATTGGGTGAAATGCTTAAGCTCTTTCCTAATTGAAATGAAATTACTATAACAAGATTCTATCGTATAACTTCTTTTCTTTAGGTGAATTGAGCTAGAATACTTAAGCTCTTTCCTAATTGAAATGAAATTACTATATTCTAACAAGAAAACAGTAAATGGAAATACAAGAGCTTATAAAAGAACCTGTCTATCAAAGGCTTCTGCAACAATCGACAGTCTGGGAATCTGACCAAATAAGCAAAATAATGCAAATCTAGATACACTATATAGTTTTATATACTTGTCTTCAATATAAATAAAATGAAATAGTCTATGATTTCAAGCGAGCATAGAGGCTTACTTAACTAATCTAAACAACTAAAATAACTCATTTGTGTTCCAAGTCTACAAAAGGACATAAAGTGAGCTTGTATGTATAGGCAATCAAGAATCATAAATTGATTAATAATTTAAAACTTTATATACTAATATTAAGTCAAGTATGTTTTCAGGTAAATCTATTCTAACTATAATAAAATATTAATCTTATTTCTCAAGAGCAACCCATAACATTAAGGCATGAACATAATCCAACCATTTTGCCAAAGCATAAACAATGAAGTAAGGAAGCATTACACAAAAAATGCCACTGGAATGCATAAATCGTTCGTATACAAAGGCAACCTAGCTAGTATAATAAATTGTTCTACAACCATATATTTTACTGTCTTATAAAAATTATAGTCATCCGTAGATATATTACATAATGATATACATATGCGAACACATCCAAAAGTAGAAACGCAGACCTTTTCCATGCTAACAAAGACAATATGGATACACATCATAATGGTTTTAAAAAACTACAAGACACAAGGAAAAATAATAAACCGAAAATCTATCCTTCAATCCATACTAGTTAAAGGATTTCTACGCACACCAAGTAGTGTTGTTGGTCTCAGAAAGTACTGATTAATATGTGCACCAAGGAAGTTAGGGGCCTCAACGTATGGACTCCGAGACATTTAAAAAAAACTACAACGTTAAAAAATGGGAGAAAAAATAATACAACAATGTATAAAGATCTTAAAAGATGAACAAGATAATGTACCAATGGAGCAAATGTAGGAGAAGATGATTCTTCAAGAGAAGGGCAACTATCTAGCAAATATTATAATTTATCATAAAATAAGTAAGAAGTATACAAAATACAAATAAATCAGAAACAAAATAAACAGCCAAAATGACAGAGCATAGAAACAAAACAAAAAAATTCAGTCATCATCCCCCATGGCCAAACAGAAACAAAAATCCAGCAAAAATGACAAAGAACTCCTGAATCAGAAAAGGAATGAGTATAATATAGGCACCCAGTTGGCGTTTTTCAGTTGATGTAACAACATAAAACATCTCTCTCTTCAAATCTTGACAAAAGCGATACTAACAGAGATCCATCTAAACTAGATTCCACTAGAAACAATGTCAACTGAGCGACCACAGTAAGGTTGCTATACAAAATAAACAAGCTTAACGAAACTAGCTAAACGAAACAAATCTAAACTAGGAAATTTTTTTATGGTATTTTAATGATAAACTAATGGTAACTCATTGACACTACCATAAAAAGTAACTGCAAAATTCAAATATGTATGTGTCGTGTAAAGAAAATAAATATATGCTAACATTTAATCATGGAAACAACTACAATTTACATTTTATCAGCACTGTCTAAAGTATATCAGTGATATACTATAAGTAAATCATAGATTGACTACTTATGAATTAATGATAAAAATCAAAACAACGATGCAAAATAGAACCCTGAAATCAGGTTGGATAAATGCTAAGCCTATTTTAATAATAAGATGATTATCTGATTACCATTGAAGACCTAAACCATTAATTCATAAACCCTAACAAAACTCACCATTCAAGTAAGAATTTTGATAAAAAATAAAAATCATTAGAAAACCCCACAACATAAAACACCTTTCTTCAAATCTTGACAAAAGAGGTCCTAAAAATACTAACAGAACCAAAACTCTGAGTAATTCGATGGCAATATGAGGACCTGGTTTAGGGAGCCGCTGTTAGGACCTATGAAAATATTCATTAAAGAAAAACAACTCAGAGTAACATAGTAGAATATCTTTCTCAGATCATAGTCGGATTCGTTTATGATACACATGATCCCTCTGTTAAGGGCAAGTGTAGAGCATACTTGAATCTCGATAGCCAGAAGTAAACTATTATAAGAGTAAGGTAGCAAGGAGAAGGAGAAGAAGAAGAACTTAGAAAGCCATGAGAGAAAAATACTTGTATATTTTTATTCTGAAAACCTTCTGCCTACAATGAAAGGAAAATCATCCTTATATAGAGATGGAGGGGGCATACAGACAATTAGCAGCTACAGACCTAAACAGTTTAAAGTAACGATAATTATTACAAAAACTAAAAGCAAATAGTCTAAAGTAATTACTTTTACAAATAGTCTAAAGTAATGATTATTACAAAAGACAAAAACTTAAAAGATGACAGCAAAGATAAAGCTAGCATTATTACAACACGACAGAGATTAGTGGGAGACAAGTGGCAACACTATCAATAACTTTTAGAAATAGGCTCACGATCAGACCCTAGGTTGGCATAGTCTTCATCATACGGTGAGTCCTGAAAATATGTGGAGCTGAAGTCATCAAGATCGTGAGGGTCATCTGGTTCAGATGGTGGAACAGGAAGTTGGCTGAGCTCGGGGGAAAAACAATCAGGTTAGAATTGGGTGTCCAGTTGATAGGGATCTTGAAACTCAAATGGATATGGATCTTGAGGGTGAGAAGATGATAAACCAATGAAGATGAATGAATGTTGGTACTCATGTAAAGCCGAGGAGGAAGCTCTAGAGGATGCTTGTGGGCTAGAAGGGAATGGCCCAAGGGAAAAACCATTATAGTCCATGTCGGTGGTGGATTCATTGAGACGTGTTAAGGTTTGACCCAATTGATCCATAAACCTTTTTTCATATTTAGGCCAAGCAGGAGATGACTGCCAGAAATTTACATAGTTACGCATGTACAGGGTTCCATCAACATAATGATCTTGTTCACGGTGGAGAGTGTAGAAACATAAAAAAGTTTGTCTTTGTTTCCGAGGAGCTGTCCATATATTGTATTCGGTGAGAATATTGTGAAGCTGGCTTCGCCAGTATGGCAGTAGAGCAAAAAGATGAAGAAGAGTCACAAGGTGCGTATCGGTATTAGCAACATCACAAATATACTAGTAAATAGGATATGGAGGAAATCCAATGGCACAGTAATGAAGGGCATAAAGAACCCAAAGATACCATAGGAGTTCTTCTAATATGGCACCTTTAATGAGAGGGACTGTGGTATAAAGGATGGCCATATCAAATTGGTTTAGGAAAGGTGTATTTTAGTTTTGATAAGTAACAGATGGAGCCAGTAAAAGAGAGTTTTTGTAGCAACATTGTTGATCATGGTAGGACCATCAAGTTTAGATCTTGGAGGGAAAATGGTAGCAGGCATGCTGATCGGCATAGTGGGATTGGAGTGTAGAGGATCATAAAGAGTAAGAATAAAGAGGGTCTGAGAAGAAGGAAAAGCTAAAGAGGAGCTATCTTTCTGAGGTCGAGAGAGATAATCAGCAATGGTATTCTGATGTCCTTTGAGATGACGAACTGAGAATTTATAGCGTGAGAACCAATCTTTCCAGCTGAGGAGTTATTTATCAGGAAGAATTTTTCCTTTTGGATCAAGCATCTTTGGGAATGACGTATTGTCCATCTCAATAGTAAATTCATATGGGCTGAGATAAAAACTGAATTTTTCAATCCCCTTTTTAACTGCTAGGATCTCTTTATAGGTTGCATGGTAATGTTTCTTAGAGTCTTTAAATTGTCCACTAGCATGCCCACAATAAAAGCGTTTGCCCATATCTTCTTCAATGAGGATGGCCCCCCAATGGTCATCACTGGCATTCGTCTGTAGGATACGCAGTCTTGTGTCAGGAATCTTTAATGGATAAGGATGTTGTGCAAGGTTTTTAAGGGCTTGGATCACCTTAGTCTGGGCAGGGCCCCAAGATGGGAGACTCTTTTTAAGAAGTTTAGACAAATGGCTGGTATAGATGGCTACATGAGGGATGAAATCTCTGAGATAATTAATGATGCCAAGGAACTGTTGGATTTGTTTGACCGTTAAATCAATATTTGGGAATTTGAGCAATTCGATGGGAATTTGAGCAATTCGATGTCAATATGAGGACATGGTTGGAATTGGACATCTTCAAAGATCATACCCATAAATTCAATACATGTAGCACCAATTTCGGCCTTCTTGACGGAGAGCATAATCCCATAATGTTTGATGAAATCAATAAAATGGGATAATAAGAGTTAATGAGAAGGTGAATCTTCAGAAAAGAGTAGAAATGTCATCAATGTAAACTAAGATACTGTGCAAAATGGGCTCAAACATTTGGGTCATGGCCTTTTAGAAAAGAGAGGGTGCGAATTTTAGGCCAAATGGCATTACGGTCCACTGGTACTGGGCATTTGATATACAGAAAACAGTCTTATATCGATCCTCAAGATGAATGCCTAACTGCCAAAACCCAGCTTTAAGGTCAAATTTGGAGAATATCTTGGCCCGTTTGAGATGGACAGATAAAGTATTAGGCTTTGGAAGAGGAAATTTATCATTCTGAAGAAACAGATTGAGAGGCTTGTAGTTGATCACCAATCTATTTTTCCCACGTTTGAGTTCAGATCGTTTTTCGACATAAAATGCCTGACAGGCCCAATCAGATTTTGTAGGCTCAATAAGCCCTTGCTAAAGAAGAGATGCATATTCTTCTCGGGCCAATGCAAGGTCATCGGGATTCATGTAGGTGTGTGTAGCCTTGTGTCTGCCAACCATTAAGCAGCTCTTGAGGGATCTCAAGAGTAACATACTGTTCTGTGGTGGTGGCTTAGAGATCACTCTGGTCAAATTTTATAGTTTGCACAATTTCCTTCACATGAGGTCTGTGAGTAGATATCAGAGTTCAGATACTACGAAGGACTCGATTTAACCGTTGATAGAGGTTGTATGGACTGAGAAGTGGTAATTCTGTTTCCTAAATTCTGACACCTTCAGGGAGATGATGGATTTCAATCAGGTTCTCGATCTTATTTGTAATAGTCGACGCACAAAAGGGGGGAGATCTTGGGGAGATAAGGAAAAGGAAAGACGAATAGGTTCAAGGTTTATGGAGTCACTCATTTTTCTCTAGGGTTCTCCTTACTGTCCTATTTCTTATAATAGATTACCATGGGCTGTAAACGTGGTCTCCAAGCCACCACCGCAGAACAATATGTTACTCTTGAGATCCCTCAAGAGATGCTTAATGGTTGGCAGACACACACCTACATGTTGGTGCTGTCCGACTTGTTCTGTGGTGGTGGCTTGGAGACCACGTTTACAGCCCCCTTCTTCATTCATCCATTATCGTTACTGCTCGAATTGTTCTCCTAGACACCACCTTCACATCCTATATTAATACGTTGATTGGCTCCATTCTCACCACCCTCAGTAATGGTACTTCATTCTGACTATTGCCCCGGACTTTAATATTAAACTTTCAGACCCAACTCTGTCTTAGAGATTGAAAGTTCAAGTCCAGATTGTAGGCGCAGAACAAGACTCCAGAGCTATCATGGCCACCCAGCATCATCAGATCATTTATCGCCTCTAAAATCACTCGTTTGATCTTCATTTTCCCAACTCTACTCAAGATGCCCTTTTTACGGTTTCTGACAGAGCATATGATACACCTATCATCCAGATCCCTCGACATATCTCTAAAGCCAAACTCACGCAACTAATGCCTCTCAAATGGATTAATAACTATGAACGCCCGTTTCATGCCATCCAACGTGATGTTCATACTTCTGCCTCTCCTAAGGTGCACCGACTCCCTGATGGGACCATTAAAATCATCTTTGCCAGACCTGGCACAACAGAGCCTTCTTCCTCCAGACCTGTGTTTTCTGAAAGAATTTTAACCATTACTCCTGCTTACACTCCCTCGCGAAGTTGTCCTCTCATAGCCTGGATTGATCATGAGGCTCAACCCTGTTATGTGTCCCATGTAAATGGACATTTCATCTGGGGTGTTACCTCAGATAGATGCGACCCTGATTGTGATTGTGATGAGCCTTTTTGGGATGAAGTTGATAATAATGATGATGATGACTCATGGTATCAAAAGACTCCTCCAACCCGCAAAAGGCCCAACAAATTATCTTGTCACTATAAGGCATCTCATCATCACCATGACGATAATGATCAAGATGGTTCTTCTAGCAATACCACTCATTGGGTTAGCCTTCAGCCATCCGTATCTTCTCAGCAACTTTCTCTATATGAGTTGCTCCAAGAAACTGGCCATACAGACCTTTTCCCATCCATGCAACCAACATCGGAGCTTCAAATCCATTATGTTCCTAGTATCATTCCCTGCATTGCCATGATGGAATCATACGAACATGATTTTCCACCATTAACCAGACACACCAATTCAATTACGAAAGTGTCCACCAGACCTTTCTCCATTCCTACTGATATCACTCCAACAAGAGAACCTAGGCCTATTCATGTGGCTGAAGAGGTGCTTAATTGGCAGTCCGAAAATGTTGTGTGTCAAAATTGGACTCTCACAAAGATTGATGCTAAACTAGATCAGCTACATCTGCAATCTGACACTCTATCCACTCAAGTCGAGCAGATCTTTGACCAACTTTAGCAGCTTCGGGACATGTTAGCATCTAGAGCTCTGCACTTAGATATGGAATTAAAACACCTGGCCAAAAAAGGTTACATAAGCCCAGACTTCCGAAAAAAAAGAGCAAGAACTCTTACAGATTCAATAAGATATCTACCGGATAGATACAGATATGGCTAAGGAAAAATCTCAAACTCTTTATGATCCATATCCTTCCTATCCCATGAGCAGTCAAACTCCTAGGTATCTCTCTCGTCCCATGCCTTATCCAAAAGCCTTTGACTATAATAATCTACTCAAAATATCTTACCCCATTTTAAGGCAACTCAGACAATCTAGTTCGACAACCGCAGCTCCCCCAATACAACCTGCTCCTCTTTCTTCGATACCTCCTAGTGTTCAGATCCATCCCACTCCCCTGGCCTCAACGTCTTATACGATGAAACCCTATGTTCTTCCAGACCGACCTCCTCCTCAATCTTTTTTGATCAGGCTCATCTGGACCCTGATCAGAAAATCCAGACGTTACAAAATCTCTCCAGTTCAGTTTCAAAAACTGATACTTCCAGCACTGAGGATACCTCTAGTCTTCCTTCTGAGGCATGCTAAATTAATATTTCTATTATTGCCATGGTCCAACCTGGTGATATCGACGATGAAGAAGCCTCTGTAGATGATCTTCCTCCTAAAATTCATTCCCAAGACTCGAGGAACATATATAAACCAACAACTGGCCCCTGATTTACTTTTGATGATCTTCCTTCAAATACATGGCGTGATCGTCTTCATGAATTTGAGACTTGGATTGACTTACAACTGTCTAAACCAGATGTGGCCCTCGAAGATGTCCTCTCTGAGTTTTTATCTCGATTCACAGGGACTCTATGAGAATGGTTTCAAAGCCTTAGTCCTTATCAAAGGATGATTGCAGCTCATAGCCCTGATTCTGACACTCTTTTGGGAATGTTACATAAAAAATTCATTGGGGATTTCCAACTCATTGACAAACGGAGTCGTCAAGACTTTTTTGAAATGAAATGTTGTTCGTTGGAACGCCATGATTTACAAAAACATTTCCAACGTATGTCCAACAAGTATTATATGTTGAATGGAGCTAATGATGTCAACCTCCGGCACGCGTTCATTGCCTTTCTCCCTGAAGAATTGCAACCTGAACTACATCAGACCATTAATGCCCTTTGCCATGATATGACGGACATTTCCTTTGGTGAAATCTATCAACTTGCATTGGTCACCCTTGATAAACTATGTGAACAACAAAAGGTTTTTAAGGGGATGCTCAAAGGGGAATCTAAATTGCAATCAGCGTGTACCAAATCCTATCTCAAAGTTAAATTCCATGCCCAAAAGGATTGTTCATGTTCAAAGGATCACAGACGGGACAAACGAGAAAACACCTTTTCAGACGTCATTCTCGTACCAAGACTTTTCTTCGATATTTTAAGAAAAGACATCCTTCTTCCCGCAAGTCAGATAAATGTTACATCTGTGGTCAAAAAGGACATTTTGCAAAAAATTGTCCTCATAAAACCAAAAGAGATATTCAGATGCTGCAAAATTTACAAATAGTGTTTCTCCTCCGAGACGATGAAGATATTGAATCTGCTGTGGAAGAACAAGCTAACCGCAATGAGGACACCCTATATGTCTTACCATACTCCTCCGACACGGCCAACTGTTCATCTGAGTTCGCCACCTCCTCAGAATCTGACACATCGGATAATGCTACTCCCATCCTTTGCTTGGGATCTCTTGGGGTCTTACATGACCCTCCCAAAGAGAAGGTTGTATACATCAAACCACATATTGAAATCAAGCTTCTTGCTGACAAATTTGCAAAAGTTGTTCCAGCCATTGAGTTTTTAGATACTGGTTCATGCAGAACAGTCATGAAACTATGCCTTCTACCTTCTGAAGAGTGGATTCCTTATAATCACTATTTCTTTACTACTAATGGTAGTTTATTAAAAAATGAGTGGATTACAAAGAGACGTATTGGTCTTCAATTCTTCCTAGACTGCATTCTCTAGATTAAGGTGTTAGGCAGTGATATTCCAGGCAAATGCATCTTAATTGGTTTTGATACTTTCTCCCGCACTAAGAAACTCCAAATTTTATCCACTCGGATCCAGTATAAAAGTTTCTTCCGTGCTTATACCCCTATTACCAGTCTCCTTGAGCTCCAACAAGTTCCTCATGCTTATACCTATCTCCGTGACCACCTTACTGTGCTGATAGGCATGACCAGTTTTCCCATGCTTTCCCTCTCTGGAAAAAGTCCTGCCTTCTTTATTCGTCTTCCTTTCAAACACAATGAAGACCTCAATCCTACCAAGGAAAATCATTCCGACATGAATCCCTATGACCTTGCGTTTGCCCGAGAAGAATGCGCACCTCTTCTTCAGCAAGGGCTTATTGAGCCCACGAAATCTGATTGGGCCTGTCAGGCCTTTTATGTCAAATAACGAGCTGAACGTAGACGTGGGAAAAAGAGATTAGTGATAAACTACAAGCCTCTCAACCTGTTTCTCCAAGATGATAAGTTTCCTCTTCCAAAGCCCAATACTTTATCTGTCCATCTCAAACGGGCCAAGATATTCTCCAAATTTGACCTTAAAGCTGGGTTTTGGTAGTTACGCATTCATCCTGAGGACCGGTATAAGACTGCTTTCTGTATACCAAATGCCCAGTACCAGTGGACCGTAATGCCATTTGGCCTAAAAGTCACACCCTCTATTTTCCAAAAGGCCATGACTCAAATGTTTGAGCCCATTTTGCACAGTGCCTTGGTTTACATTGATGACATTCTACTTTTTTTCGAAGATTCGCCTTCTCATCAACTCTTATTATCCTAGTTTATTGATCTCATCAAACATTATGGGATTATGCTCTCTGCCAAGAATGCCGAAATTGGTTCTACCCGTATTGAATTTATGGGTATGATATTTGAAGATGGCTAATTCCAACCAGGTCCTCATATTGCCATCGAATTGCTCAAATTCCTAAATACTGATCTAACGGTCAAACAAATCCAACAATTCTTTGGCATCATTAATTATCTCAGAGATTTCATCCCTCATGTAGCCACATATACCAGCCATTTGTCTAAACTTCTCAAAAAGAGTCCCCCATCTTGGGGCCCTGCCCATTTTAAGGCGATCCAAACCCTTAAAAACCTTGCCCAACATCCTTATCCATTAAAGATTCCTGATACAGGATTGCGTATCCTACAGACGGATGCCAGTGATGACCATTAGCGGCCATCCTCATTGAAGAAGATAAGGGCAAACGTTTTTATTGTGGGCATGCTAGTGGACAGTTTAAAAACTCTGAGAAGCATTATCATGCAACCTATAAGGAGATTCTAGCAGTTAAAAAGGGGATTGAAAAATTCAGTTTTTATCTCAGCCCGTATGAATTTACTGTCGAGATGGACAATACGTCATTCTCAAAGATGCTTGATCCAAAAGGGAAAATTCTTCCCGATAAACAACTCCTCAGGTGGAAAGATTGGTTCTCACACTATAAATTCTCAGTTCGTCATCTCAAAGGACATCAGAATACCATTGCTGATTATCTCTCTCGACCTCAGAAAGACACCTCCTCTTTAGCTTTTCCTTCTTCTCAGACCCCTTTATTCTTACTCTTTCTGATCCTCAACACTCCAATCCCACTATGCCGATCAGCATGCCTACTACCATTTTCCCTCTAGGATCTAAACCTGATGGTCCAACCATGATCAACAATCTTGCTGCAAAAACTTTCTTTTACTAGATCCATCTGTTACTTGTAAAAACTCAAATACACCATTTCCCATACCATTTTGATATGGCCATCCCTTATACCACAGTCCCTCTCATTAAAAGTGTCATATAAGAAGAACTCATCTGGTATCTTTGGGCTCCTGCCCTTCATTACTGTGCCATCAGATTTCCTCCATATCCTATTTACCAGTATATTTGTAATGCTGTTAATACCCATACGCACCTTGTGACTTTTCTTCAACTTTTTGCTCCACTGTCATACTGGCGAAGCCAGCTTCACAATATTCTCACCGAATACAATATATGGACTGCTCCTCGGAAACAGAGACAGACTTTTTTCTGTTTCTACACTCTCCACCGTGAACAAGATCATTATGTTGGTGGAACCCTGTACATGCGTAACTATGTTAATTTCTGGCAGTCCTCTCCTGCTTGGCCCAAATATGAAAAACGGTTCATGGATCAATTGGGTCGAACCTTAACACGTCTCAATGAATCCACCACTGACATGGACTATAATGGTTTTCCCATTGGGTCATTCATTTCTAGCCCACAAGCATCCTCTAGAGCTTCCTCCTCGGCTTTACATGAGTGCCAATGCTCATTCATCTTCAGTGGTTTGTTGTCTTCTCACCCTCAAGATTCATATCCATTTGAGTCTCAAGATCTCTATCAGCTGGACACCCAATTCTAGCCTGACTATTTTTCCCCCGAGCTCAGCCAACTTCCTGTTCCACCATCTGAACCAGATGACCCTCACGATCTTGATGACTTCAGCTCCACATATTTTCAGGACTCACCGTATGATGAAGACTATGCCAACCTAGGGTCTGATCGTGAGCCTATTTCTAAAAGTTATTGATAGTGTTGCCACTTGTCTCCCACTAATCTCTGTCGTGTTGTAATAATGCTAGCTTTATCTTTGATGTCATCTTTTAAGTTTTTGTCTTTTGTAATAATCGTTACTTTAGACTATTTGTAAAAGTAATTACTTTAGACTATTTGCTTTTAGTTTTTGTTTTTTTTTTTGTAATAATTATCGTTACTTTAAACTGTTTAGGTCTGTAGCTTCTAATTGTCTGTATTCCCCCTCTATCTCTATATAAGGAGGATTTTCCTTTCATTGTAGGCAGAAGGTTTTCAGAATAAAAATATACAAATATTTTTCTCTCATGGCTTTCTAAGTTTTTCTTCTTCTCCTTGCTATCTTACTCTTATAATAGTTTACTTCTGGCTGTCGAGATTCAAGTATGCTCTACACTTGCCCTTATTAGAGGGATCCTGTGTATCAGAAAAAAATGAGACTATGATCTGAGAAAGATATTCTACTATGCTACTCTGAGTTGTTTTTCTTTAATGAATATTTTCATAGGTCCTAACAGCAGCTCCCTAAAAGGATGGTTAAGCCTTACCTGGATATTGAAATTATGTATTAGACTGATCAGCTGAGAATCGTTATAGCTGAATACCCTACTTGCTCTAAAATTTGTTACAGTAAAACATATTTTTTGGGTTCTTCCGGCTATGAATTAGTTGTATATGAAAAAATTCATAGACAATGAAGCTAGAAAACGTATTAAAGATGTGTTTGTTAGTGTTTATGACTAGAAATACTTCTATACATTGAAATGATATCTTAATTCATAATTTATGTCATACGTGTTTTTAAGTACTTGTATATATTTTAAAACATATTCATGTGCATTCAGAGATATTTTAGAAAACACCAAAATGTGTTTATTATAGAACCACTCCCACATACTAAAACATGTTTCAACAACGCTTGAAAAGTACTTGTGATTCAGAATATCATTTTTTAATGCATTAAAATGTTTTTCGATTAAAAACTCTCAAACTTACCCAAGGGTGTGTTTGTTAGTGTTTATGATTTAAAAATATTTTTATACATTGAAATAACGTATTTCATGTTTTATTTATATATATATATATATATATATATATCTAATAAGCACTTATATATATTTTAAAACATATTCATGTGCATGAAGAAATATTTTAGACAACACTAGAGTTATATGTTTCTTGTAGAAGTGCTTCTACATACTAAAATTTGTTTCAAAAAATAACTTTTATCAAAGTACATGTAATTTAAAGCAATATTTTTACGGACCACTCCCAAACTCACCAAGACATAAGAACTCATTCTACCCAGGGTTACAACTTATTCATAATAATAGCTTATTAGAGGATGGAATTTTAGGGGAAAGAGATGAGTAAAATGAAGATAAGCCTGTATAAACTATGCCTATAATAACAAAGGGGGGCTCATTTTGAAGATCCTAATAAGGTTTTAATCATGTAGAAATGTCTTTGCCAAAGAGTCCAGTTATTCCTTTCCCAGGGTCACTTTGTTTCACTATTGACTCTCCCACCAAAACCTGCAAAATGAACATTACCACCCAGATTATAACTTAGCCAATTTACTCAGTATATTTATAGCAAATTTACACTTCATTGAGATTAAACTTTCTCTTTAAGTGAACACATAAGTATAGTTCTGCAGAAAGGATACTCTGCAACTGAAGAATTCTACTTCTAAGTGATAGATAGTTAACCAGAAAGGGTATGACTTACTGCTTTGACACCAGCTTCTTGAACATAAGATATATCATCAGGTGTGAATAGCCCAGATTCCCCAACTACCTGAAGATTTAATGCAGTAGCAGAAGACGATGCAGTAGCAGAAGATGATAAAGAAGCAGAATGAGTTTTTTTTTTCATTCTGAAAATTAAGGCAGAGAGAAGAAGAGGAAAGGGTACTGTATACAAGAAGTAAAATGGTTTTCTCAGGTCATGAAACTAGCCGCTTACCATTATGTCTTTTTCACGGATCTTTTGGCCGCGTGCTCCTTCAAGAAGCTTTTTCGTATTGCTGATATCAACCTCAAATGTTTCTGCAGCCAAAGTAAAAGTAATTTCTCCAGGTTACTTTAACTATACCTTCAGGATTCAGGATTATGCATCATCTTCCACACATAAATCAAGTATGCAAGTATGATATTTATCGCGTAACAGCTAAAATAAAACAGGGATGTTTAGAGGAATTTAAAAAACAATTACCAAGATTCCGATTGTTGATGCCGATAAGCTCAATGCCCTCTATTCCAAGAACACGATCCATTTCCCTCTCATCGTGCACCTAATGATAAAAAAGTAGGTGCAATCAATTATCCAACTAATTAAAAAATTATGGTTTCCCAATTGAAAGTGTTAAATTGCAAGTTGTCTCAAAAGCTGATCATGCTGAGGCAAATTTATATATTTGACCTAACACGCGGACAATTAACTTTAAATGGGAAGAAGGTATATTGTTGACCTCTCGCTCTGATATCACGCTGAATTGCCAGTTATACAAAAAGCTTAACCTGTTGGATTAAGTCGAATTTATATCTTTGAATTAGTTCCTTAACTGAAAGTTGCATACCTCAACCAGTGCCGTGAGGCCAAGCATCTTGCAGATCTTAGCCATGTATTTGATGTCAAGATCAGGCAAGACAGCAGCAATCAAAAGAATAGCATCTGCACCTTTTGTTCGAGCATAATAAATTTGCCATGCCTCTACCACAAACTCTTTGCACAACAGAGGGCACTGCATATCTCACCATCAGCATATCATCAAAATTTAAATAGCACTACCTCAGACTCAATGAAGAAACAGGAAAGAAAACATAAAAAGAATAACCTTTACTCCTGCATTCCTTATCTTCTCCAGATTTTCAAAACTTCCCTATTAAAGAGCAAGTTATACTGAATTTAGCAAAATATCATAGCTTCCTAAAAGAATCCAACACTTCAAATCAAATAAAATTTGAGATAAGAGAGCCAGAGAGGGTGTAAATGATCTTTTCACCTGAAAGTACTTTTCATCTGTTAGAACGCTAAGACATGCCGCCCCGCCTTTCTCATAAGCTTGGGCGATTTCAACCTATCATAAAATTTTCAAGCAAGGAAGAAAAGAATTCATTTTTGTGGAAGGGAACATATTGTAACAAACAAATTTAATTGGAGAGGGACTGATTCAATGCTTCTTGATCATTCGAGTGAAAAGAAGAAGCACATCAGATACATTCACCATACACCTGAATATGAGGAATCAATCGGCCCTTTCCTATCAGTAAAAGAGTAACTTTTACTGTACTATTGACACAAAAAAAAACCCCAAAGGGGATGTACCACGCTAGTTGCTAGATTCTACGTATAAAGAAAAACAAGGGATCTGCGCAGGTTCTTTTCAGAAACATAAGCAGGGAACAGACAACCTAGTCACAATAGAAAAGTTCTAGAGAACAAAAGACAGCCTTTACAGAAAGAATTCTCTAATCCATCAGAAATCCTAACTGAAGCACTATGTTTTAGTGACTTACTGGATCAAATTTCTCCCTTAATACCCCTCTGCTGGGAGAAGCCTTTTTCACTTCAGCTATCAAACCAGGCAGTTGAGTTCTTTGATAGGCTGCCTTAAGAGCTCCAAGGAAATCTCTAGCAGGTGGAGCTTTGTCAAGATCCTTCTTCAGTGATCCGAGAGGCTTTCTTTCTTTCAACTGAAAAGCAATAGATATTAGAGTTCTTATAAAGGGAGTTGATTAAGGTTGAAAAACTATTACATATTACACTCCAAGCTCATAATTTTACTTGTGCAACTTCCTTATCCTTGTTCCATACAATCTCCTCTAAAATATTGCGAGGAGTGTTCCCTTCGTTCTGCAGCCGAAACTCGAAGGGCCCTACATAATGCAATGGAGGCCCTGAAGGTGGCCTCCTCCTAATTCTTATGCCCTGGCTTGCAGCGACTTCATCCTGGAACATTCCCACTTCCCATTCCTTTATTTTCAGAGTACTTTCTTCGGATTCTATCTAAAATAATAATCAAAACTTCAATTAGTCTATCAGAATCCAAACTACAAGGTTGCTCTTATAAAAAATTCAAATTAAAAGCGTGTGGGACGTGGTAAATTCAACCTGTTGGGCTCGAACAGTGATGGAAGAAGAAGAATGAGAAGAAGAAGAAGAAAGGAAGACTAAATTCTTTGAAGAAGCGTCCATTGTGGACCCAGGGCTCCACCTTCTGGTTGAGATTTTGGGTCTTTGAGAATGAAAAGAGACCTTTGGAATGGTCCGCATGGAAGCCAGCCCCTCCATTACTCTCGTGATTAAGTTTCAGAGAAACCCAAGATTTCTTCTCTTTTATGGGTGGTACGCAATCTTAGCGGTGGCTGCAGGATGAAGACGCTGGCGGGGAAAGATCAGGAGTGGTCGAGTGTACTATGTCTATTCGCACAAAGATCAGGGTAACCCTGACAGGGTTGATGAGTTTAGGAAATAGATCACTCCTGGTCCAGTTAGAGGGGTTATGTAAGGCCGATGTTTGTAGTCATTGATTTAGATTTTACGGTTCAGATCAATTAAATATTGATGTGATCTGTTTCTTGTTTGTTATTTTTTAATTTGATATACCTCGTTGAGATCTAATCAACAGTTGAACAAGACATTCTCCTGTGTAGACAAATAGTAGAGGATCAACTATCCGTGGTTTCTATTGGCTTGCGGCCTACCTAAGGCCTTCGCTTAGGAGGTGGATTCTTTCTAGTTCTTGGACAATTTAAACTATCAGTTTACCTTTCTACTATCCAGGTCAATTTTGTAAAGTTATATTTAATTTTTCTCATGAAGTTTATCTATTTGGGTTATTGAGATTTGAGTTTATCACGATGAGTTAGTACAAGTGATTAGTAAGTATAAGTTGGAATAAACCTAGTGAACCCAAAGTTTATGGAAGCATTTTCTACCTTGACTCTTACAATCATAAGCGATGTGGACAGCGAACGTGACATCATAAATTTATAATCTTATTTCAATTAAGAAAGCGTATCATAAAAAATTGAGGTAAAACACAAAACTTTCCTATATGCCCAACCACCACGTCAATTGTATGAGTCATTTCAGACACGACTGGAGAAAGATGTAACGATTCCAAAATATAATAGTTCTAAACTATATCATTTTGGATTTTTACAAATCAAATATTATATACATAAAATAATAAATTTACACGAAAGAGATTGTAAATACGAATAATCGAATATTTGGCGTAAAAGATGTATATTTGTAAATTAACTTTAATATCTTGATATTTTAACTTCAATATATCATTAAGGGTTCATTTGATTCATACAATCTAAAATAATCATCACAATTGAATTGGTGTCAATTCAGTTTGTGAATTGAATTGATAACAAAATATGATTATCATTTTTTGTTGTACACGGTAATCTTTGAAGTGACATATCACAATTTAAGATCGATATGTTTGATGTAAGTTAAAATTTGTTATAAATGATAAGAAATTATATAAACGGTCTTTTAGTTTAATTAAGCCAAAAGTATTTTGTGGAACATTTTCAACATTAATTTTAACCATGTTTGAATTAATATTTAAGTAATAATGCTAGACTAAACTTTAATAAATTTAATTTAACTTAAACTTATAGAATTTATTATATAATTCAAATCATGTTATGTTATTCTCATAATAACAAAAGTATTTTATTTTGTCATTATTGACGGCTAAATCTCAAAGGCGAGATTAGGCCAGCAATGTGTCTGCTCCACTTCTCTCATCCACACCTGCAATGGGTGAAGATAAAGTAGGAGATCAATATAAGAGCGGGGGTGATCTTATTTCTACCCCTCTGAAGCTTAAGTCAATAAATGGATGAATGAGAGTATAGAGTAGAGAATTAGATGAAAGTTGTTACTTACCTCTTAAAGTTAAATTACTAGAATATTTATAATGAGAAGCTGACCTTGAGGCTGGGTTGGACTTGGTGAGGCAATAGGTTTCTCCTTCAATGAGGTGTCTCCTCGAACCAACCCGCAGCTTAAGGCTTCTCTAGTTGGCTAGGTGGAGTACGAGGTAACATGTGATGACCTCAAGTGTCAGGACAGTCTGTCCTTGTATCCCTCAATGTACCTCATCGACCTCCATTGGACATGCCATATTAAATGCCTATGATGACACCATGCTAGGCACATGTGACTAACTCATTGGGTAGTGAGCTTCATACTTTCTCACATACCCTCACTTCTGATTGGTATAGGCGTATTAATGTGGTTGGTGACACACTGTGACGTCGACAAGATTCACGCCATGACTAATCCTGGATTGCCACGGTGAAGTTTATTTAGTGTTGGGATCCCTTCTTTTAAGGGACTTCTGTGGACTTGGGCGTTTCTAGTGACATACTTTGGCCTAAGTCTTAGATATTGATGAAGCATTTCCTTCACTAGAGTGATATCTGCTAGTGAGTCCCTCTAGCTTCGGGTTAAGTGCTTATCTTCTCACTATCGAGACCTCTTCCTTTGTGTGTGCGCCGCTGGCGTTCACTGGGCCTGACATAGCTATCCATACTTATGGCTCGACCCCTTTTGGCTTTATCAAATGGGGCCTCGGTACTATGCCAAGGCCTTTGCTTCTTGAGTGCCTCAGCAAAGTGTCGAGGCCTCTTCCTTTGAGAGCCTCACCAAAGTGCCAAGGCTTCTATCCTTGAGAGCCTCAGCACTTTTCTGAGGCTTCTATCTTTGCCGAGGCCTCGTACTGGGTGCCTCATCCTAAAATATTTAGGTACCTCATCCTCGACTCCAAGGAGGACCTCATCCTTGGATGGTCTTTTATGCATGCCCAAAAAATGGGTATGACAGTTGTCCCTAGCTTCCAAGTATGAAGTGTGCTGAAGACTTTGGAAGTTATCATGAAAAAATTTGTGTTGATTTTCTTTTTGCTAATTTTATTCCCTTCCTTGTTTAGTAAGAGCTTTTCAGAGGCTTCTCTATTTTCAATGGTACATGTGAGACATAGTTGGAGCTCGATTTGAAGTTGAATACACAGTCATTTTTACTTCAAATTTGTGTTGAAGAGCACAAAGTAAGTAGGGTTTCAGCCAAGCTATATGCTTTGAGTTATCTTCGACGGGGTCTCGAATAGCTTGAAGTAAGTAGGGCTGCTAGGTTACACCTGATGCGAGTCATTGGGGTGCGACTTCCGTTATTTATTATGGGGTTCGAATGAGTTCCATACTTTGATTGACTTCGACCAGGTGTTGAAGAGCCCAAAGTATGTAGGGATGCTAGGTTGTGGCCGAGGCGAGTCACTAGTGTGTGACTTTCACAAATTCCGTGGGGTTCAATCGAGTTCCATTTCGACTGGGTGTCGAAGAGCCTAAAGTAAGTAAGGCTGCTAGGTTGCAGCCGAGGCGAGCCACTAGGATGCGACTTACACCAATTGCCGCGGGGTTCGACCGAGTTTTATACTTTGAGATCACTTCAACTGAGTGTCGAAGAGCCTAAAGTAAGTATGTGTTTTTGGAGACTCACGAGTTAATAAAATAATTTATTGTAGAAAATTAAATCCTTCATCAAACATTTAGTTACGTAAAAGGTCTTACTTAATAAAACATTCAAGAACCAAAGAGTACATGTTTTGGAGTCTCACGAGTTAATTAAAATAAAACTCAACATCAAGTAAATAATTTCTAAGACTTTTAAATAAGATTCAATGACTCTCGTCCGTTGCTAGAGACTCTAGACCTCTTCGACAATAAACTCATCATCATTGTATCATCATCTGAAAATTTATAATAAAATTGAGTGAGTATATAAAAATATACCCAGTAAGTAAAATATCACATATGTAAGACAGAGCAACATTTACAGTCACATACGAAACGTATCACATGCATAACTTTCAGATATTTCTTATAAAATTCGCTGGTCAATTTTCATTAGAGTTCGCCACCACACCCAGAATAGAGATTACCCATCGATAATTGCTGGTTTGTGAGGTAAGTACAAGTGACCTTCCTCATAAGTATCAATCCGCACCTTCAATGAGGTGGAACCAATGGCATAATGCCTTCCCAAGAAACTAACTAGAGCATATAACAGAGATCTTTCCTGAAGGATAAAGCAAACATAGTAGAATGGTGGGCACGTGAGTCTAATGGCACATGACTATTTTATTTCATGCATTCATTTAACATTTTTCTTATCTTATAACGTATATTAAATTATCAAATGTATAGCCTAACATAACACATCAACGCCATAATTTAACAATATTATGAAGAAAGAAAACATCATAGTACACTATACATCACAGAACAGAAACATAGTTCCATTATAAATTTTCAGACATACAATACAAACAATTACATATGAGAATTTCACTTACTTGATCTCCCGTTAAAGGAAACTATGAAAGTAAACTCCTAAACCAAAAGCACTACATATATTTAGTACAAAACGGTAACCCTTAAACCGAAACTAACACTACACGTTGTCTCAGTAAGAACCGACGCAACTTAGACTAGAATTTCCTAAAAATAATAAAATTCTTACAGGATGACCTCAAATATACAAGGGTTTCACAAATTAAATTTCATAAAATTCTGATGTCGTTTAAGTGTGAAAACTTGAAAATTAATTCATTATAGAAAATTGTTTTTCTCCAGGTAGAACAGTAACGTTCAAAAATATATTTCAGTAAACAAACCTCATCAAACAATTCTGAAACTTTACAGAATTACTAAATATACGTATAAAATGATACTGTAAATTTTTTAGATCAAATCGAGTACCGGACAAACCTTAAAAGATTATATAAAATTGCAAAGATCCAATTTTGAATTAAGTTCTCTACATTACATGCGTGAACATGTTAAAAATGTACCATCAACATTTCAGACTCAAACTCCTTCCTTAGGGTTTTAAAACATGAAGTCAATTTAACAGTGTACAGAAAAAAATTGAAAATCTCAATTTTCATGAAAAAAATCATATTTTTTAGCGAAAACGTTTCTTTCTTATTGAAAATGATTCATGGGACATGTATGAACATAACACGTATGTTAAAACTCAGAATTATTCAGAACTAAAAATAAAACGTGTGGAACAAAACTAAATTAATTGTTTTGAAAGAAAAACAATGGTAACAGGGGTTTATAAAAAATGCGTGACTTTTCCCCCAAACTGGGTCGATCAAAGCTTCTCCCTTCAAGTAACTAGGGTTTTAAAGAGAAGAGGAAGAGAAAAATTTCGTGCTATGGAGAGAGGGAAGAAATAGGGTTGAAAGGGAATACTTCAAGGAATCAAATTTCGAGTAAAAAAACTGAATATAATTTAGAAGAAAAAACATCCAAAGATGATGATTCTTACCTTTCGCTTGTTTGACTCAGTAGGAGCTTGATTCATATTTTTTTAAAACTCAAGAAGACTAAGATAAAAGAACAAAAACTTGTTGATTGTAAGGGAAAACATGATTTGTGAGTGGTAAAGCCAAGGAGATCTTATAGTTTGGTAAAATCTTGGAAAGGTAAAACAAGAGATTGTGAATGTGGAGGGGTCGATTATCCTAAAAGAAACAAAGAAGACTAAATTTGATCCCCACTCATAGAAGTGGTTTTGACTCTAGTAATGTTGGAATATACTTTGGACATACTTGTTTATATCTACATAAACCTTTTAACAAGACCCATACATTTCCATAACGCCAGCCATATAATAATATGTAGTCGTATAAAGTGCATATACTATAGGTTATTTAAACAAAGAAATTGATGAATGCAATTACTATAGAACAAAACATTCTTAATAATAGCTAGTGAACTAACCAGAAAAATCAGGTCTTACACGTCGGGTCACATAAGGTGGCTTATGTGAGGGTTCATCTTAGGGTCACCAACAAGGATATGCCTCAGGTCACATAACGTGGCTTATGTGAGGCTGATCTGCGATCAACAATGAAGATAGGCCTCATATCACCTAAGATGGCTTAGGTGAGGTTGATCTGAGGCCACCAGCGAAGATAGGCTTCGGGTCACCAGGCGAGGTTGATCTGGGGTCACTAGAGAAGATAGGCCTCTGGTCACCTAAGATGGCTTAGGTGAGGTTGATCTGGGGCCACCTGCGAGATGGGCCTCGGGTCATCTAAGATGGCTTATGTGAGTTTGATCTGGGGCCACTTACGAGGTTGAGCATCGGGTCACCTAAGGTGGCTTAGATGAGGCTACGCTTGGAATCATCAACAAGGATGAGCCTTGGGGTCACCGGAGAACATGAGCCTTGGATCACATAAGGTGGATTATGTGCGGCTGAGCTTTGGGTCATCGATGAGGATGATCCTTGGGTCACCTAAGGTGGCTTAGGTGAGGTTGATCCTGGGGTCACCAGCAAGGATGATCCTTAGGTCACCTAAGGTGGCTTAGGTGAAGCTAATCTTGGGGTCACCGACGAGGATGATCCTTGGTTCACCTGATGTGGCCTAGGTGAGGGTGGTCCCATGGTCACCATTGATGATCTTGTGGTCCCTTCTAATGAAATTTGGCTAGGGTAAGCCTGAGATCATCTCAAAAGATTTCTATGAGGTTGAGCTTCCGGTCACCTATGAAAATTATAAAACGTTGTCTTTCTCAAAATTATTTGGTGGAATGTTTCCATATTTTATTCCTCTCGTACTATTTTTTTAAGTTCATCTGAATCATATTACTTTGTGATGGCCATTCTACTAGTTGACCCCAGTTTGATGCAACCAAGTTTTTGGCAAGTCAAACTGAATACAAGATAGGTGACCCAAAGATACTTGATGAGATCTTTGGAGAATGAGCTTAGGTTCCTCGGTGCCTTCTGTAGATGAACTTCGGGTTTCCTCGGATGGCGTCAAAGGATGAGTCTCTGCCCATCCTCGATGACTTCAGGAATGATGAGTAAATGGGTTACTTTACTTCACCTAAGCAAGATTGGGCATAGAGGGTCCTCTCATGTGTCCAATGCAAGGTTAAGCCTAGGGTTATCCCTTGTAACTTCAGAAAGATTCATGGTCACCGCCTGCCTTTCAAAGCAAGTAGTCCTCTCCTATGGGCAGATCACAAAGTTTATCTCATCCATCATTGTTGTAAGGGCTATGTCATCGATGTATCTGTCTACTTTCAGGGACTCCACATTAAACCTAATGACATATTCACATAGGTTCTCGTCCCTCTGCTGCCCGATGATGAGGAGATGAGTGACAGGCTTTCTTTGGTCTCTTCCTCCCAGAAATTGGTGGATGAAAATTTTACAGAGCTCACTGAATGATGAGATAGAGCCTGGTTTTAGTTGCCGATACCAAGTGCAAGCTGAGGATGAAAGTGTAAGCGGGAATGCTTTACACACGATAGCCCCTAAGGTACCTTGAAGCTCCATCCAAGTCCTGAATGTCTCCAAATGTTCAGTAAGGTGCCTAGTGCCTTCATATGGTATGATCGGCAGCATTTTGAATAGTGGGGGCATCTCATCACGCACGAGCTCTTCTGTGAAATGGCGGTTCTGCATGCTGAAGAAGGGCCTCAGCCGAATAGGGAACCTCGTTATCTTAGACACACCTTATATCACCTATTTACGCTCAGAGCTATTTGATCTCCGCGCTTAGCCTCATATCACTATCCATCGTACCTCGGTTTGCACCCTTCTTTTCTCATTGAGCACCGTGCACAGATCCTCTAGGTTGTTATAATGTGCCACCGGTGATCCGTCTGACACTTATCCCTTTGGTTCATGCTCGTTGTTCCACCTCCTCTTCTATGTCTTCCTCTAGGTCATGGTTCCCAACAAGAGGGGCCTGGGGTTGATGGTTGAAGGTGTTGGGGGTTATGCCCTCAAAGCATGTGTGTTGATATTTTGATATGAAATTTAAAAAAGATTACATTTTTCTTATAATTTTTATTTCAAACTATCGTTGAATAATTTATATAAATATATGAAAATTTTATATTCTTTAATAAGACTATGATCTTGTATTAGTACGAGAGGATTAAGATCATAGATAATGAATAAAATTATCAGCAACATAGTAAAGTGTGGAATCTTTAATGAATGGTTGCTAGTACGGTTCACTAAGCATTATGAATGTGTGTGATCTAGATCGAGATAATTGATGTGGATATATATCTTAGTGAATGTACTTCATATAATAAGATTATATATGATAGGATCGATGTGAAATAATATCTTTATTAACGTGTCGTTTATCATAAAAATTTAATACACATCAATTCGATGATCATATATAGATCAGTATAAATCCTAAGTAGTCATGAACTCATATGCATGTCTACTAGATCTTTTGATTCACTCGTTAAGGTCTATTTGTTAATCAGGCTAGTGACTTTGTTTTGGAGATTCAGTGATGTGGATGGCTGGGGACATGATCTTACAAGATCTGGATTCTAAGCTTTCCTAACAAATTGTATATTGGTTCTCTTAAGTGTTAATTATGCAACTGAATGGTTATTGAGCTCAAATTTATAATAAGATTATAAATTAACCATTCATTAGTGGATTAATGGTATTTAAGAATCAATAGGTAATTAGAAGGGTAAAACGATAATTTTGATCAGTTCTAATTGAAGAACCAATAATTGGAGGACAGAACTACATAAAATGATTATATCAGTGGACTACATGAGAATACTCTAGAAATATATTCTATAATCTCTAAGAGTGTATTTCTATATTTATAGCAGAGTAATAATATAATTGATAAATAAGATTATTTAATTAAAGAGTTTAATAAATAATCTGATTTATTGAAGCTTAAGATTATAGGTTTATAGTCTCGAAGTCACATCTATACTACGTTGTCCAGAGTGTGAATATTTCAGGACGTGAAAAAATGACTGACTTACAAAAGAAATTTTTATTCTGGGGCAAATACATAATTATGTGTGATTAATTAAATTATATATATATGTATATATTTAAATATAATTTTCAGAAATTATATATATAAATAATTATCGATTTTTTAATTATCGGTAAGTGAGACAGAATATCTAATTGTGAAGTTAGATAATTAAATTATTATTAGATAATAATTTAAATCAAATAAATCTGTTATTTGTGAAATAACAGATGAGTTAGTTGATATGGATAATTAGATATGTTAATTTTGAATTTACTAATATCTAGATAATTATCTGATTAAAATAAATATTTTAATTCGCAGTAATTGCCACGTTTCAATCACTAAGAGGGTATCAAATATTGACATGGACTATTGTTGTACCACGTGGCACTACAGTATTGAGTGTGCAACACTGTAGTGTCATGCGGCATTGTAGTTGTGCAAAATTGCAGTGGGTCCCACTATAATTGATAACTTTATAATAAAATATTTTTTCAGTTTATCTCTAAAAATATGATACGTCATTATCTAGAATATATACAGATATTATTCTAATAGTCTTTGTTGTTGAACAAAGAAGAGGTGGGAATCAGTTGATCAGATCATCAGTTCGTCAATCAAGAGTTGATTTGAGAACACGATTGGTGTCAGAGAGATTTTCCTCTGTGATTAAACGTTAATCAAATCTCTAAAAAACTAATCATCAGGTTCTTTTAGAGAATCGTCTCACTAAAGTCTTTTTCAGTAAATCTCTAGATCCCATGTGTTGAGAACATCTAAAGACAGAAAAAGTATCTTGTAATATTCTACGTGTCCACACACATCCTAGTGCTTTGAGGATTGACTTGGAAGATCTTGGTGTCTACTGATCGTTGGAACGATTTCGTGAGAACGGGGGATCAATCGATTTTTGCAATGACGTTTAATATAGACTACAAGTGGTATATGATTCATAACCTTGTATGTTGTCGATTTAACTTATAAATGTATAACGGATCCTGACTGACAGAAAAAAAGTTTTCAATAAAAGTTTTTATTTGGTTATTGTGGCGTTGCGCAAGTTTTGTTTTATTAAAAAATTTGTTTTATTAAAAGTTTAATTTTTCAAAAGGTCACGTGCCTACATACTTCCGCCGCGCACGTGCCGCGATGACCAGCAAGTGGTATCAGAGCGGTTTTTATATATTTATATGTTAAATGTTGTATGGGTTTTCTTGCATTATTTATATAATATGAGATATGTATGATGATGGATGGTTATATTTTTTGAATGTATGAAAAATAATGGATCGTTAATTGTATGGTGATTATTGAGTCCTACGGTATTGGGCAAGTTGAAATTAAGTATTAATTTTTAATTATCCCTAAATATCATATACGTCATTATCTAGAAAATATACATATATTATTCTAATGGTCTTAGTTGATGAATAAGTTCATAAATCAAGAATGGAATGGAGAACACAGTTAGTGTCAGAGTATTTTTTCTCTACGATTAAAAGTTAATCAAATCTCTAAAAGATCGCATTCTTTTAGAGAATCATGTCACTAAAGTTCTCATTAAATCTCTAGATCTCATGTGTTGAATACATCTAGAGACAGAAAAAGTGTCTTGTAATATTCAACATTCTCACACACGCCCTAGAGCGTTCAAGATTGACTTGAAAGATCTTGGTGTGGATCTCGAAGTGTACTGATCGTTGGAACGGTTTCGTGAGACGTAGGATATACCAATTTTGCAAGGACGCTCGATATAGACCACAAGAAGTATATGATTCATAACCTTGTATGTTATAGATTTAGTGTATAAATATATAATGGATCTTGACTGATTGAAAAAGCTTTTATTTGGTTATCGTAGCGTTGCACAAGTTTTGTTTTATTAAAATATTTAATCTTTATTAAAAGTTTACTTTTTTAAATGGCCACGCGTCATAAGCTTCCGCCACACTCGCGCCGCGATGACCAACAATTGGTATCAAAGCGATCTTTATATATTTATATGTTAAATGATGTGTGACTTTTCTTGCATTATTCATATAATATGAGATATGTATGAATGAATGGATGGTTATATTTTTTGAATGTATGAAAATAATGCATCATTAATTATATAGTGATTATTGGGTTAGACTTTGTTCTTTTAAAATTTTCTTAGATCTTGTGTAAGACGTTTTGGGGCGTATGAACTTTTATAATTTTATTTTAAATATTTACTGTAATTATTCCAATCGCTAGAAGTCAAAAATGCACGAGACGAACGACGGAGGAAAAATAAATGAAATAGGAATTCTTTAAGAATCCAGCACGGACACCGGAAATTGGATTTTCGATGCAGGCACTGTTGATTAAAGTTGACCTGCAATGTCACCGGAATTTACCGTTCCAGCGAAGTCGCCGGAAAATCGGCGGTGGTGGTTGACGGCCGACGGGGGCAAACAATTGCCAGCGACAGATCCTGCTGTGATGGTGGTCGGTGACAACTGTTGTCACATTTAGAAAAGTTTCGCACAATCCCTGATACCAACCAACCCTATTAATGTAGAGTTTTATGATGACCCTGAGTCTATCAATTATCCTTTTAAATTTTAAAATTAATGTAATTTTAAAATTAATTTTTAATTTTATGAAAATTAGAAATTAATAGGTTGATTGGGTTTGACCTAAGTTTGACCAAATCAAATAAATTATTTTTTTACTAAGTCGAAGTCAACTATTTTTAAAGGGATAATTATAGAAATTAGTTTTACTTATGAAAAATAGTTTTTTTCTAATTAAATATGATTTTGTTCAAAGTTTGAAGATTATGAAGATATGTATTCTTGAAGTCTGCTTTGTAATTTTATTTTTTTATTTCAAGAGTTGTATTTTGGGAAATACCCAATAGTAATTAATTGATTAGTTATGATAGAAACGCATTATCCTAAAATAGTGAGTGGGAGAAGGTTGACGTGTCAATGTAACTTATGGTCTCCATCATTAGTACAACATCGTGAGGTGCAGTGAGGATCTCGAGATGACTTTATTTTCATCTCCCTAAGGAAGGTTTCGAGCTGTACCAATACTAAGGTTGGACTTCTATAGGAGGAAGTGATGTAGTTTAGTTTTGACCAACCCTAAATCGACATTTTTTAAATGAAGTCATGAAATCTGAAATGATGGGTTACGCTCACAAAATCACAATTAAGCTTTCATGTGGATAGTTGTGACTTGACCGAACAAGCTATACCTTATTGTTAAAAGAGAAAATATGAGATATTTTAGTTTTAGTTAATAAGGATGAGAATATCTCATAGACAGTCTGAGGTTAATCAGACTGACTTTAAGGTGGCACGTTAATCATTGGGTTATTTTATCGTGATTAGTAAATGCTAAATTTATATGTTTATTATGATTACATTCATGCATCACGTTTACTTTTTGAATTCTAGATATTTATCAGTTATATTGAATCATGTATGTTTTAAATTTCAGTTATCAATATTAGGTCTACCATGGGCAACCATGTTACTGCTTTACTCGCTCTTGAGAAATTGAATGGTGATAATTTTGTACGTTGAAAATCAAATATGAATGTTGATTTTGAGAACCATAAGTTCATTCTTATTGAGGAATGTCTTGAGGAACCCGCTTCTAACGCCCCTAAGAATGTTAGGGACAAATATGATGCTTGGGTCATATCAAACAACAAGGCGAAATGTTACATTCTTGTGAGCATGAATGATGTTCTGAGAAGCAAGCATGAAAGCATGGAGACTGCCTATGAGATTATGGAATCTTTACAGGCAATACTTGGGCAGCAGTCCGATCAAAGTCGTCGTGAGGCCACTATGAGTAATATGACAACTAAGATGAGGAAGGGTACTTCTGTTCGAGAACATGTTCTTTCTAAACATGATCAACATAATGCACGAGGCAGAAGTACATGGAACGACCATTGATGAGCGGACTCAAGTTAGCATCAGACTTTAGTCGCTCACACTAGCTTTTTCTACGTTCACTACAATCTATCATATGAACAAGTTGCGATTTCATATGACCCAATTGTTGAATGAATTGTAGACTTTTGAGTCACTTAACTTTAAAATGATCAAAGAGGGTGAGGCAAATGTTGTCGAGCAAAAGCCTTCTTCCAATATTGTTAAGAACAATAAAAGGAAGATGAACAATGGTAAGGACAAGAGTAAGAACAAAAGAGTAAAGAAAGCCAAGACGTCACCGAAAGCCAAGAAGAACAAGAAAGACAGCAAGCCTCTGCAGTTCGACAATCTCCTCTCGTTGGGTTTGATGGATTCTTCAGACATTGACCCTTCGAGGTGGTTAGGGCACAAGGGTGGCACTTCCTCAAAAGCCGGGGACTCTCTCGAATTCTCAGAAGGAGCCGGCCTCTGACTAGATCTCATTATCTTATTGGATCTCCTACTCATTTCTTAACTCTTCTGGTGGAAACTACGAGGCAGGTTATGTTTACCCTTTCGTTCCTATAGACGGCGCCAATTGTTAACAGCTGAATCTTGGAGGCGAGATTAGCTGAGCAATGTGCCCACTCCACTTCTCTCCTCCACACCTGCAATGGGGGCATGTAAAGTAGGAGATCAAGGTGAGAGCGGGAGGGTATCCTTTTTACTCCTCTAAAGTTTAAGTCAGTAAATGGATGAATGAAAGTATATAGTAGAGAATTAGTTAAGTTGTTGCCTACCTCTTTAAGTGCATTTACTAGGGTATTTATAATGGGAAGCTGGCCTTGAGGCTGGGTTACCCTCGGTGCGGCAGTACGCTTCCCCTCCAATGAGGTGCCTCTTCGAACCAATCCCTGACTTAAGGCTTCTCTGGTTGGCTAGGTGGAGTATGAGCTAACATGTGATGACCTCAGGTGTCAGGACAACCTGTCCTCGTATCCCTCAATATACCTCCTCGGCCTCCATTGGATCGACCGCATTAAATGTCTATGATGACACCCTGCTAGGCACATGTGACTGACTCCTTGGGTAGTGAGCTTCATACTTTCTCTCATACCCTCACTTTTGATTGGTCTAGGCGTATTAATGTGGTTAATGACACACTACGTCAGCGGTGGGATTCACGCCATGGCTAATCCTAGATTGCCATGGTGAGGTTTATTCAGTGTTGGGCTCCCTTCTCTTAAGGGACTCCTATGGACTTACGCGTTTCTAGTGATATGCTTTGGCCTAGATAGTCTTATATACTGATGGGGCCTTTTCGTCACTAGAATGATATTCTGCTAGTGAGTCGTCTTAGCTTCGGGTTGGGTGCTTATTTTCTCACTACAGAGACCTCTTCATTTATGTGTGCCCCTGGCGTTCATTGGGTCTGACATAGTTACCTAGACTTATGGCTCGACCCCTTTTGGCTTTGTCAAAGGGGGCATCGATACTATGTCGAGGCCTCTTCCTTTGAGAGCCTTGGAAAAGTGCCGAGGCCTTTGCTTCTTAAGTGCCTTGGTAAAGTGTTGAGGCCTTTGCTTCTTAAGTGCCTCGACAAAGTACCGAGGCCTCTTCCTTTGAGAGCCTCGGCACCTCTTCCTGAGAGCCTCCACACTTTACTTTGAGAGCCTCGGCAAAGTGCTGAGGCTTCAATACTTGAGAGCCTCGACACTTTGTCGAGGCTTCTATCTTTGAGAGCCTCGACAATATGTTGATGCCTCGTATTGGGTGCCTCGTCTTCGAATATTTGGGTACCTCATCCTCGACTCTAAGGAGGACTTCACCTTTGGATGGTCTTTTATGAATGCCCAAAAAATGTGTATAACAGCTATCAAAATTGCTATTGTAGTAAAAATTAGGATTACCCTCACTTACTGCTGCAATTCAATTGTCTCGATAGGTTATAATTAAGATTACATACAAACTATGATTGCATTATAACTTAGTGATTATTCCAATCAAATTTGTTAATTTAATTACAAGAGGATTACAACTATATTATAATGGAAGATAGCGAGAAACAAACCTAGCTCAACTTGAAATGAACGAACGTAGGTGAAGTCGGTCATTTTTGCCAAGCTACTTTTTTATAATTTTTTTGATAAAAAATCGTAATATGCTTAAAATTATTAAAAATAAATTAAAGTGAGCTTCAAAAAGTTGTCTACTACTTTTGAGTTTTAAACCTTTTGTTTCTAATATTTTTTAGGGTAACATAGGAAGTTTGGCTCTCACTTTTTCAGTTATCTTTTGTGTCAAAAAGAAAGCATTACATAATGAGAGTATTGTCCAAAAATCAGAAGTGAAGATGAATATATCATAATCTGTCCTCTTTGTTTCTTTTTCGCAATTTATACTCATTTGTAAGGTGAGTTTTTCTCAATTAACCAGTGTCTTGTAGGCCAATGTTCATAACTAAGGTTTTCAACCTCAAGTTCTGAGATTCAGTCATCAAGTTCTGAGATTCAGTCCCCAACGAATGTAAACGAATGTAATTATCCTTCCTTTTGACAAGAAAACAGTGTGCGTTTTTTTAATCAGAATTCATTTAATTGGGTTGTATCATCATCAATTTAATTTTGGTCGTTAACATCAAGTTTTTCATTGATGAACATCAATGGGTTGGTTTGGAATGAACATAAAAAGTTAGTTCCAATTGGAATTGCAACTTTTTGACTTATTGTAAAACATGCATATATCTGCTTCCAAATAAGCATATTAACTTGAGACATGATGAAACAAGCTATATCTATATACACACACAACGCACCTGCTGCAATTTCTTTACTCTCTGTCACGCATAAGAAAGCTCTCCATGAACATACATCATTACATCCACAGTGACAATCAAAACAACGAGCTTATACTTGCTGACTTTATCCTTCAATCCTCAACTCCGAGAAAATCTCAAGAAATTAAGAGAATGGATTTGACGACTGAAAAAATGTTTCCCAAGTTACTCAGACATGCTAAGATTTTGAAAATCAAGCTTGAGTGTTACATCTTCATCACTTGCAAACTTTGACAGTGTCATGAAACAGAGCAGAGAACTTACAATTTATAATAGTTTCTTGTAACCATAAAGCTTTTCTTTTATCAGTATACACATTTCACAACATAATAAATGCACCTTCTGAACATGGCTAGAACCCTTGTGCCATCTTGGCCAGTTTCAACACACTGATCTCGAGGTCATTCTTCAAACTCACAATTTGCTGCTTTATGGACCCATTATATTCAGCTCAAAATCAAACAGAAGCTACATTCAGGAAACTCATTTGAAAAGTTTCTGGAACCCCTTGAATAGTCGTAGAGCTTTCAATTCCCCACTTCTTAAGTCTCTCAATCTCCTCCTTAGTATCTAAGATCATCCATGTATAGATACTTAGTCTTCAGAAAATTGGATCAATACTACATATTACCAATCCATTTGCATTCCTAAACTAAAAATACATGCACACTAAATAACCTCAAGACATTTAATATGAAAAATAGCAATAGCACTATGATCGTCAAGCAAATGATGTGCTTTTTTGTAGGCTTCCTGTAGGATTATGCGCTTGTATTTTTGTTTGTTGTTATTCTGCTAGAAGCTGTGATCTTTGATTCATTGTGCTCATAGAGAAGCTGTCGTAACACTTTAAGCTAACACTATAAAATGATTAAAATCAAGGTCCTTGAACCATGGCTGCACAATATCATCCAAATTATAGAATGCACATCAGTACCCTAGAATAAGAGAAAATAAGCAGAAAGCAGAAATATGTCTTACATATTGGCTACGGAAGAGTATTCTTCGCTCACTAGTACACAAGTCCACTGCCAGCTGTTTTAGAAACAATTTTCTGTTGAGTTGTTTTGGAGAAGTCACATCCAAATCCATTGATCCACTCGCCTACAAGAAATGATAAACGACTACGAACTCTCATATTTTCTAAAACTAGCATTGTTTGCAAGCATGTAATGTAAGAGATGGGATTTTTAAGATCATTGGCGCTGATGAATATGATCTTCATAGACTTGGAAAACCTTAGAAGTGTACAGATATAAAATCCCTAATTAAACTGTCCTTTCACCTGTAAGAATTTGTTGTACTTCAATATGCTAGATTCACAACTGTCCAGTATGAACTGCAACGCTTCTTCTTCTATTTCTGAGTAACTTATATTCTTCTTGGTTGTTGATTTATTTGATGCTGCAGCAGCCATCTGGAGTTATAACTTGTCAGATAGGTCATACCGTATTGAAACATTTACGACCAAAAAGATTATTTATCAGACCTCTTCAAACTGTTTGTTCATATTTGGAGGACTGACGGCCAAATAAGCATACGCCATTAACTCCAACGGCCAACCAGTTATTTGCACTGGAAAACACTCAGATCTGTCAAAAGAAACTGGATTTAAACCTGCTAGATGAAATTCAAAGCTAACAAAGGAAAAACAGTGCATGGTCTCAGAACGGTATTACAGAAAAACTCTCTTTAAGGAAGGTAAATGCAGACAACAGATCTGCGTGTTCTCAGAAGAGCGGAAATTTTGAAAAGGTCTGAATGGTAAATTAGATGCAAAAGAGAAAAAATCCAATTGGATGTTACTGCTCACGCTCTTAATCCGTGCTTCCTCAGAGCTTCCAACTTCTCCTTATAACATTTGTCAGATTTCTTTAGTGATACTTGCAACTCGACAGAATCATTAGGGTTGCTTCCCTCTCTTGGAACAAATCCATATGAAAGCAACAGCTCTCCATTAGATTTCTTGCCATAAGAAATTAACACCTGCAGAAAAATGATATGCATAATCAAGCACAAGAGATCCACTTTTTAAAAATTACACTAGCCCCATATATTCTGGCCAGGATTATCTTTCTCTGAAGTGTGAGAAAAGAATAGGAAAAATCTGGCCTTTCCCTAGTAATATTTTCTAATGCTTACTATCTTCTATAGAAAAATATAAAGAAACAAATTTGACATCAAGGCGATCATTACATTGCAAGACAAACTCTTATTTTGAAGTTTTCATATTTTTTTCTGCTAGTGCTAAAGCATTCCAGTCATTGGCTTATTAGCTCTGATACACCAATGATGAAAGACTGACCCTTGTTTACCTGCTCACCTGGCTGATATGGCCGATCTGTTGTGAAGACAACTCCCTGGGACGATTTATCATAATCCAAGAAAGTCTCAACCTAGACCAGTCAATTAAAGGTGTCCCTAGTTAGAGTTCAATCATGCTTAACATGTCAAATGTATGAAAGAAAGCAATCAACAAACCTCACTACTGTGGTTCAGCATATCTGCCCAGGGAACCAAGGCAACTCTTCCATCCATTGAGGGTAACCTGACCTGACTTCAAGAGAAGAGTAACGTCTTAAGTCATGTGTTTTTAAAACCACTTTTATGTTTTCAAAATCCAAATTATGCATTTTGCGAATTGAAAAAGAAAAACAAAATAGTTGACAAACTGCAAGCAAAATTACAGTAGATGTGAGATATGTAGCTGAACTGTATTTGGGCATCACTTGCAAATATTCAAATACTATATTTAAAATCTATAAATTTGGTAAATTGATCTCAAATTTCTGAGCCTCACTTATTGAGTGATTATCAAAATTATTAATTATTCTATAAACTTCACAAAATCCTCACGAGGGATGGATGAGATTCATTTATATAAAAGGAAGGAACTTTAGTTTGACTAGAATTCCAATTGTTACAAAGATCATGACTTAAAATACAAATCAATTATAGGCAGATAACAATTAGATAATTGAGGTCAAAACATCTTAACTATTAGCAGACCATGCCGCATAATTAATTATTATTTGTTGACTAAGTTTGCTTACCAAACGCGAGAAAAGAATCCCAAACGACCACTTGAAAGTTTCTAGATTGAATACCTGTAATCAGACATTACCAGAGTCTAATCAGCACCCTTGGAGAAACAAAAGATAAGACTCGGGCCAGCTAGCCTTTGGCTTGGTAACGTACATGATGTCAATATTCTTATGTAGGAACCAAATTTTCTCTGTTTTGATGCTCTTTAAATACAGATACAAGTAGAGCAGAATAATACGACCAAAATATAACATTGATGAAACTAAACAATTTCCACCTATGACGTATCTTAAATTAGATTGGTCTAAACACAGTATATAGCTGAGATGGTTTGCTTTGAGTTATTACAGACATAGGAAATATCAGCGAGCCCAAGTTGAGGTGCAATTGGGACTCACTGTATTCACTACAACAGAAACCTCGTCAAGCATTATTTTAAGGCAGCAAGAGAAAATTATACTAGGATGGAGATCTAAAATCTAAGAAAACAACCTAATGAATCAGAAATGATTTAGCCACAGCCATCCTGAAGTTGAAATTAGGCTCCTTAGGCTGAAATGATTTAGAGTCAAATTTATATGACAGAACTTTCGATGAACTATTAGGGGAATTAACTGGTTGCGAATTTTTTTCGGAGAATCTAACAAATTACAAATAATGCCTTACTGATCGAGGCTGAAAGCTATGGATTAGCTCATAACAATATCATTGAAAAAATTGTCATGATCTCCTTGGAGAAAATAGTGATCCGTAATGTGATATAAGTACCTTACCTCTTCAGGAAATAAATGGGGATGGTTTGAAAATATTCTGAGCCTTAGGTCATTATACCTGGGAAAGTACCCGGAAAATATGATAATTAGTCATACTGCATCAGTTACATATATGAACATTATATTAAGATTATCAGCACAGGCAGATGAACCCCCAGCGTCCGAACTCTGAAAAGAAAAGTCTGAAATTGGAAAACCAGCCATACGTTCCAATGACATTTGTAACCCTTTCAATTGCCCTTTCTCTAATTTGTGATGCTTCCAGATATCGATCGAGCTCTTCCCGTGTCCTGAAATGAAGAGAAGACTCTGTAGGGGGGAACTGAGAGCGGAACATGCTATCCAGGGACATAGGATGAAATAATAGAATTCAACTTACCAGTACAGAAGTGAATAAGGTTGTCGAGGTAAGGCTGAAATATAATTGCTCCATCTTGATGAATTCATTAAACTTGCTTCGCTAATCAGGTAGGTTGCAATCAATGGCCAATCCGGTACTGAATTCTGTTTTAACACCGCACCAACCTCTGGAGAGCTCCAAGCCTATCATACAAAGCGCCTAGGTCACAGACACACATATAAAGCAAAGCGAGAAAGTCCATTTTGACCACACAATTACACAGAGAATGGTGCGTAGTTAATGCTTCAGTCAAAGGGTTGAAACAGATACACGTCCCAAACAATACACAAGCATTTATGCAATATCGAGCGAAGTTTCAATAACATGATTATGTACATTAACCTTTATCTAATAGCTTAAGATCTTAGTATCAGTGACAATTTAATACATTTCCTCAGAATTTTCTTGAAAAATCTTACTGAATCTGCGGTGATGAAGAGAGAGGGAGGCACGAAGAGCAACTTCTCGCCTTTCCTTATATTTTTCAAAGCCACAAGTCCTCTCTCTCCGACGTTCACTCTCTGTATGGCCATTTTCTGGGGAGGGAGACCAGAATCAGACAACCATTTCTGCAAAGCGGATGCATTCCCCAAGGAATTAATGTCACAGCCCCACGGGATAGTCGCTGTCACTGCGACTTTAGTGCTGTCGCTGGCTGAGACTGAACAGTGAATTGAGAATTTACTAAAGACGGGTAATTGAGATTGAGCTGTGCGAGTTTTAGGGAGTGGGCAGAAGTTGGGAAACATTGCAGTATGTAAAATTCTTGAAACTTCAGCCATGGCTGCTATCGCTCTCTCAGTGAGAAAGAGAGGGAGAGAACGTTATCCACTGGAAGTGGTGAATGCTTTATGGCAGTTTCGATAGTGAACGCGCTATGTTTGTGTGTGTTTTGGTTTCATTGTTTTTTGCGCAAGAAAGTTCTATCCATCTCAAACGACGCCGTATTAAGTAGTTAGCCGTTAACTTATCTTCTGGCTCGTATAATTTTCCGTCTAGTGCTATGACCGTCAGATAAAAACGGTTTATGTTTTGGGATTGTGCAATAACACGATCTCGACAATCGTTTTTATTGACTGACAAATCTCAAGAACGAGGTTACGTCGACAATATCATTACTTGTTTTCAAGATAAAATAGGAGATCAAAGTAGGGTTAATCTCCTTTTCAGTCCTATGAAGCTTAAGTCAGTTCGGTTGATAATATAGAAAGTACGAATAATGATATGTGGGTGGTGATTGTGTACCTTACTGTATGTCATCGCTCCCCTTTTATACAGTGTTGGTTCGTACAATGGGGGTAATTGAGGTAAGGCTTCTTGCGTAGAGACTCAGGCAAACCTTTCTTATCAGGCCAACATTATTTCATCTTTTGGGTCCCATGCCTCAAGGATAGTAGAAAAAATATTCCTGCCTCATCTTTTGGGAGGGTCCTCCGTTGGTTCCGCCTCAGCGCACCTGGAAGCTGCGGAGATGGAATCTCCAAGGTCCTCATGTCTGGATCCACCCCAAGGTGGGTGTCCTCGGGGTATTCTTGAGGACCGAGAATCTCACTATTCATAGTGACTTCTCCTTGACCCCCCCGGACGTGGTCACACAGAGGGTCCTTGAGTCATATGCCTCACGCTAGGGCCTAGGTTATAACAATTTTGTTGGATTATCTAGGTAACAAACTTCATACAAATTTAATTAGCTACAACATAGTTATTCATTGTGATCGAGCATGATACTGAAGAGTGTGTTTGAGAATGTTTTAAGCCGAATGCTTTGTAGTTTGCCATAATTTGAAACATCTTTTCCCGTAACATGATCAGATACCAATCTGACTAGGGATGATCATAAAACTGAGTAAAGCCAATCATTCGTGATCATTAATAATACTGCATCATGTTCCTTTCAGTTTTACACATAACTAAACCAATAATAGATGGTCAAGACTCATCTTCATACTTGGATTCTATCATCCACATAACTAACAAATGGGTCCAACAGCCATGCACCCATGAACGTAAACAATAAGACATAATTTCATCAACTTACAAGTAAGACGACAATGATCCAAAGTAAAGATAACTATGTCATCATTAGAAATTATAAGGTTCAAAGAGTGCAAGTGTAAGACGTTGGGGAATAATGTGGTAAAATATGGAACTGGTCGATAAATTATTCGTATAACTTTTGGAGCTCGTTCTTGAACTTTGCCTTTATCTGTTCCCTCTTTATCTTGAGAGCAGCAGTAACCAAGCCTGACTCAGGAGTCCATGGATCTGGTACCAACTTTACTTTTGCGGGTGTTTCAAATTTGTCTAATTTTGTATCTTTTGCGACCTGCAGATAGTAAAACACGATTTATTTACACCTTATTTGTATAACATAAACACAACTCATTTGGCTTAAGCTTGAGGACTGTGATCCTTTATATACGATATTAAAGGATTAAGACATGCTTATATGACCATAACAAATTGACATCCACTCTGCAGTATTGAAATTAAGTAAGAACTTGGTATCCAGCATTGACTCTGTCCTCTAGGAAAGTTAAGTATGTTTGAAGTGAACCTTAAAATCAGGAATCAAGAAAAGATGTAATGGCAAAAATCTTTATTTTCACCATTTTCACTCTGTTTGGACTCCCAATGATTTCATGGGATTCCCATTTTTTAATTGAAATCAATTCCCTTGTTTGACAAGTGTCAATTGCTTCAGAATTTTAAATGAAACATGAATTCATATCCTATTTGTAGCTTAAAAATTTCCGGCAAAAATGGCCGGGTTTGATGTTTGTATATACTTTTTCAGACCTACTGCCGATGCTGAGTAGCAGGAAAAAGATCTTGTGAATTAGTACTAAAATTCATTTTCTCGTTCCTTCTCCATTTTATCAATTTATAAACTGTGCTGCTTCTAGTCATCTAGATTCTGGAGACTCAGAATGAAAATTGACCTGTCTACAAGACCAAGTAACAGAGACATTCTCGAGCCCACTTCAAGTCATCTAGATTCTGAGCAAGTAAAATTGATATAAGCATATCTCCTAAATGTTAATTCAGATTCAGTTTCAGCAGCCAGATGAAAACCATGGATTATGTTATTAATCTCCAAGTAGATGAGAGAAGATAGTCAAACCTTAGAAAGGGATTTCTGAACCTCACTGATTGCTTCAGATTTCTGACAAAGCTCAGAAAAATCCTTGTAATTGATGCCAGCATCTTGGGCCCACTTCTCAAGGACTTGATGAGGAGGAACAACTAGAGCTACGCAGTAGCTGTGAAAAGGATCTGCATATATCATAATATTGTCCACATAATTGCTTGATAATAGTGCCGCTTCAACCTGTGAACGAGGCAGAAAAACCAGAAACAAAGGGGATTAGCGCTAATAAAACTAAAGAAAATTGCAAACCATAGCAGTAAGAACTATGTAAAATTTGAGGGCGCACCTTTCCAAGGGAGATATATTCTCCATGTTGAAGTTTAACAATATCCTTCTTCCTATCTATAATTTCCAGGCATCCATCAGGATGAAACTTTCCAACGTCACCAGTATAAAACCAGCGCATACCCCTTTCGTCTACCTGTGACATAAAAAGTCACCACAGTGTGATATTGAGATTGAAAATCAGCAGATGGCATACTAACCAGATGCATGGTTATCCGAGTATGTTAGTAAATTCACCTTGTACACCTCATTCGTCTTCTGATCATTGTTGAAGTAACCGGCAGTGACACTGAATCCCCCAACTACAATCTCCCCTCTGGGCATCGGTTTGTCAGATGTCAAATACCCGCCTTCTTCCCAAGAAACAAGCTGTAGTACAATGATGAATGAAGATAAAATCTTACACTTCAAAATTATATTCCACTACAAGAGCTTGGTTATAACTGTGAAATTACTTTTTTGTTGTTTATTCCCAGTGTTGGTTTTTGAGCACAACTGCATAAACAACTTGTGTAGACTCTCTTTGGATCACGATTTCTAGGCCGCGATTACCCTTTCTCGGGTTTTGTTTTTATATACATATCACTTACCAAAAAAAGACTGAAATTACTGATTCTTTCTTGAGAACAGGAACCTCATACCTTAATGAAACAACAAGGAACAGGAGGTCCAATACGGCCCACAGTTGTGTCATCCCACTCTGAAAAGGCAGCTCCAGCAAATGTTTCTGTTAAGCCATATCCTTGGCCAATGGGAGCCCTGCACGAGAAAGAATTCGCGGTTAACTAGTAAATTGCTTTATGCATGCTAGTACAAACAATGGATCGCCAGTAAAGAATGGAAAAACTTTTACTCAAGCATATGGTACTGCTATATTAACACCTCCTACACATAACATTGTTCCTTGTGGAGTGGACAGAAGAAAGCTCTCAGTAAGTTCAAAGATGTTCTACCCCATTATTCTAGAAAACATGAGGAATAATCAAAGGAGTATCATTTCTGTCTTCTGTCTACCGATAAGACAATTGAAATGATTAGCCCAGACGGGGTAGCTCAAGTGGTAAGAGCGAAGTTGGGTCTTGTGCTCCAAGGCCGCAGGTTCGATTCCCCACTTGTGATTTGCCTGGTGAATTACCAGGGGTGCATCAATGGGCGGCCGGTTATTATTTAATCCCCCCCCAACCCCCCGCGTTTGGTGCCGCCTGGTGGGTCCAACATGGGCCCTGCTGGGTTGGAGTTCCGGGTCATTTATATTTTTAAAAAAATCAAAATGATTAACTGATTACAGCTGTTCTTTCTTCTACCAGAATATCTTTTACCTAACTATATATGAAAAACACATATGTGTACCACTTCCCAGTTGTTACATTGTCACCTACACAAGATAATGAGAAACTTTGGTGCTTGCTAATTTTATCCCTAAATTCTATAGTTGTTTCTAAGATTTCTAGTAAAATAATAAATAAGAATACAACATATAAATCACTGTTGTCCTTGAATTAGTTACCACATTTTGGTCCTAACTTTGATCGTAAGTGAACCAAGTGCAAAATTCACTATGATGCTAGTTGACATTCAATCGTCTGGTAGAAAAAATATACCTCAGCCATAAATCTGTTACACATTTAGAAAAAGAAAATAAATATCGAAGGATCTTTGGAGCATTAAGATGTTTTTATTTCAACGAAGGTTTACAGATAAGAGAGTCATTACCCCATGCAGACATTGATAAACCGCTGAGAATCCCCAGATAAAGGAGCCCCACCACAGAGCATAAATCGAACACGTCCTCCAAGTACAGAGCGTATCTTTTTGAACACGAGATTATCCCAGACCATTTTCTCCAGTCCCCAAGCCCCAAGCCAGCTTCCCTCTACAGCTGCTAGCCTTCGGTTATATCCAATCTGGAAAAGTTGCTTCACTAGCCCTCCTTTCTCTTCAACCTATTTGGCATTATTAATAAGCATAAAATTTTCCAGTATCCACAACCTACATGCAGGTACCAATTACTATTGCCCCAAAACCACAGTAAACAAGGCATGATGTTAAAATCACCTTTTTCAGAACCCCATCTCGAATGCGATCTAGAATAGCAGGAACTGCAGTCATAATGGTTGGTCTTAAAGCAGAAACATCTCCCATGGTTCCTTTCTTGACTCTGTTGGATGTGTCTGTTAAAGTCAATGGTGATCCATAACCCATTGCAATACCTGCCGCTAGCACAACAGACTGGATACACAAAATGAGAATTTAACAATACCACCAAAAAACGTAGATGTGTGTAAATACGATGTGAAGTTACCTCAGCTGCTAGTTCAAAAACATGAGCTAGGGGCAAGTATGCCAAGTAAACATCTTTGCTGCTTAGTCTTGGAATAACTGTCATAACAGCTGCAGCAGTGGCTACAATGTTGCCATGTGTAATCATGACCCCCTACATTGAACACACACGCATATTAAGGATTATTTCAACTTCAGAATAAGAATTTGCGGCTAGGTTATATACATTCTACTTATGAGAAATCCATCACGACAACGTTTACTTGCTAGAACCTCGGATTGGTAGAGAGCTAGTGGAATGGATCCTTTACTCGACCAAGACCAAGTATTACCAATTCCCATCGAGAAAGCTTCGATGAATAAGGACAACTTGCACACAACTTGTTTCTATCTTTGGTAGCTGGAGATACCAGATATGCTGAGGGTAAACTAAAGCACCAAAATTTCTTTAATATATTGTTTGGGAATCTAAATGTACTATTAGCAATATAACATCTGGTGTCATTCCTATTTCTGTTGCAATGAGAAGCAAAAACACAAGATAGGAAATTAAAATGAGGAGTGAACCTTTGGTAGTCCTGTACTGCCACTTGTATACATCACAACAGCAATACCTTGCTTGGAAGGTAGGTTTGGAGGTACTGGATTTTCTTTACCAAGCTTCAAAACTTGACAAAAGGATGCAACCTTCAATTTGCTCAAACTTCCAGAAACGTTGACGTCATTCTTAACTTCTTCATCCTCAAAATAAATAACATTTTGAATATTTTTTAAGCTCGAGCTTATGGAGGCCAACTTTTTCACTTGCTTTGAATCACATATCAGAGTCGATACCTGGGTCTATCCAATTTGGGAGCAATATATAAGGTCAATTCTCACCTTTTCGTATTTATTATTGCTATAAAACATGATGCATGAATTATCAATATCACAGACTTAATTATAGTCTTTTGATGTATGCTCGGGCAACGATTTCTGTGCTTACCTCGTTGAGTGAGTGGATTAGAGCCTCCTCACCAAGGGAAGCATATATGGTGACAATAGTTATATTCTGCCTGAAACATCCCTTGAATAAAAAAACAATTGTATTATAAAGCACTGGTGCACCTAGAACAAAAAACAAAACAAGAAACAAAACCACAAAGACAATAACAAAAACGTTAAAAAAGAAGGGAGGGGGGAAGGGATGGCAAGGATACCTGTAAAGCAATAAACCACTCCTCCCGGGTATCAGAAAAAATGGCAGCACGGCTGTCCTCGTTGTGGCCTAACCTAATGAGTCCAGATGCAAAGTTGCAAGCATAATCAAATACTTCTCCATAAGTTTTCCACTTGTAATCCCCCAAGTGAAGCTTTTCAAACTTTCTACCATCACTGGAAGTCACAAATTCCTTGCCAATTATTTGTCTTGTCCCAAGGAACTTGTTTATTGAATTCTTTTTACATGATTGCTCAAAAAGCGCTGCCATTGTTGTGGCCCCCTTCCAAGGAACTTCAATTAGTTCAGTTGCTCGAGCATTGCGTACAGCATAACCTGGTTCACCGCCAGCTTCTACTGGAACTCCTCTTTGTTTCCACCTTTTCTTTCCCATGAAAATACTGGAAAGTAGTAGGGGTATAATAATTCCGACAATAATAGCCCCCACAATCCCATATGTTCCATAGGCTTTCCAGATTGACATGTAATCCCCAGCACTCAAATATTCCAAAACTGATGGTTTTAACAAATTTTGCTCAGAATTCTCCATCAATTAATGCTTCTGTGTAAAGAGAAAATTTCCTTTCAACACTACACCAAGTAATAGCCTAAAACGGATGAAAATGGTGTTAAAATACGGAAAAAAATATTATTAGTTCTGCAGGTCTTTGTGCATCATTAGGATGTAAATCCTCCAACAGGATCAAACGGAAATAGATCGATGCCATCATAAGCATCACTAGTGAACGCCAAGTCATTCTAAACTACATAAGAAGATTTCAAATCCTATCTAGCGTGCATATAATACCGACTACATAGTTATAGAAAATTGTGCCAGCGTTAAAGCAACAAAATACTATTTACTAAGTCAATTGCAAAAACATCGAGAAGATTCAGAACTGTATGAATAAATGACTACAAAAACCCATATGCAAAATCTATTCGTTAGAGACAAAGCCGATCACCCTTATCCAATAAACAACGGGATTGAGAGGAGGTGACAAACTCTATATAAAGCTACATCAACCTTAAAACTCAAATTTTATCATCCTAAACCCAGAAAAAAACTCATAAAAACCTACAAATCCCAGTCACTCGCTAAAAGGGATCAAACTTGAAACAAAGTTAGAGTTAACAAAACTGAACCCCGAATCAGTTATCCACCAGATCAAGAAATAATCATGCGAAAATGAAGATATAGTAACGAAACATATATTGAAAATTGAAAATTGAAAAGGGAAATGAAAAATCTCTCCGATATTACCTCTACGAGACGAAGCCAATGCTGGAAGCTTCGCTCTATCTCTCTCTGAAGCTTGAAAAAACATCTATGGTGCAGTGGGAAAGGTAAGAACATTCCATATACAGGTAATTATGAAACTGACCACACGAAATTAATGTGCTTTGGGATGGTGGCCGACTGCAAAGAGGGGTTGTTTCGGCATTTCACGCGGCAAGTGGTGAAAGCAGGCTAACCGAAAAGCGAAACGTCGACAAATATTGTTTGTGCCAGGTGGCGATGAACGAGAGAGCGAAGATGCTGACAAGACATGACTCACGTGCTTTTTGACACGTGGTGAAATTTTGTACGTTCCTCAGAAATGTCACGTGCTTCATTGGATGTTGCTGACGTTGTTGGTTTTTTCGGTCTTCGGACTTGCACTCGGACCTAGGCACGCACCTCAATGAAGGATTAACCCAGCGACGCCGTTTTGTTTGTTCTAACATCCATTTCGTCAATTTTTATGTATAATCTCTCTCCTCGTCCTACCTAGAGGCGGCAACCAAACCGGCCGGGACGATTCACGATCAGTTCCAGACCTTATCAGTAGGATCACGAGTCATGCTCAGACCTGATGTTGTGAATAATGCAATCAAGATAAGTTAAAATAATTGATCTTTCACATTTGACCTAAAATAGTGCAGCTTGCATATAGTTCATTTATGACGTAGTCTAGTAGGTTGTAGAGTGTGTTTGTGCATGTCTGTAAATTTTAATATTTTTTATTTATAATCTATAATATATTAAAAGTAATAAAAAAAATAAAAATTATTTATAGATTATTTTATCCAATCATAAATTCTAAATTTTTTTAAATGACCATCAAGATATTAACCCAATAATAAATTTTAAGTATTTATTTGGCATACACATACACAATACTATTAATTAATTACTCTCAATAAGTTATCTTAAATTGAATTCAAAATTTTTTTATTACACATTTAGGTTAAAAATTTTAATTATGAAAAACTTAATTGAATACTTAAGATTTTAGTTTGAATAGTTAGACTAAGTTTAAAAAAGAATAACGTGTCACTAATAGTAAATTGTGAAAATGAGTAAATTAAAATTACTAAACATGTTCAACAAATACATATAATATATTATAGGCTAAAAATTACATTATCTATAAGACATGTCTTGAATAATAATATATTGAAAGTCATATGAGGATAAAAATGTTTTATGGATGATTTTATCTGAGCTATTTACAATTCTAACGCGACCATTTATTATTTGATACGTTTAAATGTGATTGATTGACACATATACTTATACATACATTTAACATGTTTACTTAATATAATTAAATAAAAATATTTTATCATTCTTTTTAATATATTAATCATTAATTTTGATTAATTAATTATTAATGAAGACACTTTTTAAAATTATTGTGTTTATTAATTTGTTAATTTTGATTTTTATCTCTAAGTTTTTTCATACTTTCTACAAACATATTTTATTTTTACTTTCATCTACAGGTATTTTAACACGAAGAAACTAGTCAATCGAATTTTGATAGCTTATCACAAGTTTAATATTTTATTCTACTATAAAGAGTATTAAACCATTGCACAAACATATTCTACGTATTAAACTATTATATCACATGCAACGCACGTCGCACATGACTAATTCGTTGAAATAACGCTAACATTATTTCGTATCTAATCACAGTATGAATCACTTAAGTAAGTTTTTATTTATATTTTGAAACATATATTAGGAAATACTTCAATATGTATTTTCATGGAAAAATGCTTTTTACGCAAAGTTCTTTAAACAATAACATTTATCAAATAAATGTGATTCACAACAGAGTTTTTATTACAAACAAGAACACCATCAAACTTATACTTGCGATGATTTTGGGAGTGTTTTTTTAAAGCACTTTATTCATTTAAAAATGTTATTTCAAAACGCATTTATTTGATATATATTTTTGTATTTGGAAGCATTTCAACAATAAAATATCAATCCAAGTGTTTTCTAAAATATTTTCAAATTCAAACAAGTATACTTTACTATACATTAAAGTGGTTCACACAAAAATGGATATGAAATAATTTATAACAAATGTTTTATCATTTCAATAAACGTGCTTCTTAGCCATAACCACTAACAAATACATTATTGATATGCTAACTTCCTAATGCACGTAGAAGGTGGTGGATTGATGAGTTTTTGGGGTTAACCACACTTTTTATCTTCAAACTATCATCAAGTTATACTTTAATTTTAAACTATTTAAGAATTACATTTAAACTTTTTTATTTAGAACTGTTTATTTTCTCGTAACGTTTCAACTTTTAGAGTTACCCCAAACATCATCATGTAGTCAATTTAACGTGCCTTTACTTCTATCTTTCCTCCACGCCATTCTAATGGTCTTTGATCTCAATCGTCCTTTATAGTTACATGAAATAAGATTATGAGTGTTTTGGGCTAAACAAAATGTAAAGAATGAGACGAAAGAAACATGTTGTAAAATGAGCTACCACTATAGCAAAAATCGCATATGGCGGCGGTTTTTGAGAGTTACAGTGGCAGTTCCAACCGTCGTTATAAATTTTATGACATTCATCTAATGTTCTAACCGAAAATTATAAATAACCTTTACGCTGGTAATTCAAGAACCGTCGCAAGATGTCTATTTGGACGACATTTCAAAATCGATAAATCGTTATTAATATTGTTTACAAGCAATTTAAGTTGTCGATATACATTGCAAAACCCACCGGCATAGATTTAAATATATACAACCTCTTGTTTATTTTTTCAAACATCCCATAATCTACATACATTCATGTGTCACACAACATACTATTATATAGATTTAGAATTTACTAATTCTTACAAAATTAAATTCGCCAAACAATTTTTTTCTCTAAAATCTAATATATTTTAGGTTACATTCTATGTAAAACATATGTCATTTCAAAGTTAGAAAATAAATCAATTCAAACGTTTAAGCCACTGATAGTATGGTCTAAAAATACGAAGCAAAAGTGATATCTTCAATCGCCATAGAAATGATCACGAACTTGGGGGGAGCTTCAAAATCTTATTAAGACATACAAATGAATAAAATTAAAGATAATGTTAAAATAGGCATAATTAATAATATGTAAAGCATATATCCCTTAGATATCATATCATATCACCGCTGACACCAGGTAATTATGTGTGAATGAAAGATTTTATGCTTGCCAATTTAAATTCTAGTTGAGGCACCTTCTCGCATTGAGATCCAAACGATGCGTACTGAGATTCAAGGCTACTGATCCTTGACTTTACTCTTTAATGTTCCTCAATTGTCAGAATCGATCGAGATATCTCTTCACCAATCTGATAGACACTTTGCGATCCAATTAACATAGTGGGAGTTAAACCTAATCTCATTTCACAGACACGTCCAATATGGTCTGAACCCATAACTTGTGAAAATGCGTCTCTAGGTGAAATACCACTATCATAATATCTTACAATTTTTCCTATAACATAAATAAATAATTCAAATTACATATATGACATATATATAATTAAACATTACTAATGTTAACAATAAAATATTACTTACCGCTCAATATACGTATTCAAGATCTACCCAACTCTCACGCTTGTCCTTATGCTAATCTATACACTTCTACTGATCACTTGGAACATCATCCGGTGTATGTCTCAGACATTTTATCTGGTCCGCTCTGTTAAATATAAAATCAAACAGTTTATCTGCGGTTTGATTGAAGAAATCTAAATCTTAGTAGTCTATGTTCGTTCCAATTATGGAGACGTTCATTCGTCGTTGCTATCTATTCTTTTGCATCCTTTGTGAGAAATATATTTTCCATAGCTTTTATGTTAGATTTGGTAATGTTTGATATATTTAGTTTAACCCATCAGTTAACTTCTATTTGCCACCGATAGAAAAAAAAAATCAATTTGCTGCTCTATCTTCTTCTCTCTGCTTTTCTAGATTTCAATGGCCTCCACTTCGAGGATTCCCTCAATCGACTGGTCTTTCCTCGTTTCGCTCGTCTTTGCTTGCACCTGCAATTAGTTCTATCTTCCCGGGAGCTACATGCACACCTATTCAACAGGGTAGGTTATAAATGCCAAAGTCAATTCCCTGACTTCCGTTGACACTGAGCTTTCCTTCAGCTACTATAGTCTCCCTTACTGTGAGCCTCCTGTTGGCGTCAAGAAAAGTGCTGAAAACATTGGGCAGCTCCTTATGGGTGATCAAATCAACAACTTCCTTACCGTTTCCTTATGAATATTGATCAGTCTGTCTATCTCTGTACACCAACCCTTGAGTGAGCACGAAGTAAAGCTCTTGAAACAGAGGACCCGCGAACTCTATCAAGTAAACATGATTCTTGATAACTTACCTGCCATGCGATTTGTAAAGTATAATGGGATTAGCATTCAATGGACTGGGTTCCCTGTTGGGTATACACCTCCTGATAGTAATGAAGACTATATCATTAATCACCTCAAGTTTAAGGTTTTGGTTCATGAATACGAGGGGAGAGGCATGGAGATAATTAGGACTGGGGAAGAAGGTTTGGGTGTAATTTCTGAAGCTGACAAAAATAAGGCATCTAGATTTTAGATAATTGGTTTTGAGGTTGTCCCATGTAGCGTTAAGTATGATCCTCAAATAATGATGAAACTCAAGATGTATGACAATATCACATCTGTTAGCTGTCCTAAAGAACTTGAGAAGTCACAAATATTAAGAGAGAAAGAACAAGTATCATTCACTTACGAGGTTGAATTCGTAAACAGTAATATAACATGGCTGTCACGGTGGGATGCTTATTTGAAGATGGAAGGTGCCCGAGTCCACTGGTTCTCAATCCTAAATTCACGAGTGGTGATCTTTTTCTTGGCCGGTATAGTATTTCTCATATACTCACGAGTGAGAAATGATCTGACAAGATATGAGGAATTGAACAAAGAATCTCAAGCACAGATGAACGATGAGTTATCTGGGTGGAAGCTTATTGTTGGAGATGTCTTCAGGGAACCAGAGTGCTCAAAGCTTCTTTGTGTGATGGTCAAGGATGGGGTTCAGATTACAGGCATGGCAGTTGTTACGATTGTTTTTGTTAGTGTATTGCATTATAATATTAAATGGAAATAATAATAATACAACAATTCTGTAAATAAATTAATTACAATATAAAATAAATAATCACAGAAAGTAATGTAATACAATGATTACGAAATGTAAATATTTTTTTACCAACGTTAAAACAATACTGATAGAGTAACGAAATAATAAGAAATCAATCTGAGTCTTGTTGCACAGTTTCCTTAAAACAGTTACACCCCCTCACTTGTGGTACTAAGGTTGATAACGACGTCTGTTTCTCAAGATAAAATGGTGTGAGGCAGCTGAAGAACACCCGACTTCACCACTTTGATCGAACTGACTTGTTAGAATTCTACCACCAGAGTAACGATGCAAAACTAAGACTTGTACTGAAAAATGAAACCGTCGACGGAATCAGAAATAAACCAAACCGAACCAGATCAAACCAAAAATCGAACCAATAAAACTTGAAGAAAAATATGCAAAAACGTGGAGAACAAATATTGAGAGTAAAATAGAGCTTGAAAGCTTCTTTGGTGTGAAAAATGAGGAGGGGAAGACCTCCTTTTATACTACTCACGGTGGAGGTGTGTAATAGATGGAATTTAACCCATTAAAAGGTTATTTAATCAAAAATTTAAGTGCAACACGTTTTTAGTTTTATTTGTAAAAATAAAAAATGTTTTGGACTTTAATTTACAAGAATATTCCATATTTCATGACATCTGGGTTTCCAATGAGGATGAAAAATAAATCTAAAGCAAAACACAACTCATTGGTCCATTTAGACGTGGTCCATATAGAGGGCTCTAGCCTTATCAAGTTATCGCCCTTGATGTTAGAATCTTAATATATACCACTTCAACATTTTCTTCATTTCCAATGTGAAATTTCTACAATTCTTTCTTATTTTTCATTCTCATATAGTTCGCTTTGGGAGATTAATAGTCGATTTTGATGTACTCGCGGAGGAGAACTCAAATATCCAAAGACCTTACACTTTTACATAGTAGGTCTCACCTAAAAATTTGTCCAAAATTGGTCTACAAAAATGGTGTACAAATACCTAATTTTCCAACAATTCCCTACATGAATGAAAATTGACGATCAACGCACGACATACATGGTGATAGAAATCTATGTTCTAAAACCTGCATAGGATAGGTAGGTTTTACCATTTGAACCTCTCCCTTGTGTAAATATGCTTACTTTACTAACTGACCAGTAGACACGATGTATTTGAACTGTTCGACCTTTGAAGTTCTCAAAAGTGTTTGGTAGGGTCTCAATGATCATATCAACTTGAGTCTCGCCATCTACCTCAACTCCCATGATCTTCATCTCATTCAGATAACTAATTTATCAACATCATATGTTCTTTAACAAGAATTCTGAGTTTCATTCGGCAATTCATGAAGTTTCGCACAGAAGCTTGTATAGCTTGACGCCTTAATCCCCGAACATTTCGGTGATGTTCAACATCATAGCAGCGATGGTCTCCATGTTCTGATGTTGTTGCTGCAACACATTCCTAACTAAGCCAAGAAGTATATGCAACATTTTCTTCTTTACGAACTTGTGTTTTTCTATCGTCAATACGATATCAAGATTACGTTTTCAATCCACGTAATTTTCACCAGTGAGCTTGTTTGCATTCAAGATTATTGAGAGTGTGGATATTGACATGATTGCTAAAATGAACTAATAAAATGGTGTAAAGAAATACTTAATCATTTAAGAAAGTATGATGCATGATACAAATACTTAATTATTTAAAAATCTGATAAAAACATAATTCTTCCATGATGTTTCGATCAACAATGATAGCTCATCTAATCTATGGACAACACCCGAGCTACCTCTTATCGCATCGAGACTCTTCTTGTTTGGTTAACGCTTTTCAAGATATCACTACACTAGCTCAACCAATCACCAATGATTTTGGTCACCTTAGCCTCATTGACTAGCTCCTATGAGAGATTCCAATGTGCTTCAGTCCAAGTGTTTAACCAATACATTGGCTTAAAAAATTGCTATAAACTAACGGTCCGTCTAGGGACGGTCCCACCTCACGACTTCCTTTACAAGCATTAGCTTCACAAGCAACTCGATGGCTCAGAGCGACACGATTCCCAAGTTTCCATTGAAGAGAGGACCGCTAGGGCAGCTCTAAACCATTGCTCATGCCATGATAAAGTTTGTGTTAGGGACCCTGAGAACGTTTCAACGTAAACGACCATCCTGCTTAATTTTTTTTTGGAAAAATTGGCTTTTCTTTGCTTTTCAAAAATCATAACTCTTTATAAATTTGAATAGCAAGTTTTGAAAATTATAAATGTTTATAAAATTTAAATCATAATTTAAAAATTATAACTTTTATAAAATTTGCATTGTATTTTAAAATATAACACATTATAAATTTAAACTACAATAATGCAAGTACATGTTACATGATAATTTGATATTGGCATATTATATGAATATGTGAGATTAAAAATAAATCACACATTCAAAATTAACATCTCTATGGCTCATTTCTAATTACAACCCATAAAAAGAACAATAATTAAATTACAATAATTTAAATGTCAGTCTTCATGGCGTCTGTAATTATCTCATTCTCTTTCAGGAAGTCTCACCCTCTTGTATCCCTTTACCAAGGTCCAGTTCCATTTTTTAAATTTAAAATTAATTTTTTAACAATTTTTACTTTGATAAATAATGACGAGTAAATTAATCAATTGATTTATTTTTAAAAAAAATCGAAAAATTCTAATTAATCAATGTTGAAAATTTATCAAATTAAATAAATTTAATTTTAGGGTCTGGATTGGGCGTGGAATCAAATCTCAAGTTCTTGCGAATCATTTGGGCTAAACAACACTTGCTCAATCCAAAACCTCAACATGTTTGGTGGGGCCACGCCAGTCCAAGGCCTAACATGGTCTTAGGCGCGGTAGGGTTTCCAAAACCCTAGGGTTTCCCAAGATTTAACTGCCGCCCCTAGGGTTTCCCATACCCTAGTGACGGCGCGGCTTACGGCATAGGGTGCGGCGAATGACAATGACAAGCCGCGGCACGGGATAGCGAACAACGACGAGGGCAGCGGCGCGCGGTGAATGCAAGCTTCTAGAGATTCATGCAATGACGGATTTACATAGAATTTAACGATACAACTCTTCGCAAAATTAAATTACATAAAATCTTATGCCACAATTTTGATGTACATCAATTCTAAAATTGAAAAATAACACCTAGAGTCAATCGATCGGGAACCATTCATAAAACACATTCAAACATGTTTTGAATCTACCATACAAAAATACATGCCAATATCATCATATTCATCCATACATATGTTTAGATACAAAATATGCATATTCAAAAAACCATAGGCTCTGATACTAATTGTTGGATCGAGAATCACATCATGCAGAAAAATTAATGAACTATGACTAGTTCATGGGCGGAGTATCAAAAAAATTTCAAACAAACACTTAATCGAATTAAATACAAAACTAAACCAATGAACATGCATAACGGTAAAACTTATCGAGAAGAGATTGAAACAATTTATACATTTTCAGTTAATGAAGAAATTCTGATTTGGTGGGATCCAATTATCTATCCCGCGTTCTTCGTTCTTGGGATTCACAGAGCTATCAATTGATCCTTACATTGACAACCATTCATTAGAGTCAAAATTACATCTTTCAATGATTAACGTAGAAATTGAGTGTGGGCTCTCCAAACAACTGTGGAAGAGAAAACAATTTTTTTCTCTTCCCTATAGGATTTCGGCGGCAACAGTGAGAGAGAGGGAGAGATAAACTTTTCTTGCTCTGATTTAACACAGTAAACTTAGGTTAGGTTAGAGATGCAACCCTATTGTAATCCCTTATATATTAATTATGGTGTACCCTTATATGATAAAAATCGAAACTCGCATTCTCCCTACACCGTGATGTGTGATTATTACATCTCCCCTAGAGTCAAAATCGTGTCCAAATTCATCAATCTGAATTGATGAATTAAATTGATCTATATCTATTAATTAATTAATTTATTTTATTTATTAATTATCCAATAATTAGAAAATAAATAAATAATTAATTTGAACATTAATTTTGCTCTTCACTAATACAGTGATGAAACTCATCTCATATGAGTTCAGGAAGTGTACCTTAGTCCAAAACACGTTTTTGATCCAACTATTGTTGTTTCTCATTCATGTCCTTATGTGCTACTCCTGAGACTGAATTGACCCACATGAATAAAGCTATGAGATTCAAATACCCGGCTAATTTATCTCCATAAACTCTTGACCTATTTAATCCTGACATCGTACGACTCCACTATAGGTCCGATGTCGAACAAACTCTCGATTCATGCACGCTACATTTTCTGTTGGTGCAAATAAATATTTATATCTCACGGCCCATAGAATATTTAATGATATTACCCTTCGTGAATATCAGTAATAAGAGTGGGATGTAAAGTTATCATTTTACCCTCTAGTTATTATTTCCTTAACTTTTTTATCGACTGTGAATAAGAAAGACATATCAGTGAAGTATCTCATACAGATCATCATGTCTTATTCAATGACTCGTGTCATCGAGTACCATGCCTGGTTTATTTATTCACACACTCATCAATAAGGCATAAGGTGACATTGTTATTTTTACAATCTTACCATGAATTTCGTATATGTGAATCACGCAACTCCAACATAGTTGAATCACGATCCCAACAGTCGAGGTATTATCTAGCAATTCGAACTCATTCCTTTGGCATATCAAAGATCACAAGTAACTAAGTCAAGTTTCGTATTCACATCAGGATTAAGATAATTACAAACATACCCTTAAAGTGTAACAATTAGATTTAGAGCTAGATAAACGACTTTACAATAAACTAATTGATAACTAGTCTATTCAACATGTTCTATAATATGTCTAGGTTAAGTGTTAGAGTCTCCATTCCCATACCCCGAGACCAGCATCATTTGGTTCAACCTAACAGTCACAATCAAATTTGATTGCCCAGTCGATCCTAAGATTGCGAATAATATTCTGAACCATCTCACAAGAGTTTATCTAGAAGATGCTCAGTCTTTACTCTTCTTATATTGATAATTATTTTAGGATTTAAGTAAATTACAAACACACTTTAATTTAAAAAAAACTCTCAATTTATTCATAAAATTAAGTAATACCTAAATGTCAAAGAAATAACTGTTTACTCATAAATAGTTATTACACCTTACTTTATTGACATATTTTCAACACAAACTTGCCTGACTATTGCATCGATAATATACCTCCTACCACCATGAGTTGCAAGGACCTACTGGAAGAGCATGGTATTTGGGTGAGCGCGTCTCACGACAGAGTTTGAGAACAAGCACCATACATCTCATGCAGACCCCCATTTCAATGTTATGTGATCAACCATTCACTAGAGAGGATATGTTTTCAGAGTGACACACTTCATCGATGATGTAGATGGTGATGGTGAAGATACTTATGATGAATTCTGGACAAAGTGGTTGTCTTACAACTATGATGGGGCATCTTCATCTTCACAGGTGCTAAACGTCTCTAAGTGGTTAATAAATATAGGAGATTACTCATATTGTTATACAATGTAAATGTGTAATCTACGTGGTATAGGCAGCAACACCAGTAACCGCAACCGCCACAACGTCACCAGGAGCATCAAGGTCGGCTAGAGCGACCATTGATGATATAAAAGTGGCTGACATCCCACTACCACCATGGAAGATTCAGTCACCACTCATGGATGATGGTAGTGAGTTGGTTGACATTCTAAATGATGTTCCAGTCTGGTGTCTCCTATCGGCTGATGCCGATTATGTGAGTCATGATGTTAATATTTATTATTTAGTCATTAAATATCATACTTATGCACAATATGGAAAATGCAGGTGCTGACAGCATGCGCGGTAGGCATGATGTGCATGATTGGCGGTCTCAACATGTTATTATTCGAGAAAATGTTGAGCGCACGTGAAGAGATGATAAAGGCCAACGCATCAATGAAAAAAAAGATATGGAAATTGAGAACTTACTATCTTTCCCTAATTAGTTTTTAGTTTGAAATCAAAATATTCAAATTAACTCTTTGGTGATATTTTGAGTATGTACACTTGTAGGCGAAGTTGCAAAGACGCCTACAAATGTACGAAACTGAAGCAAGCGTGCATGGGGTGATGATGATGATGATGATGATGATGATGATGAAGATGATGATGATGATGAAGATGATGATGGAGATGATGAAGATTCAGTTAATGGTGATGAACACGACCATGATGATGACACCAACGAAGATACTGAATCAGAATGAGAACATGAAGGACGTACAAAGCATTCACATGATGCTTTATCGAAAAAGAGAAAAGTTCCACCATGACGCTTTGTCAAAGTTTATATGAACTTTTTATAGTTTGTCTGAATTTTAAACTTGATTCTATGTTTGTTGAGTGTATTTTTGAATTTGTTAAATTCTGGCTACATTTGGTTCGACATATTATGGATATAAATATGTATTTTGATTGTGGAATTTCTAATATTTATGGGGTGGTTATGTCGAATCATTGTTTAGATTTTTAGACTAGATTCTGAACTTGTTCAGTGTATTGTTTGTTAAATTTTAAACTGGATCCTAAACATTTTGTGTATAAGGATAAAATTTACAAACAGACATTTTATCCAAATTGACCATCTTGTTGAGAGTGACTTGAGAAGAAGTGAGAATGTGTTTAGTTGAGTAAAAATTTGATTTTTAAGGGTGGTTTACGAAGAGTAATTACACATATTAATTGTACAACAACCAGCTACCAACTTTGTAACAAGAAAAAAGTCAACTAATAGCATAGAGATTAGATGCCAATCACTAATTGCGAGGCTCCAATCGCCGTTTACACAGGTGATTCGCAATAAAGTATTGGCGATTAGGACTCGAAGGTAGTGATTGAGTCCTAATCGCCACACACACAGGTGATTGGCCCATGTTTTGTGGTCATGGGCCAATCGCCCGTGAGTACAACGATTAGGGCTCAAACACTACCTTTGAGTCCTAATCATAGTAGGCTCAGGTGATTCGCCAGTACAAGTTGGCGATTAGGACTCGAAGGTAGCGTTTGAGCCCTAATCTCCTTACTGACAGGTGATTGGCCCATGGCAACAAAACATGGGCCAATCGCATGTGTGTATGGCGATTAGGACTCAAACACTACCTTGGAGTCCTAACCACCAACATGTTATTGTGAATCGCCTATTTAAACGATGATTGGAGCCTAGCAATTGGCGATTGGCCTCTAATCGCTATGCTCTTATTTGACTTTTTTTCCTATTACAGAGTTGGTTGTTGGTTGTTGTACAATTAATATGGGTAATTAATTTTCGTAAACCACCCTTAAAAATCAAATTTTCACTCAAATATACACATTCTCACTACTTCTCAATTGCTTTAAACTTCAAATACACTTGCTTCTTCAATTTTTTTTATTTGGATCATCAATTTTCAACTCCAACTAAGTGGTCGACTACACCCAATAGGTAATGTTTGTTTAGTTTTCTTTAATTTTTTTAAGATTATGTGTAAGATAGATGTTTTATGAGTAATTATCATAAACTTCAACTATTTTTTTCAATATAGTTAAGCATCTTCAAAGATGAGTCATCCTGATGTATTCATAAACCGGGGTGAGACGAATATTCGACCGGGTTCATCCACATTAGCAAACTTGTCAAATGAGGATGTCATTGATAAAAAAAATTGATACATTATAAGAGGCCGAAAGATTTCTACTATACATACGTAGTCGATGTTGGGTTTAGTGTACAGAAAGATGATAAACGCAAGAACATAGAGGGGAAACTGTGTTATGGAGATGGGTTTGCTAAAAAAAATATGGGCAAAGAGGACACCAAGCGAGAACGAAGAGGCTTGACAAAGGTGGATTGTCGTGATAGGGTGAACTTGTATAAGAAGATGAAAAAATGGGTCATTGAAGATTTTGAAGCTAAGAGCAACCATCCCACCGGCTCATCACAGGACGTGCCCTTTCTTCGATCCAATAGAGCGGTGAATGAAGTGGACATGGCTTAGGCGACAGGATTGCACAATATTGGTGTAAGGCTAAGCCAAGTGTTTTATTACATGGTTGACCAAGTAGGTTGTTATGAGAATGTGGGGTTATTAAGGACGGATCTCTACAATAAGATGGACAAGCAACAAAAATCGTAGGTAGTCGAAACTGATTCAGAGGTAGCTATTTCTTTTTTACTGCAAAATTGGAGTGGATCCAGATATGTATTGCAAATAAAACATTGATATAGATAATAGTCTGGCAAATTTGTTCTGGGTAGACTCGACGTGCCAAGTTTACTATCAATATTTTGATGATGTATTGGCATTCGGTACATACAAGACGAATGTATACAAGAAGCTACTCGTGATTTTCCTTGGTGTGAACAATCACTACAAGACCACGGTGTTTGGTTGTGCGTTTTTGGTTAATGAGACTGTGAAAACCTATCAATGGGTGCTGAGGACTTTCTTGGATGCCATGAAAAACAAGATGCCTCAATCGGTCATTATAAATGGTGATAAGGCAATGCATAAAGCAATTAAGAAGGTGCTTCCCAATTATAATCAGCATCTTTGTGCATGGCATCTTGAACGAAATTCCCAATCAAACGTGCATAACCCAAAATTTCTATAGGCCTTCAAGAGAGTTATGTTTGATGTCCTTAGTAAGGAGGAGTTTGAAGAGGAATGAGATTGTTTGATATAGTCGTTTAACCTGAGGTAAAACAAATGGGTACAATGGATGTATGCGAAGCGTGAATATTGGGTAGAGGCCTTCCAACACGGAAAATTCTTTATGTTCATGAGAATGTCGCAATGATCTGAAGGTATGAATGCATATTTCTACAGATACATGAAACGTCGATCTAAACTATTTGAATTCGTGCTACAATTTGATCGGGCATTGGGACGTATTCGACATGAGGAGAGGTTGGACGATTTCAAGTTGACAAATGAAACGTTTGTGCTTCAGAATCACTTGCGTGCGTTAGAGCAACACGCGACAAATGTGTTCACACACAAACTATTTAAACGTGTACGTAAGGAGATCATGGGTGAGGTATCGTTTATAGTTTGTGCTTTGACACATGATGATGAGGCTCAAAATTATTCGTTGGTCGAGTTTGGGGTACCGAATGACTCATACTCAGTGACATAAGACCAACAACTTGATACGCTAAAGTGCAGTTATGGCAAGTTTGAATCAGTGGGGATGTTGTGTCGTCATATGTTCAATGTTATAAAAGCTAAACATATGCAAGAGATCTTAAGCATGTTCATACTAGACCAGTGGTTAATCACTGTGAAGAGTAATATGCTACCAACCGGGTCAAGCCATTCTCACCTAGATACAGATGAGACCTAATGCTTCGGTACAATTTGATCCAACTGATTGTCAAAAGACTTACTCACATTGCGTCAAAGTCAAGTAAATGGTCGACTCGAGCCAAAGTAGGGATTGGGATGTTGTGTACAAAATATGAGACCTTGTGGAATGAGAAGGTCGCCAACAAACATAATTTGAAGCACGAGGATGGTGTAAAGATTAAAAGAGGCCTCGTTCAAGACCCGGTAATCGTGAAGAAAAAAGGCAACCAAGGTGCCAATCTCAAGTAAAGCACGACCAACCTCCCGTCAATGTGGACATACCAAAAGGACGTGCCCAGAATTACCAAGCGATGTGCATTCCACGATGTCGGACAATACTACTGGTGATCCAGCACCATCTAATGTGCAAGGTGCACACGTGATAGAGGTCTTCGGACAAGGTGCGTCCCACAAACAGCCAGTATTCCAATACCCATTTAATGTACAAGGTGTGTACCAAGTCCCGTTATTCAATCCATATGCATACCCACCACCATTCAACGCACAAGGTGGGTACCCTATATACAACACAAACATCCTATACTAGTACAATTTTCCATATCCCCCGCTGCAGTAAATGTACATTTTGATATTAACTTGCTTTCATAGTTTGTTTAGAATGTTAATATACAAATATGTTGTTTCTGTGGAAGTTGTGTTTGCTGGTATTTAAGGGTTGGTGAAGAATTTAGTAAATTTTTTCTATTATTAGCTTTCTTTTGTTACATCAATGACAATGTAGTTTGTTTGCCCAACAATTTTTTCTTAGGTTGAATTCGGTCTCCTTTCAAGGGTCTTTGCTTTGATGATGGAAATCTTTATGGACAATTGAACAATCATTATACACTGGATAATATAATAATGAATGTATACAATAACTTAAAAAAATCTGATTATTTATAACAGTACACAATAATTCTGTAAAATCTATTTATGATCACTGCATACTTCAAAAATCTACTTATTTATTATTGTACACAATAATTTTGCAAAATCTATTTATCATCATTGTACACGATAACTTACAAAAACCTCTTTATTTATCGTTGTACACAATAATATACAAAATCTATTTATCTTCACTATACACAATAATCATATAGAAAATATGACACAATAATGTATACAACATATCTATCCCTTCATTCTTTTTCCTCTTCTCAATTCTTTGCTTTAAAGTGGGACTCGTCTTCAGTGGTTGCCGGGTCTCCGAGACAGATGAGTTCCTACTATAAAACTGGACAACGCGCTCATGTATCATTTTATACGTGGGGTTCGAAGGATGGTTGACGATCTGCAACAGAATGCCATAATGAAGAATGTGTGATTTCAACTCTTGCACAAATATTCTCAATATTCAACAAACTATCATATATCTCAACAAAGTCAATAATGATTGCCACAAATGAGCAAATTCACAACAATCAGAAAATTCTCAATTACATAAATAAAAGAACCCAACTTAAACAAAACAGAAAACAGAGTTCTAAGGCTTGAATATTCACCAAACTATCATTACACATCAACCTCAACAAATTCAATAATGATAGCCAAAAATGAGCAAATCCAGAATAATAAGAAAATTCTCAATTATATAACTAAAAGAACTCAAACTATAACAAATAGAAAACAAAGCTCTCAAGTTTAACAAAATGTAAACAATTTATGACAAATTACCCGAGGACGATAGTCGCGAACCATTTCTGCCCTGATGTCATCCATATATCTCATGACCCACACACCACAATCACTCTTACAAACGTAATAATAAGTGCCCAATCAAATCTGCGATCAGTAAACTTACCCATTTGATTGGGCGACCACTTGAGGTTGCCTTGAGATTTTGAATGAGAAAAAGGTTGTTGTCGGGGGCAACAGATCTATGAGCTTATGCCCAAATATCATGTCCATACCTTCTAATTATAATTTCATTCAAAAAATATAAAAGAGGAATCAATGTCAAACTCACACATCTTATAAGATATTAGATGTCATGATAAGAGGTTAGAACATACAATCTTTTTTACCTTTTCGGTATGTTCCGGTTACACCGGCCATCTGGCAAGGTGTCCCATATGGTGACTTCCCATCTATGATGGAAATTTTGGCCATAAACTAATGATCTCGACCATTGTGTATCGACATACAAATATATATTACACAATACATTTACACAATCATACTAAGTCCAAATTTAATAACTTAACTACATTAAATTTATTTACCGTCATTTGTAGCTCAAGCGTTGGCATGTATCTCTCCACGATCTTGTGTTCCCTTACAAATTTAAGAAGTTCTACTAATTTGGGAACACATCGACTCTGCAGTGGCACAATACAAACGTAATATTCAAAGTACATACAAACTTAAAATAAGAATGATAATGAGTAGTAGATACTCACAACAAACAACATGTGAATAAACCAGAATCAATTTTTCATCGGTGCCACACAAGCCTCCAAGGACAAGATCACAAACAAGTCTATAGCATCTGAGCCAAGCCAATTCTCTAGACCAAGAATCTTTAGATCTCTCCGGTCAACATGGTGGATCGAATGTTTAACGAGAATCTCACTGTAAAAGACAAATAAAAGACAAACTTAATCAAAATTTAGAAGTGATCGTGTGTTGAATCTTGTTAGATTAATGTGACTACTACCCATCCTCTAAGCTTTTCTAAAAGATATACTCCACTAAACGCTCATCTTTGACTTCTAGCGGGTCTTGTAACATGTATGGACCCACTTTAAATAAATTTCTGTTACATTTAGTGATCGATTTATCCTTCAAATAGGGTGAACTAAGTAGAGGACCATCTCTCCTCTCCCAAGTGCTGTGCAACGCCATCAACAATTGGCTTTTGATAGACTCAGACAAGACTTGTCTGCCCTATCAACACACAACCCCAAGTATAGTGTTAGATTACTAGTCATATTATACATGTTATATTAATAGAAAAGATGAATTAAAAATAAATAGAATAATACCTTTCGACGTCCTTTAGACGTTCCATTATAGATGGTTTCCTAACCAATAGCAGGTCAACGAATGATTTGTCAAAATCATCCTTCACGGAAGGGACTCATATCCTCATTAAAACCTCCTCGTTCTTTAGGTGGAGTCAGGGTGACACATGGCTCATCATCTTGGTCCCAAGACTTACAAGTGTCCCGTTCCAAAAGACTCACCAAAGTTGTGCAAATCTTCTCTTGGATGACCATCATCTTTCTCTACTCCACAATTATTTGTCACATATCCACCCTCATGGAGTTGGCCTCCTCCTAAAGAGCGAGCACTTGTGCTCTTAAAGCACCTAGCCTGACGGCTTGCTCTTTAGGTAGATCTGCACCTACGTTCTCATAAACATGGGTATGCACGCGGTCCTCCCAAACCTCAAGGTCGCCCGGAATGGCTTGCGTTATTGTATCGATTTACATAATGCAATATATCTTTGAATTAGTAATAACTAACCAATAGTAATATAACCAACCAAATTTGCAATAGTCTAAAATGCTTACCGCCAAGCTTTTTGGCCCTCCTCCCTTGAAGTTACAATCATAGTAATTTCCGCAATGGTCCGGTTGTTCCACACCAGCAGTGAAGGTTGGCTCAAATCAACATCGTTGGCAGCACATGCCAACTTCTCCAGAAAAAAAATTTGCAACAAAATGAACTTTTTAGCATATTTACGTATGTTATAATGCAAAAATAAGGCCAATGTACACTAAATCTGTTATCTGGATAAATAACAAGCATTTGGAAATGCTATTGTGATGGTTATTTTGATACCTCACGACACCATCCCCAAAATCTTTAAAACAAGTAGAAGCCCAATTCTTCTGATGGATGGTCGCGAGTGTCTTCACAGCGTGCAACCACGAATGACTGACGACTTATTTTGATCAAGGAGATAACAAAACCCTAACTGTGTATAGCAGAAAGGCTTGCCTCCAATAGTCACCGTTAGACTCCTCAATCAAGAATTTCGATAAGGTGTTCACCAAAATATCATCTTGGGTGTTCGCCCTTAGATCTTTTATTTCATTCACATTGCCATCGAATTTTATCTCCTCGCCACCGTCGAAAATGCCCAATATAGAACTCACATCATCTGCAGTCACATTGAATGTCGACCCATGGACATTCAATGTGTAGGTGGCTGGATCGAAGCAACCTAATAGTTACTACAAGAAGTTCCCTAGTCATACTGTTCCACAACTTAGCTAGTTCTCTTCATGTCTGCATATCACAAACTCACTTAAATTACAATCATAATTTATCAATTCCATGTTATAATGTAATGTTTGTTTAAACATACTTACTTTAATACCCTTAAGCTCTCCACATGCCGCCCAAATTTTAGCACATTTTTTTGCACTGTTTCAATTATAAAAAACAACATTAACATTGAAACAATTGATATGAAAATATGTAACATTAAATTGATGATCTCATTAATTACTTACAAAGTAGACAAAGAAACCACTCGGTGCCTTCTTCACGTTCACATTTGTGTTAGCCATTTAAAATATATGTTAGAATCAACAAATTTAGCCATGTGACAATGTCTTCTATCATGATTATCCCTTATACTAATTTATAATGGATTGAGCATCATCTAGTAAGAATGCTAAGGTCCTATGTGCTATTAAATTGATGTTCGCAATGTTATGTTTTTGTATACATATGCCCATATTATGTTATTAATCAACTTTATGCAATGACTATTTGAGATAACGCATTAACTGGAAATGGCATATCTCAAAAATCTTAATATATGATAAACATGATGTGAATGTCAATGGCTTGCAAAAATCGACGCAAGATTTCACAAAAATATGGATATGTAAATAATCTAAAGAATGTAAGAAACTTAGTTGATCTAGTTGCAACATGTTATTCTCCAAGTTTCTCATAATTTATCATGTTAAAAGAATCATATTAGTCATTTTTCACCACGTAGCTAAGCTAGTTAAAATCTCTATAAAAGTCCAAGTCTCTAGAGCCATATAAAAAATACGACGTTGATCATGTAGTTCTCTCTAAAGTAGGACTTTCCCTTTTATTTGATTGCTTGAAGGATAACATGTACAATGGTATTCATCTAATAACAATCATACATATGAAATAACATAGTTTCCATGAACGAAAACAACTTCAAGTAATATCTCCTTCCAACTACAATATTCCGTATACAAGTATGAAAAAGGCAAAAATGAGAAACTAATCTACAACATAGCAAGTTCCATTTGATTAAGAAATCCAATTCAAGCTAATGATATTGAGACAAAAAATCTTATAGGAGTTCACATTCCAGAAATAAATGACTACCAACTTTATCAATGTCGACAAGTCTTCCTTAATGATAACAAATAATCAAGAGGTTTCACCTGAAAAAAATAAGGAGACACTTTTATAATTGGGTGGAAATTCAACTTCAAATCAATGTTAAATTCTCAAGTAAATTTATTCTAACTATAATAAAATATTAATTTCAATTTTCAAGAGCAACTCTCAACATTAAGACATGAACATAATCCATCCCTTTTACCAAAGCATAAACAATGAAGTAAGGAAGTGTTACACAAAATGTCGATGTAATGCATAAATCGTTCATATTGATAATCATAGGAGTGGACCAAATCATATCACTAATTGGATCCAAAATTTAACTTAGGATTATAACAAAGGCATACTAGCCTTTTTCCGATGCAGCAAAATTTTGGAGTTCATCAATGATCAATTATTGAGGAATCAACTAGTATACTCTAACTCTACTACTCCCGATGTAATATTCTTGGTAAATCATACAACATATTTCTCATTTTCCAGGTCTTATGCTCTAGGTGGTAATTCAAATTTGTACTTTTGAAAGTACAATGTCATGTATAACTATTTTTACGTATATCTTTCAATCAAGATTAACAAAATAGGAAATCTTCTATGAGAATTAATCAAAGAAATAACAAATAGACATCTTTTTCATTTATGGATTAATAAAGAATGAAAGAGGAAAGACAAGCCAATTCCACATGTCAAATTCAATCGAGGCAAGACTATAGAGAGAACAAAAATAGGAAATCTTCTATGAGAATTAATCAAAGAAAATCTTTAGGATTAACAAAAAGGAAATATTCTATGAGAATTAATCAAAGAAAGAACCAATAGACGTCTTGTTCATTCATGGATTAATAAAGAACAAAAGAGGAAAGACAAGCCAATTCCACATGCCAAATTCAATCAAGGCTAGAATCTAGAGGGAACAAATACCTCAATAAATCCCACAACGATAAACCCCAAAATGATAGAAATATATAACACCACCAGTCAAAGGGATAATCAAGAAAACCCCTAATGGCACACAATATGATGCTACAGAAAGATTAAGAGACAAATACAATACACTGACCAAGAAAAGCATCACACGTAGACCAGTTTAAGAATTTATTACAAAAGCAAGCACAAAATCACTTAACACCCCAAGAAATCATTGCACATTTCAACTCAACAATCATGCCTAACATATTGAAATAACATGTCAGTTTCAACATTTATCTTTCGATCTATATATTATTCAGTTTAGAAAAGTTGTTTCTGATTGAAACCTTCCACCATTAAGCATTAAAGTTCCTAAGTTAAAAATCAATAAATTTCTCAGAACAAATTTTGAAAGGACCAAACAGCTCATTTGTGAACATAATCTTTGGTTTTATCTAAAAACACAAATCAAGAATACCCATAAGATGAAACCATGGAAAACCAAATTGAATTCAGCTCATAAGCTTATCTTTTGCAAAAATGAATCAGGATGTGAAGGAGGAGAAGAAGAAAAATCACATGCCAAAATCATGTCAAAGCATAACGGACATTAGTTGAAAGTGGTTGCAAAGACCTATTTGCCATGGATCAGAAAGAGCTGGCTATAAATCAGCAAAAAAAATTCTCAAGGGGGTGTCCATGCCAAAGTCCTAAAGGCCATGGGGTGTTAGTTCAATTTACCTAAAAGTATCAACAAAGTTATTCAATTTATCATTGAACTGCCTTGAATGTAATAGTTGTATTGTACGTGTACTCATAGAAAGGATTGATATGTATTCTTGATATATAAAAACTCTATATCATGTTCACAAGTAAAGTTAGTGATTATTCTATATGGTTCTTTAACTTACCAAATAGAGAGAGAGCTTTCCTGGAATGAAAGAGGAAACTGTAAACCGCAACCAATACCCTAAATCAGAAACATGCATATCATAACCAAAAACCTAAATCAGAAACATTCAAATCTAGAAACTTCTCCAACAAGAGGAAGACAAATGATCTAGGGCAGAGAGGTCGATCATACTTGGGTATCGTTGAACTTAAAGAATTTGCAAACGTATCAAGGGACGTTGCTGTGTATATGACCTTGAAGTCGCCAAGGGAAGCTTGTAGATCGCGTGCCACAATTTTTTTCGCCTAAGAGAACAAGTTTGTGCTGATGGAGTCGCCTGAGAGAAGAACTCATGTTTTGTTTGAAGAAAGAGAGCACCTGTTTTGTTCGAAGAAGAAGAGAGATAAAATTGAAGGAGATTGTAGGTTAGGGTTACAGGTTGAGCCAATTATAAACAAAGGGGGAAAATTAGATTAACAACGGGGATTGTTCTGGCCAGATCGAACGGCCAATATCTATCCCAAGATCAATGCCGAGAAAATTTTTCTCAGCATTGGAAAGGGATCCACTTGAAGAATGATGTTGTGGATAATGCTATCAAGATAAGTTAAGAATAATTAGCTTTCCACATTTGGCCCCAAATAGTGCAGCTTGCATATAGTCGATTATGATGTAGTCTAGTAGGTTTTAGAGTGTATGTTTGAGGGTCCTTGTAATTTTAACGCTTTTATTCATTGAAATAACGCTAACATTATTTCATATATCATCAAAATATGAATCACTTAAGTAGTTTTTATTTGTATTTTAAACCATATATTATGAAACACTTGAATATGTGTTTTCGTGTAAAAGTGTTTTTACGCATTAACAAGTTCTTCAAATAACAAGATTTGTCAAAAAATGTGACTCACACTAATGTTTTTTTAATACATTTAGATATTTTTAAATAAAACACTCTCAAACTTATACTTCGGGGTGATTTTGGGAGTGTTTTTTAAGCACTTCATTCATTGAAACAAATATTATTTTAGAATGCACTTAGTTGTCAAGTATTTTTGCTTGATATATATTTTTGTATTTTAAGCACTTCAACAAGAAACATCAATCCAAGCGTTTTCTAAAATGCTTTTAAACTCAAACAAATATACTTCGCTATACATTAAAGTGCTTCACATCATANATATATATATATATATATATATGAAGTAGTTTTCAACACAAGTTTTCTCATTTCAACTCATAAAAAGTGCTTCTTAGCCACAAGCACATTATTAATATGTCAACTTCCTAATGCTCGTAGAAGGTGGTGGATTTATGAGTTCTGGGGTTAAGTATACTTTTTACTTTCAAACTATCACCAAATTGCACTTTAACTATAAACAATTTGAGAGTTACATTTAATCTTTTATTTAGAACTGTTTATTTTCTTGTATCATTTCAACTTTTAGAGTTGTCAAAAACATCATCGTGTAGCCAATTTAACGTGCTTTTGCTTATATATTCCTTCAACGTCAGTCTGATGAACTTTGATCCCAATTGTTCTTTATAGTTACATGAAATAAGATTGTGAGTAAAATGAGCTACCATTATGAAAAATAGCTTATGGCGACGATTTTAAAGAGTTATAGTTACGGTTCTAACTGTCGTTATAAATTTTATATCGTTCATTTAGTGTTCTAACAGAAGGTTATAAATAGCCTTACGCTAGCGATTCAAGAACCACTGCAAAAAGGTGTTTGTTTGGATGAGGATTCAAAGATGTTGTGAATCGTTATTAATAATATTTACAGGCAGTTTAACTGTCACTATACATTGCAAAAACCGCCGACGTAGGTTTAAATGTATACAACCTCTTGTTCAATTTTTTCAAACATCTCATAATCTTCAGAAATTCATGTTTCACAAAACACAATATGATACATGTTTAGAATTTACCAATTTCTATAAAATTAAATTCCCCAAATATAAAAAAACTTCTAAAATCTAATATATCTAAAATTCATGTTAAATTCAATGTAAAATACATGTCAAGTCAAAGTTAGAATGTAATTCAATTTAAACATATTAGTCAATGATAACATGGTCGAAAACACACAAGAAAAATGGATATCTTCAATCGTCATAGAACGAACAATCACGGACTTGTGGGAACTTCAAAATACTATTATGACATACAAATGAATAAAATTATTGTTAGTGCTAAAATAGACATAATTAATCATATGTAATGCATATATCCCTTAGACATCCTGCCATATCACCGTTGGCACTCGTGAATTGTGTGAATGAAGGATTTTGTGCTTGCATCATTGTCATAAATGCAAATATATTTGAGACCTTAGATTCTAGCTGACGCACCTTCACGCATTCAGATCCAAGCGATGTGCACTGAGATTCAAGGTTACCGATCCTTGACTTTACCCTATAATGCCAATTACATCACTCCTTCAAGATATCTCTTCACCAATCGATCGGACACTTTGCGATCCAAATAGCATAGTGAGAGAAATATAATCTCATCCCACATACTCATCCAGGATGGCCTGGACCCGTAATTTGTGAATTGCGTCTCTAGGTGAAATACCGCTACCAAATATCTTGCAATTTTTCCTATAAAATAAATAAACAATTCAAAATGCATATATGACATATATCGAATTAAACATTACTGATGATAACAATTAAATATTAGTTATAGCTCTAGATGCACATGTAAGATCTACCCAACTCTCACCATTGTGCTTATGCGAATCTATAAACATTTGTCCTAGGTTTGGCTCTCTTCCCAACTCCACTATCATTATGTTTAAAAAAGTTCTTGGTCACAATACTCAAAACAAAAACACTACATATAATACAAAAAATTAACATATCATTTCATCATTTCTCCTAGCATAACTTTTTCTTCCTAACAAATATTTTCTCGTTTGTTTCTCTTCGATCGTAGTACTTCTTTCAATATGTCATTGTTATTTGTGAAACGAAACTAATATTTGTTCTAAGTACTAAGCAAAATTCATTCTAAAAAAATTATAGTACCATTCCCTCATAAGATAACAAAAAATGGACAGTGACATTCCATTGATCTCTTAGAACATCATCTGGTTTATGCCTCATACATTCTTCTTCGCTTGGATAATTTGCCACATATTTTATCATTAACTTAATTTTACTATCCTTCCAACGCTTATTACTTATGGAAAATGTTGTCTTTTAATGGGATTCGGTAACTTTTCATTTACTCTGAAAAATAACAAATATATAATTAGTATGTATACAATGGAATATATAATTATAAATATATATCATACCTTTACGATATCCCAAATTCCATTCATGTATATAACAAACATCTTCTTCCGATTATCATAGATTATAGGCAACATACCATAATTTTAGCTATTGTACAAAAAAAAACTAGTTAATATTGATGCTTTGGTCTTAACGTGTTGTCCCAACGCGTTGAATTCATATTTCTTCTTCTTCCCTTCAGGAAAATTCCCTATTGCAAACATTCGAGTCTAACCTCGAGTATTTTGCTTAGTAGATCCACCTATGTATAAAACATAATATTTGTATGAGACACTATATAAATGAGATCAATCATTTGTATGAAACATTAAATGAATGTTATTCCTGCTAATTCACTAGGAACGTCATATAGTGGATCTTCACCAACTAACTCTTCCACATTTACATTATGGTGTCGTCTGAACGATAATGAAAAATTATGTAAAGTTAAATTATTATCATTGAAAAGGTTCCGTCAAATAAATAATACAATTTTGTGTGCTTGTAACTAGGACTTATCATCAAGATAGTCTTCTTTCACAGTTTTTGTTAGTTGTCCTATAATAGGAAAAATAGGATCTTCATTTTTCATGTGTGGTTTCCTCGTCTACACCAACCCAATTTCGAGAAGGACGATTAAATCTTGTTTCAATTCCTTCATGGTATCTCGAGCAGAATGTTGCACACTCATGTATCATACATCCCTCTACTATGGAACCTTTTGGATGAGCTTTTTTACGGAAATGTGATTTAAGTTTACTAAGATGACTAATACATGTCATCTAATAAAATAACATAAGTGCACATGAATTTTTACCTATGAAATAATGCATAATATTTTTTTATTAATAACTCTCAATGAGACACATCCACCTGTAACGTACGGGTCCAAAAATCTTTGCCTCATTTTCCAATTGGAAATTAAGTGTACCGTGATGGTGAAAAATTATGGGGAAAGATCTGCTCCATTTGGCAAAGAACGTCAATAATCTGAGATTGAAGTTTGTCGATCATATATATATGCAGGCTTTTCGAAGTTAATTATCTGAATAACCAACTTAAGACAATATGCACTTTCTTTGCTAAGACACCCAGCAATTCTATGGGTAGAAGTTATGGCATGATAATGTGACAATCATGACTTTTAAGGCCTTCAATCTTGCGTTGCTTTAAATCAATGCAACTAGAAATGTTAGATGCATATTCATTAGAAACTCTTATACTTCTCAGTTCATTAAAATACATTATATTTTTCATCAATCGTTAGTGAAAATAAAGAAAAAGGTAAGTGTTGATGCCGAAAATCTCAACAGTAATGTTACATGAAACCTCCTCCTCACGTGGAAATCCTCATGGCCTAGGAATTCTATAAAACACAAACAAAGAACCCGAAGGATGAAGAGAATCAGGGGTGGTTTCCTCGCCTAAGAGACTTTGATGCCTAAGTCAGTACCCTGGAGTAATTTTGGCTAAGTTTTCCCCAGGGGAGAGTTGCTTACCTCTTTCTAAAGTAGATGAGGTATTTATACCTGAAGCCTTAAAGAATGAGACGTGTCGAAGAAGCTTTGATGATGTGGCAAATGGGAGTGTGTCAAAGATGCCTCGAAGTTATTACGGTTCCTCCTTGATGTGACAAGTTGGAGGCTATATTTAATTCTCTTATCTCCTAAACTGACAAAAAGGTCGAGGGGACTTGAGATGGACCGGTGTGACATAGGTGGCGGCAATTAGACTCTCAGACCTGGGGAGGAATGGGAAGGTACCACCTTGACTCTTACTTTCAACGCGTAATGATGGTGCTGACGTTGGGTCGTTATTTGGACTTCCAGGACATCAGTGCATATTCTTTGCTCCTTACGAGCTCTTTCTAGCCTTACCTTCCCTTGTCACGGGTTGGTGAGGTCAGGTCTGGTAGAACGCCTACCTCATGACTGAGACTTAGCAGGATTCCCATGCGGTGCATCGTGGCACTGTTAGGATATGCGTCCTCCACTTATTGGTTTCTAGAAAGCACCCATAACAATTTCCCCTTAGTCAAGGACTCTGTGCATATCATATTCGCTCAAGTCGAAGACTTTCGTACCTTTTCTTGAGTATGTGTCCAATTGTTGGGAGATTTTGTTGCTTTAAGTAACTCGTATAGGTGTGACTTTGTCCTGTTGGAGTATCCTCGATGATCGAGTTTCAGCAGCCAGAATGCCTTTTGAGGCGGAATTCGCCACGTGTGGGTTCCTGCATTTATTGAAGTTTGAAATTTGCCGCCTCTCAGGAGTAGGTGTAATTAGGGTGTGTGAAGGAGCGGGTGAGGACCGGATGACCTGGTTACCGAAGCGTCACATGTCCCATCAATGAGTGCGTGGGTGACGCCCAATTCCTTAAGCTTGTTGGTTCATAGACCGGTGGCTTCCTGACCGTTAGATTGTTTTAATGGTCTTTATTGATGCTTGCTCTGAGGCTTATAAATGAGCGGTTTTCTTTGTGTTTCTCACTTTTTGCCCATCTGAGAGACCCACATCTTCTTCCTTTTTTATTACTCTATCTGGCGAATTCAGAGAGTTTCGGTGCTCGAATGGATTCAAGTTTGCCAGCCGAGGTCGCTTGTTCCTATGTTGACCCTGAACGTTGTACGAGTCCAAGCGGGAGATGGTTTTCCTCAATGGGGATAACTTTGGCCAACCTCCAACCAATTCTTGGAGGGTCTTGGTGGGATGTTGGGTCTTGTGAAGGTTATACTGCGGCGAGGATTTCACGTTGGAGGAATTCATCTTTCTATTCCAGCTGAATACTCCTCCTAAAAAGCCGGGTGACGCGGCTCCTTCTTGGGCCCCGGGCTGGTATTATATCAGCGGTAGGATCGGGGTGTGAAATGACTCGTGAATAGTATCCCCACCTGGGAGTCTTGTCCTGATCTGAGGTTTTTGAATTTGACGCCTCAGGTCTTTGGGACTACAGGTGAGACCGTGACTTAGAGGCGGATAGCACATTTGTGTCCAACTCCAGAGTTAACTTCCTCTTCTTTTTTATGTGCAGTGGGAAGGTGAAAATTGAAAGAACTTTCTATCCACTTCGATGTCTGGATTCTTAACCTTATCGAGATCCTCACGGACCAACATCACTTCAGCTTCCTCACCTCATCTGAATCCTTATTCTAGGCCGGATTGTATCTAGATCCTCCGGTGGACTTCGCAGCTGGGATTCCTAACAGTGCCCGTTTATTAGGCCTGAGTTTGGGGAGTCTCCATCCTGGTTATTTCGGGACCCCTTCTTTAAATCGTATATGACGTTGTTCGTCTCTTTTTGCCTTCTTCTTCTTTTTTGTTTATGGTCTTATCGTTGTTTCATTTCCCATTTAAATGACTGGGGGTGCTTCTTTTTTGAACAAATCCTGAGTGGAACCCAGGGGAATCAAGGCGTAGAGAATGGAGGCCCTTCGGCCTAAAAATAAAGGATGTTGAAAGAGGGGAAATCCCTCCCCCCTTCTACTTGTCTTCAGGGAACATCGAGGCTAATACTAACGCCTTCACCTTTCCCAACATCCTCTATTCTTTATTCTTCTTTGAAATGAGCCTCAGTTATCTTCCAAGTAGGGTCTGGCACGGAACGACCTTGATCATGCAGCTCTTGAGGGGTCATCCCAATCCCTTCAGCTAGCTCAGGCTTGATCTGAGGCAATTGTTTCTAAAGTCAATGGGTCTCCACCTCAGCTCCTTGATACTGTTTCCTTGAATTCTGACTAGTCGAGTCAGGCCCTCATAGCCAGAAATGCAAAGCTCTAATGACCCTGGTCGTGGAGCGAGAGTCTTAGTCCCCATAATTGAACCCGGGGAGAGGTGAAGAGGTTGTTGGATTAGTGGTCTACACAAGCGGATCCTGAGAAAGGGGCTTGTCTTCTTGAGCTGCTTGGGGAAGAGTTTGTTTATGCCTTTAAGGGGCATAACTCAGACCTAAGCACCATCTTTCTGTACTATCCTTGTCTATTTATCATTTCCTTATTTTTCTGTCACTGCTTATAGGTTATTGCCTACAACGTCATGATGTTAGCACATTTTGGCCGTTGTAGATCTGCGGTGCTTGCGACGGCTAGGGCCACTTCAAAGTATGAGCCTGAGCTTACAGATAGGGCTCAGAGGTGCGATTCCATTTGTCAAGCCAATAAGCAATTAATTAGGGAGATATAGGAGCTCTGTGCTGTGCCGGGGAGGTCGGCGAGTCTCGAGGAAGAGTTGGCTCAGGCTAGGGTCGAGATCTCTCAGGCTCATAAAGTTTGTCAAGGTTTGGAGGCTCGACTGTTTGATCATGATAAGATCATCGCGAGTCTTCACCAGGAGGGGAGCATCTTGTTGGAGAAGTCCTAACTTCATGAGGAGAAGCTTGCTCAGGCAGAAAGTTGGGAGAGGAGATCGTTCAACAATTGGGCTCGGGGAGATCTGACTAATGGTATGAAAGCCTTGCAAAGGGTGCAAAGGAATTTAAAGAAGCCCTCAAATTTAAGGTTGTCCTACTCTTGGAATTCTCCTTCGGCTACAATAGCTGCCAAGATGAAATCGTTGAGGCTCATCCTGAGTTAGATCTGAACTTCCTTTGTTGTCCTCCAGAATCTTCGCCACATCCTCAAAGTCCTGGTCTGGTTTGTGCGAAGAATTCCCAACCTTCTTCTGTTGCCCCAATCTTCTAGTGTCGAAAGCTGCCTAGGTCGGTCCTTCGGTCCTGATACAAGGGGTCCCATTTACCTTTGGGTCAAATTGAGGAGGCTCTTGTTTTAAATTCCCGTCGGCACTCCTACAGTTTCATTTAGTTTTTTATCATTTAATCTTTCCTTTTCTTTTGAATGAGGAGGTGACTTCTTCGTTGGCTCTGTCTCCTTTCTTGCTCCTGTTATAATCCATGTCATGGATTTGATCATCAGCCTCAAACATATGATTGGACCTTAAATTCCTGAAGCTTTACTATTGTCAAGCTTTCACCTACTCTGAATGGAAGTTTGGTTTCTCCTTGTTCCTCTTTCATGAATGTTTTTAGCAATAATTCATGTTATCCTGGGTAGCGAGGTTACCTATATTATCTCCTTTCCCGGTGGGTTGCTCCCTTTGAAGAAGATCGGTTCATACGGTCCTCCCGTAACTTCAAAAGTTCTTTAAGTATTGCTCTGTGCAGGAGGTTTGTTTGGGCGGACCTACTTCAAACTGAGCTTGCTTCCCGTCTAGTCGTGCTGAACGATATGAAGAGTAAGCCAGAATTCCATCTCCCTTCTCTTGTCTAGTAGTGCGTCCCTGCTCGGGGTAACGCATTTTCCCATCTGGCAAGCTAAAACGTAAGCTAGTCATCACTTTTTACCTTCTAGAGTTTAACCAGGAATTCCTACTCCAGTGAGAGCCCTTTTTCCCGTCTAGCGAGCTAGAATGAGCCAGACATCAAGTCTAGCTAGACATTTATGCTTTCATTAGAGCTCTTTTTCCCATCTGGCAAGCTAGAACGCAAGTCAAACATCACTTTTTCCTTTTGGACTCTAGCTAGGCATTTCTGCTCTAACTAGAGTTCTTTTTCCCGTTTGGCGAGCTCGAACCAAGCCAAACATCTTTTTTTTCTTTTAGAGTCTAGTCAGGCATTTCTGCTCTAACTAGAGTCCTTTTCTCATATGGCGAGCTAAAACACAAGCCAAACATCTCTTTTTCCTTTCTGTCCATTTTTAGCATCTGTGTTTGATGTCTGGTCGGGCTATTGTCCTCCTCTTTTTACTTTTTTATTGGTAGTAGACCTCCAGGTGCTCTATATTTCGAGGGTGTGTGAATACTCATCCGTCCCTATTTTATAGTCGACGCACTACCTCTATTACCAAATAAGGTCCTTCCTAGCTAAACTCGAGGGCTCCTACTTCCATGTCCTTTCTTTTTCGTAGGTCCAAGTCGCTTACCCAAAACCGACGGACCTTTGTCCTGGAGTTGTAGTATCGCAAGGTGGTTATCTGATGAGCCTTATTTCGCAGATTGGCCTGGTCTCGTAGTTCTTCCAGATCGTCAAGGTTGTGCCACGACTCAGTTACGTTCTGCTATGGGTCATACTGCTAGACTCGATGAGAGGTTATGCCCGTTTCCACCGGTATAACAACCTTTATGATGAAGGCTAGTCTGTAAAGGGTTTCTCTTATTATCGTTCTGCTCGTGGTCCTATAAGCCCTTAGGACGATTGGGAGCTCGTTGACCCACAGTCATTTCCTTCCTTCCAGTTTGGTTTTAAGGTTATGTTTGATGGTTTAGTTGATTGAATCTATCTGTCCATTGGACTATGGTGGGATGGTGAAGAGGTGAGATGCCAAATCCTAAAGTACTCACATATCCACTTGAATCTAGCATTATCAAATTTTTTGTCATTGTCCATTATGATGTGTGGGGGATACCAAACCTGCATATCACATTTTCCCATATGAAGTATGTGGTCTTGTTCTTTGTGATAATGGCCAAGGGCCCTGCCTCTACCCACTTGGTAAAATAGTCAATGGCAATGATGGCAAATTTGTTCTGGCCTTTCCCCATTGGTAGGGGTGCGACTAAATCTACCCCCCATTGACCGAACAGCCATAGACTTGGGATGGAGGTGAGTTGTTATGAAACATTCACGATCCTTTGGTATTGGACACATCTTCTTACAAAATTCTTGGTGTTTGAGACCATTGTTGGCCAATAATACCCATGCATTTTCAACCTATTGTGCAGTGTCAGTGCGCCATAGTGGTTCCCACAAACTCCCCCATGGACCTCATTCTTGACATAAAATGTCTCGTCGGGTGTGATGTACCTCAAGTAGGGGTATGAAAAGGCTCTTTGTATAGAGTTTCGTTGATGATTATGTAATTGGCCGACATGAGTTGGAGCTTTCGGGAAACTTTCCTATCGAGGGTAGAGTTTCATCCTGCAAGTACTCGAATATGAAGGCGATCCATGATGGGGCCACCGCTGCCCTACTGGCACTGTCATGTTAACCTTGGAGTCATAGGCGGAGGCCAGCTTGGCCAGCGCATCCGTGTTAGTGTTCAGGCTCCAGGGGATCTGTTGAATTGCCTAAGATTTGTATCTTCTAAGAAGGGCATGCGTCTGGGTTAGATACTTGGCCATATTGTCTCCATTTGTCTTATATTCCTCATTAATCTGATTGACAACAAGTTAGGAGTCACTATTGATTTTCAATGCTCTCACATTTAAAGTCCATGACAGCTTTAGTCCCGCGAGAAACACCTCATATTCTGCTTTATTATTTGAGGCTTTGAACGCAAAGCGTAGAACATACTCAACTCGAGATTGGTCGGGTGCTAAAAGTAGTATGCCCGCTCCCTTCCCCATCTCATTTGAAGCACTGTCTACATATAACGTCCAAGGATCCCCTCCGGTCTTCACTTCCTCCTCACGACCTATCGTCATTTTAGAAATGATATCTACCATTGTCTGCCCTTTGATGGAAATTCAAGGGACAAAATGAAGATCAAATTTTCTAAGTTCAATGGCCCACTTAGCTATGTATCCCGAGGTCATCCCCAATTTTAACCAGGGCGACGCTGACGACTGTTTCTGAAACCGCCGGGTATAAAGACAACACCTCATCAAACACAAGTTTGGAAAGTGATGGTGGGGAACTCATGTAGGTTTTCAGGGATAAGAAATCCTCCTGACACTCCTCGGTCCATTTGAACGACGTGTTCCTCAGGATCTTGAAGAGAGGAACATTTATCCGTAACCCGAGAGATGAAACGTTGAGTGCGACGACCCGCCCTTTGAGGAACTGGACCTCCTTGATGCTATTCAAGGTTACATCTCCAGCAATGCCCTTATCTTGTTGGGGTTGGCTTCAATCCCTCTCTAGTTGACTATTAAACCCACAAATTTCCCTAAGCCAACACTGAAAGTGCATTTTGAGGAGTTTAGCTTCATCATATACTTCCTCAAGGTGTTGAACGTTTCGACGAGGTCAGTGATGTGGTCTACGGACCATTTTCTTTTGACAAGCATATTGTCTATGTACACCTCCATGCTCCTCGATATTTGTTCGGCAAACACCTTGTTCACCAGCCTTTGGTAAGTGGCCCCTGCATTTTTTAATCTTAAGGGCATCACATTGTAGTAGTAAGTTCCCCAGTTGGTGATGAAGGAGGTTTCCTCCTGGTCGGGTGGATGCCTCAAGATCTGGTTGTACCTAGAGTACGCGTCCTTCAATCTGAGAATATCATGTCCAAACGTGATGCCCCCCCTGCTGGTCTATGCAGGGGAGAGGGAAGCTGTCTTTGGGACATACCTTGTTTAAATCTATAAAGTCTATGCAGACCCTCCATTTTCCATTTACTTTCTTGACCAATATGACGTTTGGCCAACCACTCCGGGTATTGGACTTCCCTGATAAATCTGACGGAAAGTAGTTTCTCCACTTTCACAATAAGGCATCGTCCCTTTTTTGCGTTCAGTCTCCTCATTTTTTATCTGAATGGTTTAAACTTCGGGTCCATATTAAGGTGGTGGGTGATAGCGCGTTAGTCTATGTTGGGCATATCCTCGTGGGTCCATGCAAAAACATCCCTATTATCTTGGAGGAACTTCGTGAGTTCCTCTTTCTGCTTGGGAGTGAGCATTAACCCAATTTTGACTGTCTTCTTTGGTTGTTCCTGCGAGAGGATAACTGATTCTGGCGGTTCTATGGGCTCGTCGGGGGGTTATTTTGTGGGCGGTTCGTCGATCATGGTTGTTCCCCTATTGTATTTTAACCTTATAGGGCTTTTCACTTTAAGTTCACCCTTTAACAAAAAAAATCGGTGATGTCGTTGGGTTGAGTTCGTCTTTTTATATTTTAGAGAAACAATTATGATGTCATTTCCCACAGGCGATGCCAAATGTTGATGCTGAAAATATAAGAAGTAATGATGCATGCAACCTCCTCCTCACGTGGAAATCCTCTTGGCCTAGAAATTTTGCAAAAATAAAACAAAGAACCCAAAAGAAGAAGAAAACCGGGGGTGGTTTCCTCACCTAAGGGCCTCCAATACTTAAGTCAGTATCCTGAAGTAATTTTGACAGAGTTTTCCTAGAGGAGAGTTGTTTACCTTCTTGTGAAGTAGATGGGGTATTTATACTCGAAACCTTGAAGATGGATGTGTGTCGAAGAAGCTTTGATAATGTGGCTAAGAGGATCGTGTCGAAGACACCCTAGAGTTATGACGGTTCCTCCTTGATGTGATGAGTTGGGAGCAGCATTTAATGCCCTTATCCCCCGAGTTGACAAAAAGGTCTAGGTGACTTTAGATAAATCAGTCTGACATGGGTGGTGACGATTAGACTCTCGAAACTAGGGAGGAATGGGAAGGCACATCCTTGACTCTTACTTTCGGAGCGTAATGATGATGCTGACATTGGCTCGTTATTCAGACTTCCAGACCCCCAGTGCATATTGTTTGCTCCTTGCGAGCTTTGTTTAATCTGACCTTCCCTCGTTATGGGTTGGTGAGGTCAGGTCGGGTAGGACAACTAGCGCATGACTGGACTTGGTGGGATTCCCATGCGGTGCATCATGGTACTGTTAGGATACATGTCCTCCTCTTATTGATTTCCATGAAGCACCCATGACAGTAAGTAAGTGGTATCACCTTGAATCGTTGGATGAAGATTGATTCATTATACCCATATGTTGAAGGTCCATGTGTGCCTTATAGTTATCTTTACTCTTTCTTGGATCATTATTGTCCCTAGTGTGTTATCACATATATTTTTAAATTTGAATCACATCAAAATTATGATGTATAAGAGTAAACTCCCAATAAGATAGTTGAGAAAAATATATTTTTATTCTTCTAATATTACACATTATCATCAATGAATATTCATTTACAATCAGATTCGTTTCTTTTTCCAAAAGTGAGTTTAAGGCCCTGGACTTGTTGTAAAATAATTGATCCCGTAGGAGAAATAGAGACTAGTATATTCTTAATTGTGCAATTATAATATATACTATCATCATAAAATCTATGGTCATGCTCTATAAATCTCCAATGGCCCATGAAACAAAACTCTTTACTATATTTTAGACATTGATGATCAGTCTTATATTTACAATGAGGGTAAGCAAAACATGAACGGTACTACACCAAGACAAATTATCTAATCCTGAGAAATCACTAATGAACCACAACAATGTCGCACGCATTTTAAAAATTTACTTCCTTGATGCATCATATATATCAACACGCATTTTCTGAAATTCTTTCAATTGTACTTCCAATGGTTGGAAATATGCGTCAATATTATGTAGGAATTGTAGGCTCGTAGAAAGAATTAACAATGTTTATTTCATGCACATCCAATAAGGTAAATTATATGGAATCAAAAGAACATGCCACATGCTGTAACTTACACTCATTGCTCCAAATGGGATGAAACTATCACTAGTCATACCAAGTCTAACATTACGTGAATTTAAAAAGAATTATTTCCAAGCAGTCGAATTAGCGAGATGTCTTAAAACACCATTTTCAGTGCTCTCTACATGATGACATCTCATACTGTCACCAGTTATGAACGACATGTATAATATTTTTAACCTCCCTTTTAAAGGTAAGTAACATATCACTTTAGCATGTTTTGGCTTTTTCTTCATTTTCCCTTAAGATCTTGATATACTATCACCCTTCTTGATTATCCACCTCGAAGTACCATAAGTTATACATTATTCATCTTGTTCTTTGTCTTTCTAATATAACATGCAGTCATTTTGACAAGCATGTATCTTTTCATACTTAAGACCCAACTTTTTTTATAATATTTGTAACTTCATAAAATGCTATTGGTAACACACATCCAACATTACACACACAACTCAAGCAACCATGACAATGCCTCATTAGTCAAATCATGAATACAAATGAGGTGGTAAAGATGCACAATAAATGAAAGTTTTGAAAAACTTTTGCATCCTCGATACAAAAAGCTCGTTACTTTCTTTGACTAAGTCAGAGAAATCATTCACCTCTGCAGTTTGAGAATCTTCATTTAACTGCCCACTCATATTATTAAGAGTTGGTTTTGAAAATCAATATTCCTCTCCCATTACCCTTAACTCGGATTGCATCAGGCAACAAGTCATGCATGTTGTCATCACAAGGTTGGTGCACACATATATAGTTCACGTGTCCTTCATTAAGCTCCTATCCATTTTAATTTTGCAATATGGATTCACCATGGCAAAACCAATATGTGTAACCAATCTAAACCTGTTATACACACGGTGTTCATACACACTCTCATTATTCATCCTTAACATATCTACGTGATGTTTACGTGGATATGAATTTCTACCCTCTACAAAAAGTCTTTCAAAAGTAAAATAAAGAAATTTTTTTATTCTATTAAAGTATTCTTGACAAACTCGAGATTTTTAAGAAAACTTTTATCCATCATAAAATAAATTTGAACACATCTATATACCTTAAAAAGAGGCTTGTATAAGAAGAAACTTTTGAATCTCAATATTACTTCTTTCTTGATTTTTATTTCCAAGATTAACATTTAGCCTTAAAAGGACGTATCAAGATTTTTCTCTCTCATAATTTTAGATTTACCTTTGTATCCATGACTGTATTGAAAACATTGCTTTAAAAGAACCATTGTAGTGGTCAAATGACTGAGTTTTCACTTTTTTTCTATTTTTCATTATTGATATTATCTTTCCAATTGATATTTATGTTTGAATAACATGACCACATTCATAACTTTTTAGCTTTGATAACTGTGTGGCCATACAAAAAGTCAATTCTAATTATTTATCTTTAAAAATGTAAATATGGATCCACGTCATTGATATTGACATGTCAAAATTGAACATGTGGCATCTAAATACACTTATGTGGTACCTATGTAGCATAACAATAAGTTTCATAGGATTATGATTGAAAATACTGGTAAGGGAAGCCCCCTAAACTTATTAAGGCGTCGATACCTGCTATATGAAATTATGTATTAAAAGTGTAGTTTATGTCTTCGGACTTAGTGACAAAAGTTCGAGGACTCTTCCTTGCTTGGGAACAATCTGGGGGATGTGGTCCAGTAGGATTAGGATAAGGTTACACTTTACCGAGAGATTAGAACTACTCAACGGGTATGGCCTTTTTAGGCACCTTGGATGTGCCCCATTCCTGAGAAAAAGGGTAAAAAGGACATGAACCGTCTTTTAAGAGTCGGGTTGGTCCCGCGGCTGGTTGAGGCAACTCAACTCACCTCTATGGTGGGTTGAGGAAGCTCAACTCGCCCCCACAACGGGTTGAGGACATCAACCCGTCCCTACGGTGCACGGCCTGTGCTCCACTACACGTATCTCGTTATTCAATCTGCCACCAAGGAAACTCGACAGTAGGAAGTCTCCTTCGGGGTCCGTTGTGCAATGTGAGTCCAACGCTTGTAGTCCGACTACTCAATGTCGCTGAGGTGCGACCAGTTGCGAGAATGAAGTATGACCATGTTTATGAATGTGGCGTCGTTTTAAGTTCGTGATGCACATGTTAGGCGTGGTCACAATGATATCACGTGATTAGAAAGAGAGCGCACTAGTGGTCCCATCGATATAAAGGACCTTTAGAATCATTATTGGGCATTCAATTCCCATCAATCCTGAGATAAAACCTCAAGAATATTCTCTCCTTGAAGATCTCACATAACATAGATTTCTAAAGGCATTTGTCACCTTCCGAAGACTGCCTAAGGTTGCTTGTCCTTCACCCTCTGACCACCAACTCCCACGTTCCTAGGCTTACTTGCATAGATTAGGTCACTCAAATCACACTTCACCCTAAACCCCCTAAACCTTTTGGCGACTCCACTAGGGAGTGACCTATCTAAACTCTATTTGTTCTTAAGTATGCCTAGACGTGGAAGAATCACGAGAGTTTCTTCTCATTTGGAAAGAGATAATGTTAACCCAACTATAGAGAACCATGACTTGGAAGAGGCTACTTATAGGGAGAGAACCATCGTCGTTGTGGCTACTACAATGATGACGACCGAGCAGACTAACGCCATCAGAGAGTTCTAGGCCTCTAACGCTGAAATATGTAACTTGTTAGGTACAGTGACCTTTCTGCTTACAACTGCTCAGAATCCCCTAATGTCATCGCCTGTCGTTCATGTTGTCCCTCCTCACACGGTGAGCCAGGCTGACATTGATAGACGGATTCCACCTATCAATCTCAGGGGCTCGTCTAGGTCAGGAACAACAAACAATGACCAGAATGTGGGTCACTCCAGTGATCTCGCAAATGTTATCATTTTGCCAGCAGACTTCGCACATCCCACGCTGGGACATGACATCCCGGTCGATGGTACTGACACAAGCCCTTTTGTTACCACACTATAAAGGATGTTAAAGATGTAGCACATCAAAGCCTCCCTAATCGAGACGATAATGGACTTTCGTCTTCCTTACCCTAAAAATTCCATAAATACAGCGATAAGGAAGGATGTGCTAGAGAGCAGTCGTATGTTTCATTGACCACTTGGGCCCATACAAATATGACATGTCTATGAAGCTGAGAGAGTTCTCTAAGTTATTGACTGAGCGAACATACACATGGTACATCAAATATGGTGTTGGGATCAATTTTAACATGGTCGTATATGGTTTTTGCCTTCATGACAAAGTTTTTTGTGTCTCAAGAAAAGATTAGCTTTCTCAAGTTGGGGTATGAGCGTCAAAGGAATGATGAGGACCTGATGATTTACGTTAGATGGTTCAAGGACAAAGCACTGGATTTGCAGGAAGAATGGAAGGATGATGACTTGGTAAAAATGCGCATCTGTGGAATGATGAATGAGTATATAGCATATTTGAAGAACCTCGACATCACCATGTTCTCCCGTCTTTATGTAGCTACTCAACGCACCAACACTTTGGTGTCCAGGCCAAAGGTCATGGAGTAGAGTGAGCGCAGAGGGCTTGCATGGAAGCCTGCAAGATACATGCCGCAAGTAGCCATGGCACAACCCCAAGGACGAGGTGCAAAATGGGACAAAAGCGAAACGGATGATCCACCTCCTTTCCCCTGCTCCATGGATAAGGTGGAAGCATTGTTGGATGCTTGGATCAAGGATAAGGTCGTGCGAAGACCTTGGGTGGACAACTTGCCCACCAAAGAAGAAATAGAATCACCTTGGTATTTTTATTTCCACCGAGACACCACTCATGCGACCAAAGATTGTAAACTTTGAGATAGATTTTCCATGACAACCTCCAAAACGGGGAGATAATTAATACGAACATAGAAGTCACGGGGAACCGACATTTCCCACCGCACGCTTCATGACCATCGTGAGTGGATGTGACTGATATGCTACAAACCTGAGGAGGGGTATATTAAGTACAAAGGGAATCATGTGTTGTAAGGAGGTCCAAAGATTATGTACTCGAAGTCACATTACACATGTTTATTTATGAAATGGCTATTACAAAAATTATGATTATTTGTCTATGTGCATGCTTGTATGAATAAGAAGGGTCACATGAGACCACCTCCATGGTTGATAGTAGACACTACCGATGGGATAACCTTCAAACGCTTCAAGTCGTATCGATGACATTTAACTTTAGGTGCATAAAAAACTATCATGTTTAGCATTGTAAATTTTACTTCAAATTTTGTGATCATCAAAATAGCCCAAAAACTTATAACGGGTTTATCGTCCTAAAATGCATTTAAGATGTTTCAACAAAGCTTGTTTTTGAATTACGTGTAAGACATTTCAGCAAAGTTAGCTCTTAAAATGCATTTAAGACGTTTCAGCAAAGTTAACTCCCAAAACACATTTAAGACGTTTCAGCAAAAGGTTGTTCCTGAAACGCGTTTAAGACGTTTTGGCAAATGTTTTTCCTGAAACACGTTTAAGATGTTTCAGCAAAGTTAGTTCCTGGAATGCATTTAAGACGTTTCAGCAAAGATTGTTTTCTGAAACATGTTTAAGACATTTGAACGAAAATTGTTCCTGGAACACACTTAACATGTTTCAACAAAGTTTATTCCTAAAATACACTTAAGCCATTTTTTAGCAAAGCTTATTCCTGGAATGTATTTGAGACGTTTTAGTAGAGTATGTCCCTGGGATCCACTTAAGACATTTTAGTAAAGTTTGTCCCTGAAATGCAATAAAGACATTTTGGTAAAAGTAGTTGAGTGAAACTTGGCAGCTATAACGTGTTTGAAATACACAAGTTGTCTTAACTGCTTACTTCACTCGTTACCACAGGATATGACTGTTGTCATGTAAATTAAATCTAACTTGGAAATTTATTATGAATATGCTCATGCTAAAATTCGTATATAAGAGCGACGTATGTGCGAAGTAGGGATGAATGATGATAAGGCATGATAACACTTCGAAGTAGGAACGAATTAGCATGTCTGATGAAAATTCAAAGTATGAACTGATGCATGATAAAATCTGAAGTAGGGATGGGTATATAACCCTTTAAGCATGACCATTATAGATAGTCCAATATGTACGTGCCTCCTAAAGCAACTTGATTATATTTTTGTGTGTGTGTGTGCCTTCTTAGGAAGTATCATGCAAGTTCCTACGTGTATGCAGTATCACAAGTTGAATTGTCTATGGACGACGCTCCAGCATGTACACTTACCGCTGAGCCATTTCTCGATGAACTTCACCCTGGTTAGGTATCTCAATATCATGGTATGTTTAATCATTATTTTAATGAATTATCTCTAAAAATTATTATGAACAGATCATTGAGCTGTATCTATCATATACGAGAATAATGTAGGTGGAAAGTGTTGCCTAGCCCTCTCATGTGTCATGACTTGATATTTGGCCATACAGTATGAACATGCATATGATACATATATTATCATGTACATTCTCTTGTGCTAACATTGAACTTGAGGTTGTGCTTTGCTAGTGTATATTTTTTTTCAGCTAGTTTTTCTTTCCACTCTTACGAGAGGCTAAATGAAATTAAGATGTACATCATCACATCTAGCTTGGGACTACAACACTAAAGATGACCATCAATGTTGAACATGTGGCTCATCGATTAAGACCATAAAGCATGCATGGACCATGTACAAGTTCAACTGCTACACATTTGAACTTGTATAGGGGGATAATGTAGATGGTGGACCACCTCATAATGAATTACGTGTCTAAATATACACGTGGCACTCAAGGGAAAGATTGGATAGTGCCTACATGACATGATAAGGCCAAAATAGGATAATAATGAATTAATTTATAAGGGCCAGGCCTTGACCTATAAGGGTGGCGAGCCCATCTTGAAATCGTATGTCAAGTGTTGAGTCTCGCATTCGAGCTAAGTGACAAAAGCTCGAAGGCTCTTCCTTGCCTGGCAACAATCTGATGATTGTGGTCTGGTAGGATTAGGATAATGTTACGCTATACCAAGAGAGGAAGAACTACTCAAAGGGTGTGACCTCCTTAGGCACCTTGGATGCTCCCCCTTCTGATAAAGAAGGGTAAAAAGAGACACAATACGCGACCTGTCAGTCTAGGGATGTGTATGTCCGTCTATCATCGAGAATGTATGACGGTAAGTTGAGCAATGCACCCATCACCAAGGGGTGGCCCAAGCGACGCATAGAGGCGGCTTGACCTATCGTGGGGGTGCCCGCGACGGGTAAACGGGGACTTGACCCACCCTGGGGGTGCCCACGCCGAGTAGAGGGGCTTGACCCTCCGGGGGGTGCCCATGAAGGGTGCATGGGGCTTGACCCGCCATGGGGGAGGTTCCCCACGGTCGGAAGTGAACTAACCCACCGTCGGGGTGGGTGCCCCACGATGGGTGGCTCATGTCGCGTTGTCCATACATGGCCATGCATCCGTCACCGTCGAGGCCCAACGACAAGTGGTGTCCTATGGGGTCATTTGTATAGTATAAGTCTAAAGTCTGTGAGTTTGTTATTGGGCTACCCAATGTCACAAAGGCACGATTAGTTGTGAGCATGGAAAGTGAGCACAAGTCATGAATGTCATGTCGTTTCAAGAGTGTGAGCATGTCTTAAATGTGGTCACTTATGGGTGTGATGTCCTCAAAGCATGTGGATTGACATTATGATATGAAATTTAATGAGGATTACATTTTCTTATAATTGTTCTATTAATTTATTGTTAAATAATTTATATAAATGTCTGAAAATTTTATATTCATTAATGAGACTATGATCTTGTATTAGTACGAGAGGATTAAGATTATAGATAATAAAAAAAATTGACAGCAACATATTAAAATATAAAATTTTTAATGAATGGTTACTAGTATAATTCACTAAGCATTATGAATGCATGTGATCTAGATCTGAAACATTGATGTGTATAGACATCTTAGTGGATGTACTTTATATAATGAGATTATATATGACAGGACCAATGTGAATTAATATATTTATCAACGTGTCGTTTATCATAAAAATTTAATACACATCAACTTGATAATCATATGTAGATCAGTCTGAATTCTAAGTAGTTATGAACCTTTATACATGTCTACTGGATCTTTTGATTCACTCGGTAAGGTTTATTTGTAAAACAGGCTAGTGACTTTTGTTTGGAGATTCAGTTATATGGTTGGCTGAGAACATTATCTTACAAGATTTGGAATCCAGTCTTTCCTAATGGATCGTATATCGGTTCCTTTAAGTGTTTATTCTGGAACTGAATGGTTATTGAGCTCAAATTTATAATAAGATTATGAATTAATCATTCACTAGTAGATTAATGAACTTAAGGATCAAGAGGTTTTAGAAGGGTAAAATGGTAATTTTGACTATCTCTAATTTACGAACCAATAATTGGAGGACGGAATTTCATGAAATGATTATATTAGTGGATTACAGGAGAATATTCTGTAAACACATTTTCAAATCACTAAGAGTTCAATTTCATATTTATAGTGGAGTAATAATGGAACTAATAAACAAGATTATTTAATTAAAGAGTTTAATTAATAATCTGATTTATTGGAGCTTAAGATTATAGGTTCATGATCTTCAAGTCACCTCTATACTACGCAGTATAAGGTGTGAATATTTCAGGACATGAGAAAATGACTGACTTGCAAATGAATTTTAATTCTTGGGCAAGTACATAATTTTGAGATAAGTATGTGTGACTAATTGATTAAATTATATATATATATATATATATATATATTAAATTTTTGGAAATTATATATATAAATAATTATCGATAGGTGAGACAAGATATCTAATTTATGAAATTAGATAATCAAATTATTATTAGATAATAATTTGAATCAACTAGATCTATTATTTGTGATATAACAGATAATTTAGTTGATATGGATAATCAGATATGTTAATTTTGAATTAACTGATATCTAGATATTATTTTATTAAAATAAATATTTAATTTACAGTAATTGCTACGTATCGATCAATGATTTTGAATTATAGATCACCATGGGCTGTTGTAGTGTCACGTAGCACTACAACAGTAGGCGTGTAACACTGCAGCGCCACACGACATTGCAGTATGGTGTAACACACAACGTCGTGAGGCGTTGTGATGCTTAACGCCAACTACTGTGCTTTGTGGCACTACAGTTGTGCAGCGTTATACAGTGGGTCTCACTGCATTTGGTAATTTGAAATTAAATAATATCTAGAATATATACAGATATTACTCTGATGGCCTAAAAAAGATAGCTCAGTTCATCAGTTAATCAATCAAGAATTGAATTGAGAACACAGTTAGAGTTAGAGAATTTTTTCTCTACGATTAAAAGTTAATCAAATTTTTAAAAGAATAATTATCGTGTTCTTTTAGAGACGTCTCACAAAAGTTCTTCTTAGTAAATCTTTAGATCTTATGTGTTGAGCATATCTAGAGACAGAAAAAGTGTCTTGTAATATTCTACTTGCCCACACACATCCTAGTACGTTAAGGATTGACTTGGAAGATCTTGGTGTGAATATCAGAATCTATTGATCGTTGGAATGGCTTCGTGAGATGGAGGATCGATCAGTTTTGTAAGGATATTTGATAGAGACTACAAGAGGTATATGATCCCTAACATTGTATGTTGTAGATTTAATGTATAGATATATAATGGATCCTGATTGAAAAAAGCTTTCAATACAAGTTTTATTTTTGAAAATCGTTGCGTCGCACTTGTATTTATTTTATTGAAAAAATTCATTTTTATTAAAAATAATTAAACGCCTCTGTTGCGCCTACGCCACATTTTTCAACAATAGGTATCAGAGTGGTCTTTATATATTTATATGTTAAAAGTTGTGTGAATTTTCTTACATTATTCATATAATATGAGATATGTATAAATGAATGGTTGGTTATGTTTTTAGAATGTATGGAAAATAATGGATCGTTAATTGTATAGTGAGGATTTGTTCTTTAATTTTTTTCTTAGATTTATTGTAATCACTCCGATCGCGTGTAATTTTTTCTCAGATCTTGTGTAAGGTGAAGAACGCATGAAACGAACGATGGACGAAAAATAAAAGAAATAGGAATTCTTTTAGAATTCCGGCGCTAGTGCCACCGATATTTTAAAATCGATAATGTCACCAAAATTTACTGTTCCAACGAAGTCGCCGGAAAATGGTGGTCCCGCGGGAGACGGTGGCTTGCGGTGGGCCCGCGGGAGATGGTGGTTGATGGCAATTATTGTCACATTTATGGAATTTTCACACAAACCCGATACCAACCAACCCTATCATTGTAGATAACCCTATATCTATCAATTATCATTTTTTATTTTTTATTCTATGAAATTAAAAAATTAATAAGTTGATTGAGTTTGATCAAAGTTTGACCAAATTAAATAAAATATTTATTTCACTAAGTCAAAGTCAACTATTTTAAAAGGATAATTATAGAAATTAATTTTAATTAAGGAAAAACAGTTCTTTTCTAATTAAATAGGATTTCATTCACAGCTTGAAGATTATGAAGATCGACATCAGGAGGATAATATTTAGGAAATATGTATTCTTGAAATCCGCTTTGTAATATTATTTCTTTATTTCAATGGTTGTAATTTAGAAATACCCAATAGTCACTCGGTCCATTATTATTTTATTTAATTGTTTAATTGTTATATTTGATAACATGTTCATGCATTAGTCGATCACATGTTATACAAGAAAATCTCACACAGTTTTATTTAATGAGGCATTTCATCAGTACAAACATGATTTATTAGGATTGTCCTAATATGTTTATATTTTTTATTTTATGATATCAATTGTATGTAAACTGCTAGGTTTTAATTAGTTAAAACTTGGTAATCACCCCACATTAAGGGCTAACTTTTAGGATAACTGACTTTAGTAAAAGAGTTTTATTAAAGTTTAATGAATATAATTAATTAGTTAATCTAAGCTTAAGTTCACCTAATTATGACTTAGGCGCTTTAGAAAGTTAAATAACTTAGACCAATGAGATTAGCATAACTGATTATTAAATATTCATAGGGTTATTATTTTAACCAGTGATTAATTTGTAACTAATTGATTGTTAAAATGAAAATATATAATCCTAAAATAGTGAGTGGGAGAAGATTAATATGTCAATGTAAAATATGATCTTCATCATTAGTACAACGCCGTGAAGTGCAATAAGGGCCTCAAGATGGCTTTGTTTTCACCCCCCTAAGGAAGGTTTTGAGCTGTATCAATACCAAGATTGGACTTCTTAAAAAGATAGGAGGAAGTGATGTAGTTTAGTTTCGACCGACCCTAAGGCGGCATAATCTAAATGAAGTCATGAAATCTGAAATGATATGTTACACTCACAAAGTCACAATTAAGCTTTCATGTCGATAGTTTTGACTTAACCGAACAAGTGATATCTTATTGTTAAAAGAGAAAATATGAGATAGTTTAAATTTTAATTAATAAGAATGAGAATGCCTCATTAATAGTCTAAGGTTAATCTGACTGACCCTAAGGCACCACATTAATCGTTAGGTTGTTTTATCGTGATTAATAAATATTAAATTTGTGTGTTTATTATGTTGAATTCATGAATCACATTACTTTTTGAATCCTAGATATTTATCAATTATATTGAATCTTGTATGTTTAAAATTTCAGTTATCATTATTATGTATATCATAGGCAACCCTATTACTGCTTTACTTGCGCTTGAAAAATTGAATGGTGATAATTTCATAAGTTGGAAATCAAATATGAATTTAATGTTGATTTGAAAGAACCATAAGTTCGTTCTTACTAAGGAATGTCTTAATGAGCCCGCTGCTAATGCCCTAAAAATGTTAGGGACAAATATGATGCTGGGATCATATCAAACAACAAGGCGAAGTGCTACATGCTTGTGTACATGAATGATGTTCTGAGAACCAAGCATGAAAGCATGGAGACTACCTATTAGATTTATGAAATCTCTACAGGCGATGTTTGGGCAGTAGTCTGATCAAAGTCATCATGAGGCCACTAGAAGCTATATGACGACTAAGATGCGAAATGGTACTTCTATGCGAGAACATGTTACGAACATGATTAACATAATGCACGAGGCAGAGGTACACGGGGTGACCATAGATGAGCAGACTCAAGTTAGCATTATACTTGAGTCGCTCACACCAATTTTTTCTGCGTTTACGGCCAACTATGTTATGAACAAGCTGCAATTCAAGATGACCCAATTGTTGAATGAATTGCATATTTTTGAGCCACTCAACCTTAGAATGACCAAAGAGGGTGAGGCAAATGTTGTTGAGCAAAAACCTTTTTTCAATGCTGTTAAAAATAACAAGAGGATGAAGATCAATGGTAAGGGAAAGAGTAAGAACAAAAAGGGGAAGAAAGCTAAGACATCGCCAAAAGTCAAGAAGAACAAGAACGACAACAAGCCCAAGAGAAAATGTTTCCATTGTGGGGTTAAAAGTCATTGGAAGAGAAATTGTAACAAGTATCTCTCCGAGCTGAAAATGAAATATGCTTGATCATCAAGGGAGCTTGTAGATGGCAATGTCATTTTGAGAGTTGGCAATGGTGTGCTCGTGTTAGCTAAAGCATTAAGGACAATCCATTTACTTTTTGGATATAATTATTTAGTTTTGAACCATGTTTATTATTAACCTGAATTTTTGAGAAATTTGATATCTCTTTCTTTTTTACAAGAACAGCTATTCGAAGTTTTTTTTATTAATCAAGAGTTTATTATTTTTAAGAATGGATTCGATATTTGTCATGCTAAAGTTATAAACGGACTGTACATGCTTAAACTAACTGAACGTGCGTTAAATAATTCTGAATTATTTAAAGTAGCAAACTTAAAAGTAATAAACGATAAAGAGTTTCTCATGATGATGATAACATATATCTTTGGTATCTTAGGTTGGGACATATTGATCTAGATAGGTTAAACGTGTTATCAAAGCATGGTGCTTTGATAGAACTAAAAGTTGGAACTCTTCGTGTTTGTGAATCCTGTCTAGAGCGTAAAATGGCCATGATACCTATCTCTAGAAAGGGCCAAAGTGCCAAGGAACTACTTAAGCTAGTGCATAGTGATGTCTGTGGACCGATCAATGTACAAGCTAGAGGTGGGTGTGAGTATTTTGTCACTTTTATTGACGATTACTCAAGATATGACCATACTTATCTAATGCAAAGAAATTCTGAAACTTTTGGAAAGTTTAAAAACTTTGAGGTTGAAGCTGAAAATCAATTAGGTAGATCATTGAAAATCCTTCAATCCGATCGAGGTGGTGAATTCTTGGATTTAGAATTCAAAACTTATTCGCTGGAGTGTGGAATACTATTCCAACTCATAGCACCTAGAGCACCACAGCAAAATGGTGTTGCAGAAAGGAGAAACTGAACGTTATTGGATATGGTTAGGTCGATGTTAAGCTACTCATCACTGTCACTTATATTTTGGGGATATTCACTACACACAACTACTTACATTTTGAATGTAGTGCCCTCTAAGTTTGTAAGAAAAATGTATTTAGAGTTATGGAATGGCTCTAAACCTAGTTTACGTCATTTCTGTATATGGGGGTGTCCAGCTCACATTCTTACACCCAAGACCGGAAAGTTAGACTCAAGGTCTAAGGTATGCATTCGTAGGCTATGCTCCAGAACTAGAGATGGATATTTTTATAGTCAGAAGGATCAAAAGGTGTTTGTATCAACAAATGTCACTTTCCTTGAACACGACTATATACAAAACTACAAACCTCGTAGCGAAGTAGTCCTCGAGGAATTAACGACTAATGAGATCTAAACACTTTTAATTTCTACTGATAAATGACAAACCAGAGAAACCCCTGCAAAGGAAACCCTAGTGCAACGTTATAGTGGGAGGGTTATGAGACAACTAGTACGTTACGAACTAGAGGCACATGTCCTAGTGTCAGACACTGATAAGGACGGTCCATTTTCTTATGAAGAAGTAATGGATGATCCTAAAAATGAGAAATGACCAGATGTCATGAACCAGGAGATGGAATACAAACCCAAGAAATGGAATCTATGTATTCCAATTCCATCTGAGAACTTGTAGGTCCACTTGAAGTTGTCAGGCCCATTGGATGTAAATGAATCTTCAAGAAGAAAAGATGTGCTGATGGAAAACTAGAGACGTTCAAGACACTGTTAATAGCTAAGGGCTATATACAAAGGGAGGGAGTAGATTCTGAAGAGACATTCTCCCATGTGGCCATGCTAAAATCCACTCGCATCTTTTCGTCCGTAGCCGCTAGTTTTGACTATGAGATATGGAAAATGAACGTCAAGACAACTTTTCTGAATGGTTCTCTTGCAGAAAGCATCTATAGGACGCAATGAGAAAGCTTCATACAAAAGGGGAAAGATAAAAAAGTATGCAAATTTTTTAAATCCATTTATGGATTAAAACAAGCATCTAGATCTTGGAATCTTACCTTTGATGAGATTATAAAGTATTATGACTTCGAGCAAAATGTTGAAGAAGTCTGTGTTCGTAAATACATAAAAAATAAGATAGTGATTTTCTTAGTTCTTTATATTGATGATATTCTACTCATTGTGAATGATGTAGAAACTCTATCAAAAGTAAAGAAGTGGTTAGCTGAGAAATTTCAAATGAAAGATTTGGGAGAAGCGAGCTATGTTCTGGGCATCCAAATCCTAAGAGATAGAAAGAACAAGCTCTTAACACTTTCTTAGGCATCTTATATTGATAAGGTACTGGAGATATTCTCTATGGAGAATTCTAAGAAAGGTCAACTACCGACCACACATGGAATTATCTTCTCCAAGGAATAATGTCCTAAGACATCTCATGAGGAAGAGGATATGAGAAACGTTTTTTATGCTTCAGTTGTTGGAAGTCTCATGTATGTCATGTTGTGTACGAGACTAGACATCTATTATGCAGTGGTAATTATCAGTCGTTATCAATCGAATCTAGGTTTGGAACATTGGATTGCAGTAAAACACATTCTCAAGTATCTTAGGAGAACGAGAAACTATATGTTTGTTTATTTAAATGGAGACCTGAACCCCACTAGATATCCTGATTCTGATTTTCAATCAGATAGAGACAGTCAAAAGTTGACATTTGGATCAGTATTCACCCTAGGTGGAGGAGTTGTAGTCGAATATATAGCGGCTTGTGAAGCTGCGAAAGAAGCGGTATGGCGTAGAAAGTTCTATACTGATATGAAAGTATTTCCAAATATGGCCAAGTCACCGATCATGTACTGTGGGGCGGTAAGGAATAGAAGAGTCACAATAGGGGCAAGCACATAGAGAGGAAATATCATCTTGTAAGTGAAATTGAGTATCGATGGGATGCGATTGTTATGAAGATAGCGTCAGAACAGAACCTGTATGATCTTTTTACAAAGACACTTCATGCAAAGTCATTTGAGGGTCACATGCGTAACGTGAGATTGAGAGAAATGCCATATTTGTTTTAGGGAAAGTGAGAGATTGTTGGGGGTTATGCCCCCAAAGCATGTCTATTGATATTTTGATATTAATTTAATGAGAAATACATTTTTCTTATAATTGTTCTATTAAATTATTGTTCAATAATTTATATAAATATCTTAAAATTCTATATTCATTAATGATACTATGATCTTGTATTAGTACGAATAAAATTGTTAGCAACATATTACAGTATAGAATCTTTAATGAATGGTTGCTAGTACAGTTCACTAAGCATTATGAATGCTTGTGATCTGGATCATTGATGTGTATAGATATCTTAGTGAATGTACTTTATATAATGAGATTATATATGACAGGATCAATGTGAATTATATATTTATCAATGTATCGTGTATCATAAAATATTTGATACACATTAATTTGATGATCACATGTAGATCAGCCTGAATCCTAGTCATAAACTCATATACATGTTTATTGAATCTTTTGATTCACTTGTTAAGGTTTGTTTATAAAATATGCTAATGATTTTTGTTTTAGAGATTTAGTGATATGGATGGCTGGGAACATGATCTTATAAGATTTAAATCCAAGCTTTCCTAACGGATCATATATTGGTTCCATTAAATGTTAATTTTGAAACTAAATGGTTATTGATCTCAAATTTATAATAAGATTATAAATTAGCTATTCACTAGTGGATTAATGGTACTTAAAGATCAAGAGGTATCTATAGAGGTAAAACATGGACCAGCTCTAATTTACAAACCAATAATTGGATAACAGAATTATATGAAATGATTATATTAGTGGACTACATAGGAATACTTTATAAAGACATTATATAATCACTAGAGTTCAATTTCATATTTATAGTGGAGTAATAATGGAATTAATAAATAAGATTACTTAATTAAAGAGTTTAATTAATAATCTAGTTTATTGGAGTGTAGGATTATAGGCCAATGGTTTTCAAGTCACCTCTATACTATGCAGTCTACGGTGTGAATATTTCAGAACATGAGAAAAGTACTCACTTGCAAAGAAATTTTAATTCTGGGGCAAGTACATAATAATGAGATAATTATGTGTGGTTAGTTAATTAAGAATTAATTAATTGAATTATATATATCGATTATTTTTTCAATTATCGATAAATGAGATAAAATATCTAATTTATGAAATTAGATAATTAAATTATTATTAGATAATAATTTGAATCAACTAAATTTGTTATTTATGAAATAACAGATAATTTAGTTGATAAAGATAATTAGATATATTAATTTTAAATTAACTGATATCTAGATATTTATATGATTAAAATAAATATTTAATTTACAGTAAATGTCATGTTTCGATCAATGATTGTGAATCATAGATCACCATGGACTGCTGTAGTGTCACGTGACACTACAGTAGTAGGTGTGTAACACTGCAGTGTGGTGTAACACACAATGTCGTGAGGCACTGTGATGCTGAAAGCCAACTGTAGTGTGGTGTGACAGCGCAGTCATGCACAAACAGTGGGTCCCACTGCATTGGACAATTTGAAATTAAATATTATTTTTTAATTTTTAATTATCCCTAAATATCTGCTATGTCATTATCTAGAATATATACTGATATTATTCTGATGGCCTAAAAAAGATAGTTTAGTTCATCAATCAAAAATTTAATTGAGAACACAGTTAGAGTTAGAGAATTTTTTTTCTACGATTAAAAGTTAATCAAATCTCTAAAAGAATAACCATCGTGTTCTTTTAGAGAATTGTCTCACAAAAATCATTCTGAGTAAATCTCTAAATCTCATCTGTTCAGTACATCTAGAGGCAGAAAAAATGTTTTGCAATATTCTACGTGCCCAAACACGTCCTAGTGCGTTGATGATTGACTTTGAAGATCTTGGTGTAAATCTCAGAGTCTATTGATCGTTGGACTAGTTTCGTGGGACGGAGGATCGATCGGTTTTATAATGACGTTTGATATAGACTAAAAAAGTATATGATTCCAAACATTGTATGTTGTATATTTAATGTATAAATATATAATGGATCCTGATTGAAAAAAAAATTAATAAAAGTTTTTATTTTTAGAAGTCGTTGTGTCACGCTTGTTTTTCTTTTTATTGAAAAGATTCATTTTTATTAAATTTTTTTAAACGCCTGCGCCGCGTTTTCCAATAGTCACGTGTGCGGGAGTGGTTATCACTTGATTACAATGACAATAGTAGGGGCACACTTGTGGTCCCCACCTAACCCCTTCTATATAAAGAATCCTAGGTATCATTATGGGGGATATTCAAACCTGACCGATCCTGAAACTAAACCTCAAAAATATTATCTTCTCGAAGTTCTCACCTACCTTAGAGTTCTAAAAACATTTGTCAACTTATGGCGGTTGTCCAAGCTTGCTTGTCATTCACCATCCGACCACCAACTCCCACATCATTAGGCTTACTTGTCGTAGATTAGGTCACTCAAATCACACTTCACCATAAATCCCCTAAACCAAATTCACTTTCATGTATGTAGCCAAAGAGCAAGTATCTTAAAGTTGGCTAATGCATGAACTTGCATTTATGTGTAAAACTCTTATATTCTAATCATTTTCAGTATAAATAGTTGTTGAGATGCATAGGGGAATGTTCATACCAAAATGCCACCCCGGAACACAAATAGTCTATATAATTCCAAAATCTGTTGCTTTTAAGAGATGCTGGACCATAAAAGTATTGGTTACAGCCACAACGCGGGCAGCACAACCTTCGATCCTCACCAATACGCCGAGTCGCCATGAGAGCAAAGAGGAAGAAGAAGCGAATGAGGAGGTTGAAGAGAGCGCCGAAAGATGAGGCAGAGATCCAAGTAGTAAGCCGCAGCTTACTTTGAGCTCTTTTAGAAGGGACTTCTATTTCATGGCTTTGGTTGCTTATTGGTTTCCTAAATTGTCTTTTATGGCTAGACATTTTGTATTATCTTGATTTCTTGGTTCCAATTACATATTTGCTACACTATAAAAAAGGTATTAGTTACAGCTGTACACGAAAGAAGATAGTTGCTCAAGAAGTCATGGATATTGCAAACAATCCACAACCTCAATCAAGGTGGAGGAGACCAGGGTAGTAGAAAGAAAATCAGAATAGAAAAGTAGCATTCTATCTCAGATTGAGTTATTTTGTTACAAGATCATATTTCATAAATATTGTTGCCTGCCTTCTCGATTTTTCTATTTTAATATACAATATTTAAAAGTATGATATCCATTATATAATATCATTATCATATTAAATTAATTAAGTAATAGTTTATTGTAAGGTTTTTTTAAACCAATAATAGTTTATTGTAAGTTGGGTATGGATATGTTGCATATTCAGAAATGTCTATATCCAACGAGAGTACATAATTTTAACTTATACCCATAATTTTAACAAGAGGATGGAGGTGTTCATAGTTTTTTTTTTTTAAAAATTTAGCTAAATTTAACTTGTACTCATAAACTTTTGGCCATTAATATTTACACTAACATACTTTGAAATAGGTAAAATTACTATATATACTTTCAAAAAAATAGTCAACATCGCTCATTTATTATACAGAGGTCAAACTGAACCTATTAACGGGAATATTTCAATATAAAGAAACGTTTTTCTAGCTCCTTTTGAGATTATGATGGTTGTAATTGGATGTAATAATTGGGAAAAGGGTGCGTCAAATACATTTTTTTTCTTATTCCAAAAAAGGAAAAAGAAGAAAAAATATTTTCCATGCTGAAACTGAGTTAGTTGTGATAGAATGGATGATTATGGCTTTCAGATATGAGGTCTAGGTTAATTTCCATTATAATGGAAAGTGTATTTCCTTAGTCTTCTCAACTCATTTTAATATTATCTGATTCAATTGAGTTGGAATATTTATTATAATTAGTATAAATTTACGTGCGTTGCATATGATAAGTTTAATTTTTTCGTTGATTCATCAAACCATACAGAAAAAAAAAAGTGTATTGTTTCTTTTATTTACAGTAAAATAAGAGTTATGTACTCATTTGTACGTGTCACTGTCATAGTGGTTTGTTATATTGAATTTAGTACTACTTTCTCATAGATTACATTTCTATGTACTATTTTCTTCGCAACTATTTCTAATAATAGTTATTTCTTACAATGAATTAAGTTTTGAAAATGTTAAAAAATTAACTATCACTGATAGAATCAATAGAAGTCTTTTTATGTTTTCTTTCTTTTGTTTTAAATTTGAATAATTTCAGTTTATATGAATCTAGTATGCTAAAGTTAACTTCTAAATTTGAATTATATTCTCTTGAATCATGATATGAATTACAGTGAAAAATCATATGATATTAAAACTTTGGTCAAACCTTTTTAAGTTATATGAAAAGAAAAGAAAGAATTGATTATCATTGTTTCCTAAAACTAAGGCTAATGTCTTATTTAAAAAAAAAAGACTAGGGTCTATGATGATATGTCTTTTCAACTTTTATGTCGCACTTAGTTATTATGGTGTCAGAGATTTATAGAACCTCATATTTATCGTAGCTTGTAACTCTTTGATTGTTTTATTTTATCATTAAAAAATCAAAACACAAGATGGGATCTTTGAAATCATGACAATCACCTAATTTTATTATCTCAATAAATAAAGAAGTGACATAAGTATGCACAAAGTATTTGATCTATAATCTTAGACTCTTGATCTTTATGTATAATGCACATCGTGCTCCTGACCCACTCTTTCTAGAGTCTCGTTTATAAATTCTTTATTTATTTAATTTATCAATTAACAGTTTTCCCATCTCTTACCCTTCGATATTTACTCTTTTAACCTAAGTTTACCAACTAGAGTTAATTATTTATTGAATAAAGAGAATACTCAATAACTTTTATATTTCTATCATCTTTCAGATTGATAATAGGGGTTGAATCTCCCTTCATTTTGAAATTTCTTTTACACTTAAACTTGTGAACTTGCATTCTCCTTTTAGACTCATACATAATTAATCATTATGGAGTTTTCATTGAAGTCAAAGCACCTAAAATTAATTATGGAGTTCCATCGAATCCCTTAAAGTTAAGGTCTTATATATTTTTAGATTTTTTTCATTGACTGTGTTTCATAAACAAATCTTTTGTTGACAAAAAGAAAAACTTTTAAAATAACTAAAATTCTACAATTAATTAGATATAATAATGATATTATATTAAGAATATCATACGCTTAATTAATTTTTTAAATACATTTAAATACCAAATATTTTTTTGTTTATTGTCAAGATCTTCTTAAACTCTTAAAAATTATTTTTCAAGAATAAACTTTGTTAAAGTTTGTAAACTAATGAAATCCAAAAGTTATTACTCAGTTTTAAAACATTCAGATTTCAAAATAATTTATGTGTTAAAAGAATGATCATGTTTACGAAGAATGGACTTATCTATAATGACAAAATAATGATAATCTTTTTAGACCATTTTGTTCATCCATAAATCTTAAATTGTCTTAAATAATCATCAAGATATTAACTTAATAATAAATTTTAAATATTTAATTTTTATAAACATCCATCATACTATTATTAAACGCTCTCATTAAATTGTCTTAGACTTAAAATTTTAATTTCGAAAAATTTGATTGAATACTTAAGATTTTAGTTTAAAGAGCTAAACTAACTTTAAAAAGATTGACTTGTCACTAATAGTGATTGTGAAAAAGAGTAGGTTAAAATTACTAAATGAGTTCAATAAATATAAATAATAGATAATAGGTTAAGAATTGCACATATCTATAAAGCATATCTTCAATAATAATACCATTAAAGTCATATGAGAAGAAAAATATATTTATGGATGATTTTATCTAAACTATTTATTATTCTAATACTACTATTTATTATTTGATACGCTCAAATGTGATTGATTGACATGTATACTTATACATGCATTTTATCAGTTTACTTAATCAAATTAAATAAAAATACTTTAATTATTCTTTTAAACATATTAATAATTAGTTTTGATTAATTAACAATTAATTAGGACACTTTTTAAATTTAATGTATTTATTCATTTGTTACCTTTGTCTTTTTGTCTTCATTCGCCTTCATACTTCTTTTGTTATAAAAGAAAATAATTTATATTTGTTCTCACTTGTACGTACTTTAACACGAAAAAAATCAACCGATCGAATTTTGATAGTTTATCACCAGTTTAATATTTTCATCTACTATAAATAGTATTAAACCATAAAACACAAAAATATTATACGTACTAAAATATTATACCACGTGCAACACACATAACGCAATACTAGTTATTTACAAAGTGAGGGTTTGTAGAATTTTCATTTCTAAGTTCTTCAACTAAAATGTTGTAATTTACTTTTCCATAAAATGATTTCATTTAATTCTCTAATATGATTTTATGTTCTCTCCAAATTCTCTCAAAACAACGTGTCCTCTTATATTCCCTCATAAACCTCATCACATCATAACAATAAAAAACATTATTATTAGGTTTAACTTTAATTCTTTACTTTTATTGTTGGTATAGCTTCGTCTTTACAAATTCTCTGTAGTTCTACTGACTTTTCAGATTCTTTTCTTACTAAGAAGAAATAAATAATTAAAATTTGAATTGAGCATAACATCCCTCTAAAATGGTGTAAGTATGTAATTATTGTACAGATAATAAGTAACTGGTTTTAAATTTGTTATACAATATATTTTAAGGATTTTTTTAATTTAACTTATAATAAACTTTCTCTTAATAAATATATAATATATTTTCGAATATGCAATTTTAACCAGAAATGACAGTCTACCATTTCCCTCTCCATTTTTAATGTTCATATCATATTATAAAATAATCATAACTTATACTAATATTAGCATTTATCTTTCTACTTAAAAACATAAATCATTGGAACCAAAAGGCCATAGACTTCTAGACCGTGACAATCAAAGAATCATTTGTGTAGTTAAAAGCAATAATCTCATCATTAACACAGCCGCTAGGCCGCCTTTTCAAGAGAAAGATGATGAGATTATGTGAGAAATATCATTGGGAGTGAAAGAAACAATATTAGAATCTTTTAATTTTTTTAATGAAATATGATATTTTTGCTAAGTGAGAAGACTAAATGTTTTCATGTTAGATCATGGTCTAGTGAAAACAAAAAAATATAGTATTACACTGTTAAAATTTATACACGCTAGACATAATCTAGCAAAAGTTTTCTGCTAGACCTAGATCTAGCAGTCATTAATTTTAATCGAAAAAGTTTAAAGTAAAGAGAAAGGAGATGTTTCTAAAATTTTCTTGAAAGATAAAACATGGGACTTTCTTTTGTTTCCCTAATTTTTTTTTTCAAAATTGTTTAATTTACTATTTATGCGACGATAATGAGAAAAATGGTGATTCAAACATCAAATATGCTAACTAATTTCAAATTATAATGCACGTAGAAAATAACAGAATTTAACAATAATAAAAAAAATCACTTATTTTCAAGATTATTTTAATGATGTAAACTATTACAATAACATAAAGATTAAAATGCAACTTACACCTCCGTACTTCCAAAATTCTGCAAAATATACCCATTTACTTCATAAATGATCACTTAGATCCTTGTACTTTGTAAATATATGCAAAAGTACCCGTCTTTCACCTTTACCGTTTAAACAAACGGAGTGAGGGTTTTCTAATTTTCAAAGCTCTAATCTTCAGGAGAGAGCTCGATTCTGGTACCCACGTTTTGAATTCAGAACGCAAGTGATGGATTTGAATAGGAAAACAGAGACAACCTCCACACGTGGCTATGGATGTAGCATCAATGAATTTCCTTAACCCTTGTCTCCCTTTCTTAAAAAAAGACATTGACAACTGAATCATCGTTCACCCTTTGGGAAAAAATCAGATTGTGGGAAAATCGACAAGAACAAAAATCGGAACAAATATCCGTTCTGAAGCATTTGAACGAATTTCTGTAGCCCAGGCTTTAAGGAAAGTAGTAATCATCGACCCATCGGTTATCTATTATATTGGAAATAAAGACGCCGATCACAAATCAACCACGTGAGAACTTAATTTATGTAATCTCGTGCAGGGCACTGATCTACTACTAGTATTTATATTAAAATTGATTTTAGATTTTATTACCAAATATGTTTCAGAATGTTTTTCAAAACAACACTGTTTTCTTTAACTTTAAATTTGTTTTTTAAGGAGCATTTTCAAAAAATAAAGCAAACATGCTATAAATAAGAATGCAAATCAAATGATGTTATAAATCACCTATTCATATATTGATTTGAAAGATTATTCTAAAATAGTGATAAAACACTAATTTATAAATAAATGACACATCATTTAATTAATTAAAATTTAATCTATGATTTGATCGGACTAAATTTTTTTTATTTGTTTAAAACATTTCACAAAAACACAAAAAGGATGAAAAATGTTCAACCTCCGAAGGTTCTAGAGCTTTTCAATCATGTTATTGGTCTTGATTAGTATATGGTTTTGAAGTGTTGAAACTGGGGGTTGCTATAATGCATGGACTATGTATTCAATTTTGAATTACGTACACACGAATGTGCTCTGCTACTCTTTTGGGAATCCTTTTATTTGTATTGTTTGATACTTTGAATACATTAAAAATCATAACTTTAAATTACATGTACTTAATAAACGTTGATATTTAAAATACATTTTGATATGTGGAAGTACTTCTACGAGAAAATACATGTTCTAATGTTTCTAAAAGTACTAATTCATGCACGCGAATATGCTATAAAACATAAGCAAGTGCTTCATATGGAAACACATATAACATAATTATGAACTAAGATATTGTTGTTTCAATGTTTAGAATCACTTATAGCCATAACAATAATGAACATATTGGTTCGAAATCGTGAATAAAGGAATAACGAAACGATATTTTTTCATGTGGTTCGATCAACTTGCTATGTCCACGACTTTTATACAAACTCAATATTGACTTAACACCACCTAACTCAGATCTAAACTCAACACACACACACAAATGAGACCGTAACTAGTTTAGATAAAAAACATTACTTCTCGATTGTGCTATAGGCAACCCGTTAGCTTGGAAGACATATTCTGCACGGGTAGAGTCCTCTGACTAGTATCTCAATATCATGAGGGTATCCATTCCTAGTATAGAGCCATCTCTCACATCATAAGACTGTCATATATCTCTTAGGACAAAACTTTATCACCATAAGATATTTTCTTAAGGGTAGAGTCACCTCTTACTCTCTGGCGAAACAGAATCACAAAACCATAAACCAAAACATATGATTTATAGATAAATTATAAAGCTTTAACTTTTCTATTCAAAATAAGATTGATCGAATAACATATATCACATAGTATATTTCCTAACTATCCTCATTGATACTTAATCGCCAAGGAATTTAAGGCACAAAAATCCAACAGACCATTAATCTTTTTACATGATTTAAAATATATTTACATACGTTGCTCTTTTCATCTCTCTTCTTCCTCTTCTTCTCCCTCCCTCTCTCTATTTCTCATAGATTTAAAAGAGCTCTCTTTTCCATCCATACCTAATATCACCTCCTCTGTCCATAATCTCTCCTCTTCCCATCTACTGCTGCTCCACTTCCATCCTCACCTTACGCCCTCATCACCTCCTTCACAATCCCCATCTTTCTCTCCTTCCTCCCCTACTTCCCCTTTTTCCTTTTCCCGGGGTTCTTACCCTTGTGTTGTGGGGCTGTGAAGATGAGTGGTGGTGGGTTTAGGGTTTCAATCCCCAGCAGTGAGATGAAGATGATCGAGAACATTAAGGAGGTCGCGGGCAATCACAGTGACGAGGAGATTTACGCAATGCTCAAAGAATGTTCCATGGATCCTGATGAAACTGCCCAGAAACTCCTCCTCCAGGGTACTTCTTATTTTCTTGTGATTTTCATCTTACTCTCTTACATGGGTTTGGTCGTTATACTGTAATTCATCCTGATCCGAGTTGGTATAGTGTTTTCTGCGCTGTCTTAATTTAGAGTTTTATTCATCGAGTCTTGGCTGGATTTGATTTGAGTAACTTTCAATCGTCGACAGTGGGGATTTCGTTCAGCTGCGGATTTCATTGTTTGTGTTCACCGTTGATATACTTTGTGGGTCAAGTTACCTCTCATTAGGTCTTTAGTGTGATCAGTTTTTTCTTCTCTTTGTTTTTCTCTGGCTGGGGGAGCTTGGTTCGGCATAATTTTCAGGACCCTTGGGTGAATGTCAATAGATAGACAAGAGAAGTAGCTCAGAATTGAAATTTTATTAGATTAGTATTTTCGACACCCTCCGTTATTCGGAGGCCTTGGCGTTGGTGGTTGAGCTGGACTTCCATTAGGAGCTTATTTGCTTAAGGTTTCAGTAACTTATGATGTCAGATTTGTTGTCTGTTAAAGTTGCAAGTGGATGTTAAGGCTCGGGGAACTTTAGAGTGTTACTGTATCTGGTGTTTAAGTGCATCAAGACTTAATTTTTAGATTACTACCTAAAAATGTTTCATTACAGTTGAAATTTTTTCATATATCGCCTTGTATTTTCCGAATTGATTATCTGTTGCTTGGTTTATATTTGTTGTGTCTTCTTTGACCAAGATAATAAATGCTTAATTTGTTCTGCAGATCACTTTCATGAAGTGAAAAGCAAACGCGAAAGAAGAAAGGAGGTGAGAGAAGTTTATAGTGATCAAGTACCTATATCTTTTTGGTTCATATGATCGTTTGAGTTTTTTCAGTTTGGATAATGAGTTTTTTTTTCCTATAAAAAAAGTTTGCATAATGAGTTTTTTCCTGCAAAGCTTAAATTAGCTTCGATTCCATATCAGATTTTCTTTTACAATTTCATCGTACTGTATAGTAGGTTGGTTGGTTATTGGAGAGGGGCATTTTTCAATAATCCCTCCACATACTCAAAGTAATGTCTTGTTTGATTTTGCAAGTGTGCATTTTTCTTGAATCACGATTGACACTTAACACATGCTCTGTTATTAGTTGTTTGTCTTAGTGTGAACAATTGACTGTTATAATATCTCACTTAGCCTTTTCTGCTCATACTTTTGTAGAATGCAAATAATAGAGAACCACCTGTGGAATCACGGTGGAAAAGTGGCTCGCACGGACGTGGGGGAAAAAGTGGTCGTGCAAACTTTTCACCTCGATATGTATCGCATGGTAAGCTCAGATTCCGTTTGTCTTGGAGAACTGTTTTCCCCCTTCTAACGGTTCAAATTTGTTCGATGTCTTAATTATGGCAAGGATTTTTTCTGTGCTTTATTGACTCATTAACTCTGTGGTCTGGGCTTGGAACTCTGATACTTTGAGTTACATCTTACATGCCCATGTTTGTGAACTATCCTGTGAAACAGCTTATTACTAGTTTATTGTCTCGGGGTTCTGCACTAAAGAAAGCAAGTGTCTTTTTCTTTTAGTTAGCTAATTTGGTAGGTCTAACTTACATTTCTACCTTTTTTTTCAGATGCTGTTGCTGGCCGGAATTCCGTTGGAAAAGAGAATGGAATAAATCAAGTTGTCGAGAAGGGCATTTCTTATTCTTTGCCAACTTCTCAGGAGACGAAAACTAGGGAAAGAAGTCTGGTAAAAAGGTGACTACTATTATAAAATCAGTTCCTTTATGATTATTATGGTTCATTTGCGACTTCAAGTGCCATGTCGTCTGTAGCTTATGGATTATAACAGTGTGTACGGGAGATAATTAAGTACATTTTGCAGCTCTTTACCTGTCGTGGGTGATGGTCCCACCAGCATAACTTCTGGAAGTCCTGCTGAAATAACTCCGTCTTCTGTTGACATTAATCATAAGGGGACTGCATTGACCCCTGTTGCAGTAAAAAATCTAACCAATGTATCTGGAACCTGCGACTCGCATAAGCAATTGACAGAGGAAATGAATAACTGCTTGGTACCAGTGACACCTGCATCCTCATCAGCAGCCCATTTATCTTCTTTAGAATCTGTGCTGGTTCCATCTGAAGGTGCCTTTGTCTTGGATGCATTAGAGAAAGCTAACTCTGATGTGGATTCCCATCAGCCTCTTGGTGAACTCAATACAATAAACCACGAGGAGAACAACATAAATGCTGGTCAGAATTTTTTTTTGTGGGTTAATCTTTTATTCTTTTTTGTTTCTAGTCCTGACATAATTAACTATGGTATTATTTTGTCATCATCAGCACAGGGAAATATACCAAGCAAACCCCAGTCTTCTACATCTACTCATGGCGACTCATCAACTAGTCGACCTTCTTCTAATTACAATAACCGTCCACAACAGACCATTGGCTCTCAGAAAGGTAGGAATTGAGTTGAGTGTTTTGTCACAATGTTTTGCGTGAACTAGGCTTATTTTGTGAAAGATGCTCGCAGTTAATAATTTTTCTCCTTATTCTATTGATATGGAGAAGTTACAACTTAGTCAAAACTTAAAAGGGGCTTATATCTGTGATCCCCTCCCTTACCTGCTCGTTCTTATGTCCAAAATTATCCAACTCTTCTTCTGAGTACAAGGGAAAAGTCAGAGAAGAAATGATATGCTTTATTTGTTACTTGTACGCTTTTAGGAAAACTTTTGATGTATACATGTAAACTATACAACTATTCTGAGACTTCTTTGATACTCCAATTGGACTCCTTTGTGAGCAATTACCCTCAAAGTCCGAGCAGGAAAAAACATTCCAATAAAATGTATTAGTAACATACACATGGATTTTACTGTTTCTGGATGCTTTAGTCGTCCTTACTGGCATGGAAATTCAGATGAGCTGGTCCTGGGTTAATTGATTGTCTTGGCAGTGGGGGAGAGGAAAAGTATAATAATATACGATAAAAGATGTTTCAATTCGTTCTGAAACTATGGTTTGAGGGGACCACCTGATATTTCGAGTTTAGTTCTATAAAATTGATAATGTGCTAAAGGAAGATGATATTTCTCTGTAACAGTTGGTAATAAGGAGTGGAAACCAAAGGCAACAAATTCTGTTGCAGTTCAAGGTTCTGGAACAGTTGCTACAGCTGCTTCTGAGGTTCCTGTTATTACTTTTGGAGCCACTTCACAGTCTGAGCCTGCATCTAAGGTCCTCGATTCAGAGGAAGTTTCAAAACTTCAAAAAAAGATGGGAGGCTTGGATCTTCTGCAAGGTCAACTTGTTATCATTCCAAACCACATTCATGTCCCTGAATCAGAAAGGACAAAGTTAAGTTTTGGAAGTTTTGGTGTCGGTTTCGGAGTCACTACCAGCTATAGAAGCAGTCCTGAGAGTGAGAAGAGTCCTGCACCTGTGTCTGAATCCTCTCATGCCATAGATGAGAATTCAGAGCAACAGACTTCTAGGTTTGTAACTATTAAGTTTATTTTTTGTCCACGTAATGTTTTATGGCCATGCTTGTTCTCAATTTAATGGGACCCTTTAAAGTTTCAACTGTGGAAGGACTCAAGGGTGAAAGTAATATCCTTGACGATTCTTAGAAGAAAATCTAATCGTACTTGAAACTACTGCATGCATTACTTAGTTAATTATTTGGTAATTCAGCATAACAACAGATGAGTTACTTCTTGGAAATTATATCTTCTAGGCCTTAGCTGAATGAATTCTTTTCCAACCCTATAACATATATAAATAATACTTTATAGCATATATATACCCCTTATAAGTAGATAGCTTTAAATGGAACTGCAACTACCTAGAAGTTGCAAAGCATGTGCTCAAAGAACCAAGGATTCTATCTTCTCCCCATCCTTATTTTTCGCAACCTTATAAAAGTACATAACCAATATATTTTCTGCCTGTAACAGTGAGAACATGTTTGTTTGTCCTCGTATTTATTACTGTGATGTTCATTTTTCATTATAGTAATGTCTATGTTGATTCTCTGTGCCTTAATGCCATTTAGTTGCTCAACTTTTATCGTTTTATATACAGTAATCAAAATGCGTTGGCAACTGCCGAGGAGGGGGATTATCCTGATCCTCCACAATCGCCGACTCATAAGCATGAAAATATACCCTCCGGTGAAGGTGATATCTCATCCAGTGCAATTGAAGAGTATAATGATATGAAGCAGGAAACAGCATTAGCATCTGGAGGCCATCAACAATCAGTAGTTCATGCTTCTCAGAACTATGGTTTTGGTTTTGTGCCTCCCATTGTGAGCCAACTACCACCATTTGAAAGCTCAGATTCTCAAGCACGGGATGTTTCACGCCTTCCGAGCTTTGTTGTGAGCCCCAACACTTAGCTTCTTATGTACATATGTCAAATTCTTGGTTGTCTCACTCCAATGATGCATTACAATGTTTTGAATATATCAAGTCCGATCAATTAGTTATGCTACATTTTTGGCATATAATGCATCATTTCTTTTTTCTTTTTTAATCTTATATAATGCATCATTTCTGACAAACGACTTCAAAATGTTACATTCATTGACCGACTTTCAAAACCTTTTGTTTATTAAATAACAGTTGGTAATTGATTATTTTATATCTACATGCAGCCCTATGATCCTGCAAGTTATTACGCCCAATATTACCGCTCAGGTGTCGATAGTGATGGTCGCCTTTCTCCTTTTTCTTCTGCTCCTGGGATTGCCACCAAGTACAATGGGAATGTTGCTGTTTTGCCTCCGTTATCCTCTCAATCACCTCAAGAGGTTGACTCTAATTAAGCATCTTTCATTAAGCATCGTTTACTGATCATGTTGAAAGTATTACTGATGTGAATAGATATTAAGAAATACTGATGTGAATATGATCTAGTACTTTATCGGATGGATTTACCTTTCTAGAGAACTCATCTTGGGGAGGTTACTTTGTGGATAGAATATCAGTGTTGTATTATGTTTTAATTTTGAACTTTCATGATTCATTTGTCTAATCTTCTTGTGTTTCTTTCAATTTGAATAATTATGTTCAATCTCCCCCACACTGTAAGATTTGAATGATATGTGATTTGCTTAGCTGTCTGGACATGCAGTACCGCATATCTAGGGGTGACAGTCATCTCCCAGGGGTTAGTTAATGTTTGATCTCCTTATGTGGGGTATTGTATATTGATCATCAATAGGAGCTTTGTTAAGTAGTTTAGCATCCAGGAAATAGCTTGTGCGTCTGATCAACGAGTTCATTACCTGGAAGAAGTTTAATTGAATTTAGTAATGCACATAATAGCTACAGTTAAGTAAATAGGCTTCTAAAAGTAAGATGATTAAGATTCTTCACTTGTGTGTTACTAGTGCTTTATGAGCTCGATCTGGTTGAAGGATCATTGCATTAGATGATATCATTCTCTATGATAATCCATCGTCATGTGCTATTGATAGAAAAGTAATTAGCAGGTGAAGCCTTTTTGGCTTTCTTTAAATGTTTCACTGGTTTGTATGTACTTGTTTTTAGTATTTTGGAGACCAAAATGGTAGCATTGTTTCCTAAAGTACCTCTCAGTTGTCATTCGTAAATTCTTTTGATGATGAATATTATGAAGTGGTGTTATGTTTATATGTTCTTTTTTTGCTTTCCACGTTACTTTGCTGTTGCCAGAATAATGAATATCTGTTCATCATGAACAATATCATTTGGTGAATAAATTAATGAAAGTTCTGATAAGTATTAGTTCTGATAGAAGTTTGCTTGTTTGGATGCCACTTGCGTGTGAGGAATGGTTGAATATGAATATGAAATCTCTTTGTACTGGTTCCTTTTCTTCCTGGAGATGTCATGATACGAGCTCTCGGTTATGATGGATGGGGGTGGTACATTCTGTTCTGATTTAATGAGTTAGTAACAAATTTGTCTTCTTTGGTCATGGTAGGCCTTTTACTACTTGACATTCATAATGCTCGGTGGATAACTCATTTTGTTTGTCTAAGAACAAGCAAGAGACAACAAACACGATTGTCATACTTTCTGATTTTTGTGATGTCTCATCTCTTTGCAGGGTGGAGTTCTGTCTACAGCCAGTCCAACAGCATTGGTGACTCAAGCTGCTGGGCTTATGCAAAGCTCCGTAGCTGTGACGCAGCAGCCGGTCACTGTCTTTCGACCACCGACTGGGTTGCACATATCACATTTCCCTCCTAACTACTTTCCATATGGCCATTATTTCTCTCCATTCTATGTTCCACCCCCACCCATTCACCAATTTTTGGGCAACAATGCATTTCCCCAGCAACCTCAGGCTGGCAGTGTCTATCCAGCACCACAAGCAGCAGCAGCTGCTGCAGCAGTTAAATATTCACTTCCTCAATACAAATTGGGAGCGAATTCAGGAAACTCAACTCAAATTGGAATACCAAGTGGTTATGGACCATATGGGTCCTCCCCATCTGGATATAACCCCAGCTCTACTGCAACAGGAGGAAATTCAACCACCAATGAAGACCTTAGTGCTTCTCCTTTCAAAGAAAATAATGTATATATCACTGGGCCGCAGGTTGGTATTTCTCCCCTTGTATATCTTTATATTATATGAATGGTATTTGTCCCTTTGTATATCTTTATATTATACGAAGCTTGCGACTTATTTTACTTTTGGAATGGCTTTTCAGGGTCACGAGTTCCATTTAAGTTTTCAACTTGAAGTTTAGGTCTTGCACGATTGTTCAATTTGTTTAGCTAAAAATTCTGAATTTGTGTTATATCTTTCAGAGCTCCAATTTTGAGGCTATCATTTTCCACACTCAGAATGAATTTTAAAAGGAAAACAAAGAAAAGAATAATGAATTTGCGACTTTAGTTAGGTAGTGAAAGGTGAATGATGGTTATGTTTATGTCAATTGCTTGTTGTCATAGAGAGTGCCTTGATGACTCAGATGGCTAATTGGGTGTTGGCTGAGAATTTTGTTTGCGGTTTAGGAAGTTTGAATTCTGGCATGCATGTTACTTATTGTGTCTTCTCCTTTTAACTATCATTTTGAAAAACATCAACGTGGCAATATCCTTTCAGTTGTTTTTTTTTTGTTTCAATATGGCAGTTTACGACCTGCACCGTCCCTTCCAAAATTTATATTCAGTTGGATTATATCTTATAGTTTACTGATAACAAGATTGATTGTTTTGTGGGCAGAGTGAAGGTTCAGCAGTTTGGGTTGCTGCACCTGGCCGAGAAATATCCAACTTACAAACAAATTCATTCTACAACTTCCCGACCCAGGGTCAGCACGTGACTTTCACCCCATCACAAGCTGGTCATGGTACCTTTGCCAGTATCTATCACCCTGCACAAGCAACAGCAAGTGTTCACCCACTTCTACAACAGTCTCAGCCTCATGCAGTGGCTGGAGCAGTTGATATGGTGGGTCCTGGAGGAAGTGTTTATCAGCAATCTCAACACTCACAGAACAACTGGCCGAGCAACTACTGAAACTAGGATGCAGATGGGACTCAGCAAAAAACCATAAATTCAGGCAAAAGTATTGGGGATTTTTCTCTTTGACAAACTCCAAAGCAAATATTGATGGAGATAAAATACACAGAAGATGTCATGACTAGATTTGAGAGTAACAGTTGGAAGAAGGCTAAAAAAATGGTGAATACTGTCGCCTTATTGCTTGCTGTGAGGACATAAAAAGTGCAGTCCAATTGCTACTGATGTTGACCATTTTAAGTTAGTTGAATTAGCCATGTGCAGGTATTCTATTTTCTTGCTGCTGATATATTGTGTCACCATTTTTCTTCCCTTTCTTTGCTTTTTTCGCTACTCCCCCACCCTTCAGTTTCTGACGGTTTCGAACTATCGTCTAGTTTATGTTGAGTGATGAGAATCTCTTTCATTCTTTCTCTCCTAATTGGAGGTTCTATAGGGTTTTGGAAGGTTAGATATAGGCTGTCTCAAGAATTTTCCCCTTTCTTTTCTTGTCTTTCAGCTGTCTTACCTGTAAAGTGAATTTTTGGTAGCAAGAAAAAGGATTTACTTGTAATCTTATTATCAGAAGTTAATGTGTAACTGTTTTTGGTTGGCTGAGTTAGCTTTTGTTTTCTTTGATAAATTTGAAGAAACCTTTCTCCAAATTGAAAATAATGTCATTGTGGCATACAAACTTGAGTTTGATCTAGTGTACAATTTCTAACTTAAAACTTGAACGGTTGAACTACAGCCTCTTCTCCTGGGATATGGATTCTTGCCCAACGGTAAAGAAGTTAGATTTGATCCATTTAATCAGATCTGAACGATTCAGATTCGTTAAGATAAAAGTAAAAAAAAAATTAATATTTTAATATAAAAACAGTTGGGTTAGATCTGATTCGTTCAAATATGATTGAACGATCATATCTGACCCAATTGCAGTCTTTGCGTTTGCTAATTAACGGCAGTCTCCTCATCCCATCTCTTGAGTTATATAGCAGTACCACTAATATTAGGACGATATCGGTAGAATTCTTTCATATGATGCTAAATGTTTTCTTATGTTATCATGTGCTTAATAGACAATCAAGTAATATTACGTAGTACCTTGATGTTCAGTACTACTAGGACGTGATTGTATATGTGGAGTGAAAGACTGTTACATATTACTTCATCATGAAAAATAGTCTACAAAAAAAAGGAAAAATATAATTTTTGTTAGGCTTTATTTTATGTGTGATATGTGATGTGAGATGTGAGAACGGTACACTTAAGTCATATTAATGTTTTTTAAACAAAGTCATATTAGTAGTGTTGAGACCTTATTTTTCAACTCTTTGATGAATTTAAAAACTTGAATCAAACGATTTTATAGAAGATATTGCAAAAATCTTATACAATGGCATCTCACTATTCTCCATAGGAATGATAAAATCATCTCCCAAGCAGTAACGGTTAATGATTCTTTTACTGCATTCAAATGTAATTTCATAACCAAGTGAACTCGATATGTTAATATGAAAGGAAAATAAAAAGAAAATACATGTTTTAAGAGTGGAGTTAAGTATATGACCATTAAAAAGTGATTGAGTTTTTAAAATTCTTACATGAAATCACTGGTACTTCAATACGAGTTATTAATTCATTCATATCAATCAAGTATTTTTCAGTCATTTTTATTAATTTTTAATTATCCGGTCATTTATTTCAATCTCTATTAAAAATAGGACATTCTTGTAATTCTGAAAGTAAATAATATATGGTTTTTGGGTATCCCAAGTGAGGTGGAATACACGCTACAGAGGACTAATTTCACATAAACAGCTTATATCTCTGTCCGTCCATCAGTAATGATATGATATCATGCCAAGTCCATTTTAATCACTAATAAAATGCAAAATATGATAGGTTTAGAGTAAAGACTGATCAATAAGCACATGATGATTATATTATTAAGAATCCGAATCAGGCACGATTCGATGGAACTGGAAGAAATAAAAAAACACCATTAGAGATGCTTGAGGACAAAAATGCAAAGGTACAATATAAATTTCAAAACTGTCAACAAATAACAATACTCAGATGCTCATATTATTGATGATGACAAAATACTTGCGCTCTTAAGAAGAAAACTGAGGCTTAACGTAGAAATTTGTGGGTATTAAGGAACCATATCGACCACAGAAAAACTCTAGTCATCAATGGCAGAGAGCACATCACGATGACACGAAATATGCTCGTCTCCACCTCTCCTCCGTCGTAATATATAAACCAGAAACGTAATATATAAACCAGAAACCTATAGACCAGAAACTGGATGTAACGATAGATGAAAGAAAAGGACCTCATCTTCCACTTGGCTTCCATCGTTTTATAGGATAAAGGGTCACTTTTTTGCCACTAGTCTTACTTCTTCCATCGGTTGGTTTTAACATGGGAATAGTGACATGCTGATGTTTGTTCGACTTGTCATCTGTAAAAGGTTTCACTTCAAATGCACCCCTTGTGAAACCTCTAGCAACCTGCGGAATTGGATGAAAGTAAATACTGGTTAAGTGGTCAGATAAACAAGCTTAAAAACACAAGTAATGTCTAATGCAAATCTCTCAGCTGGTTGAACTTCATTTGAATTTTCTTACAAAGCAAATGTATACAATACTTTAAGACTTTCTTTAACTCTTGTCTTACTGGAATTTTGCAAAAAGGGTTCGCAACTTAATGCGCAAGGTGCTTGAATTATGTGGACATAAAAGAACTGAGAGCATTTACTAATCTCCTGCTAAATAATAGAAGTCTAAACATCGGCATCATAAAACGCAAAACGACCCAAGATTTTAGATAAACTTGGGAACTCAATAGTTTGAGAGAATCACAGTTAAATAACCCGTTGTCCGTTGAATGAATTATTTAAAGAAATATGGGCACATCAAACAAAGAATCATGTCTATTCTAGAAATTAACCCCAAGAAAGGATCAGTTCATTTTTTTGATCGGTAAGAAAGGATCAGTTCATGATCTGAAACTGGGTGGTTTATTGGGATAATGTTTTTCATATAGTTCTTCTGAACGTCGAAGAATTTCATTTTCACGAATGAAGAAATATGCCTTCTAAATACGACCATGCTTACCTTCAAAATAATCCAAACTTTTAGAGAACTACTCAAGATTGCAAGTCTTGTCCTTTTCCCTGAAGTTAAATAGTCACACATGTGATGATCAACCCTCAAAATAAATTTTGGCCATGACTTGGGGTTTTCAGGGTCTGGTTTCTGGTCCATCTTTACCTGATATAGGTAAAATAGAAGGCATGCAAGAACAAGAGAAGGCATTATTTCCAACTATGACTAAACCAGTAGAATAGAAAATGACATCATACCATCAGTGTCCGCCAGAAGTAATTAGCGTTTTAATATTTCAAAAACGCATCACGGACGTAGTAAAAATATCACGCATAAAGAGTAAGCAGACATTCTAGAGCCCATATTAGTATGCAGAAATTGAGATATAAATGCTTTATCAGTGCATGCAATGGTGCTGAAAGATGGACAATTAAAAGTCATGGTACATTGGTCTGTCCTGGAGCATTTAGATAGAGGGGTCTACATGTTCCCTTGGGGATAAGCAAGATGCTTGAAAAGGTCAGGGTGCGAGTTAAAAAAAATCATGGTACTCTTCCCACGTATAAGGTGCCTTTAAAACTTCGGAGTTGTATAAATAGCCAGCTAAGCAAACTAGCAAAGGGCATAACTTACAACCAATCGACAGATTTCTTGTTCAATCTTTGAGAATGAAGTTTCTAAAGCTTCAACTCTCCCAGTGGCATGACAGCAAGTGCATGGCTCACTAATCATAAATGTTACGCTAGGTCGAACCTGTATATACGCAAACAAAAATAATATTAACATTCAGCCCATCTTGCTGCAAAAGCTTACAGATATAGCATTTTTCATTTGATATTAAATGTACTAATGAATCTTAGCATATTTTTATGTATTATTCGATATTATCATATATTTCAGCAACTGTTTCTATTTTCACACACAATTTAAAAAAAAAAGTAGAAGAAATATAATTTCAAGATACCCTCTTTCTTGTAATTTCCATAAGTCCATGCCTAGATAGCTCAGAAACTTTCACCATTGATCTGTCTCTCTCAACAGCCTTCTTTACTTCTTCGTAGACCAATCTCTTATTTGCTGAATTATTAGAATTTTCCGTATAAAATAAATTAGAATGATAAACATCGACATGGTTTCAGATAGAATTTATGCAGAGGGGAGAGAGAGAGAGAGAGAGAGAGAGAGAGAGAGAGAGAGAGAGAGAGAGAGAGAGAGAGAGATCAAACTTACAATCATCTTCCATGTCAATGAAATCAACCACGATAATGCCACCAATATCCCTCAGCCGTAACTCTCTAGCAATCTGAAACATTTTGTTTTCAAATGACTTGTGTTATAAATTATATCTAATAGATTGGAAAGAGCAGTCTAACCATTAAATCTTAGTATGGTAACACAGAAATAACTTAAACAGAGTGTCTGCACATAAGTAAAAATATTTTATATCAAATTCTCTATTCGTTTCAACTTCTTTCCTTTTCATCTATTATATGCATTATATATGCTTTTAACTTGTACTTTAGCTTCTTACTCGTGCCTAGATAAGGATAAACAACATCTATTGCATGCTGTCAAAGTAAAAATGGTTAATGAACTTGTCTCACTATATGGCATATGTAGAGAAGGTGATGCTAAAGTTTCAATAACATACTTGTCTTGCAGCTGCAAGGTTGACTTCTAGAATGGCTTTCTCCTGTGAAGTCCCATGACCAAACATCCCATGTCCTCCATTTACGTCAATAGAGACTAATGCCTCAGTTTGTTCAATCACTAGAGAACCTCCATTAGCTAGTGGAACCCTGTAAAGCAAGAGATTAATCGACATAAACGACAGTGGTAGAATATCAATGTACAGAGTTCATACCGATAAAAAAAAATCAATGTACGGAGTTCAGTCTTAAACCCAAGCAACAGATGGTGGAAAGAAATGAAAAAATCCTTAAATACAAACTTCTACAACTAAATTTGTCATTGCTTATAGTGATATTCTGATTCTTAGACTCACTATCTAGAACTAGTGATTTCAGTGAAATCTTAGTACGGAGTCACTATTCTTTACCAGTGTACAGAAAAGGAAAACTAATTAATATTCTCTCTTCTGGGCCATCATAGATTGGGGCATAGCTATTGTGGTGGATTTCTCTCATCGTAAACCTTTAAAAAGTGTCGAGAAGCATCCTCTTATGGTTCCTAAAATGCACGGTTTCAGCGATAGAAACAATGACTGTTTCTGTTGTAAGGTAAAAGTTACGATACGGGCAAAAAATATTAGTAAAAGAGCTCAGAACATGTCACAGCTGAGCACATAAGCAATATTCACCAACACCCACCTTTTGCTGAGGATATTATTGATTTCTTCTTCAACATTGAACTCATCAAAGAGAGGTACCCTTATATTGTATAACTCGACTCTATCACAGAGGTCAGGAGCCATTTCCTGAAGGTAATTGGTAACCTGAGGAATACGCCGAAGTTGATAACTCGTATTGCAGTAAATAAAGATTAATCAGTATTATCATTATTTTTAAAATACCCACATCCTGTAACCCATCAATATCCTGTCTCTGACAAATTTTAAAAAAAGTGACTAAAACTTGGTATTAGATTAACTACTAGCAGCAATATGTTACTGACAATGACTAGTTATCCCTTTCAGCGCCATCTTCCTGATCTCCCTAATTTAAAAGGTACAGTGACAGCCTATTCAAACCTATTATAGAAATAAATGAGAAAAGTCTGATAAATCTGTGAGCATGTATATATTTTATCTATTACCCATGCGTCTTGGCTTTCACTCATCATTTATATTGATCAATTGCATCGGAGTGCTATATGCCAACATAATGTACACATGCTTTTCCCTTTTGGTTATAGTCAGCTAATATCATACCTCATGGTACGTCCTTGGGGAGTCAACCACCATTCTCTGAACCTGACAAGCATAATAGGGCAGAATTCAGGGATGTGATTTAATGTTTGCGGGTAAAATTTTGACATAAGTTAGTGGAAATGACTAAAATTTATACGAGAATTGAGTTATGGTAATGAACCGGTTTCACCTTCTCATTAAAATAATCTTGGACCACTGAAAGTGTTTGACCCATTGCTCTATGGAGAATAACTGGAATAGCACCCTCCACACCTTCATCTGCAGCAAGAGCTGCAGATTTTGCATGTTCGATTATATTTTTCCATGTCACAATCAAACCCTCCAAATCTTTTTGCAATTCCTCTAAAGAATGACCAGCAGCAACAGTCCTCACTGTCAAACCAAAACCTTTTGGCTGCAAAGTTTTTGCTATGACTTTCAAACGTGTACGCTCGACACCAGAAACTTTTTTTGAAACTCCTATCCTATCACATCGAGTCATCAATATCTGCAAGCCAATGAACTTAGTTAGAAGGAGACAAGTAGAGAGTTTAACATATGAAGAGGTGAATGCTAAAAATGATTAAGAAAGATATAATCATACTACATGAGCAAGGAAAAAAAACATACCCAGAATCTGCTTCTTAACTTTGGGTAAGCAGTCAGTGTAGGGCCTTTTGTACCTAGCCCCTCTTTGACAACTTGTACTACCACTTTGGTACCTTTCCGAACTTTGACCCACTTATTTTCGTTAGTTGTTGGCTGCATAGAATCCTTTCTGTCCTGGAGACGAGATATTTCAGAAATATTAGAACCATTGATGACACTAGGAAGGGAACTGCTCCTGGTTTCGGCGTCTAATTCGTGTTCTTGACCATCTAAATAATCCTCAAAATCAGCATGTGCTTCATCATAGTCAACTATACTACCATTCAGACTTTTCCTAAAAACTTCAGAAACATCAAAATCATCCACAAGTTCTTGCTCATCATAGTCAATTTGTGTAGAATGTTCTGGACCATCATGACATTCGACATATGTGGCATCATCAATGATTTCAACATCATCTGTTGTGTTTTCATTTTCCGGCGATCGGATGTGCCCCTCAAAGGTTCCGGAAACAGAGCCATTGATTACTTGTTTTTTTATCCTTTGACGGAACGGAGGGAAAATGAATGGCTCCCTGTTATGTTTTATGTCCATCAGAGAAGGTCTGGAACTTCCGATATTAACAAATGCACCACCCATATGGGGAACAAGTTTTGTTACCACCCCTAGATACACACTATCACACTGCACATTACTTTTTACAGGTTCCAGTAATAGCTCTACTAACTTCCCATCTTCTAATACAGCAATCCTTTGCATAGTACATATAGAAGAATTTATCAATATGACAGTAGAAACCGGGTCCTTTGACATTGAAGTTTCCTCTTCTTCAGGTAGTAGATCTCTTGTATCTTGTAACCGCTGGTCATGAACATCCAGTGGTCTCACATCATCTTCTATAGTGTCATCAAATTTCAACAACTCAGGCTCCATATCATCCTCAGGCATGAGAAATTGAAGAGGTGATTGAAGTAACCATGGTTCCTCGACAGGCTGATCTAACTCAGTTAACAGTTCATGAGAACCAGGGCTTGTATGGGTAGCACTCGTGGAATCCTCATTACCAGAATATAAGTCGTCATTGGAAATGAGATCAATGGAGGATAGGTTAGACTCAATAAAGTCACTCTTTAGGCATTTCACTATCTCATCTTCATCTGTCAAACCACTGGAAGCATTTGAGTGTTCAGAGACATTTTAAGGGAGGAAGTTGCATGTACATAACGAATAAAATGGAGGTATTACCTCTGGCTGGAGCTAATATTAGAGGTTGCAATGGAAAATAGTTGTCCTCTATCCATGAGCCCCACACATAAGCTGGAGGCCTTTTGGTATCAAATCTCATCCATGAATCCCTCACCGTAATTTTTTTATTTTGTTTTATAACTAAAGGAACTGATAATGAAAATTCAGGTCCAGGTTTCCAAATGATGTCAGATGAAGACCATGTTTCTCCCCTTATGAAATAAGTATACTTGAAATTTACACCACAAGCTACCTGCCAGACCAAGCGCAAAGGTTGACTATTGCATAATATAAAACCTAAATGATAATTTCAGAAATCATATTTCCAAGTGAAAAGAGAAGCTCACATTCCTTTATCAAAATTTTCAAATCAATAATAAGGCAAAAAATGTGGTTGCTCAAGGGAGATCACCTTGATGTCAGCCTTCCATAAGTTTTCATGATCAGTAGGAGACATGCGTACAGCCATCTCTGGTTCCCAGGAGCCTAATACACTAGGATCCCCAGTAATGTAAAGAAGCTGATCCGGTGCCAAATCAGCTTCTATGGTCCAAACTACCTTGCATACCCCTTCTAGATTACTAGACTTGCCTGAGAAATCAGAGTTGCCATAATCCATCAACAATTTTAATAAATAGGAATTCATTCTGATAGGACGCATATATTGAGGCTTATAAGAGGTATACAAAAAGTATGTCGGTCTACCAGTTAGCAACTGGGGTGTACTTTTCCTTGTACAGAATGACTAGTTATACAAGTGCAACGTCATGGTAATTGGGAACATTCTTCATGTTGAGAATAATATTCAGCTTTAAACTAGTGCTGGATATGAAATTGATGCTGGACACTTTGAAATATGACTTGTGAGTTATGAATCATGTGCATCTTTATGTTATCCTATGTACATTAATCATTATTTTTCCCTGCCCATAATCTGTTTGTATACTACACAATTAAATCTGTAGAAACAACCATGATAGCAAGTTCACATTATATACAGTAAAATTTCATCAATAAGAAAGCAAAGCTGATTAAAAAGATCAAGTAGAAAGCAAGCAAATGCAGGAAAATCAACTTCAGCAGAGAACGCACAAGAAAAAAGACATTACATGCGTGTAGGATTTTGACAATAGGATTGATAAGAAACTGCCCTCATTGATTAGACAAATGTATAAACACAAGGTATGAATGCACAATAAGCACAATGTCGAAAAAAGAGCAATCTTTTATCCGAACTTTAGCAAGTACTTAGAACCTCAACCAAGACTGATTGATTTTAGAATCTCTCTTACCTCTTTTTGTGGACATTACAGGGGATCTTCCAAATGTATTATGATGCTCTGTACAGAGAGTGAACCTGAATATCTTCCCATGGGGTGATTGTCGGCATGTATACCTGATTTTGAACATGTATTATTGTCATAGAGGAAGATTGAAAGAAAAAGAAGGCTTAGTTCTTCGAGTAATAAGACTCTGAAATTTGAAGTGCAAACATATTTAACTATCGAATCGTGCAAAATGCTATACATAGAAGTATATACCATTGTTGCTAACCTTTCTTCTTTATGAAAAAGCTTTGACGTTGAAGCTCATAAGCATTTATTAGTAACTAAGAAAACTGATATAATTGAAGCAATTAAAAGACTGTGGCTGTGGTCTAGAGAACAGAAAAGGGCAGAACCATATCAATTCAGGTGAAACGAAGAAAATTGAACCATATCATTCTAATCCTCAGGCGAAACCCAGTTGGCCAGTTCGATTCAGACTTACTCAAACGCTGCAACGACTAAAATTTCAAACAAGACTAAAAATGTATCAGATATGCATACACATCAAATATCGCGAGTGAAGTTAACTTACGGAGTTAGAGGCAGGAACCTTTCGGAGCCCAATTGCCAAGAGCATAATAAGGGAGAGAAGCTATGCACTGGAAGATGATGACGTCCAGAACAAGCTTCAGGGACATCCATGAACCCACAATGGCGAATTTCAGAGATACATGAACAGTGGAGCAGCAAAGCCATTGGAGGTAAGCCTCGGTTGGTAAATTCGGAATTGCCGAATAGGCAGTGTCGTCATTTAACTGAACACGACAGAGAGAGTGAGCTTGAACTAAGTACCAGTAGTGAAGCGAAAGCAAAGCAAGAGAGTAAACAACTATGGATAAAAAGAATGAAGTACAGAGAAGGGCTGTGTTGGAGAGAAGATGATAGGATTGGCGCTTATGGCCTTTGCCTTCGGCTTCGGCCTTTTGGATTTGGCTTGGCGCCTTCTGTTGCACGTGTATTGGCTTTGCACACGAGCCATCAAAACAACAAGATTTGTAAATAATTTGTGTAAGTTACAACATATTTGATGTACCTAGTATACAAGATACCATAAAATTTTAGGTCATTTGGAAAATTATATCCTTTTCAATTTAGTTAAGGAGTTTTATACCCCTAATTAAAAATAAGAAATTTTATACCCATGACTCAGTAACTTCATATCACCATTTTCAATATTTCTTTCCCAATGCATATGTCAAATTAATTTAATAATCATTTTTTCTTCTTCTTAATTTTTCTTTCTCAACGAAACTTCTTCTACTTGAAGAGTTCAAGTAGTTTTTTATGACTAGTTAAACCCTTCAGTAGTTGTTTTTTATTTTGTCAGTCAGCAATCAAAACACCAGGTGTATACTTGAAGCGTTCAAGTAGTTATACACACCATAATCTCCTCTTTTGTAATCTCTTATTCTTTTTGCTTCAACATTAAATAGTGAGCGGGAACACTATTTAATTGTTGTCAATAAACTTTACTGTTTGTGTAAATTTTTAATCTCACACTTTAATGTAGTTTTACTGTTTTTATGCACTCTTAATAGAGAGAAAATGAACATTGAGTACTTAAAGAGTTCAAGTAGCTTTCTATGACTACTTGAACCTTTTAAGTAGTTATTTTTCATCAGTCAACAACCCATACTGACTTCATTCCACTAGTCTTGGTATTAGAGCCAAACCTGGTAGGGTATATTTATTGTTTACTTAATTAATCTGCATAATTATTGTTCTTCACCGCCTTTATGACTAGTTATTATTTTTATTGTTTATCCATTACTTACCTGAATAATTAATTTGATTTAATCTCACTCTCCGCCCAAGTGGCTGGTTATTTTTATGCTTGATTATTTTTTCATAATATTTATTTATCTAATCTGTGAATATATTTTATCAGAGGCTGACGTATCAGCTTTTATTTGGTTAGCTTCAGGCACCTTAATAAGAGACGTAAATCCCAAGGGTAGGGTGGTTGTAGGGGCAAAGCGATGAAGAGTCGACCGGACAGGAGGTTGTAGAAGTCATATCAGATTGATCAGTATGAAATTTTCAATCATAAGAATATTTTAGTTATTTGAGCCATGAGTAGATTATCTAGAAGTAGTTCTTCTAGTAGTATTGGGTCTACAATAACTTCAATATCTGACATAATAGATGAAGAACATTTTAAATTAACAGATGATCAAGTAGATCATTGAGCGTGAAATATACCCAGAATCCCTAATAAAAAAATATATGCTCTTGGGAAAGAGCAAACCTGTAATATACTCTCTTCTAATAAAATTAAAAATGTTAATAACATCCAGCAGTACGTCAATGCTACTGATAAAATCAGGGAGTATAGCCAGTCTAGTACCCCTAGATCAAGATCTTAAGATTCGAATAGAGCAAGAATAAAAAAAATTAAAAGTTTTATACCTAAAGGCATAGCCACAAGTTCCCAAGTTAGCTAGCCAGTCTTTGATAATAAGACTGAACAATCTAACAAAGTTAAAACACCAATTAACAATTAATATCTTAGAATTCTAAAATTAGAACAAGAATTAAAAATTCTAAGAATTTGAATCCAGATACCCTGAACCAATAATACAAACTAGATTGAGCAAGTCTAAGTCATCACAATAATAACTCAGCCAATCTTGATAAACGTAATAGGTTCAGAGATTCATATAATATGAATCAAAGAAAAATTATACTTGCTGAATGGAAGACATTCATGCAAAAAAATAGATTTGACATATTTTTTCTTGATTATATCGAGAATATTTATTAATCAAATAATAGGGTAATTCCCATACCTAAAGAAGAATCAAAAGAATCTTTCAAAATTACATGAAAAGTTTCTTCATGAATTACTTAAAGAATTAAAAATTGATTGGAGAGACAATGTCTCAGAATCATATAGTCATAGGATAGAATCTACCTATGAATCTTCCACAATCAATGAACCTTCAAATGTCAATAAAATTGAAGAAAAATGAAAGAATTCAGAAACTAATGAACCAAATAAAAAAATAGTTGAACAGCTCAATTACACCAATAAAAGTCTAATTCCAATAGGAAAATAATTAGACGAAATAAGGTTGATGTTCTTAATGAATCTAAACCTAATGACTCCCTGGAAGAAAAAACTTTAATAAATCTTTCAGATAAAACTACTTTGAATATTGTTCCCCTTAATAAACATATTAATAAAATACTTCAAAATTTGAAGAATAAATCTGTTGAGTCATCTTTTTCTGTTAAGGTTGTTAATCAGAACAATCGTTCAAAATTTGAAATTAAATTTGAAAAATTTGATGAAATACTTCAAGAATTGAAAGTAATCAATCAAGACAATAGTTCAGATTCAGAAATCCATAGGTCAGAATCCACCTATGAGTCAGCCACAATAAGTGAATTTTCAAACATTAATAATATTGAAGATACATTTAAAAATTTAGAAACTAATAAATTAGAAAGGAAATGGCCTAAAAAGCCTAATCCTCTTGACATTCAAATTACTGAAAACTCTTTAGTTAATCAATTTTCTGTTTCTATAGATAAATTATACGAATGAAATATATGGACTTTCTGAGCAGAAAGTTCTCAATAAATTGCAGCACATGGCAATGGTAGCTAACAGCTACATTACCACACATAATTTACTTCACAGTGAGGTAATAAATCTTTTAATCACATGATTTACAGGAATGCTTCATTCCTGGTGGGAAAAACATCTCACATAAGAATCCAAAAATACCATTCTTTCAGCAGTTAAGATTGATACTGAAGGAACACCAATTATTGGAGACGATCATGAAACAATGCATGATGCCATCAATACACTCATTTACACAATAATTGAACACTTCATTGGAACACCAAGTAATGTTACTTCGTGTATCTATGATCAATTGACTAATCTTAGGTGTCCAACCCTAAATGATTTTAACTGGTACAAAAATATTTTTTTGTCCAGAGTAACGACAAGGGATGATAATAATCAACCCTTTTGGAAAGAAAAATTTATTAATGGATTACCTAATTTGTTCGCACACAAAATAAGAATAGTCCTTAGTAATGACCTAGGAACCATAGACTATGATAGTCTTACCTACGGTACAATAATTACTACAATACAAAGGAATGTTTAAAAATGTGCATTGATATGAAAATTAATAAATAAATTAAAAAAACTTCCAATTATGAATTAGGAAATGTTTGTGAGCAATATGGTTTACCCACTATTATTGCTTCTCAGAAAATAGGAAAAATTCTCATCTAAGTTCTAGAAGTACCCACAAGCCTTATAGGAAACAATACCACAAAAATAAGCATAAACATTTTGACCAATACTTTTCAAAGAATAAAAATTTCAACAAACGCTTCTCTAAGAATAAAAATTATTCTAGAAGAAAATTCAGTAAAAATTTCTTTGATATAAAAGTAAGATTAAGTGTTTTAAATGTGACCAGAAGGATCATTTTTCTAATACTTGTCAAGTCAAAAATAAAATTAATTAATTAAAAATCTCTGATGAAGATAAACAAGAGTTTTTTTAGAATCACAGAGTCAATAGAATACTATGAAAATGATAGTGAAGATTTAAGAGAATTTGAATCCTCTGAATCATTAGAGTCTAGCTCTTCCAGTTCTGACAGTAATTCTCCTAACATCTCTATGCGGCGTAGGGATAGTTGTTGTCAAAAAATAAATAGTTTAAATAAAAATGAAGAACAATAACACCTATTGTTAGATTTAATTACCACAATTGAAAATCCAGAGTTAAGACAATAATACTTAGAAATACTTAGGAAAGTAATTCATTAGAAAAAAATATTAAGTCTCAGAATAACAATACGGCACGCCTTTCACAAACCCTTGAAAAATTCAATAAGGTTAAGAGAAAGGAAAAAGAAGTCACCTTACAGGAGCTTCAAAAGGAAATTAAAAATATTAAAATTGAAATAAAAGAATTAAAAAATTAAAACACAGAAATAAAAGAATAATTAAACCTCCTAAAAATAGAGAGTTTAATTAAAATTCATGAATCAAGTGATCTAGGAAAACCTTGTAAATTTCCAATTTTTAATGATGAGGTTGAAGAACCTATTGTTAATAATCAAGATGATGATAATTTCATCCAAATCCTTAATCATATCAAAGTTAAGAAATGGCACATAATAGTCAGAATATAATTCAAGATTTTGATTTCACTACAAGTGACTCTTGTTGATTTAGGAGCAGATTTAAATTATTTACAGGAAGGACTTATTCCGACCAAGTATTTCAAGAAGACAAAAGAATCTTTATCTTCTGCCAATGATACTCGTATGCATATCAATTTTGAAATACCCAAAGTTCATATTTTTCAAAGCAATATATGTTTAAAAACATAATTTGTCTTAGTAAAATATATGACTGATAAAATAATTTTGGGTTTACTATTTGTTTCTCTATTGTATCCTTTTACAACATAGTATGATGTGATAGTTACCTATCTCATGAATAAACGTATAAAATTCCAATTTCTTTCTTCTCCTCACAATGAGAAGTTGAAAACCTTAAGGGAAAAATATGTTTCTAAATCCATAAATCAAATATATTGTAAAGAAAGACAATTGTGTTTCCTACGAAATGAATTAAATTTCAAGAGAATTGAAGAATAGCTTCAAAATCCTACTCTTCAAAACCAAATCAAAATATTTGAACAAAGAATATATAAAGATTTATGTTCTGATATTCTTAATGCTTCACATGAAGCAGCATATTGTTAGTCTGCTTTACATTAAGAGATTTGATGAGAATAATATCCTAACAAAGGCAAGATCGATTAGGATGAATTTTGAAATGCTTGAGTTCTGTAAAAAAGAAATTGCAGAACTTCTCAATAAAATATCATTAGAAGGAGCAAGTCTCCTTGGTCCTGCTATACTTTTTATGTTCAAAAGGCCAGTAAATTGAATGACGAGTTCCTCATTTAGTAATTAATTATATGCCCCTTAATAATGTTTTGGAATGGATAAGATATCCAATACCAAACAAAAGGACTTGATCAATATGCTTGGAGATGCAGTGGTATTCTCTAAGTTTGATATGAAATCTGAATTTTGGCAAATCCAGATAAATGAAAATGACAAATAAAAACTGCATTTGTAACACCATTTGGCCATTACGAGTGGAATGTAATGTTTTTTGGCCTTAAAAATGCTCTTAGTAAATCTCAAAATATAATGAATGAAATCTTTAATCAATTTACGGATTTCTCAATTGTTTACATTGATGATGTTCTCATTTTTTTTCTAGGTCAATAGAACATTGGAAACATCTTGAATCATTTGCTAAGATAATAAATCAAAATGGTTTGGTTATCTGTGCAAGTAAAATTAAATTGTTTCAATCCAAGATTAGATTCCTAGGATTTGAAATACACCATTCTATAATTAGATTAATTGATCGAGTAATATAATTTGCAGACAGATTCCCTGATGAAATCCTAGACAAGACCTAATTACAAAGATTTCTAGGATCTTTAAATTACATATATGATTTTTATGATAAATTGAGAATTGATTGCAAGCCTCTATTTGAAAGGCTCAAGAAGAATCCTCCTTCGTGGACATCTGTTCACACCAATCTAATTAAAAGAATTAAAACACATGTTAAGACACTCCCTTATCTTGGCATCCCCTCTAATAATTCTTTCAAAATGTCCAGACTGATGCTTCTAAAATAGGATACGGAGGTATCTTGTTACAAAAAATCACTCCAGATTCACCTGAACAGATTGTTCTGTTCACATCTGGGACATGGACTCAATCCCTAGTTAATTATAGTATGATTAAAATAGAAATCTTGTCTGTTGTTCTGTGCATACAAATTTTTTAGGATGAGTTGTTAAATAAAAAATTCCTTTTAAAAATTGACTGTAAATCTGCAAAACATGTTCTAGAGAAAGATGTTAAAATATTACTTTAAAACAAATTTTTGCTAGATGGCAGTCAATAATTAGTCATTTTTATTTTGATATTAAAGGCATTAATAACTCTGTTCTTGACCCCTGTGAATTTTTGCAGGGAGAATAAGATGGGGTCTAGGCCTAGGCCTCGAAGAAAATAATTAAAGGGAAGTCCTTGGATCCATAATTGACCCTTCTACTCCAAGAATACCCAAATGACAATACTCGAGTCCATCAGGCCCAACTACCAATCTGCACTGGTCAACCAATTTGACATATTTGCAGTCTCTAAGCTATTTGACCTACAATTGGTCATCAACCAACCAATCATCGATTACAAAAGGTCTTCTCATTATCACAGGAAGACCCTAGTAAGAATCTCTTTTACATTGAACCTTCATTTGCCAAATTAAAAAACCCAATTGAAATAGCGAAAACTCATTTCCTTTCTGATTCTCATTTTGTTCTCAGGAATAAGGACAAAACCTTCAGTTTCTATAGAGATATTCTCTTAGAAACAAAATCAATAACATCAAACCAATAAACAGTTTAAAAGGAAAAATCTTTTATCATTCCTTCTACATCCTAAAAATAATAACCATGGGGGAATGAAATATCCATCATTCAGGGTTAAAACCCCTTTTAAATAAAAAATAATACAACTATTTTGACTATATTGATGCTTGACAAATAATTTTCTTGCATCAAAATAATGAATTTTCTCACTCTTGATTTTTGAACTTTGATAAGAATTTCAAAATCAATTTGGCAAAATGGTTTTTATGGTGGTGGCCAATCCATGACCCTATCTTTGATTTTCCCAATTGAATTACAACAGAATTTTTACTTGTTTTTAAAACTATTTAAACCTTCAACAATTGAGGCTTCTTTTCCCCCAATAATTTAGATTCAGAAATGGCAGTATACTATCGAAGATGAAGTCCTCACCAGACAATACTATGTTAAATGGTGGGACAAGTTCAGTACTCTAAAAATTTCTGCTGCCATAAATGATGAGTTTACAAAAACCCAATCACAACTAAAATTTCTCAAACCACCTCCAATGGCCCCCTTAAAAATTAAGGAGCCAAACAACCAAAATCCACAAATAAACCAATCTAAATCATCAAATTCTTCCCAAGAAAAGTCTATATCAAAACCTTCCCCAAAAGGAAAGACCAAGGCTATAAAATCAAAAGCAAAATAGGAGTTAATACAAAGCATGCCCCTTCTTCTTAAAGACAATACGGATTTTGACTCTGAATCATCAGTAGAATTGAATCACCAATTAAAAATAAAAAGGGTCAATCGTCCAAGACTCCCTTTCAGCAATTGAAGGGAAAATAACACGTTTTCACTCTGCCTCCAATGGGCCTATGATCCCTTCCGAGATTCACAACACCCGTTCGAGAATGTGAACCTCAGTGATGACGAATAAAAGAAAATAATCCACCTTTAGCAAAATGCCAATAAATGGAACCAAATAGTTTTGAAGATATATTGTAGTAACACCAGAACACAATGCAAATGTCATAGTAGTCTTCAAAGAATAGTCACAATGTCTTCTCAATAATTATAAAGAGAAAAGTTCAAGATAACAATTATCAAGGTCAATAATAGTGTCTCTACCAGAATGATGCAACGACCAAGACACGAAGACCAAGATAACAATTATCAAGATCTTTGTAATTTGTCGTTCAGGTAAGTGATGAGTTTCCTGTGAACTCTACTTTACTTGACTATAAATAGCCAGCGTTCTCTCATTTGTTCCTCAAATCTTATTTTTAACTCTTAACTATTTAAGAGCAAAACTGGTTTTGGAAATAAAGTTTTCTTCCTCTCCTCTTTTGTAATCTCTTCTTCTTTTTGCTTCAACATTAAATAGTGAGCGGGAGCACTATTTAATTGTTGCCAATAAACTTTACTGTTTGTGTAAGTTTTTAATCTTACACCTTAATACAATTTTTACTATTTTTGTGCACTCTTACTACCTTGTATTTAATTTCTTTAAATTATACGTAATTCCGCCTCTTTTGGTATCAAAATACAGTTTGAACAAATTGATTTTAAATTTTGATAACAATTTCAAAATTGATTTTCCTAATTGGTTCTTAAAATGGTGAACCCTTCAAGGTCTTACCTTAAAACTTTTTCCAATTGATTTACAATAATGTTTCAATTTGTTTTTAAAGTTTACAAGCCCTCATCAATTGAGGTTTCCTTTCCCCAAATACTTTGTTTTTCAATAAAATGCAAAATATCTTGGATTTTGAAATGGCAATACTCGGTTGAAAATAGAATCCTCACCAGAGATTATTTTCTCTGGTGAATAGTAGGATAAGTTGAATACCCAAAAAATTATTGTATCCATCAATTATGAATTTGCAAGTGTCCATCCCATTATGAGACTAGCAAATTCTTTTACCAAAGCTCCATTACAGATTAATGAGCCCATTAACGTAGCTCCACAAATAAAACAATCCAGTTCAGATTCTTCCAATCAAAGCATTTTATTTTATCTGTTTATTAAGGGAAACAATATTTAAAGTGGTTTTATCCGAAAAAGTTATTAAGGGTTTTTCTTTCAGGGATTCATTAGATTTAGGTTCATGAATGTCATCAACCTTATTTTCAATTTTATCTAATTATTTCATATTGTAATTAAACTTTGATTTGTGTAATTGAGTTGTTCAACTACTTTTTTATTAGGTTCTTCTGGAGGAACATGCTTTTTAGGTAATTTTCTTTCTAATTTATTAATTTCTAAATTCTTAAATGTATTTTTAATATTGTTAATGTTTAAAGATTCACTTATTGTGGATGATTCATAGGTGGATTCTGACCTATGACTTTCTGAATCTGAAATACTGTCTTGATTAATTACCTTCAATTCTTGAAGCATTTGATACCAAAAGAGGCGAAGAGAGAACCTAGTTGGAGGTTGTAGAAGTCATAGCAGATTAGTAATCAAAATACAGTATGAAATTTTCAATCATAAGAATAATTTAGTTATTTGAGCCATAAGTAGATTATTTAGAAGTAATTCTTCTAGTAGCAATAGGTTTACAATGACCACAATACCAGACATAATAAATGAAGAACATTTTAAATATTTAGCAGATGATCAAGTAGATCATAGGGTACAAAATATACCTAAAACTTCTAATAAAAATATTTACAAATCAACATGGTCTGCTACTTTTTTTAAGCCTCAACATCATGTAAAAATAATTAAAAAAAATATATGCTCTTGGGAAAGAACATGAAACTTGTCAATTGCTTTCCCCCAATGCAATAAAACATCACATTGAAGAATGATATAATTTTCTTCATTTTGGTTTAGTCTAGATTAGAGTTAAAGCACTCACAAGGAGAGGCATAAATATCTCTATCTTGTTAGCCTTGTGTGATGTAAGATTTACTAATTTTAATGATAGTATTTTAGGATTAATTGAATCCTCACTTTGTAATGGTCCAATACATTTTGATTGTTTTTCAGATTTACCTGTTAGTCTAACAGATCTCCATATTCTAAAATCTTTAATTTTGAATATTAAAACTAGTGGTTACCAAGTCCTAGAAGGTACTCAACCCTTCTTGTTTAGGCAGTTCATACCATCCATACATAATGTTTTGATATAAGATTTCAATTCTTCCATGTTTCAACAGTAGTATATTGTTCCATGGAGCTAAGGTCCAAAATATGGAAGAAACAAGTGTTTTCACGACTCTACCACCCTAGCTTTAATTTTTAGAATTCATTACAAAGTCACAAAACCAATATGAATTTCCAAACTATCAATAGGAGTCCCAAAAATCAAACCATATTGATTCAATCTAGCCAAAGTAATACAAATATTAGGGTCCCTAAAACAATTAGGTGGTCTGATATTACTTTGCCTTCAAATTGGCTTTTAACCCATGAAAGCTAACTTAATCCAATACAACGACCAATTGAAGATGTAGATTACATCCAACAGTACATGGATGATACTGTTAAAATTAATTTTCAATCTTTGAGTTCTAATCCTCAAACTAGGGAGAATAGCTAGTCTAGTACCCCTAAGAATTCATTTTCTGGATCATCCATTAATAATGATCAATATCTTAGGATTCAATAATTAGAACAAGAATTAAAAAAATTAAAAAATAAAAATTTAAGACTTAAAGGAATAACTACAAATTCTCAAGTTTACCAGTCAATCTTTGATAATAAGTCTGAATAATCTGACGAACTAGAAACACCCACTGAATCAGATTTTCAAGTTAATCCATAACTCTTAGTCCTAAATTCAGGAACCATGAACCAAGAATATAAACCTAATTAGGAAGGTCTAACCCAACATAATGATGACCCAACCAATCTAAATAGACGTAATATGTTCAGAGGAAAATATAAATATGAATCAAAGAAGAATCATACTTGCTAAATGGAAGACATTCATGCAAGAATTTAGAGTTGATATGTTTTTTTTATTATATTGAGGATATTTATGAGAAAAAAATTAATATAATTTCCAAATCTAAGGAAGACTTCAGTGTGGTGATTGTTAGGCATCCACCACCTGAAAAAATTATAATTAATCACAAAAAATCTTTAATCACTGCTCTCCTTTCAAGATTTCAAAAGAAGAAGAACCCAATAAAAAAGTAGTTGAACAACTCAATTGCAAAAATCAAAGTTTAATTACAATAGGAAAATAATTAGATAAAATTGAAAATAAGGTTGATGATTTTCATGAACCTAAATTTAATGAATCCTTGAAAGAAAAACCCTTAATAAATCTTTCAGAGAAAACCACTTTGAATATTATTCTTCTTAATAAACGGATTGCTAAAATGCTTCAAGAATTGAAAAATAAGTCTGCTGAATTGTCTTCTTCTGTTAAGGTTGTTAGCCAAGACAATCGTTCATATTTTGAAATCCTATTTGAAAAATCTGTTGACGAAATGGTTGAAGAATTGAAGGTAATAAATCAAGGCAATAATTCAGATTCAGAAAATCATAGGTCAGAATCTACCTATGAATCATCCACAATAAGTGAATCTTCAAACATTAACAATATTGAAGATACATTTAAGAGTTTATAAATTAATAAATTAGAAAGGAAATGACCTAAAGGTTGTTCCTTCTGATATCCAAAATTTTGAAAATTCTTTAGTTAATCTATTTTCTGTTTTTGCAGAGAAATTGTACGAATGGAATATTGATGGACTTTCTGAGGATAAAGTTGTCAATAAATTGCAGCACATGGTAATGGTAGCTAACAACTACATTACCACACACAATTTACTTCACAATGAGGTAATAAATTTTCTAGTCATAGGATTCACAGGAATGCTTCATTCCTGGTGGGAAAAACATCTCACAGAAGAATCTAAAAATACCATTCTTTTAGTAGTGAAGATTGATGCAGAAGGAACCCCAATTATTGGAGATAACCAAGAAACAATACTTGATGCCATCAACACACTCCTCTATACGATAATTGAACACTTCATTAGAACGCCAAGTAATGTTACTTCACGACCCATGATCAATTAACTAATCTTAGGTGTCCAACCATATGTGATTTTAACTGGTATAAAAATATATTTTTGTCCAGAGTAATGACAATGGATTATAGTAAACAACCATTCTGGAATGACCTAATTTATAAATGGATTACCCAATATATTCACACACAAAATAAGTACAGTCCTTAGTAATGACCTAGGAAACATATCTATGATAGTCTTTCCTATGGTACAATAATTACTACACTACAAAGGAAGGTTTGAAAATGTGTATTGATGTGAAAATAAATAAACAAATAAAAAAAGAAAATAAAAACTACCAAATATGAATCAGACAATTTTTGTGAGCAGTATGATTTACCCGCTATTGCTCCTTCACAGAAAAATAGAAAAAAAATTCTCATTTAAATCCTAGAAGGTCCTACAAGCCTTATAGAAAATATTACCATAAAAATAAAAAAAATTGACCAATACTTTTCAAAAAATAAATTTTTGACAAACGCTTCTCTGTGAATAAGAATTATTCTAGAAGAAAATTCAGTAAAAAATTCTTTGATAACAGTAAGATTAGGTGTATTAAATATGGCCAGAGTGGTTATCTTTCTAATACTTATCAAGTCAAAAATAAAATTAATCAATTAAAAATATTTGCTGAAGATAAACAAGAATTATTTAGGATTATAGAGTCAATAGAATATTACGAGAGTAATAGTGATGATTTAGGAGAATTTGAATATCCTAAATCCTCATAATATAACTCTTCAAGTTCTGACAGTGATTCTCCTAACATCTCTATGAGGTATATGGATAGTTATGGTAAAAAAATTAATGTTTTAAATAAAAATGAAGAACAAGAAAAACCTCTTGTTAGATTTAATTACCAAAATTGAAAATCCAGAACTAAGACAAGAATACTTAGAAAGACTTAGGAAAATAATTCAAAAGAAAGTTAATACTAAGTCTCCATACCACAAGCCTTTCACAAACTCTTGAAAAATTTAATAAGGTTAAAAGAGAGGAAAAAGAAGTCACCTTACAAGAACTTCAAAAGGAAATTAAAAATATTAAAATTGAAATAAAAGAATTAAAAATTTTAAACACAGAAATAAAAGGAGAATTAAACCTTTTGAAAATAGAAAGTTTAATTAAGAATCAGGAATCTAGTGAATTAGGAGAACCTAGTAAACTCAATTCTGATAACGAGGTCGAAGAACCTATTATCAACAACCAAAATGATGAGAACTTCATCTAAATCCTTAATATCATCAAAATAAAAAAAGGCACATCATTGTCAGAATAATTATTCAAGATTTTGATTTCACAACAATGACTCTTATTGATTCAGGAGCCGGTTTGACTTATATGCAGGAATGACTCGTTCCAACCAAGTACTTTAGAAAGACAAAATAATATTTGTCTTCTGCCAACGATACTCGTATGCATATCAATTATGAAATAGTCAAAGTCCATATTTGCTAAGACAATGTATGTTTTAAAACATCATTTGTCTTAGTTAAAAATATGACTGATAAAATAATTTTGGATTTACCATTCATTTCTTTGTTGTATCATTTTACAATAAAGCATGATGGGATAACTACTTATCCTATAGATGAACCTGTAAAATTCAAATTTCTTTATTTTTCTCATAATGAGAAATTGAATACATTAAAACAAAATTCTATTTTTAAATCCATAAATGTAATCTCTTATAAGAAAAACAAATTGTGTTTTTTACAAGAAGGAATTGAAGAACATCTTCAAAACCCTTCTCTTCAAAATCAAATTAAAATCTTTAAACAAAAAATCCTTTGTTTAATGATTAATGACAAGCTCCTTAACAATGTTTTGGAATGGATAAAATATCTAAAACCAAATAAAAGGGACTTAATCAATAGACTTGGAAATACTTGTGTATTCTCTTATTTTGGCATAAAATCTGGATTTTAGCAAAACCAGATAAATGAAATTGTTGAATACAAAATTGCATTTGGAAGTTATAAATGGAAAATAATGCCATTTGGTCTTAGAAATGCTCCAAGTACAATAAATGAAACTTTCAACCAATTCATTGATTTCTTGATTGTTTACATTAATAATATTCTTATTAGACAATACTAGTTGCTTGATTGTTTGCATTAGTGAATATGTTAAACAATACTGAAAATAGTTTAAATTGTTTGCCAAGATAATAAAACAAAATAGTTTTATCTCTGCAAAAAGAACCAAATTATTTCTATCAATTAGATTTTTAGGATTTGAATTTTATTATCCTATTGATCAATTTGTTTTATTAAATCAAAATTTCTTTTGATTAATTACAAATATGCAAAACATGTTCCAAATAAAGTTTTTCCAGGTAACATTCTATTTTCAGCAATTTTAATTTCAATATTCAATTCATCCAATACATTAGTAATTAAGTTCCTAACTTCCTCACTTGTAATCTTTTACAAGAAATCATTCCAAAATTTTGCAATGGAGGAATTTGAGGGTTCTGGTCTTCTAGAATACGGAAAGGTAAAACCTAGAATACTCAATCAAAATTCTTTTAAAATCAAGAAGCTCAATGGCAGAGCAGCCGCTTTTTGCTCAAAATCCCCATTCATTAATTATGATCATAATGGATTTGAATATCCCAGAAATGACTGGATTGATGAATTGAATAAAATTTTAGAAGATGTTGGGTTAAAGCATGACTTCAATGCAACATTAATTCACTGGTATGAGAAATGTGAAAAAATAGGTTTTCACAAGGATAATGAAATCTGCTATGATAACAGCAAAATTGTAACCGTGAACCTATTAGGACAAGCAAATTTTAAAATTGAATTTCCAAATAAAATAATCAAAGAATTTTTTATACTGGAAGGGACTTTCTTCGTTATGCCTAACGGATTTCAAAAAGGTCATAGGCATGCTTTAGAATCCTTAACAAAAAGAATCAGTATCACTTTCATAAATCACGTAAAAACATAAATCACGTAAGAATGATGAATTGTACGATAATAGACGAATCTTCGACTCAACAATTAGCATTTAAGGCCCAAATCAACGAGGAGTCTTCTACCCCTAACCAAGCTCAATCAACAATACTTGGGTCCATCAGACCCAATCACCAATCAATCCTGATCAACCAATTTGACCTAATTCCTCAATCTTTTAATGCCCAATCATCCAATCAACCAATTTCAAAATACAAGAAATCATCATTTTTAATTTTCAAAAAATGGTTAGTGAAAATATCTTTCATATTGAGCCTTCATTTACTCATTCAAAGAATCCTGCTCAAATTGTCAAAGTCCATTTCATTCCCAAATTCCACTATATCTCTCGACATAATAACAAAAACCTCAGTTTCTACAAAGACATTCTTTTAAAAATAGAATCCAAAAAATTAGCCTAATAAAAAATTCTAAGGAATGAATCATTTACCATTCTTTCTCTATCCTCATGATCATAACCATAGAGGATTGAAAAATCCATCCTTCAAGTTTCAAAATACTTTTGATTAAAAAAATATAATTATTTTGTTGATGCATGACACAAGATTTTCTTGCATCAAAATAGTGATTTTTCTCACTTTTGGTTCTTACATTTTGATACAATTTCAAAATTGATTTTCCAAATTAGTTCTTAAGATAGTGGTCCATTCAAGGTATTACCTTAGAATCTTTTCTAATCGATTTTCAACACGCTTTTAAATTTATTTATGGAAATACATGAACCATCGCCAATTGAAGTGTCTTTTCCCAAAATACTTTTTTTTCAAATAAGTATAAAATACCTTGGATTTTGAAATAATAATACTCGATTGAAAATGGAATCCTCACCAGAGAATATTATGTTAAATGGTGGGATAAATTGTGAATTTGCGATGTCCATCCCAATATGAGACTAGCAAATCATTTTATCTAAGCTCCATTAGAAATTAATGAGCCCAGTCACCTAGCTCCATAAATAAAAGGGTAGTCAAAGGCCACGAAGCCAAAACCCAAATTGGAAAAAAAATAATTGAAAAAATGCTTCTTCTTTTAGAAGATAATAATGAATCTGATTTTGAATCATCTGCAGAGTCAAGTCACTAAATTAAACCAAAAATCCAAAACGATTAATCATCTAGAAAGGTTACTCCTAAGCAATTGAAGGACCCATTCAATAATGTTGATCTCAGTGATAATGAACAAATTCAGATCAATCTGTAAATGAAAAAAAGAATTCACCTTTGGCAAAATGCCAATGTTTGAATAATTCAAGGAATCAAATAATTTTGAAGATGACACCAGAGCACAATGCAAAGGTTATAATAATCTTTGAAGACAAGCAAAAGTCACAATGACTTTTCAAAGACAAGAGTCCAAGATAGCAATTATCAAGGATCAACAATAATGACTGCAACGATAAAAGACACGAAGACCAATATAACAATTATCGAAGAATCTTTGTAATTTATCATTTTCTGTAATAATTGTACTAGTTGTCAAATAATTAGGCAACTACTTATGTTTTTTACTATTTTTAGTCAAAAGTAGAAATGTAAAATGTTTTTACTTTTGTAAGATAGAATAGTTCAAATAAGTAATGGGTTTTCGTTGAACTCCACTTTACTTGGCTATAAATAGCTACCTTTCTCCCATTTGTTACTTAGAACTTGTTTTCAACTCTTAACTATTGAGAGAAAAACTGGTTTTGGAAACAAAGCTTTCTTCCTCTCCTCTTTTGTAATCTCTTCTTCTTTTTGCTTCAACATTAAATAGTGGGCGGGAGCACTATTTAATTGTTGTTAATAAACTTTACTGTTTTTGTAAGTTTTTAATCTTACACTTTAATACAGTTTTTACTATTTTATGCATTATTAATAGCGAGTATCAAAACCAAACCTAGTAGGATATATTTACGTGTCTTGGTATCAAAACCAAACCTAGTAGGATATATTTACGGTTTACTTAATTAATCAGCATAATTATCGTTCTCCATCGCCTTTATGGCTGGTTATTGCGGTCATTGTAGACATATTGTTACTAAAAGAATTACTTCTAAATAATCTACTCATGGCTCAAATAACTAAATTATTCTTATGATTGAAAATTTTATACTGTATTTTGATTACTAATCTGCTATGACTTCTACAACCTCCTACACCCTACCCTCAGGATTTACTTGTCTAAGAGGTCTTATTGAGGTGCCTGAAACTAACCAAATAGAAGTTGATACATCAGCCTCTGATAAAATAGATTCACAGATTAGATAAATAAATATTACAGAGAAATAATCAAGCATAAAAATAACCAAACCATCTGGGTGGAGAGTGAGATGAAATAAAGGCAATTACTCAGGTAAGTAATTGATAAACAACAAAAGCAATAACCAGCCATAAAGACGGTTGAAGAACAATAATAATGCAGATTACTTAAGTAAACCATAAATATACCCTACCAGGTTTGGCTCTAATACCAAGACAGGCGGGATTGCGTATAATTTAAAGAAATTAAATATTGGGTATTAAGAGTGCATAAAAATAGTAAAAACTGTATTAAGGTGTAAGAATAAATACCAAGATAGCCTCTTATGGCTGGTTATGGCTCTGATATCAAAAGAGGTGGAATAGTATATAATTTAAAGAAATTAAATATCGGGTATTAAGAGTGCACAAAAATAGTCAAAACTGTATTAAGGTGTAAGATTAAAAACTTACACAAACAATAAAGTTTATTGGCAACAATTAAATAGTGCTCCCGCTCACTATTTAATGTTGAAGCAAAAGAAGAAGAGACTACAAAATAGGAGAGGGAGAAAGCTTTGTTTCCAAAATAAGTTTTGCCCTAAAAAATAGTTAAGAGTTAAAAACCATTTCTGAAAAATAAATGGGAGAGGACTACCATTTTATAACCAAGTAAAGTGGAGTTCATGGATAACCCATCACTTATCTGAACTATTTTATTCTATAAAAGTAAAAATATTTTACATTTATACTTTTGTCTACTTTTGACTAAGAATAGTAAAAAGCATAAATAGTTGACAACTAGTACAATAATTACAGAAAGAGACAAATTACAAAGATTCCATCGATAATTATTATCTCGGTCTTCGTGTCTTCATAATTGGTCTGACATGATTGTCATCGTTGAAAAAGTCATTATGACTGTATACTGAGGTCCTTGATAATTGCTACCTTGGACGTTTGTGATTGTTGTCTTGAAAAGTCATCATTTGATTATTGGGATCTTGGATGTTAATTGCTTGGAGAAATCATCATAGCCATTGATCATTGATCCTTGATAATTTTTATCTTGGATTCTTGTGTTTTGATTATTGATTGGAGAAATCATCATAGTTGTTGCATTATGTTGGAGAGCTACCATGATATCTAAATTATTATTTTAAATTCCTTTTATTGATTCTGTCAACGACATTTTGCTAAAGGAGAATTATTTTTACTTGTCATTACTAAGGCTAATGTCATCAATTGAGTCCTTCAATTGTTGAGGGAAAGTCTTGGATGATTGTCCTCTTTGATGTTTCATTTTAATTAGGCGATCTGACCCTTCTGATGATTCAGAGTTAAAATCAGTTTTGTCTTCCATGAGGAGAAACATTTTTGGTATTAACTCCTGTTTTAATTTGGACTTTGATTTTGTAGCCTTTGATTTATCCTTCAAAATGGGTTTGGATTCAGGTTTTGATTTGGGTATGGAAGAATTTGAATTGGATAGTTTTATTTGTGGAGCTAGGTAAATGGGCTCACTGATTATTAATTGAGCTTGGATAATAGGATTTGTTAGTCCCATAATATGATGGATACTCGCAAATTCATTATTAACAGATGTAATAATTTTATGGTTATTGAATTAACCCCACCATTTAGCATAATATTCTCTGGTGAGGATTTCATTTTCAATTGAGTATTGCAACTTTAGGATCCAAGGTATTTTGTATTTTATTAAAAATAAAGTATTTGGGGAAAAGAGAACTCAATTGGGTAGGGCTCGTAAACCTTTAGAAATAAATTGAAATATTCTTGTAAATCAATTGAGAAAAGTTCTTAGGTAGAACCATGAATGGACCACCATTTTAAGAGCCAATTTGAAAAATCAATTTTGAATTTGTTATAAAAATTTAAAAACCAAAGTGATAAAAATCACTATTTTGATGCAAGAAAATTATGTGCCATGTATCAATATACTCAAAATAATTATATTATTTTTTATTCAAAAGATTTTTTTAGTCTTAGAGGATGGATTTTCCATTCTTCTAGGGTGACAATTTTGAAAATGTAGAAGGAATGATAAAGAATCTTTCCTTCAGAATTCTTTGTGAGGCTAATATTTATGGATTTTGTTTCTAAGAGATAGTCTCTATAGAAACTGAGATTTTTTTCTCTATGGCCAAGGACGAAATAGAAATTTGGAATGAAGTAAGATTTTGCTATTGCAACATGTTCTTTTAAATGAACAAATGGAGGCTCAATATGAAAAAAGATTTTCACTAGGGATTTTCTTGAAATATTGGGATGATTCTTTGTATTTTTTTATTGGTTGATTGAATGATTAAACATTAAAAGATTGAGGAATTGGGTCAAGTTGGTTGACTAGGGTTGATTGGTGATTAGGTCTGATGGTCTAAAGTATTGTTGATTGGGCTTGGTCAGGAGTAGAAGACCCCTCATTGTTTTGGGCCTTAAGGATCAATTGTTGAGTCAGAGACTCTTCTATTATTGAACCATTCATCATTCTCACATGATTTTTGAAAGTGATGTTGATTCTTCTGGTTAAGGATTCTACAGCATGCCGATGTCTTTTTTTTTTAAATTCGTCAGGCATGACGAAGAAAGTTCCTTCGAGTATCACAAATTCTTTTATTGTTTCGTTTGGTAATTCAATTTTAAAAATTGATCGTCCCAAGAAGTTTAGAGTTAAATTTTTTCTGTTATCATAATAGACTTCATTATCTTTATGAAAACTTATTTTACCATATTTTTCATACCACTAAATTAAGGCTGCATTGAAATCATGCCTCAATCTAATTCCTTTCAAAATTATATTTAATTTATTAGTACAGTCATTTTTTGATATTCAAATCCAGTACGACCATAATTTTAATTAAAGTTTTGAGTAAAAAAATGGTTGCCCTACCAATGAGCTTCTTGATTTTGAATGAGCTTTGGTTGAGAATTCAAAGTTCTATCTTTCCATATTCTGATAAGCGAGATTCTTCAAATTCCTCCATTGTAGATTCTTGAAATGGTTTTCTGCAAAAGATGACAAAGAAGGAAGTCAGACATTTAATTATTAATGTATTGGATAAATTAAATATTGAAATCAGAATTGTTAAGAATCACTTGGTAAAACTTTGTTTGGAAGTAATTTCAAACATGTTTTGCTGACTTATAATTAATCAAAATAAGTTGTATGATTTGATCAATTGTTTTAATAGTGGAGTCATAAATTCCAAATCCTGAAAATCTAATTTTAGATTGAACAATTTGATTCTTCTTGCAGAGATAATTAAACTATTTTGTTTTATTATCTTGGGAAACAATCTAAAGTAGTTCCAATATTGTTTAACATATTGACAAATATAAACAATCAAGAAACTCAATCAGTATTGTTTAATAAGAATGCAGACAATCGAGAAATCAGCAAATTGATTAAATAGTTTAATCATTATATTCTGAAATTTACTTGGAGCAAATCTAAGATCAAATGGAATTATTTTTCATTTATAATGATCAAATTTAATCTTGTACTTCTCAATCTTATTTATCTGAATTTGCCAAAATCCAGATTTTAAACTAAACTTAGAGGGTACATCAGCATTTGTAAGTCTGTTAATTAAATATCTTCTGTTTGATATTGAATATTTTATCAATTCCAAAACATCTTTAAGGGGTTTACAATTAATTTCTAAACAAGGAATTATTCGTTCAATGATTTTAACTTAATTTTGAAAAGCATGCTCTTCAATTTTGTCTTGCAGAAAACATAATTATTTTCTCTTACAAGAAATTAAGTTTATGGACTATCATACATCAGGTGACTACTTGAAGGGTTCAAAAAATTATTTGTGACTACTTGAACCCTTCAAAGTAGTCACAAATAAATACTTGAAGGGTTCAAGTAGTCATAAACAACTACTTGAGGCATTCAAATAGTCATCCGGTGTATGGGTGTTGACTGATAAAAAAAACTACTACTTGAAAGATTCAAGTAGTCATAAAAAACTACTTGAACATTTAAAGTAGAAGAAGAAACTTCGTTGAAAAAGAAAGAAGTAGGTGAAGAAGAAAAAAAAATATTAAATTGATTTGACATGTGCATTAGAAAAGAAAAAAATGATGAAAGAAGAGAGATTGCAAATGGTGATGTGAAGTTGGTGGGCCAGGGGTATAAAATTTCTTGTTTTAAAAAAAGGGTATAAAATTCCTTAGCCAAACTTAAAAGGGCATAACTTTCCAAATGCCCCTAGAAATTTCCTAATTAGACCTATCTAGTCTAGTCGATGATGTGAAATAGTATTTGGTGGTTGCCGTTATAGATATTTTAATATGATTTCTTAAAAACACATGTAAAACCGATTCTTAAATTCAATCAAGTTATGAGTCCGCGTTTGTAATGATGAGGTTTTTCGTTTTCTTTTCAAACTAATTAAAAAACTAATATATTTTTCATCATATAAATGAAATCGCCTCTTCAAGAGGTGATTTATAGTGTTAACGCAACTTTCGAGGTGGAGGTAGGAGAATACTTGGACAGAAAACATGTTCTAAAAACACGAGTTAAATTTAAGAAAAACTCATGTTTTGAAAACATGAGTTCAACTTGAGAATAACTCGTGTTTTCAACACACGAGGTCTCTTTAGGACCTAGTTCCTCATGAAAGAGGTCCTAAAGTCTTCGTTTGACTAGGTTTCTTCAAGGACCTCATCTTACGAGCTCCTTTATGCCAAAAATGTATGACGGTCTGTATGATTGAATGGGACGTGAACTCACCTCTTGAAGAGGCGAGTTCAACGAGTCATCCACTAAGGCCATCAACGCCAACCAATGTATATGTTGGGTATATGGTATGTTGATTGGATATTTTTCCCCATTTTCATTATTTTATATTACTTCATATGTGTTATTTTATGACATAGATGTCACGTTAGGTGGAAAGATTCATTTTGTGTCAGTGAAAGGCCCACACATGTACTAATGTGATATCGACTCATGTTAGATTGCTAGACCCATACATGGTAACATCGTATAACTATGATATACGTTAGATTGATGTCATATAATATTGGATCTATTGTATAACTATTTTTAACATTATATTGATACGTTATATGACAATCTTACTTGAATGTTATCTCTAGCCTTCCAGCTTATTGCATTAACAATCATGATTTATTTTCATATAGTCGAGTGGCACAAACCTGATCGCATGATGCAACAATTCAACATCAGTCAAATTATGCCAGAATCATATGTTAATGAATCATGCTTGCGTTCCTCTGATTTAAGGAGAAGGCATGAACTTGATTGGCGACTCAAACATCATCAACATATTAAGAAATGTAATGAACGTAGAGACAACATTCACGAGCATGTTGTATCCCAAGAAGAAGAAGATGAATGCTTCTACAACTGGTATCGGAGTATCACACGTTGGTACATAAGCCGACAAGGAGACTTCCACAAGTTCATGGTACTTATATGAATTTATCAATATTTATTTCATTTGTTTATACTTTAAAATGTATTTTTTGTTGTTTCATGCAGCAGAACACCATACACCCCATCAATGACTTGAAATTACACGAGCTAGATCATGCAATTCCATTTATACATGATGCTTATGGAATAATAATTCAAGCAATGGAACAAGTGCACGAGGTCTATTGCCCATCCAGTACGCTTCGTAAGACAAAATTCATCGCAACACTGTAGTCGAATTGTAGAGGATGATGAAAACATTCGTAAGTATGATCCATTTAAATTAGCGATCTTCGGAACATTCAAAGATGAGTCTATGACGCAAGTTACTTCTACTTCTGAATCTGCACGTCAACCTTAAAGTTATAGAAGATGACGGACAACACGAGAAAGTAGTGAACGGCATGCTCAGATCTTTGAGGCATCCCAATTATGTACAATAAAGAAGGTGATACAACTCCTAAGGATCCATCACAAGAATCCCCTTAATTGCAAATGTATGCAAGACGTCCTAATTAAGAACAAGAAGAGCACCACCTTGTGTGGCATCATGATTAATATTTCATAGTTTGCCTTACATTACTCTTTTATGTATGTTATAACTTAATGTTATCCATTCTAAACTCTTTGTTAATTATTTTGGGTTGTTAAGATATTAATTTCCTAATTATTTTAAAGTTGTCTAGAGGTTGATGAATATGTAGTGTATATGACATATAGGTAGATTGGATAAATAATATTGTTTTGGCTGCTGAGTATGTGTTTATGTATGATAAATTGATTGAATTCGTAAGTACTAGGGGGAAGTAAAGATTTTTTTCTTGGTACATAGTAGATAAATGGAACTCGTCTCTCTAAGAGGCGAGGTCCATTAGAAAAGAACTCTCATCCTTAAAGAGGCGAGTTCCCTTTGAAAGGCTCTCAATAGAACTTGCCTTTTATAGGCGAGATTCCTTTAAATGAAAATGGCTTCTTGAAGATGAGAGTTTTTTTAAACAATCTCACCTCTTCAAAAGACCATAGAGTGAATCTGACATGGCCAACATGAAACCCCTTAGTTGAAGCCAACAACACAGTTGTGGCTTCTAAAATTCCACACGAAACTACATCGTTTTGAAAACTACTTCTCCCACATTACATATTCCTTGTCACGTTCATTTTAGTTATATCCTCACACATATATTTAAATATTGTTATAAGCATGATTCGATACGCTTCCATATACTTTTTTTGTCACTAATTAAAAATGAAAATACGTTTATTTTGCATTTATATATACGTTTTGTTGTCGCTTATAAGAACAAACTAGTTATTGCACGTGCGATGCACATGGTTTGAATAATTTTTAAACGAATGTGTCAAATTATGACATGATACATTCGTAGATATATTTTTTTTAGTATAATAATTCTTAATATGTGTAGCTGCACGTGAAACTAAATAATAATTTTTTTATTAAATTAATATCCCAAAAGATGAAAAAGTACCAAACATATAACGGTTTTAGGTGCAAAAAAAATTATATAAAGCAATGTGGGTTTGTAGAATTCATAAAGATATATTAGATTTCATTCAAATATATATTTAATTCAAATTATGTTTTTTAATTGTATGTTTTAACTAATAAATTCCCATTTGATGTATTTTCATCTATTTTGTTTTCATTGCATGCATATTAAGGTATGTTATAGTAATAAATTTAAGTTATACAACTAATTTTGTTAATTTAATTTAAATTTATTAATATTACGCCAAAAGATCATGAAAAATTACTAAACATGGAACAGTTAAACCTAAGTGAAAAAATTATCTAAACCATTGTTTGTTTATAAAATTCATAAATTATATTATATTTCGTTCAAATATATAGTACTTGATTCAAAATATTTTTTTGATTATATGTTTTATCTAATAAATTCACATTTGACGTTTTTCGTGCATTTTGTTTTCATTTCTTGCATATTAAGATGTGTTATCATAATTAGATTTAAGTTATATAATTTGAATTTAAATTATTAATATTTAATCTTAACATTTATTGAATGACAACTAAGGAATTTCATGTAATAACGACGACAAGTTTTATCTAAAAATATTTCTCCCAGTTAACTCCATTTATATATACTATATTCTCATTGTAAACTTGGACCACGAGAGGTGGAAAACCTAATGCAGAACCAGAGTCAGAAAAGGGATCCGTTCCACCTCAGAAGGATATGGGAAGGGAGTTATCATATTTGCCCTAACACTAGGGCATCACATATGCATTCAATTTTATTGCCTTAAAAAAGTAAATAGTCTATTTACATGATCTTATAAGCTCAAGGTAGAAATTTCCTTGCATACTTTTACATCGATCCTTTTGCACAGAACAAAAAACATACAATATGTACAATGATACAAGTTTTTGGTTTTTGAGACAGATAAACAAGTCGCGCTTATACTCTCGTATCACCAAAAAGCCAAACATCTATTCTTTAAGAATAATTAGAGGAGTTTGACAACGAGGGCATGTCATGTTGGAATAGTCCAACCAAATCTCCAAGCATAGTGTGTGAAAAACATGGCCGCAAGACAAGTGGTTTATCTCTGATTCAGGTTCGAACTAAGCCAGAGAGATCGAGCATTCATGTTCACAACGTTTACAACTACTACATACATTGTCAAACCGAACGACCAGAATTTAGCTGCATAACTCCTCAATCGAGGGGCAAAGATGGAGCTCTATCGGTTAGTTGGAGTCTTATACTGATGATGAGAGACAAATGCCTACGAGATAAATGATTGATCAAACTATGGATTTGAAGATGGAAACGGATAGAACAATGTTTACCAAATTACCCAAAGGACTCCTTTAGATGGAGCTGGGAGACTCGATAGACCCATTCGTTTAAGACTCCATAAAGCTAATTTACAAGTCATATTCAAAATTCAATACCCTTTTCTTCCACAGCTAAAAAATTATTATAAAGCACAAGGACATAGGAATTCATGTGTATATATAATATATCAAACAACAACAATTTTAAAATGTAAAGAAATCATGATCACATGCCCCCTTCGAAGTGAATCTCTCTTTACTTTATCTTTTAAAGTTGAATAAGAAAGCAACATTTGTTTGATGACCCATTGAAGTGAATGAAACAAAGAAAGAAAACAACAAGCTTACATAGAAGCTGTTCATTAAACATGGAGAGAGCGTAAGAGACTTGCACAAAAGTGAGCTAAATTGAAGTTGCAACAAAGATATATTATCATCAAGTAAAGCTCAGGCAAAGCAAGAAATTTAGGAAAGGATCCATGGGATGATTCATATGCAAAACTTGGCACTGCAGATATAAATAGAAGGTCATCAATAATATTATTGATTTTCACGTACAAAATCAAGGGCTCTTGGGTTGTAGAACAAGTGAGGAGTTTGTTTTTTGTGATTTTCTATAAAATCTGACACGTAATTCATCATTTTGATCCATTCCGCCGTGTAATTTAACCCCATTTGTGTAAAAACACTTGACAAAAAGGAAACAAAATGTTTGAGAGAGAGAAATCGTTAAAGATGGCCGTTGATGATTTGTGTTCTTGATTTTTTTTGCATGCAACTACCTTTATATGGTTAAGAATGGTTTTCACACAATTCATGTTTATTAACACCTTTGGAGTTTGGTGGGTTTTTGCATAATAAATATATTACATTTTTAAAAAAAATCCACTATATTGGTGGCTATTCTACTTAGGCATTGTGTATTTCATTTGCTGCCCAAGTATTGAATTGCTATTAAATCGTAAAAGTTTAGATTGATGATGATGATGATGATGATGATGATGATGATGATGATGATGATGATGATGATGATGATGATGATGATGATGATGACGACGACGACGACGACGATGACGATGACGATGATGATGACGATGACGATGATGATGATGATGATGATGATGATGATGATGATGATGATGATGATGCTGATGATGATGATGATGATGATGATGATGATGATGAGTTATGCATTTTGTTATGTTAGTATAAGATATGGATTGGGACCCAGATTTTGATGGATCGTATACTTTTGTACTAAAAATGTCCAAGGAAGTACGAAAAAGAGGAATTGAAGTTGAGATATATTTATACAAAATTCTTCTCAAATCCTTGTTAGACTCGTGGAATGCAGATAAAGAAGAGACCATGAAAAAATGTTCAGTGAATCAATACGAGGGAATTGCAGAAGATCTCATATCAAGAGAGAGACGAAATATGCGTTTTGGGATTCGTCGATCAACTGCATTATCACAATTCGTAAATCATCAAAGCGCAAGGTTGGGCCTTGGCGTAGACAAGAAGGGACATACACTGAATGAAGTCCTATGTTCAAGTGTTGAACACATTGTTATGTCCCATTTCTTTTGTACAAATGATGATTGTTTTTAACATTATTTTCTAACTAAGGAAGTTGATATGTTTAATATAGTTTTTTAACTTGTGTGTATACTCTTCATGTTATTGTTGGAATTATGTCCATAAAGTAAGGTGTGATAACTATTTATGAGTAAACCATAATTTCTTTGACATTTATGTATTACTGAATTCTTTGAATAAATGAAAGTTTTTTTTAATTAAAGTGTGTTTGTAACTTACTTAAGTCCAGGAATTATTATCAACGTTGGAAGAGTAAAGACCAAGCGGCCTAGACAAACTTTTCAGAGATAGTTCATAATGTTATTCGCAGTTTTAGGATCGACTAGACAATCGAATCCAATTATAACTGTAAGGTTGAACTAAAGGATGCCAGTCTCGGGCATGGGAGTGGAGACTCCAACGATTGACCTAGACATGCTATGAGACATGTTGAATAGACCAATAACTAATTAATTTAGAGCAAAACCATTTATCTAGCTCTAAATCTAATTGTTACACCTTAAGGGTATTTTCATAATTACCTTAATCTTGAGGTGAATAAGAAACTTGACTTAGTTACTTGCGATCTTTGATATGCCGAATGAGTGAGTTCAAATTACCAAATAATATCTCGGTTGTTGGGACAATGATTCAACTATTTTAGAGATGCGTGAAACACAAATATGAAATTCGTGGTAAGATTGTAAAAGTAACAATATCACCTTATGCATTATTGATGGGTGTGTGAATAAATAAATCGGGTATGGTACTCGATGAAATGAGTCATTAAATAAGACATGATGATCTGTATGAGACACTTTTCTATTATGTCTTTCTTATTCACAGTTAATAAATGAGTTAAGAAAATAATAATTAGAGGGGTAAAATGATAATTTTACATCCCGCTCTTGTTACTGATATCCACAAAAGGTAATATCATAAAATATTCTGTGGACCGTGAAATATAAATGTTTATTTGTACCAACAGAAATTGTAGCGTGCATGAATCGAGAATTCTATCGGCATTGGACCTACAGTGGAGTCGTACGGTGTCGATATTAAATAGGTCAAAAATTTATGGAGATAAATTAGCTGGGTATTTGAATCTCATAGTTTTATTCATGTGGGTCCATTCGGTCTCAGGAGTAGCTCATGAGGACAGGAATAGGAAACAACAACAGTTCGACAAAAAATGTGAGATGTGTGTCATCACTAAGTTAGTAAAGACAAAATAAATGTTCAAATTAATTATTTTGTTATTTTATAATAATTGGATAATTAGTAAATAAAAGAAATTAATTAATTAATTGATAGAGATCAATTTAATTCATCAATTTGGACTGATGAATCTGGACATAGTTTTGACTTTAGGGGAGATGAAAAAATGGCACATCGCAATGTAGGGAGAGGGAAAATTTCGGCTCTATCATAGAAGGGATTTCATCTTTATTCCTTTAGTGAACCCTATCCTTAAGTGTGTTAATGTGAGAAGAAAAATGTTTCTCTCTCCTCACCTACACAGTTGCCGTCGATTTTCACAGTAGGGGAAGAGAAAAACTTTGTTTTTTCTTTCAATCGTTGTTTTGAGAGCTCACACTCAATTCCTACGAAAATCTTTGAGATATTTACTTTTGACTCTAATGAGTGGTTATCAATGTAATGATCAATTGATAGCTCTGTGAATCTTAGAATGAAGAACGCTGGATAGAGAATTGGATCCCGTCAAATAAAAAGTTCTCCATTAACTGAAAAAGGTATAAATTGTTTCAATTTTTTCTCGATACATTTACATGATTGTGTTTAATTGGATTAAACGTTTGTATAATTTTGTTGAAATTCCGCCTATGAACTTGTCACAGTTCATTAATTTTTCATCAAAATCTAAAACCCGATACAACAATTGGTATTAGAGCCGATGGTTTTTTAATATGCATATTCTGAATTTAAACGTATATGTGGATGAGTATGATGATATTGACATATAATTTTTGTATGGTGGATTCAAAGCATGTTTGAATGTGTTTTATGAACGGATCCCAATCGATTGGCTCTAGGTGTTATTCTTCAATTTTAGAATTGATGTATGCCAAAATTGTGTAATTTAGTTTTGCAAGAGTTGTATCGTTAATTTTCATGTAAATCCATCGCGAACGCGTTCTGATCTAATCATTGCATGAATCCTGAGAAGTGGCACGCACCTCGATGTCACTGTCTGCTCCATCACGCGTCGCGCCATCCACCGCTTCACCATCCAACGTTCGCCATCGCGGCGTCCGTGTCCGCCGCCAGCAGTGGTGACAGCGGCAACCTACGGCGTGATGGGACTGTCCTGCTACCATCACTGACCACAATCCTTGTGATTGTTAGGGTACGGGGCTTAGATGCCCTAATATCGTGTTGCTCTGTTACTGTGATACTTTGTGAAAACCCTAATCCTATATTTTATCTTTTAAATTTTGAATTTTGAATTTGAAAAGGTAGTTATCAGTTTTAATTTTTGAAAATTAAAATTTAATTAATTGATTGAGTTTGATCCAAGTTTGATAAGTCATTAGTTTTACATTTTTTGACTAATCAAATTCAATTATTTTAAAAGGATATTTAATGAGATTATTTAATTAGAAAAATAGTTTTGCTTAATTAAAAGGGTTTTGATCAAAGCTGAAGATTATAAGGAGATAATTACAAACGCCATGAAGACTAACATTTAAATTATTATAATATAATTATTATTCTTTTTATGGGTTGTAATTAGAAATGAGGTACAGAGAGGTTAATTTTGAATGTATGATTTATTATTTATCTCACATCCTCATATAACATGGCATATAAAAAAATGGATATGTCAATATCAATTGTCATGTAACATGTACACGTGTCATTATAGTTTAAATTTATAATGAATTATAATTTAAAATACAATGTGAATGTTATAAAAGTTATAAACTTTAAATTATGATTTAAATTTTATAATTTTTAAAACTTTCTTTTCAAATTTATTAAGAGTGATGATTTTTTGAAAAAAGTAAAGAAAAATCCATGTTTTCAAAAACTAAGTGGGAGGGTCGTTTACGTTGAAATGTTCCCAAGGTCCCCAACACAAACTTGATCGTGACACAAAGAATGGTTTAGAGCCGCCTTAGCGGTCCTCTCTTCAGTGGGAGAAACTTGGGAATCATGTCTCTTTGAGCCATCGAGCTACTTGAGAAGTTAAAGCTTGTAAAAGAAGTGGTAAGGCATGATCATTCCTAAACAGACTATTAGTTCATAGCAACCTATAAAGCAGATGCGTTGGTTAAACACTTAGACCGAAGCATATTGAAATCTCTTATAAGAGCTAGTCAATGGGGCTAAGGTGACCAAAACCATTGGTGATTGGTTGAGCTAGATGTAATGACATTTTGAGAAGCGTTAACAAAATGAGAAGAGTCTCGATGCGATAGGAGATAGCTCAGGCGTTATCCCTAGATGAGACGAGCTATCGTTGTTGATCGTAACATCATGGAAGAAATAAGTTTTTATCAAATTTTTAAATTTTTAAATATTATATCATGCATCATATTTTCCTAAATGATTAAGTATTTATTTACACCGCTTTATTTATTCTTATCAGTAATCATGTCATTAGCCCAACTCTCAACAATCTTGAATGCAAACAAACTCACTTTTGAAAATTACGTGGATTGGAAACGTAATCTTGATATTTTGATGACGAAGAACATGGTGACCATTGCTGATATGATGTTGAACATCACTGAAATGTTCATGGATTAGGGTCGTCAAGCCAAACAGACTGATATGCCAAACTGCATGAATTGTAGAATGAAACCTAGAACTCCTATCAGAGAACATATGATGCTGATAATTAGTTATCTAAATGAGATGGAGATCATGTGAGTTAAGGTAGATGGTGAGACTCAAGTTGATATGATCTTCGAGACCCTGCCAGACACTTTTGAGAACATTAAATTTAATTATTTGATGAATAAGTTGAGGTACTCTCTTCCGAAACTTATGAAGGAGTTACAAGCTGTTGAGACCATATTTTTGAAGGGCAAGAGGAAGAATACAGAGGCAAACTTTACTGAAAGTAAACTTTCAACCTATAGCTAAAAAAAACATAAGAAAGGTCCGATGAAAGCTAACAAGGCGAATTCGAAAGCTATGAAAGGAAAACCCTTACAAGTCGAAAGACTAGTGTCATCATTCAGAGTCGTTGGTCATTGAAAATGCAAATGCCCGGATTATCTCAAGTAGTTGAAATCCAAAGGTACATTACTTGTTACCGAAGCATGTTATGTGGCTGATGCGACTGCCTGGATTATCCGTTGCAATTAATTCATTATGATATTTGTCATCCTATGAGTGTGAAGATTAGATGTGGCACTTCATATTTCATCATTTTTGTTGATGATTTCAAGTGTTTTAGTTATGTCTATTTTAATCTCCCATATATATGAAGCATTGGACTGCTTTAAATTATTTATGAATTTGGTTAAGAATCAAATAGACAAAAGGATGAAAGCATTAAGAACAGACCGAAGCCGCTAATATCTTTCTGATCAATTTAAAAACTTATGTGATGAAAAAGGTATATCTTGACAACTAACTATTCTTGGAACTCCACACCAAAATGGTGTTGCAGAAAGAAGAAATATAACCCTCTTAGATATGGTAAGGTCTATGATGGTACAAGCAAGCCTAGCCATTTCATATTGGGGAGATGCATTGTTTACTGCTACTTATTTTCTTAACCGGGTACCTTTAAAATCAGTAACTTCCACCCATATGAACTTTGGACGAGTAAGAAACCCGACTTAAGTAATCTGCGACCTTGGGGGTCTGCAGCTTATGTTCACAATTCTTCTCATAAGAATGGTAAACTTGGAATGAGAGGTAAGAAATCCATTTTTATAAGATATGTTCAACACTCTAAAGGATACATGTTCATTGGTGAATAAATTGATAGAAGTTTTACTGAGTTTGAATAAAGAGATGCCACATTTTTAGAGAATGAATTTCCTAGCAAAAGAGTGTTGGAATTATGTTCATAAAGTAGGGTGTAATAACTATTTATGGTTATTTAATTATTTCTCTGAAATTTTGTATTACTGAATTTAATGAATGAATGAAAGATCTTTTTTTTAATTTAAGTGTGTTTATAATTTACTCAAGTCCTAGAACTATTGTCAACGTAAGAAGAGTAAAGACAGAGGGGTCTTCCAAAAAAATCTTTTGAAATAGTTTAGAATATTATTCGTAGTCTTAGGATCGACTGTAAAATCGAGTCTGATTATGACTGTTAGGTTGAACCAAATGATGCCGGTCTTGGGGCATAGGACTGGAGACTCTAATGGTTGACCTAGACATGTTGTAAAACATGTTGAATAGACCAGTAACAAATTAGTTTAGAGCAAAACCGTTTATCTAGCTCTAAATCTAATTGTTACACCTTAAGGGTATTTTCATAATTACCTTAATCTTGAGGTGAATATGAAACTTGACCTAGTTAGTTACGATCTTTGATACACCAAAGGAATGAGTTTGAATTGCCGTACGATAACTTGGCTATTGGGATTGTGATTCAACTATGTTGAAGTTGCGTGATTCACAGATATTAAAATTTGTGACGAGATTGTAAATGCAACAATATCAACTTATACTTTATTGATGGGTGTGTAAATAAATTAACTTGACTGAGTATTCGATGAAATGAATCATTAAATAAGACATGGTGAAATGTACGAGAAAAATCACTGTTATATCTTTTCTTATTCACAGTCAATAAATGAGTTAAGAAAATAATAACTAGAGAGGTAAAATGGTAATTTTATATCACACTCTTGTTACTGATATTCACGAAGGGTAATATGTTAAAATATTCTATGGACTGTGAACTAAAAGTGTTTATTTGCATCAACAGAAAATATAGCGCGCGTGAATATAAAGTTTATTCGGCATCAGATCTATAATAGAGTCGTACGAAGTAGGAACCATTAAATAGGTCAGAAATTTACGGAGATAAATTCCCTGATTATTTGAGTTATGTAGGTTTATTCATGTGGATCCATTCGGTCTTAGGAGTAGCTCATAAGAACATGAATGAAAAATAACATCAGTTGGACAAAAACATGTTTTGGATCAAGGTACACTTCCCGAACTCATATATGATGGGTATCATCACTAAAGTAGTGAAAAGCAAAATTAATGTTCAAATTAATTAATTTTTTATTTTCTAATTATTGGATAGTTAGAGATCAAATTAATTTATCAATTAGGATTGATGTATTTGAACACATTATTGATTTTAGGGAGATGAGTAATTTTCGGCAATAGCAAAGTAAAGGGTTATTTTCGGATATTTACAATATAGAGGTATATGTGCAAATTTCATAATTATTATATAGGGATGGCAATAGGATTGCTTCTATTACCCTAACCACAATGTGTAATTATATAAAGCAGAGAAAAGAGATTTTCTCCTCTCTCTAACTGTTACCGTCGAAAACCAAGAGGGGAAGGAAAAATTTGATTTTTCTTCTCCAATTATTTTGAAAGCTCACACTCAATTCTTGATCAAAATCTGATTGAGATATACTTCTGAATTCTACGAGTGGTTTTTGGTGTGAAGACTGATTTGATTTCTACAAAGAACGAAGAATACTAGATAATCAATTAGATTCCACCAAGACATAAAATCTCCGATATAATAAAGGTATAATATTATTTCTACATCTTCTAAATACATCAGTCAATATATGCATGATCATAAGAGGTTTTATATTTAATATGATCAAATGATTGATGTGAATTTTTTTTATTTTCCGCCCACGAACCGTTCATGGTTCATTGATTTTTCCTCAAATTCCAAAACCCAATCCAACAAAGAGAAGCTAGTCAAGGTTTGAGTCTATATGAGATGGACATTCCTGACATTAATGTTACTATGGATCAGACACATGAAATGAATGAGAATGTGTCTAATCTCTTTGATCTGAGTGGGAGTAACATTTTGACCAATGATACAAATCTGCAAGAAGATTCTTTATGGACAGGTACTCATAAAAGTATTCCTCGCCGACGTTTTGAAATCAAGGGAGAAGTTTTTATGATTGAAATGAGCCAAGAACTGTACAAGAGGCTCTTTCATCAGCTACAAAAGATCATTGGTTAAAGGCAATGGAAGAAGAAATGGAGTTAATGAGAACAAATCATGTTTGGGACTTGGTAGATCTTCCACCGGGGCATAAAGTTATTGGCAAAAAATGGGTTCTGAAGATTAAACACAAGGAGGATGGATCTATAGAAAGATATAAGGCACGTTTAGTAGCTAAGGGTTACACTCAACAAGAAGAAATAAACTATGAAGAAATTTTTTCATCTGTTGTTTGGTTTGCCTCTATACATCTAATTTTGTCTATCGTTGCCCAGTTAGATTTAGAATTACACCAGATGGACTTAAAATCTGCTTTCCTGAATGGGGAACTAGATGAAGAAATTTACATGCAACAACCTGAGAATTTTGTTGCAAAAGGCCAATAGCGCAACGTATGCAAGCTCCTAAGATCAATATATGGCCTCAAACAATCATCTAGACAATGGTATCATAGGTTTCATGGAGTCATAACCTCTTAAGGTTTTATAATGATCGATAAAGACCATTGTGTTTACGTCAAACATGTTGAATGTACTTTTTTATTTCATCATTATATGCAGATGATATCATTTTGGTTGGGAATGATAAAATGTTTGTCATTGCCATTACAGAATGGTTATCTTTTCATTTTGAGATGAAGAACATGGGTGAAGCAACATTCATATTGGGTGTGAAGATATATTGAGATCGTTCAAAAAAGGCTTCTTGCTCTGTCACAAGAATCATATATTAAGAAAATACTCGAACGATTCAATATGCGAGATTTCAAACCCATCGACACTCCAATAGCAAACAGTGAAATCCTTAGTCCGGAAGTGTGTCCTAAGACTCCAGAAGAAAAAGAGAGCATGAACAGATTCCCATATTCGAATTCCATTGAAAGTTTGATGTACGCCATGTTATGTACACTCCCAGATATTTGTTATGTCGTTGGTTTAATCAACCGTTATTAATCAAATCCAGGACAAGCTTATTGGAAAGCTGTTACGAGGATTTTGTGCTATCTTAAAGGTGCCACAGGTCTATGTTTATGTTATCGAGGAAATGATTTGCATCTAGTTGGCTACTCAGATGCTGATTGGGGTGGAGACCCTGACGAACGTAAATCAATGTTTGGATGTGATTTCTTGCTAAGTAATGGCGCCATATCTTGGAGTAGCAAGAAACAGACATGCATTGTGTTATCAACTATGGAAGCGGAATTATAGCGCGTCCAACTACAGTTCAAGAGGCAATTTAGCTTAGAAGTTTTCTGCAACATTTACAAGTTGTTTCTTGTGCATCAAAACCAGTGACTATATTTTGTGATAGTCAAGAAACCATTTCTTACACTAAAGATCTGAAGTATCATGGAAAAATAAAGCATATAAATAGTAAGTAGAATTTTGTACGAGATATTATTGTGCAAAAGAAAATAGTGATACAACATGTCTCTACACATCGAATGATGACCAATCCTTTGATAAAGCCAATTCCTAGATATATTTTTCTAAGCCATGTCAAATCTCTAGGATTGCACAAATTGTAATATGATGTGTAGTTTCAATAAATTTTGTATCAATGTTATTAATTGATGAACTTGATTTTGTTCATTATTTTATTTATTTGTAGCACAAAACACACATATCCTATTTGGATAAAATGAAAGTACATAGACCGGCTTACTCATACAAGTGGTTTACCTTAGCCGCTGGAAGAGCGAGCTAAGATGAGACGTTGTATGCTTAAAATATTTTGAAAATGTGAACAAAACATATTTTAATTATGTTGTTGCCTTAACAAGAGGTCAAGATGAGATCCGAATATTAATTTGATGGATCGACATAGGGGTGAAAATTTTAGTACCAAACCGACTGAACCAGACTAAAATGAACCAAAAATGGTTGGTTCGGTCGGTTCTTTCATATACCTTGGTTCGGTTTGGTTTGAAGAAATATGTATTTTCGAACTGAACCAAACCAAAATGAACAAATATCCCTATGTAAAACGACGTCGTTCTATACCCTAGTGTTGTTTATGTCATATACTCTTCAATATAGCGTCATTTTGAGTCTTTAACCTCATATATAAGGTGAATTTTTAGGGTTTTACTCATTTTTACTTCCACGAACACGACTTCGACATTTTCTCTTCACCTTCACGATTTTCTCTCTTCCAATCTTCCTCAATTCCTCATCTCTAAAAAATTAGGGTTTTTTAGACTGAGTCTGAATCTCAGATCTCTGATATCTCTCGTAAGTAGTATCTGAATCTCAGATCTCTGAGTCTCCTTCTTCGTGATTTCTCTCAACTCTCCAGGTAATCCTTATCGAATTTCACCCTTCCTCATCTCTGAATTTTTTAGGGTTTAGATCTATAGTGTTTGACTGTAGATTTGTTGTTATCTGTAGTGTTTGACTGTAGATCCGTTTCTATCTGTAGAATTTAGATCTGAGTTTTTTAGGGTTTAGATCTGTAGTGTTTGAATTTTTTAGGGTTTAGATCTAGAATTTCACCCTTCCTCATCTCTATTTTTCTAGTACAGAACTTATGTATTATGAAATTTTTTTTCTAATGTTTTATGAATTTTTGGTTCCAAATTTGGTTATGAATTTTGTGTTTTATGAATTTTCTGTTAGAAATAACAATTTTGTTCTGAATATGTATTATAGACTGTGTATTATGATCTGTACTGTATTATGATTTATGTTTGTTCTGTTACAAAACTTCAGTATTATGAATTTTTTTTTTCTGAATTTTATGTTTCAGATCTGTATCACTCTTTTGTCCTACTAATAGCTTCTTGTTATTTTATTTATCTCATTCAATTGCTAGATGTCAAATGATGATGTGAAAGTTACTGAAAATGCTAGAGTTATTGACTCAAAACCTCCAAAGCATAATTTAGTTAAGAGAAAATCTTACTGAGAGCCTTCTGATGTTTGGAATGAATTTTCCAGAATTGAACTGGTGATTCTGATGATGACAAGATGCATGTAACCATTGCAAGTATGTGTCAGCATGTATTAGTGCTAATGGTACTTCTAGTTTATGGACTCACTTGAAGAGATATAAGAAGAACCCTACTAGATTTGCTGACTCGAAGCAAAAAATGTTAATTTTTACTACTACCAACACAACTAGTGAGAGAGCAAGTGAAAATACATGTACACTCCCTAGTACGACTTTTAATGCTGAGAAATGTAGGATGTTGCTTGCTAGAATGATCATTAAGAATGAACTATCCTTTAAGGTGATAGAGGGTGAAGGGTTTCGTGAGTTTTGTCAGATGATGCAACCTCAGTTTGTTATTCCCTGTAGGCTAACTGTTGCTAGAGATAACTTTAAAGTTTTTTTGTGGGAGAGAGAAAATTTGAAAAAGGTTTTTGCAAATAAGAATTAGAGGTTATGCCTTACCACTGATAGTTAGACATCAGTGCAAAATCTTAGTTACATAGTAATCAGTCCACACTTTATTGACAATGATTGGAAATTGCATAAAAAAATTATTAACTTTTGTCCAATTGCTAATCATAAGGGGGAGTCCGTTGGTATGGCTATTTAGAATTGTTTGCTTGATGGGGTATTGAGAGGGTTTTCACGATCACGGTTGATAATGCAAGCGCCAATGATGGTGAATCAATTATTTGAGACAGACGATTAGAAATTGGGGTAGGCATGTGTTGGATGAGGATTATGCATGTTAGATGTTGCATATTCTTAACTTCATTGTGCGTGATTCTTTGAAGGACCTCAATGACTCAATCATTTGAATCCGCAATACGGTGAAATATGTGAGGTCTTCTCCCTCTCGATTTCAAAAGTTTAAGACTTGTATTGAGGCTGTAAAAATAAGTGCAAGTAGTATAGTCTCTCTTGATGTTTCTACTAGATGGAATTCCAATTATTTGATGTTGGAGGCAGCTGAAAAGTAGCAAAAGACATTTGAGAGGTTTGGAGAGCAAGACGCACATTATTTGATGGAGCTTCATTTTGTAATACAGCCTAATCTCTGAAATAAAACAAGAATAAACGGAATATTCTTTGAGATTGAGTTTATCTCCTAAGATTTGCTGGTCCTCTAGTGGATGAGGATTGGGATAATGCTTGTATGTTTATTAAGTTTTTGAAAGTTTTTTATGAGGTAACCTTGAGGAGTTTTGATTCTTTAACTGTTACGGCGAATAGGTATTTTAATGAGGTTTGTTTGATAGAAAGCATTATTCAAACTTATTCCATATCAAAAAATTTTCTTTTGAAAAAATGACAAGTAGCATGAGAGCTAATATATGAGAAATATTGGGGAGGTTTTGAAAAAGGTAAACTATATGTTGTATATTGCCGTTGTTCTTGATCCACATTTTAAAATGAGATATGTCCAATATTGCGGTGAAGTTTTATATGAGCGCAATGTTGCCGCTGATATGAAAAAGAAAGTAGTGTCTATTTTGGAGAGGTTGTATGAGGAGTACAAAATTAAATTTAAGATTAATTTACTTGAAGACGTGTAATATGTTGGACAATCATCACAACCAATTGAAATTGAAGTTAGAAATGATGATGGAATTCCCGAACCATTTAACATTAATGAGGGATTTGATATGGCCATGCTTGAGGAAGATAATTTGGAGGTTAATAATGAGATTGAAAGATAATTGTTAGAGCCTTGTTTAAAACAAGATGAGAGTTTGGATATTTTTAATTGGTGGAGAGTAAACTCTTCAAGATATGAGATTCTTAGCCTTATAGCTAGAGATATTTTAGCAATTTTTATCTCTACAGTTGCATTTGAGTCAGCCTTTAGTACCGGTGGTCCTATAGTGGATCCAGTCCGTAGTTCATTGGCTCTAAAAATAGTTGAAGTTCTTATTTGTGCGAAAAATTGGATCATGAGTAAATCGGTGAATATTATTAACTTTAGTGAGACAATTCAAGAATGTGTTGAACTTGATGAAGGTAACTTTCAACTTAGTCCTTGTATTACATTTCGTTTTGACAAAATATTTAGTATTCTACAAGTTTGTATTTTTTATGCTTTTTTTAACAGTGTTATTACCGTGGTGACGGTGTGATATTGGTGGTGGAGATGAAGAACTTTATATTTTTCTTATCATGTTGTTATGTTTAACTAGAACAATGTTTTTATATTTAAAATAGAACAATTTGTCTTACTTCTTATTTTATGTTTTAATGTTGTTATATTTAATTGTTTATATAGTAATACTAGGTTTCTGATAATGGTATTAAATCTAGGATGTTGCTTGCTAGTTGGTATTAAATTGTAGGATGTTGCTTGCTATTTGGTATTAAATATATAGGATGTTTCTTGCTATTTGGTATTAAATATGTAGGATGTTGCTTGCTATTGATATTAAATCTGTAGGATGTTGCTTTCTAGTATGATTTTGTGATAAATTTGATGTTTTTTAGGTGGCTGGACATGAAAACTTCAGGTTTAATAATGAATAAACACTTAGAAAATATGGGCTGAACCGGTGAACTGAACCGTGACTCACGGTTCAGTTTTTGCTCAAACAACTAACCGAACTGAACCGTGAACACCTCTAGATCGACATGATTCTCACGATCATGTAGCCTAGTTGGTGGATGAGATGCGAGAACTTATTGTAGGCCCTATGAGGAGCGAGCTAGTAGGATCTCAAGCTAAACGCGAGGAATATTTTGGTATCTGCGAATGAGCTAAGACCCTTATAGTGGTTCAATATACGTTATAATAGACATACACTCTTTCTATGAAGAGAAAACCACTATAGCATGTGTTCATACCAGATGTGTCATTTTGCGACTAAATAAGAAAAAAGTGAGATAGAATCCCTGCTCTTACATTGTATGAGTCCTTTGAGGTACTTTGAAACCTCATTTTTGTGCTCTATGTGACTTTTGACTATATAGCGAAGTGACACATACATGTTGCTACTTTAGCATGTTACCTATGGTTATGGTAATTCGGCCTAACGGAGCATGTCTAGGAAAGCAATTTTTTTTAAGCTAAACTATATATGTAGAAAATGAAGACGCTTTTTGTCTACATCCATAGTGTGTTCACCCGTCGACCAATTATGCACCTTGTAATGGGTAGTACATGATTGTGAATACATGTTTTGATAAAGTAAAGCATTGCTTTTTGAGGTATTAGAGATGTTGGGCTGATGTAACAAATACATCTGGGGCATAGCGAGACATGTAGCTATTCTTTAGTTTTGAAGCTGCTATGTTATTCTTAACAGGTTCATAGCAGCTAGCTCTTATACGTGCTTGAGGGTCACACAATCCATTTGCCCATATGAATTCATTAGTATGTGGATGTTTAATCGTCTATGATTAAATTCGTTGATCCCATCATTTGTGAGTGTGATAGGTTGGAAAATTCAGATTCGGGTGCCCATGATGGGTCGACCCGAAGCAGTTGTGAAAAGGAATGATTGATAGTTTTTCACATGAAAAAATACCAATGGAAGTTAATAAAAAGAAACTTCCATCAACTCCCAATATAGAAGAAAACAACTTGAGATTTTCTAGAGAAAATCAACAAAATTCGGACCTATACAAGATCAATAGAAAAAATCATTCCTCAAACATTTAAATCAAGTTTTCACACACAGAATCAAGGGCTCTTGGATTGTGGAACGAGTTGGGTGTTCATTTTTCGTGATTTTCTACAAGATCTAGCATGTAATTCATCATTTTGATCCATTCTGCTACGTAATAAAAAAAGTGTTATTGGCTCGATATATATCAACAAAAATAGAACAAACTCAATCAGGAACTAACCCATGTTGTCTGAACCAATGTTAAAAAAACAAGAAGTTAAAAGTGGCTTTGATGCATTTATTTAAAGAGGCGAGGCGTAAACCTTAAATTTAAAGCAAACTGAAAGTCAAAAATCATAAATAACTATGTAACCATACAAATTTAAAAGATCAATTGAATAGTAATCATCATCCCTATGTTATCTTCATGGTCATAGCCTCTAAATCATGAAGTTGAATATAAAGTCAAAATATTCGAAAATAAAGAGAACTATCGCATTAGTTACATAACTCGAAGGATGTGGTTATTTTATATGAACTTTTTGTTGAGACAATGGACACATATCTCCATATTGGTATGATATTATTCGCTTTGGGTCTAGGCCCGCACCGCTTTACTTTTGAAGTCTACCCAAAAGGTCTCATACCAATGCAGATATTGTTCATATTTATAAACTCAGGATTCTCCTCTCTTCTAATCAATGTGGAACTTTAATCGCACATCGAACCCTTCTCAACTATACTTTACAATATGCTAATATTAAAATGTTTTTGTGATTCAAAAGTATGTCATCGAATTTATGAGTAATATCATAGAACCTCCTACACTTGCCCCAATATAAACTCACCCCATATTTTTTCTTTCTAATTGGCCCTCCAACTTTCTCCATCCATCAACTTACCCCCTCGGACCATCAAATGGCTGTTAAATTATCACATCCACGGCACGCCTATTTTTTTTCCAATTTCACCCATTTCTTCAACCTTATAAGCTATTTATCTCCCGTATTTTTTCATCCAAAAATCAGCTACAAATTACATCTTCTTCTTAACTAATTTGTCAAAATTTTGACAAAATCTCTTCTAGTTTCACCAGCGGTTCAAGTTTCGGTTTCAGTTTTTATCAATCATATTTATTTTCCTCTTTCACAAAGAAATTTTGCTATTTTTTCAAATTGATTTTCACCAAATTTTTTGTAGTTTTTATTTTATTGAAAATAACTTCATCAAGCAGTGCTTATGTTTCTAGAGGGTTAAGAAGGCTTTGTTATTACGGAAGAGCTCCATTAAGGACATCTACAACACATGAAAATTTAGGTAGAATATTTTTTATTGTGCTCAATGGCACGAAGGGTTCGATTGCAGCTATTTTGAATGGTATGATGTTCCAGTACATAACCATAATGAGCATAATTCTCATACTTGCTCTAAATAGTTCATAAACTACATAAACAACATTTAAATGGTTCATAAACTACATAAACATCACCTAAATGATTCAGAAACTACATAAAACAGCATGTAAATAGTTCATAAACGACATTAACAACATGTAGATAGTTCATAAATTACATAAATAATATGTAAATAATCTTAAATGACTTAAACAACATGTAAATAGTTTATAAACTACATGTAAATCATACGTAAACATAAAAATCAACATACTGTCGGGTAGTTCTGAAGTAAGAAACGGCAGAAAAACAACATAGTCCCCTTTCCAATTCAATAGTGTCGGTACCTATGAAAAAAGTATTATTCAAACCAAAAATGAATTTTATTCTAACACATGGTCCCCATTTCAATACATAGTCCCCATTTCAGATATCAACAAAAAATTCCCCCCAATTAAGAAACTGGAATCAAAACCAAATAATGAAGAAGAAGAAAGAATGAAGAAGAAGAATGAGTTACCTGAATCGCCGGTTCGAAGTCCCTAATATTCCAGTGAAATCAAAGAAGAAGATAGGGTTTGAAGGGAATCAAAGGGTTAGGATTATTCGGGTCAGGTTTGTTTCAGTGAATTGGAAATGGGTGAACTGGATTTTCAAGTTAGGGTTGTTTTGGTGAACTGGAAATCGAAGGGTTAGGGTTTGGATGAATTTGAAATGGGTGACTGGAAAATCTTGAGGGAGATGGAGAAGAATAAGGACATGGGACAACTCGATGGAGAATGAGAAGAACTAGAAAAATTGTGAGGGAGAAGGGGGGAAGGGCTTCGCGACGAAGAAGGGGGAAATGCTTCGCCAGGGAATGGAGAATGGGATAAGTTGATGGATGGAGAAAGTTGGAGTGCTAATTAGGAAGGGAAAATAGTTTATGGGGTAAGTTGAAGTTGGGGACGAACTGCAGGGGGTCCTATGATATTAACCTTTAAATTTATCAATTTTGTGGCTCAATGATTTGGTGATTTAAATGACAAGGACACTCAGAGAAAAGTTGTACTTTTTTATAAGAAAAGTAAATAATTTGTGAAATAAGGTTTCACTCTTTTCCCCATGGATCAAAGGAGCATACACATAGCTTAGAAGATATGGAAACATAAGAACAATTGGGGTTTAAGTCTCGGGAGCCTTAGACGTAAGACTCAAAGGCGTAAGTCCTAAGCCTCTTTTTTCTACCTTGAGACTTAAACATTTAGCCTCAATGCGTAAGTCTTAATTGCCTCTTTAAATTGTGGTTAATTTATATCATTACCTGTATTTTTATCGTACTGTGAAGTCTCTGACCCTTCTTTTTCTTTCCTAATCTGCTTTATTACTCTGACATTTTCCGATAAAAATTCCATAGTTTTTACTCTTCACTTTTTATTTTCTTTTAAATATTTTACATTCTCTATACACAAGCATATATCGTAGCAAATAATAAGTGCAGTATAGAAGAATAATAAAATCACCAAAGAAAAGCAGAGCAAGGTATAACGTTAACAATTGGTGCAACTGGTGAAATTTTTTAACTTAAAAGGTTTGTTTTTTTAGATGTTAGATTCAAATATTTTTAGGTGCAAGAAATTATTTGAATCATGATTAATGATATTAAAGTTAACGACTTATTTTGACTCGTGTAAAACAAAATCTAAACATAATATACAAATCTTTTCAAACTAGTCGAGTTTTTGAACTTTCAAGAAGCCTTTGAGAAGAAACAAAAAGGAATGAAGAATGAAGAGGAAGAAAGGAGATGAGATCTTTTCTTGAATAATATCTTGATTATTTCATTAACTAAACAAGAAGAAAAAGTGTAGTATTCAAACAAACTTAGTTAGTAGTTTAGTTAAAAGAGAAAGACTAAACTAACTAACGGCTAACTATACAAACTAACCATGATATCAAGAAGAGCCACGTTAGCTATCTGCATGAGAAATAATAATACAAAAGCTTTTAATAATAACTCCTAACAGCCCCCCTCAAACTGATGCTGGTAGAGAAGGAAGTAGAAGTTTGGATTTTAGGGAGTTGAAAGCAGCATAAGAAAGAGCCTTTGCGAACTAATGTAACTAACAATAAAATCTTTTCTTGCAACCTTTTCTCAGATAAAATGGTAGTTTATCTCAATATGTTTGGTTCTGGCATGGAAGACATGATTTGATGCTAGAGATATTACAGAAATTTTGTTTCTTCATAGTTTAGGAGGAAGCTTTAAAGGGATGTGCAAATCTCTTGGAATTTGTCCGATCCAAGAGACTTCTCCAGCAGTATTAGCTAAGCTCCTATATTCCGCCTCTATTGAAGATGTTGAGATGGTTGATTGCTTCTTAGAAGACCATGATATTGGATTGTTGCCAAGGAAACCACAAAACCAGAAGTGGATCTTCTGTCAATTGAGTCCTCTTCCCAATCTGAATCAGTATATGCATTTTGAGAGAGATTGTCCTTTTGAAACTTGATGCCTAGATTAGATGTTCCTTTTAGATATTTTAATATCTATTTAACAGCTGCCAGATGAGCTATTGTTGGTCTGTGCATGAATTGACAGACTTTGTTGACAGAGAATTTGATGTCCGATCTTGAAAAAGTTTACTACAAACCACCAACTAGAATTCTGTAAGTTGTTGGATCTAAAAGTAGAGTAGCATTGTTGTCATGAAGATTGACTTTGAGAGACATTGGTGTTTTGCAGGGTTTTGCATGTGTAAGCCTAGCTTTGTTCAGTAAGCCCATGATGTATTTATGCTGATAAACAAAAATACAGATATGAGTTTGGTATACCTTTAAGCCAAGGAAGAATTTTAAAGAGCATAAATTTATCATTTCGAATTCAAAGTTGAGTTTTTGTATAAGATCAATGATTAATAAAGAACTAGACCTGGTAATGACAATATCATCAACATATAATAATAAGTATATTAATGAAAAACCAGACTTTTACACAAATAAATATGAATCAGTAATAGAAGCAGAAAATCCCAAACTTAACATAAAAGATGTAAATATCTCAAACCAGGCTCTCGGTGCATGTTTGAGTCCATATAGAGATTTATGTAATTTACAAACATGATTTGGATAAGAAGGTTGTACAAACCTTTGTGGTTGACTCATATAGACCTTTTCATGTACAGTTCCATGAAGAAATGAATTATTAACATCTAGTTGATGTAGAGGCCAAGAAATTATGCAGCAAGAGATAAAACAATTATAATAGCAGTAGATTTAACCACTAGACTAAAGGTTTCAATGTAATCAATACTTGGTTGCTAGTTAAAACCTTTAACAACTAACCTGGCTTTGTATCTTGATACATTCCCATCTGGATTGCGTTTTAGCCTGTAAACCCATTTGTAACCAAGTAGATTTGTGTTAAGTGGAAGAGGGGTAAGAGTCCATGTACCTTATCTTTGGAGTGCATTAAACTCTTCTGCCATTGCATTCCTACATTTTCTCACATTTTGAAGCTACAGTGTAAGAAGTTGGTTCTATTTTTGTAGAATCTGGTTTGATAGGTAGAGAGCTAGCTAAATAAACTCTCTTTTTAGTTATGCCAGACTTTTATCTTGTCTACATAGAGTGTCTATTACTGCATTGGTAGTGTTACTAACAAAAACTGATTGAGGTAAAATGGCAGATTCAGTAGGAACATGTTCAATAGTGTTGCACTGAACAAGTTCAATAATAGGTGAATCGATGGAAATAGAGGATATGGGAATTAAATTATCATGTGATGGAGAACATACAGTGGGATCAAGATTTTAGTATTGACAGGTACATAAGTTGAATTGACAGAAGTAGAGTGATGTATGTTAGAGTTAGAGTCAGGCATAGCAGAAGTTGAATTAAAGTTATGCATATTAGCATTAAACAGTAAAGGAAGATAAGTAAGGGGAGCAGTATGATGTCGAGTGGTTTGGGCATATTCATTCTTAGCAAAAGGAAAGGAGACTTCATAAAAAATAACATGTCTACTAATAAGTAATTTGTGTGATATAGGATTTTAACATATATATCCTTTTGAGTGAAGACTATAACCCAAGAAAATGTGTTGGCATGACTTAGCCTCCAATTTATGAGAATTATAGGGTTTAAGAAGGGGGTAACATGCATAGCCAAATACTTTTAAGAAAGAATAATCAGGTGGCTTGCCAAACAACATTTTATAAGAACATTTATTATTCAATATAACAGTTGGTAATCTATTAATAATAAAAACAACTGTTGAAAAAGTAAAATACCAGAAATAAAGAGGGACAAATGCAATGATCATCATGTTGAGGGCAGTCTTGATGATGTGCCTATGGTTCCTCTCAGCTACACCATTTTATTCAGGGGTATAGGCACAAGATAATTGGTGTTGGATACCAGAAAATTGTCAAGAATATTGTTACCGAACTCACCTCCTCCATATGTTCTAAATATTTGTGTAGATAACAAGTTTTGAACGAATGGAAAAGAAACTTTAAAGACTGTTGTAACTTCATTTTTTTGACACAAAAGGAATGTCCAAGTATATTTAGTAGTATTTCCAATAAAGGAAACATAGTATTTGTAACCTTCAAAAGAAACAATGGGTGCAGGACCCCAAACAACACTATGTACTAGTTCTAAAGGAGATTGAGTAACAGTCCTAGACATAGGAAAGAGAATTTTTTGGTCATTTACCTTTGATACAATTTGGATACATGCAACTATTATCAGAAACAAAAGAAATATTGGTAGTGTTCAATGCATATAAAAGAATGGAATCAGTGGGGTGTCCTAGTCTATTATGAAAAAGGGAGCTTGAAACTTTACTTCCAAAAAATGTGTACATAAGGGTTGACGACCTCAACGTTTACTCCCTGCAAAGCGCAACTCTTATAGCGTATCGAGAGTGTCTCTCCCAAGAATTTACCATGGCGTGTCACCGCTGAGATGCACCATGGAGTGCCACCGCTGAGATGCACCATGGAGTGCCACCGCTAATACGCACCCCCTGAGGTGCCGCGACTAATGTACCCGTGGGGGTCGTCCCCATGGCAGCACGATGGGGTGTCACCCCCATAGTAGCACCATTGATGTCACCCTCATGGTAGCACCATTGATGTCCCCGCATGGTAGCATCATTGATGTCACCCGCATGGTAGCACCATTGATGTCACCCTCATGGTAGCATCATTGATGTCACCACCATGGGTGTACCATGGAGGTGCCTGGATCACCTTTCATAATGCAACTCAAAGACATCAATGTTGTACTTCAAAGAAGACGTATCACTCTGCTATCACAATGAGTCATCACATCACAAACCACCAAGTCAAGTGAGAAAGACTTGGGTGGACGTATGGCTGCCTGAGAACGCTTGGGAGGCTGTGAACTGGTAGAATTAGGGGCGAGGCTACATCGTATTGGAGAGGACATACATCTTCCAGTATGACCACTCTGAACATTGACGGTGTACTACCCTCCCACCTTGGGGATGGGGTTTGGTCATGAGAGATCCTTTTGAGAGGAGCCTTTGGGTGAATACCGTCGTTGAGCCCCATCAACTAGGCATATTCCCCATATATCATGGTCATTCCACAGGACCCACGTGGTTCCATCCGATTGGCACATGTGATATCCTCCTCTTATCCACCTAAGTGTGATTAATTAGCTAATGTTGCACGTTTGGATTGATGAGCTTACAACTAATCAAGGGACTAGTTGCAATGGTCCCCCTCCTTTTTTGTCACCTATAAAAGGAGGGATTCTCCTTCATTTTGGAAGAGGACAAAATCTTAGAGAGAGAGAGAGAGAGAGTCCACTTCTAGAGAGAGAAAGCATTTTATCACCACCCTTGAGTGTTTGGAGTGCTCCCATTCACCTCCTGGCGTCCTCTTTGTCGTTCTCAGGAGTTGTTTCGGTCACTTGCTAAGGATTAGACCACTCGCGCACCCACTCACGTCACACCTTGCATCTACATTTGACGACTCCACTAGGGAGTCGTTTATCACTCTAGCAAAGGACCACCATGGCCGGACGTGCAAAGGGAAAATCAGCTCTATCACGCACAGAGGGAGATGGACCCATACTCAATGAGGAACGCTGACAAGAGGAGGAGAACACCTCTCATGAGTTACCACCAATCATACCTACACAAATACAAGAGTAAGTCGAAGCCATCCGGGAACTCCATGCTTCTAACGCTGAGATGAGGAGAGTCATTGATACATTGAACGCATACATAAGTGCCACTACATCACAACATCCACCACCAATCTCCACCATAGTCGTGCAACAGGCCTCCATCATAGGCGCACAACCGACTACCTTCATCATGGACGCGCAACCGGCCACCTCCTCCATCATAGGCGCGCAACTGACCACCTCCATCATGGGCGCATAACCAACCTCCATCATGGGCGCGCAACCATCATCCACCATGGGCGCGCAACCATCATCCACCATGGGCGCGCAACCAGCCTCCATCATGGGAGTGCAACGAACCTCCACCATAGGCGCGCCAATGACCTTTCTCATAGGGGGTCCAACAATCCTCTACTGTAGGTGTTCAATCACAAGCATTCGCCTAGAACCATGTTCAACTGAACGTTCAAGCCAACACTCAGACTCTTGCATAAGTCAATGCTACACCAACACCTCTAGACAACTTCGCTACCCCGACTACTACAGTAGCTCAGACCAACCTCACCCCAAGCGTAAACGTCCTTGTTAGAAGTAGTCATTTCATTACCCATGACTCCCTCCAAAAAGTACTCCAATGTTATGAACTTGAGCCTTGTGTTTCTTGGTTTGGTCTGCCAAGGATTGTTTATCTGCTTTGAGCAAGACATGGAGTTCCTCTAAGTGAAGAGGTTCAGATTTTGTGTGAATAGATGTCCTGAATGCTCCATATTCAGAAGAAATACCATTAAGGGTGTACAAAAAAATATATTCATCTTCGATGAAGACTGAGACATCAGCGAGTTTATCTCTGGATTCTTTGATGTGTTGCACATAATCGTCCATTGATTCATTTTCTTTATTTGTAACATATTGAAAATTAGAGTTGAGGTGGAGAATATTGGAGCGAGTAAGAGGGGAGTACCTCATTTCCAGGGAAGATTAGGTTTCTTGTCTTGTCTTGTAGCCAACAACACAGGATAAGGCCGTTTAGATAAAGTGGCATTAATAAGCGTCATTAACGCTTGATCTTGGGCAACCCAGGCATTATACTTGGGATTGACCTTGTTTGTAAGGATACCTTTGTCATCTTCAAGGTATTGTGTGGGACAGGGATGAGAGTCATCAACAAACTCGAAGAGAGAGTGGGCCTTTAAGATGGTAGAGACTTGGTATTTCCAAAGAACATATTTAGAGGAATCTAATCTGATGGAAATCAGATTGCATATGTTTGATAGAAGAAAAATTGAGGAAGAACGGTTAGCCATGGATGTGTCCTTAGAATTCTGATACCATGTGAGCTTTCAAGAAGCCTTTGAGAAGAAACAAAAGGAACGAAGAAGGAAAAGGGAGAAAGGAGATAAAGATCTTTTAATGAAGAATACCTCGATTATTTCATTAACTAAACCAGAAGAACAAGTGCAGTACTTAAATAAACTTAGTCAACCGTTTAGTTAAAAGAGAAAGACTAAACTAACTAACGGATAACTAGACAAACTAACCCTAATATCAAGAATGGCCACGTGAGTAATCTGCATGAGAAATAATAATACAAAAGCTTTTAATAATAACTCCTAACAGAGTTTTCAGTGGTCATCCAATGACATTTTGGGTGTAACGATAGTAAGATAATGTGACTTCAATAACACATAATTTTCCCAAGCGTAATGATTTTTAATTAGTAACCCCATGATCTTCTTGGCTCGAAAGAAAGTAAAATATTGAATGAAAAGATCCATAAAAATAAATTTATCTCGTTTTCAAATAGATGGAGATAAGGAGAAATAATTTATCTGCATGGACTTTATCGATACTTGATATTTTGAGGCATTGAATGGAAAAGAGTGGCATGCAGGTGTCCTAATATTGTGATGGCTCAAATGGCCAAATGGGCTAGTCTATAAGCATAACTTATCGATCAGACACGTCATGATACTCATATAATGCATGTAAATGAATTGATAGTCCCATCATGTGAACAAAAAATAAGGGACCCATAATCGTACCTTGTGCTCTCTCTTATTGTGTTAACTTACCAATAGTCAAAGTCATCACCAAAACTCAGCTTCTCTCTCCTCTCGCCTAGTCTCCCTCACTCAAAACCCTAGCCTTTATTTTCCGATCGTCTATCATAGGAGAGCTCCATTGATCTCCCCGTGACTTTCCTTTTCCTTTTATCTTGATTTTCTTCTTCCCCTCCATTGTTTTTTTTTTGCTTCGTTTATACATCTCTCTCTGCTTTCCCCTATTTTCCTCCTCCCTCTCCACTTCCCTCTCGTCTCCTTTTCCTTCCCTCTCGTCTTTTGTTTCTCTTAGCCTTTTGGGTCTGTCCTCGGCATTTTTAGGAGGAGGTCTTCCATTTTGAAAGTTTTTTATGTCTACCGATTATGTAGACTTTGGTCCCTCAGATCTCTGGTCTGTGATAGTTTTTTTCTCTTCAAATATGGCTTTTGTGGAGCTTGGGAGGCATGTTTTGAGTGCATCACAGTCGAGGTATGATATTAGAATGTTTGTATCATTTCGTTGTTGTTGATTGAAATGTAATGCTTCCTTACAAATTAGATGTGGTTGCTAATCAAATCATATTGTCATCGATATTTCTCGAGCCTCATCTCAAAGGAGACACGAGTCCTCCTCCTTCCCATAAAGTCTATGGGGACCTTTCTCGAGGCCATTTCCTACTTGTTGTAGGTCTGGCTCGGCGGAGTTTCCATATGGCCAAGCAGCTTTGCCAAGGTCAGGCTACTTGGATGTGTGAGCTAAGGTGACCAAGACAATGGAATAAATGGGGAACGATACATAGAACTCTAAATCGTGGTCTTAAATACAAAAGGTGCAAGAGGAGATAGATGAGTTGAAAATAGAGTAGAAGCAACCTACTGCAGCCTCCGTAGAAACACTGTTGTGATAGAAGGGGTCCTTATTCTCCATGGAAGTACAACGGGTCGAGCTGCCGCCCAAGTTCAAGAGACCTTCCATTACCCCCCGCGATGGAATTAAAGATCCATTCGAGCACCTAGAAACATTCAACGTTTGGATGGACATGTACCACATCCCAGAACCTGTGATATGCAAATTGTTCTGCTTAACAATCAATGGGTCTGTCAGGAAATTGACCAGATAGCTAAGGCCAATCTCATCCACTCCTTCATCGAGCTCCCAAATCTATTTTCTTAATAATTTCTAGAGGGACGAGAATGAAGAAGGCATGTGTCTAACCTGATGACCATCCAGGCAAAGGCCTAGTGAAAGCATGAATGACTACATTACCTGTTTCAACTTGGAGACCCTAAAGGTTGACGATGCTCGTGGCTGCACTTCGAAGCCGAATCACCCATCAGAAGATAATGTGGTCTAGGGCCAAGTATAATTATGTCTCCCTCACGGAGCTGCAAACCAGGGTACAAAAGCATATCAATGTTGGGGAAGTGATTCAGGTCGAGAGGGGATATGGAATGATTAAACAACCAAGCCTACCAGAAAGGCAAAGAAGTCCAGAAAGATAAAAGAGGTAAACCACTCAGGCCCATGAACTGAATTTATCCCCAAATGAGGGCGGCTCTTGTCTACCCAGCAGGCTTGAAGGGAATAGTACCTACGTGAGAGTAAGTTTGCATACTACACCCCCTGAAGACAATTATAAATCTATAACTTGATCGAGGACAGAAACATGTTGAAGTAACCCAGAGTAATCAAAACCCCTGACGAGAAGAAAGCCATGACCAAGTATTGCCAATATCACTGTGATACCGAGCATACCACATAGGGTTGATTTGACATCTAGGAGCATATTGAAGCCCTGATTTTGAGAGGATACCTAAAAAAATTTATGGGCGATAGTCCCCCAGACAAAATAGAAGAATGAAAAATCTCCGAGCAGAAGCAGACTGGGCCACACAGCCCGTAAGGGAGATCAAGATGATTTTAGAGGGACCAAGCGATTGTAACTTCCAACTGCAAATAGAAGGCTTCTACCTAAGTGGCTAAGCATCCCACCAACTTAAGCGTTATGTGGCAATCAAGCTCCAAAATACAGGAACTTATAGAGTTCTAAAAAGAGGAAGCATACTGGGTCCACCATCCCCACACTGAAGCACTGGTTATTTCTCTTTTAATAACCAACATCAAGGTGTGGAGAACTTTAACCAATGATGGGAGCTCGACTGACATCTTGAGTTATTCAGCGTTTCTCCAGATGGATCTGGATCCCTAATAGCTCCCCCTACCTAACTCCACTAGTAGGGTTCGACGGACATGGGGTGATACATGAGAGAATAATCGAGCTACCAATGACCATAGGTTAGGTGATCGAATTTACAATTGTAAGGTGCAGCAAAGTGTACAACGCCATCTTAGGTAGACATGTCATACACAAGTTCAAAACTGAATGCTTGATTCCCAATTACATAGGCGTAGAAGTCCATTCATCACTTTTGTTGTATATTTTGAAGGTCCTTCATATATGTACAGTAAGATCTCGTACGCCCATATGACTAAAGCAAGGGAGAATCCTCCCAATGCTGCCACTTTTGCATTGCGGGAATCAACAAACTTTTGTATGAACTCACACTTCAGTTCATACAAAAGTTTGTTGACTCCCACAATGCAAAAGTGGCAGCATTGGGAGGATTCTCCCTTGCTTTAGTCATATGGGCGTATGAGATCCTACTATACATATCTGAAGGACCTTCAAAATATGCAACAAAAGTTATGAATGGACTTTTACGCCTATGTAATTGGGAATCAAGCATTCATCTAGATTAGAGAGACATGTCATACACAAGTTCAAACCTTTAACTTACCACCAGACCGTCAAGTTCCCCACACCCACAAGTATGGGGCTGGTCGGAGGAGATCATAAATAGCCATGAAATGTTATGCGATTGCTCTGAAAGGGAAAAATGAGTTAGTCATGATGATAAGAATGACCTCTAAAGACCAGCTCTAGGGGGGGGTAACTAGTAGAGCCCCCTAGAATGAGTAGTTTTAGTTCCATAAGACCAGGAAAGATCAGTATAGATCAGGTCGCTTCTCTGTTTAGAGCAAAAAAAAAGTTAATCGCGTTCGGATAATTAACTCATGCAAAACTTTAAAAATGATCATTGTTGTCTATTAAAATAAGGTCAAATATACATTTGCCCTTGCAATTTAGGGTAAATTTCAAAATTATTCATTCACTATAAAAGTCTCAAACGAGACCTTATAGTTTAATTATTATTCCAAGACCTTTCATAACTATTTCACTAATGACACACAGGAGCCGTTAATATCGTGCATTCCCAGCAATTATGTGAATTATTTGCAATAAATGATCAATTAAAATAGAACATGTTACCTATTTTTCTCCTTAAGTTTTTTCCCTGCCACGTCATTTCCTCGTCATATTTTACTAACTAAAATACTAATATAAGTTTTTATGGGTAAAATACACCTCCCCCACATAACCATCTCCTCCACCACGTCATACCTCTTCTAAGTTCCACTGCACCATAGCTGAAGCTACTACAACGTCGTCTTCTTCAGGTCGAAGACATCTATCTCAGTCGTATCCTCTCTATTTCTCTCTCTCCCTCTCTCATTTTTCCGTCTCATCCTCCAAGCTAAAGAGCCTCACGAAGAAGTACCTCAACACCAAGAGAAAAATACCAGCAACCCAACGCAGCCATGGATGACCCTGCAAAGAAGTTCTAATTAATCTCTCTGTGTCAAGTGATTTATGGATTTATTGTTTGAATTTTTTTATCGGTACAGATTTATTGGTTGAATTTAGGGATTGACTTGTTGAAACTTTACTGAAATTTAATACAAGGGTTTTACTTCTTGGAATCTTTCTCATCTCATCTCTAAAAAATTGACAAATAAATTTTGAGGACACGGATTTTAATCAAGGTTTACAAATCTGGTGTCGTAAAATTTCGCCTCAGACCTTGAGTTTGGTCGAGCCGCTCCCAATTATGATTTCCAATTAGAATGTAATCCAATCCAAATGACCGTTTTCGCGAAGTTGTGTACTATAGTAGATTAATGAGGAATTTGATGCACAAATTGTGAAATTCACTAAGTTGTGATCTTATGTCTCTTGGTGTTTGAAAGGTGGAAGAATTGATGAAGATTTCACATTTGAGCTACCGTTTTCAACCCCTGTAAATGTGGGATATAAAAGGTAATCAGGGAAGGAAATGTTAGATAAATTTTTTTTTCATATAAACTGCATCCCAATAAATCTTAATAACTCATGGTGAACACATCAAAAATCAATTAACTATAAAACGAGAGCGTACATGAATCTATAACAATAGATCACAATATAGAACTAAGTGGATGGTCTTCCAGATCTACACGATTCTCTATCAGAGAGTACTATTTGATTAAGTTCTATGTTTTCTCTCTAATGATGTGATATTAGAGAGAATACAATAATTTGTTCTTTAATCGTGTGACCTAGAAACCATAACCACTTATATTGGGATAACGCATCTGTTATCTTTTGTTTTTTTATTTTAACCCATAATAAAAATAAAAAAAACCCTAAAACCTCTACACATCAAAAGATCTACATCCTATCAGATACATTAAAACTCAAAATACCAAAACCTTAGTTGATCACTTTTAATTGGGTTTAATTTTATTTGACAGTCTACAACACATAATTATTTACATATAAGTCCAACGTTGGATTAAGGATCCAACAATCTCTCAGTTGGACTATATGTGAAACCTTATAATTATGTTTTACGAAAATACTGAACGTGTTCAACTTTGTTGTCATTACCTATTGTATCTATAACAATCTGGTCCATCAATCACACCGACATAGAATCAAAACAGCATTCGTTACATCAATCATAACTCAACTCATCAATAGTCACGTATATGAATGCAACTGAATGGCATGGATTATGATGTGGATGTGTAGCATGAAAATTTCATGTAATGTGATCTTAACATGTCTATTTCCAACTGGTCATCCTCAAACTTTAGTGAGATCAAACTATACTTAAATCAGAGTGTGAATAAACCAAAACACTTTTTTCTGCAGAAATTAACCTTAACCTATCCATAAACTAAAATAACTGAAAAATATATCTATAAAGAAGAGCATCCAAAAACACAAACTCCCACAAAAATTGAATATCATCAATTGATGTGACACCCATAAGAGCAATGTGCACATGAAACTGTTTGGGAGACAATCCCTTAGTAAGCGGATCCTCAATCATGGAGTTTGTTCTGACGTGCTCTATAGACGACTGTCCACTCTAAACTCTTTCCTCAACAAAATTTACTGGTTGCACCATCTAAACTGTCTCATCAATGTCACCTATTGAGAAACGATATCTTTACATCCATCTGATACAGCTCAAGAGTGAAATGCGCCATCAATGCCACTATCATCGTGAAAGAGTCTTTCGTATAAACCAGAGAGAAAATCTCTTTATAGTCGATGCTTTCCTTCTGTGTAAATCCCTTTACGACAAGACTAGCTTTGTATCTTTCCACATTACCTTTTGAATCCCCATTGGTCTGAAAAATTCATTTGCAACCAATGGTTTCAGACGTCATTGTTCTTCATGGACTTTATCTCATTATTCATGGCATTGATCCATTTCTAAGAGTTAGAACTTTCAATAGCTTGTCAAAACTTGATCGGGTCATCTTTCATTAATCTAATGTCTACCACATATTCTTGAAGAAAATACAATGTAATCGTCTGGCACTGCACTTCTTCATGATTCGTTAATGAATCTGCTTAATGGCATATGTTCTTAAGGTGGTAGAGTTTGTTCTTCTAGAACAGTCGCTTGAACAAGAGGTTCTCTGATATTGTCTTGATGTGTTATGTCATTAGCAATGTGAGGAACACAATCTTGATCAATAGTATTAACACATGTGGGAATATCAATATATTTCTCCTGAAAGACAACATCCTTAATCGTATCTCCCTCCGCAAACTAGGCATCCTCAAAGAACTGGGTATTTCCCATCTCAAAAATCGACCTAGTCGTGGGATCATAAAACTTGTACCCCCTTGATTTTTCGGAATATTCAACAAAATAGCAACTCATCGTCTTTAAGTCCAGTTTCTCTTCACAAGGCCTATAAGGCCTTACCTCAGCTGGACATCATCAAATGTGTAAATGTTTTAGACTAGTTTTCTTGCTGGTCCAAAGTCCATATTGGGTCTTGGCAGTCGGTTTAGTGTGAACTCTATTAAGGATATATGTTACATCCTTAAGTGCTTCATCCTAGAGTAATTCTGGTAAGGTCAAATGATTAATTATACTCTTCACCATGTCCTTAAGCGTTCTATTTCATCTTTCAGCAACACCATTCATAGTAGGTGAAACCTGACATAGTGTATTATAGGACGATACCACATTCCTCTAGGAATTTTAGACTAGTTTTAGACTAGGCGAAACCAAACATAGTGTAAATGTTTTAGACGAGTTTTCTTACTAGTCCAAAGTCCATATTGGGTCTTGACAGTTGTTTTAGTGGGAACTCTATTAAGGATATATGTTACAGTCTTAAGTGCTTCATCCCAGAGTGATTCTGATAAGGTCAAATGATTAATTATACTCTTCACCATGTCCTTAAGCGTTCTATTTCATCTTTCAGCAACACCATTCATAGTAGGCGAAACCTGACATAGTGTATTATGGGATGATACCGCATTCCTCTAGTAGTTTAGCACACACTCTTGAATGTTGTTCACATGAACTGTCATATTTACCATAGTACTCGCCACCACGGTCAGATCTGACGATTTTTATATTGGTCATCGCGTCGCCTGCGTGGCGGAAGTGTGTGGCGCATGGTCATTTAAAAAGTAATCTTTTAATAGATATTAAATCTTTTAATAAAATAAAACTTTCGCAGCGCCACGATAACCAAATAAAAACTTTTTATTGAAAATTACTTTTCAATCAGTCAGGATCCATTATATATTTATACATTAAATCTACATCATACAAGGTTAGGAATCATATACTGCTTGTAGTCTACATTAAGTGTCCTTACAAGACCGATCGATCTTCCATCTCACAAAACCGTTCCAACGATCAGTAGACTCCGAGATCCATACCAAGATCTTTCAAGGCAATCCTCAACGTACTAGGGCATGTGTAGGCACGTAGAATATTACAAGACATTTTTTTTTATCTCTAGATGTACTCAACACATGAGATCTAGATATTTACTGAGAGGACTTTAGTGAAATGATTCTCTAAAAGAACGTGATGATTATTCTTTTAGAGATTTGATTAACTTTTAGTCGCAGAAAAAAATTACTCTGACACTAACTGTGTTCTCCATTTCATTCTTGATTGATGAACTAATGAACTTATTCATCAACTGAGACCATTAGAATAATATTTGTATCTTTTCTAGATAATGAGGTATTAGATAGTTAGGGATAATTAAAAGTTATTACTTAATTTCAAATTACCTAATACATGAGACCCACTGTATAATGATGCACAATTGTAGTGTCACATAACATTACAGTTGGTGTAAACCATCACAGTGCCTCACGCCACACTGCAGTGCCATATGGCACTGCACTGTTACACGCCTGCTGTTGTAGTGTCATGTGACACTACAGCAGCCCATGGTGATCTATATTTTCAATCATTGATCGACATGTGACAATCACTGTAATTTTAAATATTTATTTTAATAAGTAAATATTTAGATATCAGCTAATTTAAAATTAACATATATGATTATCCCTATCATCTAAATTATCAGTTATGTCACAAATAACAGATTTAGTTGATTCAAATTATTATCTAATAATAATTTAATTATCTAATTTCATAAATTAAATATTCTGTCTCACTTATCGATAATTGAAAAAATAATTGATAATTATTTAGATATATAATTTCCAAAAATTATATATATATATAATTCAATTAATTAATTAATCACACATAATTATCTCATAATTATGTACTCGCCCAAGAATAAAAATTCATTTGCAAGTCAATCATTTTCTCATATCGTGAAATAATCACACATTACACTGCATAGTATAGAGGTGACTTGGGACCATGGACCGATAATCCTAAGCTTCAATAAATCAGACTATTAATTAAACTCATTAATTAAATAATCTTATTTATTAATTTCATTATTACTCCACTATAAATATGGAATTGAACTCTTAGTGATTATAAAATATATTTACAGAGTATTCTCATCTAGTCCACTGATATAATCATTTCATGTAGTTATATCCTCCAACTATTGGTTCGTAAATTAGAGTTGGTCAAAATTACCATTTTATTCCTATAAATACATCTTGATCCTTAAGTACCATTAATCCACTAGTGAATGGCTAATCTATAATCTTATTAAAAATTTGAGCTCAATAACCATTCAGTTTCAGAATTAACACTTAAGAGAACCAATATACAGTCCATTAGAAAAACTTGGATTCTAAATCTTGCAAGATCATGTTCCCAGCCATCCACATCACCGAATCTCTAAAACAAAAGTCATTAGCATATTTTACAAATGAACTTTAACGAGTGAATCAAAAGATCCAGTAGACATGCATAGAAGTTCATGACTACTTAGGATTCAGACTGATCTACATATGATCATCGAATGGATGTGTATTAAATCTTTATGATAAACGGCACATTGACAAATATATAAATTCACATCGGTCCAGTCATATATAATCTCATTATATAAAGTACATTCACTAAGATTTCTATATACATCAATGATTCAGATCTAGATCACAAACATTCATAATGCTTAATAAACCGTACTAGCAACCGTTCGATAAAGATTCCATACTTTAATATGTTGCTGATAATTTTATTCACTATCTATGATCTTAATCCCCTCGTACTAATACAAGATCATAATCTCATTAATGAATATAGAATTTTTAGATATTTATATAAATTATTCAACAATAATTTAAAAGAACAATTTTAAGAAAAATATAATCCTCATTAAATTTCTTATCAAAATGTCAATACACATGCTTTGAAGGTATAACCCAAAAGAATCTCCCACTTGCCCTAAAGACTTTACAGGACCCTCAAATGATTTGGTAGGAAGTGTCTTCGTAAAAGGACCAGCCAAGTTTTGTTCTGACGCTATCTTCATAATAGACACATCCCCTCGATGCACAATCTCTTTTACAAGATGATATTTCATTTCTATGGGCTTGCCCCTCTTGTGACTCCTCGGTTCCTTGGAATCCGGCATCGCCCCACTGTTGTCACATTATAGGATTAGTAGCTTGTCCATATCTGGAACTACTTCCAGATCCATATAGAACTTTCTAAACAATACCGCTTCTTTCACAGCTTCACAAGTCCCTATATATTTGACTACAACTCCTCTACCTAGGTTGAATATTAATCCAGACGTTGACTTTCGACTGTCTACGTCTGATTGAAAATTAGAATCTATATATCTAGTGGGGTTTAGGTCTCCACCAGAATAAATAAGCATATAGTTTCTCGTTCTCCTAAGATACTTGAGAATATGTTTTACTACAATCCAATGTTCCAAACCTGGATTTAGTTTATAATAATTGACGATTCCCACTGCATAATAGATGTTCGAGCTCGTACACAACATGACATATATGAGACTTCCCACTATTGAAGCATAGGGAACCTTTCTCATATCCTCTTCCTCATGAGGTGTTTTAAGACATTATTCATTGGAGAGGACAATTCCATATCTAGTCGATAGTTGACATTTCTTGGAATTCTCCATAGAGAATCTCTCCAGCACCTTATCAATATAATATGCACGAGAAAGTGCTAAGAGTTTGTTTTTATATCCCTTAGGATTTGGATTCCTAAAACATTGCTCGCCTCTCCCAAATCTTTCATTTGAAACTTTTCAGCTAACCACTTCTTTACCTTTGACAAAGTTTCTACATCATTCACAATGAGTAGAATATCATCAACATAAAGAACTAAGAACATCACTATCTTATCTTTGATGTATTTATAAACACAAGCTTCGTCAACATTTTACTTGAGGCCATAAGACTTTATAATCTCATCAAATGTAAGATTCCAAGATCTAGATGCTTGATTTAATTCATAAATAGATTTAAGTAACTTGCATACTTTCTGATCATATAGATGTTTTCTTCAAGAGAGTCATTCAAAAAATCTGTCTTGACATCCATTTGCCATATCCCATAGTGAAAACTAGCGGCTATGGACAAAATGATGCGAATGGATTTTAGTATGGCCATAGGGGAGAATGTCTCTTCATAATCAACTCCTTCCCTTTGTATATAGTCATTGGCTACTAACTGTGCCTTGAAAGTCTCTACTTTCCCATATGCACCTCTTTTCTTCTTGAAGATCCATTTACATCCAATGGGCCTGACATCTTCAGATGAATTTATAAGTTCCCAGATGAAATTGAAATACATAGATTCTATTTCATGGTTCATGGCATCTTGCCATTTCTCCTTTTCAGGATCATTCATTGCTTCTTCATAAGATAATGGATCATTCTTATCAGAGTCTGACGCTAAGACATGTGCCTTTAGTTTATAGCGAACTGGTTGTCTCACAACCCTCCCACGATGATGTTGCACCGGGGTTTCCTTTGCAAGAACTGTGATTTCTATGGTTTGTCGTTTATCAGTAGAAATTGAAGGTGGTCTGATCTCATCAGTCACTAATTCCTCAAGAACTACTTTGCTTCGAGGTTTATAGTCTTACATATAGTCATGTTCAAAGAAGGTGACATTTATCGATACAAACACCTTTTGATCCTTGTGACTATAAAAATACCTATCTCTAGTCTCTGGAGCATAGCCAACGAATATGCATACTCCAGACCTTGAGTGTAACTTTCCAATCTTGGATTTAGGAACATGAGATAGACACCCCCCATATACGGAAATTATGCAAACTGGGTTTGGAGACATTATATAACTCTAAAGGTGTCTTGCTTATAGACTTAAAAGACACTACATTCAAAATGTATGTAGCCGTGTGCGATGCATATCCTCAAAAGGTAGTTTAAAATTGACCTAACCATATCTAATAAGGTATGGTTTCTCCTTTCTAAAACACCATTTTACTATGGCATTCCAAGTGTTATGAGTTAGGATAGGATTCCATACACTAGCAAGTAATCCTTGAATTCTAAATCCAAGTATTCACCACCTTGATCTAATCAAAGGATTTTCGATGATTTACTTAATTGCTTTTCAGCTTCAGCTTTGAAGTCTTTAAACTTTTCGAAAGTTTCAGACTTTCTTTGCATTAGGAAGTATAACCATAATTTGAGTAAGCGTCAATAAAAGTGACGAAATACTCATACACATCTCTAGCTTGTACATTGACTGATCCATAGACATCACTATGCACTAGCTCATGTGGTTACTTGGCTCTTTGGTCCATTCCAGAGAAAGGTGTATTGCTCATTTTACCCTCTAGACATGATTCACAAACTGGAAAACTTCCAACTTTTAGTTCTCTCAAAGAACCATGCTTTGTTAACATGTTTAACCTATCTAGATTAATCTGTCCCAACCTAAGATGTCAAAGATATGTGTTATCATCATCATTAGAAACTCTTTGTTGTTTGTTACTTTTAGGTTTTGCTACTTTAAGTAATTCAGAATTATTTAACGTGTGTTTAGTCGATTTAAGTATATGCAGTCTGTTTATGACTTTAGCATGACAAATATCGAATCTATTCTTAGAAATAATAAACTCTTTAATGATAAAAGAAACTTCGAATAATTGTTCTTACAAAAATGAAAGAGAAATCAAATTACTCAAAAAAACCCAGGAATATAATAAACATTTTTCAAAACTAAATAATTATATCCAAAAAGTAAACGAACTATCTCTAATACTTTAGCTGACACGAGCGCACCACTGCCAACTCTAAAAATTACAACGCCATCAGCCAGCTCCATTGACGAATCAAGCATATGCAAAGAAGAACATACATGATTAGTGGCTTATGAATCAAGTATCCAGGATCACAAATCATATTCCACTAAGCAAGCTTCAAGTACAAGTAAATCATATTTACCTTTCTTTTTCAGCTCAGAGAGATACTTGTTACAGTGTTTCTTCCAATGACCCTTCAACCACACAGTGGAAACATTTTCCCTTGGGCTTGTTGTCATTCTTATTCTTTTTTACTTTCGGCGATGTCTTGGCTTTCTTTCCTCTTTTGTTCATACTCTTGTCCTTACCATTATTCTTCTTCCTTTGCTTGTTCTTAACAATATTGGAAGAATGCTTTTGCTCAATAACATTTAACTCGCCCTCTTTGGTCATTCTAAGGTTGAGTGACTAAAAAATCTGTAGTTCATTCAACAATTGGGTCATCTTGAATTGTAACTTGTTCAAAACATAGTTGGTCGTGAAAGCATAAAAAACTGGTGTGAGTGACTTAAGTATAATGCTAACTTGATTCTGCTCATCAATGGTCGCCCCATGTACTTCTTCCTCGTGCATTATATTGATCATGTTAAAAACATTTTCTCGCGCAGAAAGTACCCTTTCTCATCTTAGTCGTCATATAGCTTCTAGTGGCCTCAAGATGATTTTGATCAAACTGCTACCCCAACATCGCCTGTAAAGATTCTATAATCTCATAGGCAGTCTCCATGCTTTCATGCATGATTCTCAGAACATCATTCATGCTCAAAAGCATGTAGCACTACGCCTATGATCCAAGCATCATATTTGTCCTTAACATTCTTAGAGGCATTAGCAGTGGGCTCCTCAGGACATTCTTCAGTAAGAACCAATTTATGGTTCTCATAAATCAACACTAAGTTTATATTTGATTTTCAACGCACGAAATTATCATCATTCAATTTCTCAAGAGCGAGTAAAACAGTAACAGGATTGTCCATAGTAGACATAATAATGATACCTGATATTTAAAACATACAAGATTTAATATAATCGATAAATATCTAAAATTTGAAAAGTAAACGTGATGCATGAATGCAATATAATAAACACTCAAATTTAACAATCACTAATCACGATAAAACAACCAAATGATTAATGTGCTGCCTTAGTGTCAGTTAGATTAACCTCAGACTGTCAATGAGACATTATCATCCTTACTAATTAAAATTTAAAATATCTCGTATTTTCTCTTTTAACAATAAGGTAACACTTGTTTAGTCGAGTCACAACTATCTATATGAAAGCTTAATTATAATTTTGTGAGTATCACTCATCATTTCAGATTTCATGACTTCATTTAGAATATGTCGCCTTAGGGTGGGTCAAAACTAAACTACATCACTTCCTCCTCTCTTCTTAAGAAGTCTAACATTGGTATTGGTATATCTTGAAACATTCCTTAGATGGATGAAAACAAAGTCATCTCAAAGCCCTTGCTGCACCTCACGGTATTGTACTAATGATAGAGACCATAGGTTACATTGACATGTCAATCTCACACTCACTATTTTATGATTATGTGTTTCCATTTTAACTAATCAATTAATTCTAAATTGATTACTGGTTAAAATAATAACCCTATGAATATTTAATAACCAGTTATCCCAATCTCATTGGTCTAAGTTCATTTTAACATTCTAAAGTACTTAAGTCATAATTAGATGAACTTAGATTAACTAATTAATTATATTCATCAGACTTTAATAAAACTCTTTTACTAAAGTCGGTTATCCTAAAGGTTACTATAGCCCTTAGTGTGGTATGATAACTAAGTTTTAACTAATTAAACCTAATAGTTTACAAGTAATTGATTTAATAAAATAATACATATAAACGTATTAGGACGATCCTAATAAATAATGTTTCTACTGATGAGATACACGATCAAATGAAACTGTGTGAGATTTTCATGTATGGCATGTGATTAACTAATGCATGGACATGTTATCAAACATAACATTTAAATAATTATTTAACAATTATATAAAATAATAATGGGCCGAGTGACTATTGGGATTTCTAAAATACAACCCTTCAAATAAATAAATAAAATTACAAAACTGACTTCAAGAATACATATTTCTCAAATATTTCCTTCTCCTCCTAATGTCCATCTTCATAATCTTCAAACTTTGAACAAAATCCTATTTAATTAGAAAAACTATTTTTCTTAATTAAAATCAATTTCTATAATTATTCTTTTAAAAATAGTTGACTTTGACTTAGTAAAATAAATATTTTATTTAATTTGGTCAAAGTCAATCAACCTATTAATTTCTAATTTTCATAAAATTAAAAATTAATTTTAAAATTACATTAATTTCAAAATGTAAAATGACAATTGATAGATTTAGGATTACCATAAAACTCTACACTAACAGGGTTGGTTGGTATCAGGGATTGTGCGAAAATTTCTTAAATGTGACAACAGTTGTCACCAACCACCATCACCACAAGATCCGCCACCGGTCGCTGTCTACCGCTGTAGCTGATTTTTCAGCGACGTTGCCAGAACAGTAAATTCCAGTGACATTACCAGTCAACTTTAATCGACGGCGCCAGTGCCGAAAATCTAAATTTTGGTGCCGACGCCAGAATTCTTAAAGAATTCCTATTTCATTTATTTTTCCTCCATCATTCGTCTCGTGCGTTCTTTGTCTTCTCACGATCGAAATAATTATAGTAAATATTTAAAATAAAATTACAAAATTTCATAGGGCCCAAAACGGCTTACACAAGATCTAAAAAAATTTTAAAAGAATAAAGTTTAACCCAATAATCACTATATAATTAACAATCCATTATTTTCCATACATTCAAAAAACATAACCATCCATTCATTCATACATATCTCATATTATATGAATATGCAAAAAAAAACTCACACAACATTTAACACATAAATATATAAAACCGCTTTGATACCAATTGTTGATCGCCGCGGTGCGTGCGCGGTGGAAGCGTGTGGTGCGTGGTCATTTAAAAAATTAAACTTTTAATAAAGATTAAATTTTTTAATAAAATAAAACTTGCGCAACGCCACGATAACCAAATAAATTTTTTTAATTGAAAACTTTTTTTTAATCTGTCAGGATCCATTACATATTTATACATTAAATCTACAATATGATTAGGAATCATATACTTCTTGTAGTCTATATCAAGCGTCCTTGCAAAACCGATCGATCCTCCGTCCCACGAAATCGTTCTAACGATCAGTAGACTTTGAGATCCACACCAAGATCTTCCAAGTCAATCTTCGACGCACTAGGACGTGTGTGGGCACGTAGAATATTACAAAACATTTTTTCTGTCTTTAGATGTACTCAACACATGAGATCTAGAGATTTATTGAGAAGGACTTTAGTAAGATAATTCTCTAAAGAATGTGATGATTATTCTTATAGAGATTTTATGAACTTTTAATCGCAGAATAAAATTACTCTGACACAAACTGTGTTCTCCATTCCATTATTGACTGATGAACTAATGAACTTATTCATCAACTGAGGCAATTAGAATAATATATGTATCATTTATAGACAATGACGTATCAAATATTTAGAGATAATTAAAAATTAATATTTAAATTTAAATTGTCCAATGCAGTGAGACCCACTGTATAATGGTGCACAACTACAGTGTCACACCGCACTATAGTTGGCATAAACCATCACAGTACCTCACAACACTATGTGTTACGCCACACTGTAGTGTCGTGTGGCACTGTAGTGTAATATGCCTACTACTGTAGTGCCGCGTGACACTACAGCAGTCTGTGTAGTTAATATTTATATAAATATATAAATAATTTAATTAATTAATCACACATAATTATCTCATAATTATGCACTTGCCCTAAAATAAAAATTCATTTGCAAGTCAGTCATTTTCTCATGTCTTGAAATATTGACACCCTAAACTGCGTAGTATAGAGGTGAATTAGGGACCATGGACCTATAATCCTAAGCTCCAATAAATCAGATTATTAATTAAACTCTTTAATTAAATAATCTTATTTATTAATTTCATTATTACTCCACTATAAATATGGAATTGGACTCTTAGTGATTATAGAATGTATTTATAGAATATTTTCATGTAGTTCACTGATATAATCATTTCATGTAATTTTTTATGATAAACGACACGTTGATAAAAAAAATATTAGTTCACATCGGTCCAGTCGTATATAATCTCATTATATAAAGTAATTTCACTAAGATGTCTACATACATCAATGATCTGGATCTAGATCACACGCGTTAACAATGCTTAGTGAACCATACTAGCAAACATTCATTAAAGATTTCATACTTTAATACGTTGCTGGCAATTTTATTCATTATCTATGATCTTAATCTTCTCGTACTAATACAAGGTCAAAGTCTCATTAATGAATATGGAATTTTCAAATATTTATATAAATTATTCATCAATTATTTAAAAGATTAATTATAAGAAAAAGTAATCCTCAATAAATTTCATATCAAAATGTCAATACACATGTTTTGAGGGCATAACCCCTAACATTTTATCCTTCTGTTGAGTTGGTTCTCAACTTTAGCCTCAAAATTTTTTAACACGTCCAATGAGTGTGACTTTTCATGAATGAGATATATGTAGCCATATCTAAACAATCATCTATGAGCATTAAAAAAATATTGTTGACCATTTCAAGCACTGGAAGGGAATGATCGACAAATATCTGTATGTATAAGTTCTAAGACGTCCTGAGTCATGTTGGCTTCAAATCTCCTTTTATCGGTTTGTTTACCCTTTATATAATTAACACAGACATCAAAATCTGTGAAATCTAAGGGCCCGATAATTCCATCTGACACCAGTCTCCCTATTCTCTGTATGGAGATATGACCTAATCTCTTGTACCATAAGGCAACCGAATTCTTGCTGGTTAATTTTCTTTTTGTACATCGTGTACTTACTTGTAGGGATTCCTTAATTGAAGCAATTATATCAAGTAAATAAAGATTATCATAACCTGACAGATAACTAGAACTAACTGAATTTGAATCCCAAAACAAACCATATTTTTCATCTCTAAATGAACAAACTTAACCAACTTTATCCAAAATAAAGACAAAAATAAGATTCCATCTAAAAGACGGTATAATAAATGTTTTATTATGTTTCAAATAAAATCTAGTCATTAACAATGATCTAAATTTTCTTATTATCACAATTTCAACTGTCTTGCCATTGCCCACATAGATGTATTTTTCAACATCATTTGGCCTTCGGCAAGTGAAGCAACCTTGTACAGACACACTAATGTGAGTTGCTACACCTGAATCTATCCACCACGTGTGTCTAGCAACCGAACTTAAATTAACCTTAGAACAAACTAAATTAAGAAGCACACATTTCTTAGCACGCTAAGCGTGATAATTGGTGTCTTGCTTCTTCCTATGCCCTTTAGCTCCACAAAAGTAACAACTATTGTGTTTCGAGTCAACCGATTTCTTTTGTTGTTTCTTGTGTGGTACTGTATCTGCAGCTACCTTATCTTTTTTTTTCATTTTCTTTCCATTACCCTTATCTTTAAAGGTAGAGCCGGACAATCACTCTCTGTCTTTTCATGTTTCACTATTTTCTCTTCACGAACACAATATGAGATGAGCTTATATAGAGACCAAGTCTTTTTTTTATAATTATAGCTCACATTAAATTGGCTAAACTGTGCATGATGAGATATCAAAACCAGATGCACTAGTAAGTCCTCAGAGAGTTCGAGCCTAAGTGCTTTCAACCTTGAAATAATTTAAGACATTTTCATAATCTACTCCCTGATATTATCTTTACCTTTATACCTCATTGAAATTAGGTGTGACAAGAGCCTACCAATTTCTGCATTTTCGTTCTTGACAAACCCCTTTTTTTTAATATTCGTAAGGAAATTCATATCTCTCTTTTCTTCAGAGGTACTCTTATCTGTAAGAGGTCAAGTAGAATCAATCATTAATGTAAGATCAAGATCCATAACTCCAAGAATCATCAAGAGATTATCTTTTTAAGACTTGAAACTTGAGCCATTTATTACTTTATTTACTTGATGTTGGCATTAGCTTGAGTAATAACTTAATAGAGAACAATTAACCAACCTACATGCTCACATAAATCCTAAATAACAATAATAAATTCAAACAAAAGTAACCCCATCTCAAGACACCAGACGCTCCATTAATATTTTAACTTTGGTCAAATTATTAACTTGTAAGTGATGTATTTGTGTAGTAATCAAACACTGATGATAAAGAATATATCAAACAAGAAACCTTATTTTGGGTTGATTTATTGTTCAAATGTAAAACCGAAAAATCATAAGCTTTTTATTACCACAGAAGCATATATAATTCTGTCAAATATTTTCCTTCTTTTGGGCCGGTAAATATTCACATAAATTACACACACACACATAGCCTTTTATATTTCAAGACAAATTAATTTTCACAAGAGAGGTCACTTTGACGATATGTTGCTTCAACTAATTCATCTTAAAATATATAACATACTAATGTTTGAATTTGAAATAGTACATAACTTAAACCTTAAATTAATTGATAAAAAATTAATTTTACGATCCTTAAAAAGTTTTGATATTATTTTAAGTCAAAATCAAAACAATATATTTGACAATCCTTTAAAAAAATTGTTTTGAAATTATTTTAACCCAAAAATCATGAAAATAATCAAATTAATTTATATGAAAATTCTTAAATTAAAATTAATTTTAGCCCTTAAAATTAGTTTAGTAAATGATCTATAAAATTAATTAGTTTATAAAACAATGAAAAAAAAATTATTTGAAAAATGGAGGCTGGGGAAACTCCAACCCTTCCTTGATTGTTGTGGGATAATATAGCCATTTCAACCCCTATAAATGTGGGATATAAAAGGTAATCAGGGAAGAAAATGTTAGATAAAAGCCCTTTCGATATAAACTGTATCTCAATAAATCTCAAGAACTCATGTTGAACACATCAATAATCAATTAACTGTAAAGCGGAAGCGTACCTGAATCCATAGCAGTAGATCGCAATATTGAGCCAAGTGGATGACCTTCTAGATCTACACGATTCTCTATCAGAGAGTCTCATTTGATAAGTCTCTATATTTTCTTTCTAACGATGAGATATTAGGGAGAATAGAATGATTTTTCTTTAATGGGACCATAACAACTTATATTGAGATAACACATATGTTATCTTTTTAATATTTCTATTTTAGCCCATCATAAAAATAGAAATTATTTTAAAGTCTCTACACATCAAAATGTCAACATCCTATCAGTTACATTAAAATCTAAAATACAAAAACCTTAGTTCATCAGTTTTAATTAGGGTTAACTTTATTTGACAGTCTGCAGCACATAATTATTTACATATAAATCCAACGTTGGATTAAGGATCCGGTAGAAAAAAGCTTGGCTTAAAACCTCCAATGGGTATATCTCTGAAAATTTCTAGGCTTCATAATTTGATGGGAAAAGGTCCAAGGAAGCCATTGAAGGTAAGTTCATTTAGTGGTTAATGGAGAAAAGAGGATCCTAAGGATCATTGAATTTTTTGGGTTCAAGTTCATTGACTGGTTAATGGAAAACAAAGGATCATGATGAGGTTCACTGAAAAATTTGGGTTATGCTCTGTACAAAGTTTGTGTTAATGTCTAAGTGAAGAAGAGGATGAGAGAATGGTGTGAAATATTGTTACTGCCAATGTAGAGAGCGCATGGGTTAACAAAGCGACAAAAGCGCGTCAAGAGTGTAAAGAGGGGTTGGTGCTGCATATATATATAGAGAGAGAAAGGAGGGAGGGAGGGAGATGATGTGGAAAATTGTTGACATGTCAATTTTTAAATGGATATGTAGTATCCTTCAGCCACGTAGGTGCCAACTGTTCATGTCATTAACGATCGTCAAAGTCTGTTACTAAAATATTGACAAAATATTTAATGTGGAACGATTATGAAATTACAAGGTCTGGATTGAGATTTTTTAAAGTCTAGTGGTAGTGTCTATTTTGAAACTGTCCTCAAACTGTAGGGGTAAAAGTGTATTTTATGAGCCATTTTTTATTGTTTTAAAAAATGACCCAAAATTTTTCTATTTACACAAATGGCCAAATTTTCCTTCCTCTTTTTTCCCTCCGTCTCTGCCTCTTTCTTCTCTCCCTTCGTCTCTACCTCTTTCTTCTCTCCCTTCATCTTTGCCTTCTCTACTTCTATATTCTCTGCCTCTTTCTTCTTTCTTCTTCTCCATTCGTCTTCTCCCTTCTGCACTATCTCCCTCCGTGATCTGTTTTTAGGTCTCGCGATCTTTTTTACTGGTTTGGTGTATTTTTTATTTTTGGTTTTCTTGATTTTGTGGATTTCTCATCAATTTGTTGTATGATTTTTTGATTTTATGATTTGATTTCTGGATTTCTGAGATTCTAGCGAGAGAGAGGTGGAGAAGAGAAGGGGGTGACGGGTTTGAGTGTGGGAAGATGTTGGTACTGGTCTATGTTTTTTATGATGTGTGATTATAATAGATGATATATAAAAATATATAACGATATATTCATGGATATTAAAATAAATTATGCTATATAAATATAACATAGTGTACCACATATGTTATATAAAAACCTACTACATGTACATAAAATCTTTTCAGTTTTATAAAAAGAAGAATTTTAGAGTTAAAAAAAACGACCATTCTTGCAAATAGAATTTTTGTTGTCATTATCTTTCTTATGTTTTAAAAATTGACTCTCTGAATAAGCCTAAGTAGAGGGTTAGAAGCCCACCAGTAAGCCCAACTTCAGCCCAGTTTAACGTAATGTACGATTTACCTTTACCAATTTGGAGAGGGAGTGAGGGCGAAAAATGGTTCAGAAGAGTGAGACAGAAGGGTTTTGATAAACCCTAATTTCTGTAAGCAGAGAGAAATAAACTGCGCTGAAGTCTGCCTGGTACTATAACCGTAACCATAGCAACAGTGAACTTAATCTTCTTTAATCTGCTTTTTCTGTAATTTACTTCTAGTTTCAAATTGAAGGCCTTTCTACTTTTTCAAGTGAGAGTTAGACTCGATAATTGATTGAAAAAAAGGTAAGTGATTAGAATCAGACACCATGGTTGAGCAAACCCAATCTCTTGAATCATTCAAAGGTGTAAAACAGAGGAAGCTGGGGAGGAAGAAGAATGGTTCCAAGGCTAAGAAAAGACCCAAGGTTATGGAACGTGCCGGAGAGAGAGTTAAGATTGACAGGAAAATGAAGAAACTTTTTCGTAAGCGAGTTCGTGATTACAATTCAGATGACGAAGATGATGAGTCCTCTGTGCCTGCTAAGCCTGCCATTATTAGAGAAGAAAACACAATTTCACGGAGCAGCACTAAGCGGATGGAAGGTGGGGATTCGTCTGAGGAAGACGGAGAGGAGACTAGCGGTGCTAATGATGATGTGGTTTCTGAGGATGAACATGGTGAAATTCAGCCCGGAATTACAAAGCTTACGGAAGGTTGTAGGGCATTTAAGATGGCTTTTAGGAGTATTATTAAAAAGGGCGTCTCTGAGGAATCTCTGGTTAGTCATCCGTCCGTAGGCATTTTATGCCTTAAAAGAAATTGATTGAACTTGAATAGAACGTGCTGAATTGCAGGGTCCTGTATTATCAGCTCACACGAAGCTTGTTGCAGAAAAGCTTGCCGAAGAGGAAGCTGAACGAAAGACTAAAGGAGAGGCAAAGAAGGAGAAACAATTGGTATTTTCATTTTAAATCAATTTTCATATTTTTCATTTTGATGCTGATTTTTCTTCTCCTTTGGTTCTGTTTCAATTTGATAAGTTATATATGTTGTAAATTTGTAATTCTTATAAACTTCGTAAGTTTATTTCAATGTAATTGTTAAATTCATAGGTAGGAGAGAAGGGCCACGTAAAACCTGCCTCTTTTTTGGACTCCCATGAAAAGTTCCTCATAAGTGTTGCTACAAAAGGAGGTAACATTGTAGCATGTATTTTCTTTTCATACTTAAGATAGCTGTTATGAAATATTTTCATTTAGAATCCACTTACTAACCAAATTCACTCTTCCCGTGTAAATTGCCGGCGGGAGTTTCAGTTGTTAAGCTATTCAATGCTGTAAGTAGCTTTTTAATCCTGTATTCTTCTTTTCAAGTCTATTTGTTTTATGAGATTTTTTTTCCGATTGGTATTTGATTTATAGCGGTATTCCTGTGTTTTTACTTGATTCAGGTCAACAAGGCACAAAATGCTCAAAAAGGATTGGATCCTTTGAGATCTAAAGATGCCAAAGGTAATTTGTGAATCTGAAAAATGCAGCTCTTCTTTGACATCTCATTTGACTAGTTATTCTTATTTTCTAGGAATCTTTGACTACTATTGCTAATTATGAACTTACCTTTCGCATGAAGGAGAACCAATTTGTTCAAATTGGAACTTTAGACTGACAAACGATTTTTATACTTCTACTAAGATATTATACTTCTAATCACTGGTATGAATCCTTAGTGTGGAATAATAGGTGGTGTACGTGTAAGTTCTCACCATTTTTAATGTTAACTAGCTCCGGGTTCTGTTTTCTGCCTATAAACGTAAAATCTTACGGCACTTAATGATTAGTACCTATAAGGTTGTTCTTACTTGCTTAAAAGCTTAGTTCTAAGTTAGGATAGCTCCAGATATCATTTGATTCAACCAATCTGTTGTACCTGATATGCCGTTACTCAGTTACTACCTTAGAGTCTGTTAGGTCCTTAGAAAAGAAAGAGTAAATGTAATTAGGGGGGGATGAGTTGGAAAAGGGGGCAGAAATGAGTTGGTTAGGGGAGAGAGAAATAGGATGTTTACTAGGCAAGTTAGTTAGGCTTTTGTAATCATGAGGATTGAATAAAAGGGGGCGAGGGGTCGTAGGGAAGGGGTTTTTTGGGGGTAGTGGCTATTTTGGGAGAGGCCAAGCTCTCGAACATCTTGGTATAGGGGTGTAATTTCACTGTTCTTGGTGAAGTTCACCATTGTTGAGTATCCAAGGTTGCTTTTCTTCATTGTTTAAGGCTGTAGCTTCTCTTTTTTCACTATTTGGGCTGCTGTTATGGTTAGAATAGTGTTTGTTTGCAGGGAAACTCCTATCAAATAGTTTGTTGCAGGGAAACTTATATCAAATTGGTATCAGAGCAGTAAAAGTCTGGAAAGGGAATGGCTCCAAAAAAGGATGATCCGTTAGAGAACCGACTCTCCCAAATGCAAGAGGAATAGCAGCGGGAGTTAGCGGACATGAGGAATGGAATTCATAAAGAGCTGAAACAGATTCAAGAAAAATTTCGAGAAGCGTCCGGGATCAATAATCAGTTCAGCTACATGGAGAAATTGTTAGAGACAATAGTGGGTACCTTACACCGAATGGCCAACAGAGGTGAATTGAGTGCGACAAGAGGAAAAGAGAAGGAATCAGAAGAAGTTCCTGATGGTTCAACAGTGAATCCGGCTCGGGTTCATGAAGGGTCGGGCTCTAGGGAGGAGTGGAAACCTTCACGGAGGTCGGAATTTTCGAGTTTCAGTGGCGACGATCCGGATGGATGGGCGTTCAGAGATGAAAGGTATTTTCAGCTTAATCCGATGACAGAAACGGAGAAGTAAGAGATGGTGGTTGTGAGCTTGGAGGGACGAACCTTGGCTTGGTATCAATACGTGGAGGACCGACGCCATTTCAGAAGCTGGTCGGAGCTTAAGGCCACACCCTTCTCGTCCGATTCCGTTCCAATCACAATGGAACCGGACGCCAGAAATTCTTATCTTTGCAGCAAGATTCAACGGTCAAAGATTTTATTGATCGGTTTGAGGTTCTAGCAGCAACGCTCCATGGACAGGTCTCTGATGAGGTTTTGGAGGGTGTTTTCATCAATGGGTTGAAGCCACACATTAGGGTTGAGACGAGGATGATGAGACCTAAGGATTTAGTGGAGATGATGGAGTCTGCCCAAATGGTGGAGGATAAAATTCGTCTAACCCAGACGGGTCGGGTCCCCGTGCTATGAAAACCCTAGCCCACACGCGGGTTCTAACCTGTTTCCGTTCAAACCCACGGACCCAGGAGGACCCGCGACTCTAGGGTTCACGATAGGAGGCTTCACGACCCAACGCGCGAACCAAGAGGGGGTAGGAAGCGCGCCGGCGACGAGGGGACAACCGGTTTCCGGCGATATACTGACGCTGAATTGTAGCGAAGGCGAGAAAAGGGTTTATGCTTTCGATGCGACGAAATATTTTACTCCGGGCGTGTTTGCAGGAACCGGCAGCTTCAGGTATTGCTGGTGGATGAAATCGGCATCTCCGAGGACTTGGATTTGGGAGACATGGGAGGTGTTGGGACCAAACAGACAGAGGAGGCAGAACACACTAGGGAACTCTAGCACCTTAAGGACAAGGTGTCTTTTTGAGAGGGGGGTAATGTTAGGTCCTTAGAAAAGAAAGTGTAAATGTAATTTTTTTGGGGGGGGGGCTGGAAAAAGGGCAGAAATGAGTTGGTTAGGGGAGAGAGAACTAGGATGCTGACTAGGCAAGTTAGTTAGGTTTTTGTAATCATGAGGATTGAATAAAGGGGGGGAGGGGTCGTAGGGAGGGTTTTTTTGGGGGGTTGTGGCTATTTTGGGAGAGGCCAAGCTCTCGAACATCTTGGTATAGGGGTGTAATTTCACTGTTCTTGGTGAGGTTCACCATTGTTGAGTATCCAATGTTGCTTTTCTTCATTGTTTAAGGCGGTAGCGTCTCTGTTTTCACTATTTGGACTGCTGTTGTGGTTAGAATAGTGTTTGTTTGCAAGGAAACTCCAATCAAATGGTTTGTTGCAGGGAGAAACTCCTATCAGATTCCAACTTAATACCTTTTATTCCCCGATCAATTTCCCTGATCCCTCATCCCTGATCTGCCCACCTTTGTCTTTTCCCCCTCTTTTAACCTGATTATTTTTAAATTTCTAATTGATAATTTTATGTTTACTGCCAGCTATAAGGAAGCACAGGAAAGACGCTTTCTTTTCCGAGTTACGCAAGACATCAGTGGCAGGGATGAACACCTCGGCAAATGGCACAGCAGATAGTGAAGAGCCTGCTTGGGCTCCATTACGTGATAATTACATGCTATCAAATTCTAAGTTGAAGAACTGGGATAAGATGCTGGTAAGAATATTGTCAATTATTGCCATCAGTTGATGAGCTAATAATATCAGTTAAAGATTTGAACTTTATTATGTTTAAGCGTCAACTTCAATATCATAGGACAATGCCGTAGCAGATGAAATTGGGGTGATGTCAGAAGATAGTAGTTCTGATGACGATTGAAGTTACTTAACGAGGATCGGCTAAACACTTCAATTATTTGTCAGGCAAACATTCTCAGTCTGGAGATAGATTGTCTTCTCTTGTTGGTTCAGTTCTCCATAGGGATAGAGTTCTGAGTTTTTTGTCTGTGCTGTGCAAAGAATGTTTCAAGCTTTAAATTGTTAGTCTGATTCCAATTTTGTACCATCTTTCCCTATTTCTTGTTTCATTAATACAAAGACAATTATTAGTAGATATTGCTACTTTGCATCTGGACTAACTTTAAAATTAAATAAATGTATTTTTGTTTATTTTTCAGTTTGGTTTTACGGGTCAATCTAACTCTACAATTGGTTCTCGAGCAAGCGTGAAAGGAATGTCAAATTTGCCCATATTCAATCACACTCATCATTTGGTTACTACTAGAGATAAAATGCCTACAAGCATTGCAGTAAAAAGATCATGATCTACATTCACATTACACCTGCTATAATTCAAAGCTAGGTATCAAAATAGTCTTTTTCACTAATACCAAGATGGGAATACATACAATCATCTTAAGTTTTACAAAGGAACTTCTGCCCAACACTAGAAACTGTTTTTGGTTAAGACATTCTCTCTCAGCTGCGTACACATGAATCTTTGCTGTACATGTCCACTATACGGAAACGAGTGTTACCTGGCAACCGTGGATTAGGCCATCCACTTCGCCATGAATATTATGGGAGCAATAGCAAGAACCAGAAGACTTGTAGTAGAAGAGCCGGTTCAGAAAAGAAGGAAAATATAGATTGAGAATATAGGCAATCTGTTGGATCTTGGATGAAGTTTTAATCCAAAGATCTTATAAGGTGATGTAGAATGAGTTTCCTGATCCTGAGCTTCTTCATTAATAAACAATGTGACCCGGCTTTTAATTTCCACCTCGTTCATGATCGAAACCCGAGCCCCCCGCGATATAATCATCCAGCTTGACAATGCACAGGGAAATAATATGTCAAGTTCATCCATTATTAAACTGATAATGTCTGAATCTTCTGCAATTAAACGTCCATAATTGCTTTGCTTTCCCAGAGCATGGTCAAAATGTGTATGTACAACTAAAAGCTTCTGGTTTTGCTCAATGGATCATAATCATAAGCATCTCCAGCTTTGACAAAACGCCCTTTCACACGCTGTCTTATATCGGCCCTCGCTTTGCGCGAGACATATCTCACTTTTTTCTCAAACCTGTTGGGTGAATAGACAACATTTCAGGAACAAATAAAGGTAGAAGCAGCACACAGACATTTGAGAGGAAGTAATTCTAGAGTTTCATGAATATGCATGAGTCTATCCGATCATATACGCAACTAGGATAATTCATCAACGAATTAGACGTGCAAGTCATCTAAACATCAGAAAATAGGATACAATGTACTAAGTGTAGACAGTTGTGTGTTTCTTTAGCAAGCAGGATATCCAAACACATCTAGTTTGATACTTATTTGACGCGTACAGTGCCATACGAGATCTGATCTGGCTACGGCTAGATTAGGAATATATTTTGTTTGGCTTAAACTTCCGCGCAATAGGAAGTGGCCATTTTAGTTGGCGGCATGAAACAAATCTAACTCCCTAAATTCATTTCTGGAATTCTGTAGGAGTTTTTGCTCAGGGGGTTGTGAATTTACCGGCATATGCTATCTACTGCAGTACACCACAAAATCCAAGTGCTCAAGATGACAAAAGCGTACGGAAAATGAAAATATAAAAGTTAACGACCTAATAATCAAATAGAGAAGTATTCAAATTTCAAAGTACACTTCCAAACTGAACTTACTTGCGAGTCTTTTTCTTTTCCTTGTAACGCAAAACAGCATTACTACGATTAATAGATTGAACGGTGCTTTCAGGGCACGGAGAATACCATGGAGGTTCTCCCATTAGAAACATATCTTGAGGATCTCTAGGACTAGTCTCACCAGTAAGGCCAGAAAATGTCGGGCTAAGATGTGCTTGCCTTGCATCACAAGGAAGAATCGGTTCCGTTCTTATACTGATGTTTGAATCTGCGGATGCTGCATTGCTGCATGCTGGATGCATTGTAGAGACCTGTCCAACCGACAACCCGTTAAGAAATTTTGCGAGATACTCCATAGTTGACAGATATCTAGTACTAGAAGCATGCACGTAGAAAATTAAATCTATTACTATTTGATTTCTACAGACTCCTAGCACTTATGGCAAAACTTCCGGACTCCCATGGGCAAGTACGCCCACTGATTATTAAGTATGCTATTTCTACCACCAAGGAAGGCTCGGAAAACTTTGTTACGTCCTGTCAACAGGAAAATTTTGCACAATCTGCTAACCAGGATTTCAGGATGTTACAATGACCCTGAATAACGTTTCACTTTTAAGGGCACACTAAAAAGAAAACTTATAAACCAAGAAAAAGTGAATTGGAGAAACCAAGAATAGAAAACGAAAGAGAAAAGGTCCATGATATAACTTATCAAATTAAGTTTCTATGCTTTGACAGATGATTAGAAGACAACACCGAACCACACAAGAAAGCTAATGCTAAAAGGAAATAGAAGGATATAGCACAAAAGAGGGAAAGAAAATGGTGACAAGCCAAAATAAGATGCGAGCACCTCAGCAGCAAGAGCATCTTGGCAACTGGAATCAGCGGCAGACATGTCCTGTATTCCGAACAAGCTTTCAATCCCACCATTCTCTAATAGCTCATCAGTGTGATTGACTACACCAAACATTTCTTCATAGTTATCAAAGTCCAGATCCAAATCCTCATACATGTCATCATATTCATAGATCCCAGGCTCTTTTGTTCCAGGACACAATAACTGCATATTAATAGCAAAATTAAAGATCTCTAAAACATAAATATTAGAATTGGGAACACAAATGGTAGAAATTAAGTAGATTAGTAAGGAAAATTGACAGTAGAAAATGATGAATCCAGAGAGCATTTTTTCTATATCAAGAAACTAAACCAGAAAACTCTATATTATCATCTGGTGATGCCTTTTTCATAACCATAACAGTACACTTTCTGAGATTTATGTAAGTAATTTAGGAAATTTACCTTCTGAGATTTATATCAGTAATTTAGATAATAAATAGAGGGCCTAGGAATCGGATAGCTCCGGCACACTGTTCAATTCCATGCAATACGATGTGTATCCTTAAATTGTTGAAAGCATACAGTAAATTGTTTACACGGCTAGAAGTTGCTCACTCTCTTCATCGCAAAAGAAGCTGAGGCTTTCTTTGCAGGAAAGGAGTGTGGTTGCGGATGCAGAAAGATCAGTGCGTGCCTTATTGAGTTAAATGAAAGTCAAAGGACCGTGAATTCATTAAAAGCCATAGTTTTTCAAAGCCATAAAAGGTTATATATTTAGGCCTTCATTCTTATCCGGCAATGGATCTCGTGATAAGTATACACCTAAAAACCATTACAAGGTGCAGACAGGAAAAGTCATATGAAAAATCTTTTGCCAAAATCACATGAACATGTTTTGCGATTACCTCTTGATGATAAGTTCATTTCAGAAAGGAACATTTTCTAGACCGTAAAACCAGTATACATTTTAATTTCCAGCAAGCCAATTTTTTACTAGCCTGCAAAATCTATCAGCTTCTTATAAAAACGAAATTCATCATCGAGATATCAGACATCTGAATTTCATTACATACGTTGGATAAAGTGGCATCTGCAGATTCATCCACCTGTTCTGGGATGCGAGCTGCAGAGCGAAGTACAGGCTTTGATGAGGACCCAATACAAATACTTGGTTTGTCAATACTGCAAGCATCATTGACTTCAGCTGAAAGACATGCATTTTGAACAGCATTATTTCCAGAAGGGCCCCAGTCATCCCCTGCACTATTCTCTGCGATGCTCATCAATCCTAGCTCTTGCTCACAAGCATCACCAGCATTGATATCTAAAACAAATGACCAGATAGAAGAAAGTTCTGCAGCTGACGGGCAACCGGAGTAACAATTAATCGTTTGCCTTTTATGTGATGAAGCAGAGGTAGTCGGGTCGTGGCCCAACCAATCACAATTCTGGCAAAGAGAAATTCCCTCTTCGGCACATCTTACAAATGCAGGTTGTGAAGTGCATCTTTCACATAAAAGTGTTCTTGCGTGACGCCTTGACAAGGCATTAGCAGAATGGACATTACGGTCGCAAGACAAACACAAACAGGCGGCATCAGAACGACAATAAACCATTGATCTTTGGTCACCACAGAAATCACATGTGTACCCCATATTGCAGCAGTTGATTCCTCAAACCTGAATAGATAAAACCTTTCGGATAACCAACAGTTAGGCCTAAGTATATAGCAAAAATTGTAGATTTTACAGTGAGTCACAATTGATGTATTTGATCTACCTTTCCGTTTCTTTTCAATCATCAGACAAAATGAAATGCAAAACTAGATTCAGGTCCTACTGATCTCCACATCAAAGTAAATTCAAATAAATGTATGCATAGAATCTTTTCCTTCAAACAATCTTACACAACAAGAACTACAGCTCAATTCAATTGAAATAGAAATTTCCATCACGAGTCAATGCTTTTTCATGAGGAATTAAAAAACGGAACTCCTTTTAACAATTTTAGAGCACTTAAAACAAAGTAAACTTATGACAGCATCATAGTAAGTGTTAGGGAGAAAAACAAGAAGATCATATGGTTGCAAATCCATAGGAAGTGTAAACAAAGGAATCAACCCCACTAATTAACAAAGGACTCAAACCCCACTAAAACAATGAAAAAGAAAGTCTCGATTAGCAAAGGATGTTAAAAGAAAACAGAGAAAAACGTGAAACTGAGAGACTACAAAGTCCAGAAACTTTATGGTGATCAGTTTCAGACAATAAGTGAAAATAAAAACAGAAAAGCGGAGATCTTGCAGAAAATTTACAACAGGGAGGACAGGAGAAGATAAGTGAAAAGCTTTTGATAGAGCTTACCTTAATATGGCTTCCAAAAAATAAAAACTTGTTACAGGCAAAAGCAACCCCAGAAGTTTTCAGAAGGTCTCCTCTCTCTTTTATGTTCAATGGATAAAGAGAATGGGATATGGGGTGTGTGTGTAGAGGTGCTAATGAGAAAATAGGACATAAGCAAAAGCTGCACTTTTTGATGGATAATAAAGTTCAATATAGAGAAAAAACAAAAATATCTAAACCCCAAAAGGAAATGTAAATAAAAAAATATCTATGTTAAAGTGGGGCCATGTCCTTTTCCCCAGTGAAAGCAAAAGTTAGGCCCTTTTCTTGCTTTGTTGGTCCCTCCTTTTAAATGTATCTAAACCTACTCCCCAGTGTCACCATGTGCATTGCTATCTCTAGCACTAGCTTCCCTCCCTTTCACTAATATGCTATGCTATCTCTTTGTTCTTCTACATTTGGCATCTGTTCATGCTTTTATGTCCATTTTTGCTTTGTTTCTTTCTTTTTTTACTTGTCTAACTTAGGATTTGAATCCTCTATTAACTGCAGATACAGTTAATGGGTTATATGATTCGATTTGAAAGGTCTAAATCTAGTTAAATAATAAAATATATAATATTTTTATTTTTTTAATATAATTTAATTCTGAATTATCCAGATTAATGGAAGAATTCATTTCCTCCAATTTCATAATCCAAAGTTGTCAATCATTTTCAAGTTGTTAACTTCTTAATTATGGGTGTCTTCCTTCAAAAAAAAAAAAGATTATGCTTATCTATCATAATAATTTGGCAGCTTCTTCAAAACTTGTACACTCAAAATATCTGCCCAAACCTTACAAATATCTAAGCGTACGAAAAGATAAAAACATGACGGATCTATTCGCCTTATGACTGATTAGAAGAGGATCTTGAATCCAATACTGAGTGCTAAGCTTACACGTAGATACTCTCTTATTTTAGTAAACAACCGAGGTGTGTTTACTTAATTGAGAATAAACCTCTGTTGTTCACTTTTAAATGTGCAGTTGCACTCATTAAGGCAAGGGATTGAAATATAACATGATTTTTTTCCTTATTGGCATGCACCGTCTAAATTAAAATGGACAGTCTAAATTAAACTTTTCTTCTATCGTTGGAGATCTCACTTCACTCGTAAAGATTAGATTTTCTAGTAATCCAATAAGATTACATAAAATTTTAAATAAAAAAAATATATTTTATCATGAGCGGATGCCAAACGTTGAAAAATAAGGTTCAAATTGTCTATTTTTTCAGAGCACTACATGATTTTTTCACGAGGTTAAAAATCTTATAGGAATAAAAAATATTATAACTCGAACCAAATACATGATGTGAGTTTGAAATATAAACCAATGTACTAATTGGTCCGACTCTTATTTTATACAAACTTCTATCCTTAGGCTAATCTAGACCGTTGAATAAAATATCAATAGTCTAGATCGGTTTGATATACTAATAGCTTCAAATCAGACACGAAGATCTCACATCAAGATGACAACTTGTCCCTTTGAAGTATAAGCCGACAGTTGTGGGTGAGACACACCCTGTGACAATCCAATAGGAGCCCAAAAAGATCTTAAAGCATCAAAGATTGCGAGACAGACGAAAAAGATGCCCATTTAACAGACTAAAAAAAATGATTTTGAGTGAGTTTAGGAATTCTTATATTTGACTGATAGTTCTCAATGGCTTTTGCATATCACACCATTTATAAGCAATAATTAAACTAAACATAACTTTAAGAGATTAAGTTAAACTTTTTGTTAGTGTCCAACACCAACACTACATCATGAATTTGTTTGAAAGGTTTAATATTTTAATGTCCAACAAATCAAACATTAATTAGCAATTAGTTTCAATTGAGTAAAATAGTACCGACCATCATGCTCTAAACCCTTTATTTAAGAATTTGTACAAAAAATGCATATATAGTGGACGTGCAGGATAGAGTATCAAAAACATATCTTACTCAAGGAATCACAGAAGATGGAGAGACCCGAGAGAGGATAAATTTAACAACTTTTCTCGATAGAGTTTAATTTACTGTTACATGTTTTAAAATATAATATTTTAGTCATTTAAAATGAAATAATAGAGTAGTCTTAATAAATCATGAAGGTATAGCGTAAATGGTTATCGTGGGTTTGGAGGTTTGCTCTCTCAAATTACAGTTCGAATCAGTTGTCAATCTATCACATGACCATCTGCCTGAGGATTTATCCATTGATTTACCCTGATACATTTACGAGAAATTTCTAGCTGAGAATATGTGCATCCTAAGATTAATCAGATAACTATGTTCTGCAGACTTAGTCTTAATCTAAAACTAGTGTTTTAATAATTAAAAAATAATAATTGAAAGAAGGTTTAGTAAGAAAAGTACATGAGATTAGCCAACTTTTCATAAAAGGTGCTTTTATTTTGTATTTTGAGTGGATCACTTTGGTAAATACCATCTTGCACTTTCCTTCCACTCTTCAAACAAATCATTTTACACTTTTCCTGCCGCGTGGCGAGTGACAACAAATCCTCGGACGATTACTAGCTGGGGGTTTTTTGTTTTTTAATCACCAAATTAAAAAATGCTATTTTCTATAATAGAAAATAATAGCTTTAAGAATGATATCATAAGTATTTACCTCTTTTTTGTATTTTTTTTCTTCAATGAAAACACTTTAAATGATTTGAGTAGTTTACAAAATCGATTAGTTATCAATTGCTGGCAGTAAAGACAATCACGTGTGCCATCTTTGACAACTCAATTATGACTAAAGTCAATAAAGTCTAACAGCCAACAAAAATCAACATTTGCAACTACACCCACACATTTCTCTTTCAGCAATATTTGTATTCTATAACTTTAACAGAATAACTAAGTTTTATCTGATAAATGGGTTTTTTTTAGTTTATGTTTTAAAAAATCTAATAAATTTCTATTTCTACATAGGTTCCTTAGTCATTTTCCTCCTTTTCAGTCCGTTTCTGAAGTTTCTAGTTTCTTTTATTTTATTAATTACAATAGATGACCGTGTTAAACAGTAGACACATGTAATAAATAAAAAAGACTAAAGAGAGTAATCAAAAAAAGATCTTTTGAGTATCATCTTGTATAATCAATAATGTTATCAATTTCAGTACATAGACCAAATAATATAATACACCAATAAACAAATGACACATCAACTAATGGCATAAAAATTAATTCATATATAAATCAATCTAAAATTACTCGCAACTAGTTGTTTGTAAAATTGACGGTATCATGGGTTTCAATTAATTGCTATTTCTTTACACTCCAATTGCTATTAATTAGTCTAACTAATTAATAGTTCTTAAAAAAAGTACATAATATTTTTTTAAAATAATTATAAAATTGCCGACTTGTTTCGTACATAATGAATAGAGTATAATAACTTCACAAGCAAACAAGCTGAAAAAGACTGATAATTTCGTACACTCAGTACCGGTGTAACAGTACCGGGGTAAATTGACCGTTTGATTGTCCCCTGTAAACCTCATCTAAGGGTCCAGGTATCAGATACCCACCGGTACCGTAAAAAGTCCCGAACGAATCCAACACGAAGGAGGTACCTATGTAAAGACAGACCAGAAAAGAGTAAGCATGGCATTTTTTTTTCTTTCTTGGAAATAGAAAAAAGTCTACCCCGTAGACGAATGAACGCAGATCATGTAGGGCGTTTACAGTATGGACTTGCATCCTTTTGGAGGGCATTTTTTACACTTTATCATATTAATATCAGATTTTTGGAATGCAGTTCTCCTACTAATCTTGAAATGTACAACCCCGGTTAGAAATTTCTCACAACACCACGGATAAATCAAAGAATAGATCTCCAAGTCGATAACAATGAGGGGAGCAAACCTCTAAACTCAAGGTAATTCAAGGTAATTTTTTGCGTGGTGTTGTGAGAAATTTCTAACCGGGTTTGTACATTTCAAGATTAGTAGGAGAACTGCAAACCTCTAAACTCAAGGTAATTTTTTGCGCTACACTTGGATTGAGAGAAACTGCAATTTCTTACTAACCATTCTTAGCTAACTCACTCACTTCCAGCTTAAGCTTTATCTGGTTGCTTGAATTGTATGGGAAACACATCTACACAGCCTCAATATCCTTGAATACCCAACTTTTAGACTCCCAGCTGCCGTTCTTATGTCATTAATAAGTGACTCTGGTAGTGAATATTCTGTCCCAGCAGGAGCCTCTATCTTATAGGGAATGACCTCTGAAGGGTAAACCCCACTGTCAAAGAAACAAAAGTAATTAAGCTATATAGAAATATGTATAATGGGAATTCTAAGTTATTAGATAATATGTAGTATAGATTATAGGCAATCTTACGCAAATCTTGATCAATACAATCTCAGGCTAACAAATAAAACAAGAAATGTATATACAAGTTATAAGGAACAAGAAAATCGAGGAGCTTACCGGTTCAAATACGACACATCTAGAGTTAGAATCACCTTCTTACCACTATAGAAATCAATAAAACAAAGCTGCAAATCTAGCTGATCATCTGCAAATTAACGTAGTAGTTCTCAGATAAAAAACATCACTATGAAAAGTTGGAAGATAAGATGGATATGATGGAAACTTTATAGAACAGAAGTTCTTTCATCAGTAAGTAGAACTAATTTTGTATGTCTTTTCACCTTCTAAATACAATATTTGCTCAAGTTTCCCAGAGATGCCAGTTTCCCATAATCTTTTTGTAAAACCAGTATTAATAGTATCCTCGTGATTTCTAATCCTCCTTTGGTAAATTTTCACGTATTAATGAAAGTTTAAAACTTCTTATAAAAAAAATAGTATCCCAGTGCACTCATTATATGCCGAAGACCCATTACTGGTCTTCGTCACTTTGTTACCGAATATGTTTTTTTTCTGGATCACCATTCTACCATACTAAATAGCTAAACTAACGCACAGTTGTAAGATTGAAGAAACACCAAACTTTATTAGTATGACATGCAAATTTGTTTATAAGTTGAGAAAAATGAACTTTGGAGCCGGCTTCAAGTACCTTATTAAACTTCCAGTAGAGAAAAATGAATTTTCTACTTCAGAGAAAGAAGATAGAGCGAGCGAGAAAGAAAGAAGAGAGAAATTTTAAACTTCTGAAGGAACTAAAAGGGATTTATGAATCTATGGGAACTCCGAAGTCTATCTCTAACAGCAGTTATAAGTGAGTCTGTGATCAAGGACAGTGATAGGAATAGGTTACTCTAAATAGAGTGGGATTCGCCAACCAGTATTTTTAAGGCCAGGTAGGTTTTTTTGGTTGTTGCTAGCCTTTCTTTCTTGCAGTTGATCTTCTGGCAGTTGTTCTTAGCTGCTGTGTCTTTCCTTGTTTTGTTTTTTTCTTTCCCTTAAGGGCCTTGGGTAATGTCCCTTGTATATTTGTACCCCTTTTGGTGTCTAATATTTACTTGCCCCACAGAAAGCAAATAAGTGATAACGAGAATGGGGAAGGCGGATTGGGACATATTGAATATAATTGCAACCTGATGGGGAGAGAAAACTTGTCTGAATTAGGCTTGTCATCTCCATCTTGGCTATCTGAATTTCTTCAACCACATCCAGCAGATTGCATAGGAGAGAATTGGTTATCTGCATTATCAGAAGAATCAGAAGATGTACAGAGAATGGAAAGATGTAATATGGTAAAGTGTCAATTCTTATCATGCTGTCATTCCTAAATAATTTAGTATAGAGTTATATTTTAGTATAGACTTCTTATAACTCTGAACTCAGAAATGAACTCCACGTTCCAAAACAAGAACTGATAAGAGAAAGGAAAAAAGTTGTGCACCTTCTAGCATTAATGTTAGATAGCTGGCATACATTTAGCAAAGAAGCAATTAAAAAAGAGAAGGAATCCAATTACTAAAAGAAGAGAGGCTATGAGCCCAAGTAAAGAGAAGAATTGACATACTTGAGTTTCTTGGGACAAATATCTTGAAGTATAACATTTCTTTGTGGTCTCAACATCTAACACAAACTCAAATGCAGTGCGAATATTCATGTTTGGGAAGCTCTGGAGCAAGGAAAAAAGTTAATGACAAAGCAGACGCCAGCGAGTAAAAAAGCAGTAGAAAATTTTAACTCTTTCACTTCTCACCTCTGTTATGTTTGTATTCTTCAATGTTTTTGAGATGATTATGCTCGATCTTGGACCCGTTTTGAACGAGAACCTATGTATCAACAAAATGAAAGCAAAAGTTAATCAGCTGCCGTCATGTGCATAAAAGGATTTGGATTAGATAGTTCTCAAACAGATTTCTTTAATGAACACATCCAGCAAAAATCCAACCTTTGGGTGACATAGTCGCGATAATTAAGAAGAACATTGAAATGATCATCCTTCCTCTCAAAATCATCAACTTTCCACGGCTGAGAAAATAAAAGACAGTGTTATCTCTTACAGGCATGGGGAAGTTTTGTTTTCACGTCAACCAAAAAGAGTAGAAGACCTGCAACTCATGGCATATTAACTTGCAACACTGTCTCTTCCTGAGATGATCACTAATTAATGCAATGGTGGCAGTAGCACTTGGTTCTCCTTTCAGTTTACAATAAGTTGAAAGGAATTTGCTTAATCTCTTTACTTTTCTATCTAAAGCTTCAACCTCCTCCATTTTACCGCCTTTGTCAATTGGTACCTGCGAAAGATACTATGGGTAATTTATTTCAGTTCTCTAAGTCATTAATTCATTGTCCATACTAAAGAAAACTTAGAAATTTAGAAGAATGACTCCCCATACCAACTAGTTAAGAATTTGAAAGACTTCTATGTGGAAGGTGATATTTCTTAATTCTAAAGGAAGAAGGAAGAAGACGAAATTATCTAGAGTAGAAAACAAACAATAGTACTGCAGATTAGCGGGCTTCTTTTTATCAGAAAGTGTTGTGTCCAGAATCAAATAACTACCTCACATTTGCCCTTCAAATCAATTATAGCGGCCTTCTGGTTGCAGTCGTCCTCTTGATCGTCTCTTCGAGGAGCTTCAGAGAGACGGCTGTAATTCAACTTCAGCATGTGAAAGTCCTGAATTTGAGAGCTGAATAGCTGCTCTCTTTTCTGCATAAATATATAAGGTAGATGTTCAATAACATCCATATACTAAAAATTGAAATAACAAAGGGGAAAATACCAGAAATCTCTTGCGCTTCTCACACATTAACTGAGCTTTTGCTTTCTCATATGCCATTTTACATGTCAATAGTCTTGCTTCCACTTCTCTGCAACCATGTCAATTCATCAGAATTATGCCAGTTTATGCTAAACCAGGCATATTAAAATCAATGTCGTCAACTTAGATAACCCAAGCCTACAAAATTCACCTTTTTTGCCTTGGACTAGGGTGCTCATCTATATTCTGCAGCTGGTCATACAGTAATGACATTTATTAGTCTAGATTTTAATGAAGAATGTAGGTTAGCTATAAGCATGACTGCATGGGCGTGTTTATCGCATAATGTATTTATGAGCTCATTAATGTATTCAGCAAACCTTAGATTGAATATCAGAACAGAGTATCTCATATTTTTTAACATTCACAAGGTAGGACAATGTGACTTCCAAACTGTCCATCTGCATAACAATTACAAAAGAGTCGGTGGTATCAGTGAAATGGATGATGATTATAAAAAAGAATAGCTGGATGAAAAGAAACTAGAAGTGAAGAATTATACCACTCTTAAATTCAGCTTATCAACCAATGGAGAAATCAAATCTTTTGTATCTTCCAAAAATTTTGCTGAAATCTGTAACATAAAGTACCGTTCAAAACCAACTGAAAGGATAAAAGATGCCACTCTCTCTCTCACCAAACAGTAAACTCAATTATAAAAACCTAATGCAACAAAACAGTAGTGTATGTACCTCAGTCCAATGTTTCCATTTTGTGTCATCCCCAATCTTCCTCCTTCCACTGTATAAATCATTAGATTGTTCCTCATGACGTCTTTTATAAACATCAGGACTTCTATGGATAATTGAGATCATATCCCCACAGTTTCTATCCTGGGACACTGTATCATGGTATCTTCTTTTCTTTCCAGATAAGTTCTGAGTGTCTTCTGAAGAACTCTGTGACAGCCGGCGTCCTTGATGATGGTCATGGTTATCTTGCCCACTGAAATTGGAAGATGGAGATTGAATGTTGTTTTCTGTAGCTTCTAATATATCAGAGAAGTCCTTCCTTAAAAGGCTCTGAGTTGACTCTTCTATGGTAGAATCCCAAGTTAACTTTGTCTTCGACGCACTTAGGTTCGACTCCCTCCAGTCAAGAATCTCAGCAGTCTTTTTTCTGGAACAACCCTGACTGGACTCATTCCAAGTGAGGTTTTGAATGGCCTCTCTGTTAGAGGGGCTTCTTTTTGGATCATTCTTGGGGGAACTTTCAATCACCACTTTCTTGGAGGGGCTCTGAGTGATCTATTTCACCAGGTGCAAAGTTAATTTGCAAGCATGAAAAGAAAAATCCATAATATTATGGAATAATATAGTAACTTCAATGTTGAACAAAAAAATGGGCCCTTCCAAGTAACGCCACAGTCAAGCACCACATTTACTAAGGTTGTGACAAGTAATACTTCAAATACCATCTCCATCAAAGCCTAAGTTGGAGTTACACCAAATAGCAAATTACAGATCAATAGACATATTAAATGCAGATACAGAAAGATAACAACCTTTTGTGGGGATGACTCAACACTCCTATAGGAGCTTGATATAAACTGTGGGTCTACATCAACTTTGCGTCTCTTATCTGGGCTTTCCAACTGAGAATTCAGGATCTCCCTTTCCCTTGAAGATGTCTGAAAACTACTAAAGGTTTCAGACTTGTTTTGCAATTGTGAAAGTTGAATTCCTCCGTCATTTACCCTCTCTAAGAAAGCATCAGTAATAGCATTTTCAACCGCATTCTTATCTTTCCCTAAAGTGCCACCAGCAGGTTTAGATTGGAGATCACATATACTCAATCCACCAGAGAAGCTTCCCAGACATTCTTGAGATGCTAAGCTTTTCTCTGATCTTTCCACAAGAGAATGGTCAAGCTTATCATTTATAGCTATTGGATTCCCCTCTTTTTTACTATGAAGTCTTGTCTCTACCCCTGGCGAGCCAAGCCCAGGACTATGTGATTTAAACTCTGTTGAAAAATGATATATCGTATTTCTTTTCTCTGACCAAGTAAGCTCAGAGGGTGAACCTGTTGCTACTACAGGCTTAGTAGGTTTTCTCTTGGAAAAACTGCCCGTGGACATGCACTTCGGAGATTCTCCAACTTTTCCAAGACCTCTAATCTCTTCAATTTGCTTTATACCAAAATCTTTTGGAGTTTCAACTTCCTTGCTGTCAATGCAGATGACACTTTCAAGTTCTTCATTCTTCATATCAACACTAGACAATTGCTCCTCCAAACAAACAACTGGAATATCCACATACTTACATTGCGGATCTTTGCTGCTATCAGGTGGAGCAGAATTTAAGTTACGCATAGAAGAATAACTTGATATTCTGCTTCTCAATTTCTCAATTCCTTCTTTCAAACTAGAAGCAAACGGAGATGGTTCAGGAATTTTGAACTTGGAAATGCTTTTATTAATCGATGACACATCCTCAACATTCACCATGATTCCCCTAGTAATATCCGGTGTCAATATTCCTTCATGTCTAGACAAATTTGGAGTACCCAAAAATGTTTTCCGTCCAGCAGATAACGACAATATGGATAGCTTCAATGGAGATGCATGTGGTATGCCATAATTCTGTGTGTCATCAGACTTGTATCTCTGATCATTTGAAGAACTTCTATTTTCCATGCTCTCCCTCAGATTTACCTGAGCAAATAAATCCAAATGAGGAACCTTAATCCTTGTGTCTGGCAGAGTTCTATTACTCAAGACATTTACCTCCAGAGGTTTATTCACGTGTATAAATTTTTCGGTAGATATTTTACTCCCCTGCAAAATAAAAAGGTAAAAATTACACCCCATTTTAGTTGTATGGAAATGGACGCGGGTCGTTATTTCAAATGGCTGAGAAATCAACAAAACCAATTGTTGAGAGAGTAATGACATAATAGCATCACGTTCACCTATGTACTTCAGCAGATGGCAGTTAAAATCATGTATAAAGCACATGATATCCGTTATTGCTTCAATTAACAACATGAAACATGAATCTCTGTGCATCATAATCTGATGTGGGGGCACATTAAGGCAACACTTACTATTAGAAAACAATGATTTATGAACCTGAAAAACATTTACTGATTAAAAAACATTAACTGGAAAGACATTACCTAAGATGCAGATAAAAACCATCATCCCTGCTGTTTAGGGTAATGGTTCTAAAGCAATCAAGTTAACTGTGACGACTAACGGAAAGACAATAAAATAACAACCAGATATGAAAATTGGCTTTTCAATATATATATGTTCAGAAATATTTGCAGCAAAGTGTGCATGAAAAAATGTAGATGCCTCCTAACCTTTGGTGACTTTTCAGTGACGGAGACAGTATAAAGATCCTTGCTGCCTTCAGTCAAAAGTGCATCTAGTGTAGGAGATATTCTCCCATAATCATATCTATGAGGGTTTTCTCCCACGATACTCATATCATTTGAATCTTTCCCACCACTAACCACGTTAACAGGTTCCAGAGATTGTGAAATCAGCTTCTTAGCATTTGTCAGTATCATGAAGCTTTCAGGATTTTCAGGGGTAGTACTTTGGCTTGGTGTTTTCTCTTCGAATGCAAGGCGAACAGAAGTTGGGGTCTTGAGATCTCCTCCTCCCACATCTGACTGGGCAAGGCTACGGAAATGCATTGAAAACGCTGTTGAGTCCATTGTAACGTCATGATTCTCATCAGAGGCAGCAGAGTCAGATAGCCGTCCTGGTCTGATGAAACTTGATGACACAGGACCGAAAAAGTTTTCTTCTGCAGAAAAAGAAAAATAAAAACAAATGAAACGAATGTTATTATTTTTTTCTGCCAAGACAACTGAAACTCGAACAAACCAAGAAATCAGAGCTGTTGACCAACAAGTAAAAGGTAAGTAAAGAAAACCTATTAATACTTGCTACCTGAGAAACCCACAACATTATTAACTTATTCAGGGAGACCTAGATACCCTCGCTAAAACAAGGACACGAGTGCAGACAGAAACAGATATGGCCATCAGTTGTAGTGATAACAGAAAGAAAAAGAGGGACCGGAGAATAAGTACAGAAAAAAGTAGGCAAGAACATGCCGTCATTAGAAGTTGCAGAGCCAACAGTACTACTCCCAGGTGACGGCGAACCAATCGGCCTCAAGAACGACTTCCTCTGTTCAAAAATTTCACCATAATCGTCTAAATTAGGCGAACATTCCCTGGAGTCATCGCGATCAGCCGAATCCCTGAAAAACTCTGGAACGTCATTATCAGCAGCAGCAGATATGTTCTGGGGATCGGGGGGAGTTTCGTAGTCTTCGTCCCTATTGAAAATGTGAACAGAAGTGATTTCAACATCGGCAAAGCTAACGCGACGAGCACGCTTCTTCTTGAGGGCAAGTGTTTCTTCTTCAGTATCCGTATTGGATGGCTCTTCGGGATCCTTCGAAGCCATTGGATGCTGAATTTGGGGATTATACTTCTACAGTTCGCAAAAACTGTGAAATAACACTGTATCAGGTGTGGTGACTGGAGAGTGGAAATCTAGAGGGAGAGGGAGAGGGATAGAGAGTGATTTTGTGCGGGAAAGGAAACTACGGCAACCAAAGAGTTTAAATCACATAAGTGCTCACTCCTTCGTCTCCCCTGTACTTCTTTACAGTTTTTGCCCTTTGGAATTGATTCATGTATTTACTATTTTTATTTTCATATACTTTGATTAAACTGTAAAATATATCTTTCAGTAACGTTTTTTGATTAAATTTAACACAAAAATACATGTCATCCATTTCTCCCAATTTCCTCCATTTTCATCTATTTCCCCTCACTTTTAAGCCATCATTTTCACTTTCAATGCATTTTTCAGGTCTGATTTTTTTTACTTTTCTTTAATGAATTTTTTTTGTTTTTATTCTTAAAAAATCTATTTCATTCATATTGTAATGAACTTTTGCTTCATTCTTGAAAAAATCTGCTTCATTTTAAAAAAATCTACTATTTAAAATATGGTTCATCATAAAAAAATCTGCTACTTAAAACATTTCATTATAAAATTTTAATAAACTAAGTTATATTTTTATTTTTTTTCAATCATATGAATAATGCATTTGTAATTTATTTCTAATAGAAAATTATTGAGACTTTAGCTTCAGTTCAATAAAAAATTTAAAGGATGAATAAGAAGTTTGAATTACATTTACAGTGTGACAATCTTCACTAGCTGTCATGAATTTTTTGGAGAGTCAAATTCCGTCAAATCCTATAGAAAATGTCATTAAAAAATGAAGAGTCTTTTTACATAATTTGAAAAAAAAAATGGAGAGACGATGAAGAAGTTACAACTTTATAGTAAAAATAAATTAAAAATACTAAACCTCTCTCATAAAATTCTCTAGGATTGTAACGATCCAAAATATGAGTAACTTGTAAGTAGAACTACCCACCAAAAAAACTCCAAGTAATAAGGATTATGTTTTTAATCAGAAGCAGATTTTTTTTAAAATAAAGTAAAAAAATTCATTACAATATGAATGAAGCAGTTTTTTTTAAAGAATAAAGCATATTTTTTTAAGAAAAAAGCAAAAAAATCATTAAAGTAAAATTTAAAAAAATCAGATCTAGAAATTGTGTTGAAAGTGAAAATGAGGGGAAATAGATGAAAATGAAGGAAAATAATTGAGGAAATTGATGGAAATGGAAGGAGTTAATTTTTCTGTTAAATTTAATCAAAAAAACGTCGCAGATGAATATATTTTACAGTTTAGTTAAAGTGTAGGGATATAAAAATATGAAAAAATATAGGGGTATAATTTATAGTTTAATCAAAATACATGAGCTATTTTATATTTTAGCCTTTATAATTTTATATTGTATAATTCACACGAACTGTTTAATAAGTAATATTTTAAATTCTTAAGATGTCACGATCCCACTCAATCTTACTATCTTATAAACAAGTAGTTTGTAAGATATTCATGTGAAAATAATATAATATGTAATTAATTTGTTCAGTTTCATAGTTCTTATTTATTTATCTAAATCACACCTAATATATGTTGCTTACCTCCGCACCTTCTTTGGAGATCCATAAGGCGATTTTTTTTCTATGGATTCAAACTCCACCCCAATCCTGATTTTTACTGGGATGTGATTAGTAAGCATCATCAAGATATCTCGAACATGAAATCTCGCATGTTATCGTTCCGATTTTGAATCTAATTCTGAATCTGAATTGGACTGGTAATTGTGATGTGTCAAAAGTGGTTCGAATCTCTTAGAAAACTTGTTGCCTTCTCATTTGTTCTAATGGTTTGGGTTTCAAAAATATTAGTGTTCCTAACAAGGCTTTGCTTAATAAGTTGGCTTGAAAATGGTTAACTTCAGATTCCTATGTTTTCGTTCTTCTGTTTGGCCTTGGCTGAAAATGCGTTATGGTGATTTGCGCAGAAATAGTGTTTGGTTAATTGGTACATCTTCTAAAAGGAATTTTTGGTCAAATAATTGGCTTGGATCCCTTATTATTGATATTCTAGGTATTCCAGTGTTTTGTCTCCCTTTTCTAGAATGATTGCATTTCTGGCTTCATTGTTGACTCAAAATGGTTGTTTCATGATGATTTTAAATCTATATTCTCTGTTCTTTGTACCGTACTAGGAAGATTGTCAGCTCTCCAGAGATTCATTGATTTGGAGTGTTTTCAAGTAAGGCTCAATGTCTTGTAAGGATGCATATTCTCATCTTCTTGATGATCACGATGAGGTTTCTTGGTCTCGAAGCGTTTGGAATTCTTCTACTCCTCTATCTTGCTCTATGTTGGTTTGACAGCTCTTTTATAATTAGCTGCTAGCGAAGGATAATCTTTACAAGGTATGCTTTATTTTGACCTCTCGGTGTAGTATTTACGAGTCTTTCATGAAATCTGGTGACTATCTTTTTCTCATGTGTTTTTTAGCTTGTTTGCTTTCAGAAGCGGTTTTTTGTACTTTTATTAGCGAGTCCTCTCATTAAAAACTTTTCTTTTACGGGTTTTTAATCTTAAATTTAGCACTCAAGTTCGTCCTTTATGACTTTATGGGGCTTATTGTTGTTTTGTGAGTTATTTGGAACGCGGAAAATAAGTTGATTTTTCAAAAGAAGAAATGAAATTCCACTCTTGATTTCTGTTCATTTCACGCTTCGTGAAAGATATTAATTTGTTTTATATTGACTCTATATCAAACAAGGTTGAGATCTCATTATTTCGAAAGTTTTTCCAATGGTTGCCTTCTAAAGTGCCGTTTATTTTTCATGTTCGTTTGTTCTCTCAATTATAAGATCGGATCAAGGTTAATACCTATGAGACTTCTTTGAGTACTCCGAGTATTGGCGACTGTGGTGGTATTTTTCAGACTTAGACTTTCTGTTAAATGCTGCTTCTCGATCCGTCTGGGTTCAGTCGCTGCTTTTGAAACTGATAAATTTGCAGTCATCCATGTTATTGCATAAGCTTGAAAATTTAGTTGGAAAAGATTTTGGTTGGAGAGTGATTCAACCTTTGTTGTTCAATTTTTTCCTCGTTCTATTTAGGTGTCATGGTAGTTTCAGCGAGCTTGTAATCAATGCCTCATTTTTATCTCTTAGGTGAATTTTAGATGTCACATATTTTTCAGAAAGACAATCGAATTATAGATGTTCTTACTTCTTATGCTTATTCTTTGGACTATGTTTATTGGTGGTTCAATGCTCCTAGTTTCTGTAATAAATTTACTGGCAGTAAGTCGTGGGTCGCTCTGCTTATCATTTAAAATGATTGTTATTTTGGCTATGCGTGTTTTCTTTTATACTAGGTATGCGTGCCTGATTTATGTGGGGCTGAGATGCTTTATCTTTATTTCCTTAGTTGGTTCTTTTATTTGGGTGTTTTTTGTGTCTCTTTCTTTCTTTTTTAATATATGAGCGTTGACAGAAAATTTTTCAGCATATGATTGCTAAATGATGGTAACAACATTTGTACATACCTTCTTTATCGATGTGCGACTTATTTTTTATATTGGTTCTGCGTACCTGATTTCTTTTATGCTGTGATGTGTTACTTTTTGTTTTCTTTATTGGCTTTTTTATTTGAGTATTTTTCTATCGCATTATTTCTTTTTTAATATATTGATATTGCCTGGGGTTTTTTAGCATATGATTACTAAATGATGCAATTTATTTTATGTGCACCGATTAATTACATGGTACTCGTATACTATGTCCTTGGAAGTTTTTGTCCACAAGCCATGATAATTAATTAGTTTAACACCAGGAGATATGGCCAGAAGGATTTTTTTGACAAGTGATTTAAAATTAAAGTCACAAAAGAATTAAAAATCAAACATAACAATCTATCTAAGATATCCAAACAAATTGATGAACAAGGAAGAAATTATAGCACAATGATATATTTGGCTTGTTCGAAGTACCTCACCACCTAAAAATACTTGTCTGATTGAAGGGAGACTACAATGGCACTTGTAGATAAACCACTGCAAATTAAATCTACAATCTAAGACACACAAAAACTGACTTAACTTTTGTTGTTCAGCATCTCTCTGCTCGTTTTAATATGGTTCCATGGATATTACGCCAAGCCTGGAATCAATGCACTTTCTTAATATCTCATGAAAGTTCAAGTTTCTCACACTCATCGTGAAGGTAATCAAGTTATAGATGTTATTGTTTCTCATGTTTATTCTCTAGACATAGCTACCTAGTGGTTTAATGCTCTCAATTGTCGTAATAATTATAGAGGTGATGATTTTACTGGTCGTTTTAATAATCGTTTTACATGATTGTATCTATGGGCTTGCAAGCTTGCTTATTAGAGGCATGCATGCTAATCTCATTATAGGTACACATACATGTGTTCTTTTGAGCTTACGTGCTTGGTTTATTTTTTCATGAACGTAACAATATTTTTGTTTTTCTCTTATTTAATAAATGGGTATTGTCTGAAGGTTTTTTCAGTACGTGATTATTTTAGCTAAAAACTGCCACAACACAGATTTTGCTATCTCGTGCTAAGCATGGGGGTCTTCCTAACCAGGGGAATCTACTAGAGTGACGTTATGCGAGTTCTTCCTCCTGGTTGGTGAGCATACTTTTCCTCCTTATTGGAGCTTCTCTCAACCTCAATGTCTGCAAAACACAGACAATGACCTCTGATGCCTAAGTCAGTCCTTTGTCGATATTTTGACATAGTTTTTATAGGGAGAGAAGATATACATTTTATCTCGATTGGTAGGAGTATTTATAAATGAGTCTTCTTGGTGGGAGGAAGCGTGTCTAAGAAGGCTCTCGGAGGCGTGTTGGAGAAGCTTCATAAAACACGAATCCTGTCATCGTCGGTCATTGATCAAACAGAAATGATGTGATCTTGACATAAAGTGATAAACATTTAATTATGACACGAATCTTCAGAGGCTATCCTGACACTTAGTCATGGCGATGAGACCTGTTGGGCGCTACTTGCGGCTGGCAATGATGACCTTGCACTCGGGAGCTTCCCGAACTCTTTTTGTTGAACCTTAGCCTTACTTCTGATTTTTCATAAGCTCGAGTCTATGTGGCCTGAGCTACATGGTGTCTCATAAGATGAGGTCGGCTTTCTTCCTTTGGAAGTTCCTGAATAACGAGTTCCTTAATTGAGGTGCGACATGTGTCACCGCTCGTTGATGGTCAGAAAACACCCATAACAGTGCCCCCAGTCGAGAACTTGGGTGGTTTCCACCTAGGCAAGTCTAAATACTTCAATGTTCGAGCTCCTCGTCTGAGTTTCCTTTGTGTTTGTGATAGGCTAAGAGCCTGTACTAAGTACTTTATACTTGTGTTCAAAATTTGTTCCTCAAAGTGGAATGCACCTGGTGGAATTAATTACCTGACCGTTTTGTTGCGATTCGTCTGTTGCTCTTGCTACGTTCTACTTTTATTTTTTGCCAAAGGACCTTCCTTTATCTGAAATCCTTGTCTTCCAAATTATGATGGCAAACGTCCTTCCTTGATATTTAGCCAGGCTTTCCTACCCTGGTTAGATCCATGATCCTGCCTACGAGTATGAGTGCTTTGCAGGTAGACACCCCTTCTCGATATCTAGCCAAGCGTTCCTGCTCTGGCTAGATCATTGATCCTGTCTACGAGCACGAGTGCTCGACATACACATTTCTTCGACATCTAGTCAGATGTGCCTGGTCTGGTTAGATCCTTGATCTTGTTTGTGAGTAAGAGTGTTCGACAGACACCTTTTGTCGATATCTAGCTAGGTGTGCATGCTCTAGCTAGATCCTCGATTTTGTCCGCGAGCCTGAGTGCTCGGCAGACACCTTTATCAATATCTAGCCAGGCGTGTCTGCTCTCGTAAGACCCTTAAATCTCATTTGTGAGCATGTGTGCTTGACATATATCACATTTTGTTTAATCTCGACTGTTCGGCTATAGCACATTTACCAGACATCATTTTTTGTTTAATCTCGACTGGTCGGCTAGAGCGCATTTACCAGTCATCACTTTTTGTTTAATCCTGATTGGTCGGCTAGAGCACGTTTACCAGTCATCACTTTTTTGTTTAATCCTGAGTGGTCGGCTAGAGTGCATTTTATCAGTCATCACTTTTTGTTTAATCCTGAGTGGTCGGCTAGAGTGCATTTTATCAGTCATCACTTTTTGTTTAATCCTGACAAGTCGACTAGAACTCATTTACCAGTTATCACTTTTTATTTAATCTCAACTAGTCGACTAGAGCACATTTATCAGTCATCACTTCTGTGTTTAATCCCGACTGGTTGGCTAGAGCGCATTTACCAGTAATCACTTTTTGTTTAATCCTAACTAATCGGCTAAAGCGTCTTTACCGGTCTCACTTTTTGGCATTCGTCGCGTGTCATAGAAGAGTCAGTCCTCAGAGGCTTGTAGAATAGCTAGGAAATTTTCAACAATTATAACATGTTATTTCTAAGTGAGGGATCATTCTCGTGGGGAGAAAACGAATGCCTCTTATCTGAAAAATTATCGATGAGTACGTGATGTGTTTGTTATTCTGAGGTGGGGGCGAGAATAGGCGAGCTCTGATTTCCTAAGCATTTGACCTTCCATCTCTCGTTAGGGCATTCCTTTCCAAATCTCACCTTTGCCTCAGTGGCAAGACACTTATGCTGCACACTTTGTTCGGGGGCGAGCACTGACTTATCCTGAATTGCTTTTCCCTAGCGGCGTGGTGGGAGTACGACTAGCTCCCTGACACATCAAGTTCCCTTTCGGTGGCTACCCCTAGTTAATGTGCCAGCCACAAGCTCCTCTATCCCTATGATTTCAGTCGCTTCGTATGTGGGCCAGCGGGGACATGCCTGTGCAGAGGTCCTGTGAAGTTCCTAACTTCATTGAAAGCTGGTGTAAGGGGGCTGACCACCTCTCTCACCTTCTTATCGGGGCATCGTCTTCTAGGGTGAATTGTGAGCTTGCACTCCAATTTTGTCGTGATCCTTATCCTTTTATTCCGTCTGTTGTGGGGTGCGGGGCCTGGGGCCACATGGCCGAGCTTGCATGTCAAATATGGAAGAGGGTTGATGCAAGCCTCTGTAGCTGGGACTAATCCTCGGCTCCTCCAACAACATTGTACGATTTATTCCTGGTGACCAAAGGGATACGATGAGCCCGGATGGTGGACGACCCCCTGGTATCTCTGTAATTTCTTGTATATTTCCCTCAAGAGTTCTTCGGGGATTTTTCCCTTCGTCCTTTTGGGGTGACCCCAGCCAGGACCTCATAAGATAGGAGTCTAGCCCTTCTAAGCCCGAATTTACCTTGGTTTTTGTTTTCTCGAGAGGTGACACTCTCCCCTAGTTGGGAGGTTGTCCCGCCTTTCCCTACGTAGTTTCCCCCGGAGCTCATAGAGTGCGTGGCAAATTTACCGATGATCTCTTGAGCCATGTGAAGGGATCATTCTCGTGCAAGAGACCGTTGTAACTTGCATAGGATCTGGCACATCTTTCCTTTCCTCCCGAGTTATCTCAGAGGTTATAACCGTCACATCTTTCTGTTGGACACAGTGCCCTCAAAGCATGTATAAAAATATATTTTTTCTGAATTATTATTGAATAATTTGTATAAATATCTGAAAATTTTATATTCATTAATGAGACTATGATCTTGTATTAGTACGAGAGGATTAAGATCGTAGATAATGAATAAAATAGTCCATAACATATTAAAGTATGAAATCTTTAATGAATGGTTGCTAGTATGATTCACTAAATATTTTGAATGCATGTGATCTAGATCCGGATTACTAATATAGGTAGACATCTTAGTGAATGTACTTTATATAATTGGATTATTTAGGACAAGACCGATGTAGATTAAAATCTTTATTAATTTACCGTTTATCATATAAATTTAATACACATCAAATTTGATGATCACATGTAGATCACTCTGAATCCTGAGTAGTCATGAACTTCTATACATGTCTACTGGATCTTTTGATTCATTCGTTGATACTTGTTTGTAAAACACACTAGTGACTTTTATTTTAAAAATTCAGTGATTTGAATGACTGTGAACATGATCTCACAAAATTTGGAATCCAAGCTTTATTAACGGATCGTATATTGGTTCTCTTAAGTGTTAATTCTGAAACTGAATGGTCATTGAGCTCAAATTTATAATACGATTATCAATTGACCATTCACTAGTAAATTAATGATACTTAAGGATCAAGAGGTAATTAGAAAGGTAAAATGATAAGTTTGAGCAGCTCTAGTTTACGAACTAATAATTAGATGACAAAACTAGATGAAGTGATTATATCAATGGACTACAAGAGAATACTTTATAAATGTATTATGTAATTACTAAGAGTGAAATTTCATATTTATAGTAAAGTAATAATGAAATTAATAAATAAGATTATTTAATTGAAGAGTTTAACTAATAATCTAGTTTATAGGAATTAAATTTATAAGGTAAGTATATAATTATGAGATAATATATAATTAATTAAGAATAATTAATTATAATATTTATTATAATTTTTTACAGTTACAGTTAAATAATTATATCGATTAAGTTTTTATATTAACTGATAAGTGAGACAACATATTTGATTTATGAAATTAAATAATGTTAAATTATTATGAGATAATAATTCAAATTTGAATTAACTAATGTTATTTGTGAACTAACGGATAAGTTAGTTGAGGTGATCATATAAGTTAATTTCAAATTAAATTATATCTCGATATTTATCTAATTAAAATAAATAATAAAGTTGAGAAAATTGCCACGTGACATGTTGGAGTGTCACATGTCAATCACTGATTTTTGAATCAGAGATTGACATGAATTACTACAGTGACACAGGGCACATTGTAGTGGCTCACGACACTACACTCTACAGTGCTGCGTGGTATTATAGTGTTGCATCAATTGCAGTGGGTCACACTGTAATGACGCATTTATAAATAATTTGTTATTTTATGTACACCCTAAAAATCTAATGAGCATTGACCTAGAATATATACATAGAGATTATTCTATTTGGCCTAATTAAGTGTGTGATTAAGTGATTGAAGCATTTACTGTGATTAAAAGTTAATCAAAGACTCTGTGAATACTTCAATTCTTTTCCAGAGTTTTTGTCTCACAAAAGTTCTTCTCCATATCTCTAGATCTCATGTGTTGAGTACATCTAAAGGTAGAAAAGTATTCTTGAATTATTCTACGTGCCCACACACGTCTTAATGTGTTAGAAGATTGGTTCGAAAGATCTTGGTGTGGATCTCACAGTCCGTTGTTCGTGGAATCTCAAGTTCGTTATTAGCGAGGATGCTTGATAGATTATAAATTGTAACGTCTCGATCCCTGAAGGTTAAACATACATGTAATTTTGTAATTTTGAAATTCTTAATTATTAGTAGTGGAAGCGATAAAGTATCTTAAATGCATGATTAATAAAACTTCGATAAAACTGAGTTAATCTCTGAAATAAGTCAAACATGAAATCCATAATTCATAAAATTCTCACCCATCCTAATTCGTAAAAACACAACTTAAAATAAACTACTTAAAAAAATGAATTTAACTTAAACGTTTTCCTAAGTCACCATGCAAATCATAAATTCATTTATATGGATTCAACTGGTTATGATAGTCTCTCACTCATTCTACTCGCCATCAACATCTGCATCCACATATCACAAACTTAATCATGACGAAACACAACTGGACTTGACATATATTATAAATGAAATAACGTAACATACTTGATCATGACTTGGCTCAACATAGCACGTAGATTACACGTGTCTCAAACAGAACCATATAACAAACTTATACATATATTATCTTGCATATTCCCTAGGTAACAATCTAATCAGAACTGTTCACACGTGAACTGAAACGTAATATGACATATTGGGTGACGAAACAGATGACACACAATGGGCGACAAAAACAGATGACACACATTGGGCGATGGAACAGATGGCACTCATAGGTAACGAAAAACGTGAATAGATGGCACCTCATGGGTGACAGAAAAAATTTACAGAGGACACTCAATATGTGATCAAAACATGAACAAATGTCACCCCATGTGTGACCAAAACATGAAAAGATGACACCCGATTCGTATAATAGAACAAAACGTGAACAACCTGATTTCTTGTTAACTAAGGCTTATGCTTAAATTCATATCTTGCATAATTACCACTTGACTTAATTTAGTTACATAGTTCAAAATATCCAATGCTTGACAACAATTAATCATATGGTTCACAAGTAAACATATAATGCATAATGATACATGTAATGGAATCATACATGATAACATGCTAATGTATAATCAAACATACTCAGACATTTTATCTCATGATAGTCAAATTAATAACTGAAAACTAAATAATTATCAAAGAGTTCATGAATATAAACATTATCAAAAAACAATTGAATAACTATTAAATATAAATATATGATACAATTATAACATCGGAGTCAAATCACTATGTAAGCTCACTTACACAACACATATATATGAACATAACAAGTTTACAGATAATTAAAACTGATGAGAATAATACATCTTACATTTATCATACGCAGGTCACATTACGATGTAAATTCACTTACACACAAGGCATATACATTTATCACACATGGGTCATGTTATAATATAAGTTCACTTACTTGGATTGCCACGAATTAAATACGGCATCCAATGACCTCATATCACAAAATATTCATATAATACTATAATCACATGGTTGTTAAAAAATACATCAATATTAAATAAACATATTTTTGAAATCATATAAATATAGAGATTTAATTAAAACATTGCAAATGGCCTGAGCGAGGCTGGAAAACACAATTTTGGGTCAGAAAGACAACTAAAGAATTTTGAGTCAAAGGGTTCGAATCGGTCTAGTTCAGAGTAGAACGGTTCAGTTCAAAGTTGAGTTAGTTCGGTTCAATAGTGGGATCGGTCTGACCTGGTTTGGTAAAACTCATTGGACCGGTCCAGAACAGTCTGGCTAACTGAATCGGTTTGGTTTAAGTGAACCGGTTTGTTCCGGGTATGATTTGGGTCGGCCACCACCAACTGGGTCACAAAGACCCAGTCGTAGTCTGAAATAGGGAAAAGAAAGAGAAAATAGGGGAGGGGAAAGAGGTGAAATCACCTGCGATTTCCACTGCCAGTGGTGGGGAAGAGAGAGATAGAAATAAAAGGATAGACAAAGAGAACGAAATAGAGAGAGAGAGAGAAAGAAAGAAAGAAGATCTGAGAAAGAGGGAGAACTGAGATAGGAGAAACAGAGACGAAGATGAATAAGAAAGAGAGAGATCGAGAGGAACAAGGAGATGGAGACTGACCCAAGTATTTAATAAAGGGTTTTTTTATAATTTAGAACTCACTCACACCATATATGCACTTACACCCTAAGCCACCCTATTTGTTTCATTTATGTTCTCTCTTAACAATTTTCTCTCAAATCTCTCTTTTGTTATCTCAAGCTAATCCTTGTAACCACCTACAACTCTCTCTCCCTTTTTATATGATTGCACATCTCTACTTCATCTAGTTTCTTCTTCATCAATTATCCTCCATTAATCAAGGTATGATTTCTTGTCTCTCTCTCTCTCTCACTCACACTCTCTCTCTCTTTCTCTCCCTCCCTCTTCTTCGTCTCCCTTTTCTGTTTCCCCCCTCTCTGTGCATCTCCCTCTCTCCCTCTTTATGTTCTGTCTCTCTCTCCCCCTCTCTGTTCTGTCTCTCTCTTTCCCCCTCTCTGTTCTGTCTCTCTTTCCCCCTCTCTGTTCTGTCTCTCTATCTCTTTCCCTCTCTACTCTCTCTCTCTCTCTCTCTCTTTTCCCCCTCTGTTCTGTCTCTCTCTCCCCCTCTCTGTTATGTCTCTCTCTCTCTTTCCCCCCTCTATGTTCTGTCTCTCTCTCTCCCCCTCTCTGTTATGTCTCTCTCTCTCTTTCCCCCCTCTATGTTCTGTCTCTCTCTCTTTCCCCCCCTCTGTTCTGTCTCTCTATCTTCCCCCTCTCTATTTTGTCTCTCTCTCTCTCTTCCCCCTCTATGTGCATCTCTCTCTCCCTCTTCTTCGTCTCATTCCCCTCTATGTTCTGTCTTTCTCTCCTTCGTTCCCCCCTCTCTGTTCTGTGTGTCTCTCTCTCCCCCCTCTTTGTTCTGTCTCTCTCTGCCCCCTCTCTGTGCGTCTCCCTCTCTCCCTCTTCTTTGTCTCCCTCCCCCTCTCTGTTATGTTTCTCTCTCTCCTTCGTCCCCCTGTTGCGTCTCTCTCTCTCTCCCCCTCTCCCTCTTCTTCGTCTTCCTTTTCTATTTTTTCCCTTCTTTTGAACTGGTTCAGTCAGACCAGACTAGGGTTGAACCGGTTCAGCCAGACCGGATCGGGCTGGGCCGACTCGGTCAGACTAGACCAGTTCAACCCGACCAGACCGAACCGGCCCAAAATAACAGAACCGAACAAATTTCAGACCACCCGAATCTTGTTGAACCGTTTTAAACCATTTGATAATTTCACCCGATGTGATTTCCATCTGTTCCCAACCTCGCTTAGTTATTTAAATAATTGTAGATATTATATGAATTTGTTGTGACCTGGGATTCTTGGATTGCAGGTCATTAGTTGCTGAATTTAATTCGTAGTGAATCCAGGTAAGTGGATTTACATAATAATTCGGTTCATATGTTATAAGTGTAGAATATATGATGTGAAATTATTTTTTTATTTTTTTATGTTCAATCTTATGATCAAGTATTTTATTTGTTTTCCTAATTATGATGAAATTATTTACCATGTTATGTATGATTATATTTTGAGTTATACATATATTAGTTATGTGTTTATGTTCGTGAACAAGTTATATGTTTACTTATGTATATGTGATAACGTGAATTATGAATATTAATTCAAGTAAAAAGTGATAATTAAACAAGAAGTAGACTTAGTCATGTCCATTGGTTATCAAGTGACCAGATTGTTCACGTCATGTTATCAAGTTATACAGTTGGGTGTCACCATGTTCATGTTAGCGTCTTTGAAGTTCAGATAACCTTAAGTGATATCAAGTTTCAGGACACCCAATCTGTCATGTTCACGTTACAAGTTCAAGTTCAAGTTGTGAAACAGTTCTGATTAGGTTGTTAATCGAGGGATATGTCTAGTAGAGTTATGATCAAGCAAGTATAAGTATTGGCATGTATAAGTACAAGTTCAAGTTATATGTTAATCATGAAATCGATATATTTTTACAAGTATTTTATGTGACATGTGAACGTGTGAAATAAATTTGCATGAGATATATGTTTACATGTATATCATGTGAAACTCATTAGTATGTGAATTTACTTACTGAGTATTTTAATACTCACCCCCCATAGATGATTGTGTTGCAGATGATGGTGAGTAGTAGGAGTGAGGGAGTGTCATAGCAAGCACGATTATGATTTCTAAATTTAATTATGACTTCAGTTGACTTCAGTTATTTCATATATTTATGAATACATATGTTTACTCTTTCATGTCATGTGAATTTTTGTGCTTCACTTTATTACAGTTTAATGGATCATTTATTTCAGTTTAATGAGTTAATATTATTTTAAAATAATTTTATGCTTCCGCTATTTAAGGTTAAAAATTAGGGCAAAATTAGGATTTTCAATTTGGGAATTTTCTCAAATTAGAGTTTTAATTGAATTGAGAATATTTCGAATTTTAAAATTTCAAGCATGTTTAACCCTCGGGAATCAGGGCGTTACAGAGACGAAGGAGAGATAGACAAAAAATAAAACAACACAGAGTAAAGGAAAATGAAGAAGAAAACAATAGAAGAAAAACAAGAAAGGAGAAGCATACCAGAGGTCCAAGGTGGCGATAATGGAGGAGCCTTACAAAGGTGAACATGAATAATTCCAGTCTTCAACCACGTCAACAGAAAAGAAAGATAATTAAAGTTGATACCATGAAAGCATGATAGGGAGTAATTTACAATGCTGGCAGATCTGAAGAGGCTGATATGGAGTTGTTGAGGTAAAACGTGGAAGTACAAGAGTCACCTAGGAAGCCACACAAGCCGAGAAACCGATCAAAGAAAGCAACGATCGTCAAGATTGTTAGATTCATCACACTACATCCAACGGTCCAAATTTAAATGGTTGTTAGTATTGATAAGCAAGACTCAATCATTAGCCTAAAAGATGAAGCTTATCTACTTATTCTTGATGTATTTTGGGAATTTAGTTGTACTATAAGCCTATAAATACAAGCCGAATTGTAAACCAAAGGAGATACTGAATTCAAGTCAGCGAAAATTTACTCACTTTTGTGCTTGTTCTTTTTGCTCTCATTATTTTCTAGTGTGAGGAAAACAATTCTTTTCATTTTTTGTGCTTTCATTGAGAGCTGAGAGAAAAAACTCGAGAAACCCACCCAAAAATAGTAAACATGCTTAGAACTAGATCCAACGCTGCCCATTATGAAGGCAATGGAGCCAGAAATAGTAAACTTAAGGGGCCTTTTCTTGCTGGGCTTGAATGCAGACCTTTTTATTATGAAAAGGGGAAAATGGCTACAAACATAGGGGGCTAGCTTGCCAAACCCAGCGCGACACCTGGAGAGCTATGCAAGAACAGATCCATGCTCTTCAACAAGATATGGCTCAGACATGTGTTGAGGTCAGCCAAAGAGCAAATAATGAAGAATGGGACATTCGTTCAGAGAACAACATGTGAGAGGCGAGACAGGAAAATCATGAGAACAGCAAGAACGTGCAATGAGAAGAAGGGGAAATTCAGTCTCAGAATTGAGAAAAGGAGGCTGTGGAGGAGGTTTGCCAGCTCAGAGTTATCACAAAGGAAGCTGTAGAAGAATTACTGGAACGAAAGATACTGGAGATGAGGAACTTGGGGAGTACTGGAAAAAGTGACCTAGAATCTCTCACCCTTATTCTGTTAAGCCTTGAAATTCCAGCGGCTCCTCTACCCAAGAAATTTGAGGCTCCGAAGTTCAAGTGCTATGAAGGGAAAACGTATCCAGTTGATTACCTATGTCGATTCAGATAGATAATGGCACTACATCAGCATGAGGATGAATTAATGTGCAGAATGTACGCAATCAGTCTGGATGGAACAACCTTAAAATGGTATCATTCAGTCCCTGTCCATTTAGTTATTAACTTTGTTGTTACGTCTTCTATGTTTCTAGAATAGTACTCCACGTATCGAGCAATAATGGAAGACACATAGTACCTTCTCACAATCACGATCAAGGAGGGAGAGTATTTATGGGATTTCACTCATAGATTCAAAGATGAAATGGCCAAGGTTGAAAATTGTGATGACCAGATGGCCAGATTAGCTTTTCGAAGAGAATTATGACCAAACGCACCTTTGTTTGATGATTTGTCCAAAACAAAACCTTTATCTATAGCAAAAATTTTCCAGCGAGCTCAGACTTACATCATGTTAGAAGAAGAAAGAAGAGCCCGTTGAAGGTAAACGAACGAAAAAATGAAGAATCGTAGAAGCGAGAACAAAATTCCATATCAGAAAGGAAGAGAACTGATAGAACGAACAAAATGGATGAAAGGAATGGAAAACGAGAAATGACAGAATATTGAAGGTGAGACTCAAGTAGAGTACATCTAAGAGATGAGGTCTACACACCGTTAACTCTCCCAGTAAATTATTCTTGAGCATATCAAAGGCAAGTAACGGTTGAAAAGTCCAGCGCCACTCACAAAAGAGCCAAATTACAAAGATAATAATAAATATTGTTCTTGTCACAGGAATACCGGACATTACACTAGAGATTGCTTCAAACTAAAATATTACATTGAATAGCTTATAAAGAGATGGATACCTGCGCCAATTTATGAAGAGTGAAGAGCAAAAGCATGAGGTAGAGAAAGAAGATTGTGGCAATGAAAAGTGTGACAACGAGAAACAACCTCTTCGCATTGTCAACACCATCATTGCACTGACAGAGCACGAAAGAACAACAAGGTAGGAAATGAAGCAGTATTGCATGAAACCAATTCTGGAGAATCGCTCACCTGACAATGGGAATATCCCAATGATATTTGATGATCTAGATCTCGAACATGACATACACCATAATGATGCGCTTGTCATTTCGATACAGATCAGTAATTACCTTTTAAGAAGATTTCTAGTGGATGATGGAAGTGCGGTGAACATACTGTACTAGACCACGTTAAAAAAGATGTCAATGGGAGAGTAGAAGCTGCAAGGAACCTCATAACCGTTGATAGGCTTTAATGGAGCTATCAGTTACTCAGAGGGGGACTCTTACTCTCCCTACAAGTGTCGAATCTTTTTAATTATATGATTGAATTTATGATTTTAGATACTTCGTCTCCATACAATGTTATTTTGGGAATAACGTGGCTGCATAAGATGAAGGCCATACCATCAACTTTCTACCAAGTATTAAAGTACCCCCTCACCGAAAGGGATTAAGACCATCAAAGGAGATAAGGCTGTTGCTCGCATTTGTTTTGTGACTGCATTGGAGTCAGCAAAGAAAAAACCTATAGAAAAAGCAGACCATAAACAGTCGAAGGAAATAGTTCAATAGGAATCACAGGAGGACGGGTCAAACGCCTCGAGGTACGAGGCGGGAGAACAAACAGAAATTGGTATGCCTTGAAGAAGGAACATAAAAAATGACGAACATCGGCACCCGCCTCAAATGAACAGAGAAAGAACAGTTGATTGACTTTCTATAAAGGAACAAAGATGTTTTTGCCACTACCGAACAGGAAATGCCAGGAATTCTAGAAGATATCATATGATATAGGCTGCACACAGATCCAACAGCAAAACCAATAAAATAGAAGAAGACAATTTTTGCACCAGAATGGAATAGAGCGGTAAAAGAAGAGGTTGATAAGCTACTAAGCGTTGGATTCATTAGAGAAGTTGATTATTTGTAATGGTTGGCCTATGTGGCGATGGTATGAAAAAAGAATGGTAAGAGGAAGATCTGCGTGGACTTCACCGATGTGAACAAAGGTTGTCCAAATGATGACTATCCACTGCTCAAGATTGATCGAATGGTAGACATCACATCTGTACATGAGCTCCAAAGCTTTATTGATGCTTACTCTGGATATAACCAGGTGAAACTGTTCCAACCTAACTAAGAAAACACTTATTTAATTACTGAGTATGACATCTATTATCATAAGATAATGCCATTTGGGTTGAAAAATGCAGGAGCTACATACCAAAGGCTGGTGAACAAAGTATTCTATGAATAAATTGGAAGAAATATGGAGGTATATGTGGACGACATGCTGGTAAAAAGTAAAAAATGAGGAAACCATATCCAAGAATCTCGAGGAGTGTACCTTCAATATCACTGTAGGGAAGTTCCTTGGCCACTCAATAACCTAGCGAGGGATAGAAGTTAACCCAGATCAGGTGAAGGCTATAATGGAGATGAAATCCCCGAGGAATAAAAAAAATTCAATGACTGACTGGAAGACTCGTGGAGCTCAATAGATTTATTTTCAGATCAACAGACAAATGCAAGCCGTTCTTTGATAAGTTGAGAAAGAGCTCTATAGACACATGGGGTGAAGAATGTGAAGACGCCTGCAACATAATCAAATAGTACTTAGTAACTCCCCCACTACTCTCAAAGCCAATGCCTGGTGAGCAACTACTCTTATAAGTTATAGTTTCAAAGACAGTTGTAGTTGTTGTACTCATTAGAGAGGAAGAGAAGAAACTAAAGCCTATATACTTCATCATCAAAAGCTTGGTAGAGGCAGAAACAAGATACAAAATAGATGGAAAAATTAGTACTAGAAATCGTGACTACCACTAGGAAGCTGAGACCTTATTTTCAGGGACACATTATTAAGGTACTGACGAACTCGCCTATTAAAAGTCTACTACACTCCCCAGAGGTAAGCGGGAGAATGACAAATGGTCAATTGAACTAAGCCAATATGAGATTTATTATGAGCTCAGAACTTCAATAAAGGGACATGTGCTAGCGGATTTCGTCGCAGACTTCACCGGAGAAATAGTTAATCCAGAACCGCCTAAAGAAATTGAGAACGGATCTTGGAAACTATATGTTGAAGGTGCTTCCAACAACAAAGGAGCAGGAGCTGGAGTAGTGACGCAAACCCCATGTTAGAGCATTTTATTTCCTTTAGATTTAATGCATCGAATATTGAAGCTGAGTATGAAACGCTAATAGTTGGAATATCTTTACTACCGGAATATGAGGTAACTAACGTAAAAATATTTTGTGATTCCATGTTGATTGTCAAACATGTCACAAGAGAGTACGTAACTAAAAATGAGAGAATGATAAGTTATTTACAATGGGCAAATGAACTGCTAAGCTCGTTTAAAACTATGAGATTCGACAAATCCCAAGAGGTGAGAACGGGCACGCAGACGTGCTAGTAAAAAATCAAATTTAATCATCACTTCTCAGTTTCAGAATTAAATCTAAAATCTATTACTAGATGGCCAGACGATCACAAGTATTAAGAACAGATTATAACACTAAATAATATTGAATAAACATCAATTGAATTGAAAATCAAAATTTATGAAAAATCATGGTTTGGCTACGTCTAAGCCCTAGATAAGAAATTTAGAACATACTAGAATAAGAAAATATCCTAATAATATTCATGAACATAGAGGAAAAGAGAAGAAAAACTAGATTTGAAGGTAAATTGAAGTTAAGATCCGTCTCCTGGTTGGATCCGTCTTTGTTTTCTCTGCAAAAAGCATTCTCTTCTTCCTCCCACGTCCAAAAAGTCCTTTAAAAGATCTAAAATATTCTCGGAAAATGTTATCGGGACGCCTAGCTGCTTGCCATCGCCCAGCTGCTTGCAATCAGTGTCGCGACGGGATGTCGTGACGCTGATCCTTCTGCCAGGTCCATCCTTTTCTCTTTTTCTTTGTAATTTGGGATCATCTTTACAGTTCTCGTATAAAGGAATTGTGGGTGCAATTCTTGGAGAAACCAAGTGTTCGACTCTCACTGAATAACATTGTTGAAGTAGAAATTGGAAAGGAACCCAACTGGAAACATGATTTAATCCTCTACCTCGAAAAGAATGTACTCCCTGAAGATATCTCCTTGGGAAAAAATTCCAGCAGCAGAGTGCAAGGTGCGCATTAATAAATGGATTATTATATAAAAAATATTTTTCAGGACCGTATCTAAAATTCTTGAAGGAGAAAGAAACGCAGTATGTACTAGCCGAAATTCATGAAGGAGTATGCAGAAATCACACTAGAGGAAGATCACTGGCTCATAAAGTTTTGAACGAAGGATTTACTGGCCTGGAATGCATCGAGATTCCAAGCAATATTAAAGAAATGCGATAAATGCCAACGATTTGCCCCAGTCACCAGAATGCCTCCACTTCTATCCATTTTGTGAAGTAGTATGCAGCCATTAGCAAGAAGCGCTTCTGAGCTGGCGCCATAAAGAGTGGACCAATGATATCGAGTGCCCAATACCCAAGACATTGGTCTCAAATAACGGATTATAGTTCACAAGAAGAATTATTAAAGGCTTTTGCAAAGGATTGAAAATCGCCAATCGTTTCTCTACTCCATACTATCCACAAGGAAAGGACAAACTGAGAGATCGAATTGTATCATACTCGACAACATGAGGAAGTGACTAAAGTCCGCAAAAAGAAAATGGGTAGGTGAATTACTAGCCATACTATGAGCATATAGAACTACTCCTAGAGAAAAAACTAGAGAAACACCGTCCGCCTTAGCATTCGGAGCGACAGCTGTAATTCTTGTCGAAATTGGAATCCCAACAGTGAGATCAGAACTGAATGAGCAACATAATGATGAACTCCGCAGAAGAAACCTTGATCAATTGAAGGAACAAAGATAAGTTTCCCTAATAAGAATAGCATTTTATAATCAGAAAATGAGATCATATTTTTAGAAAATAACGAAGAAGCGAGAATTCCAAGAAATATATCTAGTCTTGAGAAAAGTTTTTCAATCAGAAGGGAAATTTGGACCAACTTGGGAAGGACCATACATCATCAGTGGCGTAGGAGGAACCGTATATTATTACTTGAAGATGGTGGAAGGAGTAGACCTGGAGAAACCATGGAATGCATTTCATTTAAAGAAGTACTTTGTTTAATTATAATTTTATAGTGAATATTTTCACGTGGTTTTTTTCCCGCAAGGGTTTTCCACGTAAAAAACTCTTGTGTCAACTCTCTAACTCTTCTATTTGCAATGACCATCAATAAGGCTTAGGAACAGACAATCCCTTATGTTGGAGTGCATATCCCTCAACATCTTTTCTCTCATAGACAATCGTATGTAGCGATTTCAAGAGGAATTTCAGTGGAGACAACAAAGATTTTAGTGAAACCAGAGGATCGTCATACACAAAAAATATTGTATATAAAGAAGTACTCATATAATAAGATGTTATTTATCTATAACTTTGTTGTATATGATGATACTATAAATTCAATGATTTAAAGTCATAAATTACATTGATACTAATTATAAATGACACGTTCAACACACGTAACGTTAAACTCATAAATTTTAATGGAGATGGCAAAATTGGGCAAGGACACTTGACATAATAAGAGGTATTCATACCCAAAATTTAATATATATATATATATATATATATTAAAGATTTTATAGCAATGAAGGACAACATCCAGTCCTAAAGTGAAAAGGCGTGACCCAAGTTTTAAAAAGACAAAACCCGCGCCTATTTAAAATTCAATAGTTTTGACAAAGAAAATTAAAAGAGATCTCTGGATCTTGATTCTTCTATTCATCTCTCTCTCTTTCTCAGGTGTCTTATCTCTCCATCTCCCTTTTTCTCTCGCTCACTCAGGTCTCCGTGCTCAAATCTCTGTCTCTAAGGTGATTCTACAATGACTCAACCCTGTGAGCTCAACCTTGAGCTCCGTAATGCATATGTCCTGAGGTGAACCACTCTTGATTATAGAGTCATCTGTCAAACCTAGCTTGTTGGCTAAGTTTCTAATTTTCTAGTGCCAGAGCTCGATTATGCCCCATATATTTCACAGTGAGTTTTACTCTATATACATGTCTGATTTTGTGATTTTTTTCTGTGTTTTAGACGCCTGCATGTCTGATCAGGTCTAATGAGGAGATAATTGAGCATGTTTGATTGTGAAGGATTACAAATTTGAAATTCATAAGAACACTGACATTACAAAACTTGCTTTATGAGGTTGTATTAGCACATTATGATTCTAATATGAATTTGTTGTAGACAAGTGTGACGTCACCACTCGGGTCTAGGAGCTTAAACCACTTTCTGTACTGGCAACAAAAGGGGAGGATTAGCTTTTTTTCAATCTCCTCGGTTATGTAAAGCTTCATGTTCTTAAGTTTATCTGCAGAAAAAGAGAGAATCAATAAAAACAAGAAAAAACAAGTAACAATGGTAACTTTAAAAAAGAAACAGAGTTGTGAAATGAGGCTCTGACTACTTACTGAAAGTCCCCCAATTCTTGGGAATTCTCCAGCGGCCATCACCACCCCAAATCCCACTAATCACAAAGACATGCCTCTCCTAGTTTTTATCACCCGGGGGAATACTGGTGACCATTGGCCATCTCTTTTCTGAAGTCTGATTGGAAATATAGTAAATCTCATCCCTAAGTTTAATTACATAACAACATCTTAATTCGTCGATTCCTAAATACAAACCAAATCTCCTATTCAAAGCCTCAAAGCGGAGGAGGATCCTATAGGTGCTGAGAGTAAATTGAGAAGGGGCAAGGCCACACCAATGGAAGAATTCTTGGAAAAATGGGGAGAAAGAAAGTCTAAGGCCCAAAGTAATATACATAAGACTTAAGGTTATTTGGTATGGAGGTCTACAAGGATGACCTGGGTGCTTACTCTCGCCTAAACCAACTACAAAATGAGAAGGAAATGCGTCATGAAAGATAGAAAGAAACTCCCTAAGCTCAGCCAAGTTTCTAACTAGAGGAACAATTAAATTCAACTCCACCCTGATCCATGCCTGCTGAAATTACTAACAGAAAATAAAAAGAGAAGAGGATTAGAGAAGTCAGAAGACTTACGAAGAAGAAGAAAAGAAAGTGAATAAAATGAAAGGGAAAATATGAATTTCTTTCGGTTTCGGATACGAAAAAATTATAAAAGTTAAATAATAACCATTAAGTCTGAGTACGGGAGTGGAAGTGACAAAAGAAATGAATAAGGAGAGTCTAAACATCAGAATGAACATGAAATCGAAGAATCAGAATAGATCAAGGAGAACAGAAAAATGTGAATTTACGTGTCCAGACTAATAAAGTAATTATTAATATTTAATTATAGTTATGTCTTGTATAATATTATAATTGCAGGTTCCAATGAATAAGGTAAGAAAATGAGAAAATAGTTGTCAAAAGATCATTCATAGGTTACCCTAAGAAATGGTGGCGCCCACATATCTAGTATCAGAATAAAGAAATCAAATTATTACACCCTAATGATGAGAAACCTCATTAAGTGTTATGGAGGTAAATGAACATGAATAATTTCAATATTCAACCACGTCAGCAGAAAAGAAAAATAATTAAAGTTGATGCCACGAAAGCATGATGGGGAATAACCGAATTCGCAATGTTGACAGATTTGAAGAGGCTTATCTAGAGTTACTGAGGCAAAACGTGGAAGTACAAGAGTCACCTAGGAAGCCACACAAGCCATAGAAACCAATCAAAGCAAGCCATGATAATCACGATCATTAGATTCATCACACTACATTCAACGACTCAAATTTAAATATATGTTGGTATTTATAAGCAAGACTCATTTATTAACCTAAAATAGGAAGTAAATCTCAGAAGATAAGCTTCATCTTTTAGAATATTTCATTTATTCTTGATGTATTTCAGAAATTTAGTTATAATATAAGCCTAAAAATATAGGACGAATTGTAAACAAAAGAAGATATTGAATTCAAGCCAGCAAAATTTTACTCACTTTCGTGCTTATTCTTTTTGCTCTCATTATTTTCTAGTGCGAGGAAAAAATTCCTTTACATGAGGGATAGAGAACGAAGACAAAAAGAGGGAGAAAGGGACTTTTTGCCAATTTGGGTTTATCCTGGGATTGAAACCATGGGTAATTAATTAGGTTAGATATAGAGAGAAAAAGAAGAAGAAAAATAAAAAGAAGAAGGAAAGAATCAAGAAGCTTACCACAACCTGAGATTGAAGACTGCAAGGAAAAGCTGAAGAATAGGGAGTACAGAATGAAAGCGAAGATTAAGAAGAGGGAAATGGGTTGAATAGCAGTTACACGGGAGAGAGTTCGTGAATTAGAAGTGGGGGATGACGGAGGTTACACTTGGGTGTAATATTTATATGGTGTGAGTGAGTGTTTTAAAAGGAGAGATGAATTGTCGAATTAAACCAAAAATAAGACTAGGGTTGACTTTGAATGTATTTGCAGTGTGAGTGAGTTTTAAAATTATATACTAAAACCCTTTTAAAATTTAAAAATCAAACTTTAAAATAAATTATACCTAATTAAAAATTACAAATTGTTCCTTTTTAAAATCACATTTCTTTTAAATCAATTTTATAAAAATACCCATTTACTTTGGGTCAGGATATTACGTAAGTGGTATAATTCCTTTCTTCATATATCTATGATTTAATGTATAGATATATAACGGATCGCATGAGAAAATTTATTTTTTGGAACATGTGGCGTTGTAATTATTTTCCGATCAATAACTTTTTTTTAAACCAAACCGTCTCCGCTGCGCACGCCGTGATTCCAACACTTTTCTTCCTTTGTTGGATAGTCCTAAGGGAGATAGGATTAGGAGGTTCATTCTCCAGCGGGGAGACATACTATTCTACCTCTTCGTACCGAGTTTCATCGACATAGAAAGTTGGGCCCATTTTCTCTTTGCAGGAAGAGAAATTGCCCATAATGCTTCGACGGGGATGACTTTATAATCATCCCCACAGACAACGCCAACTATTTTAGTCAAAAACTTTCACAACACATATGTTGTTGTTTCGTGCTAAGCGCGGGGTCCTTATAACCGGAGGAATCTGTCGGAGTGACATTATACGAGTTCTTCTTCCTGGTTGGTGAGTGTACTCTCCTTCCTGAATGGAGCTCCTCTCGGCCTCAATGTCTGCAAAACATAGACAATGAACCCTAAATGCGAGGAATCGGGGGTGGTTGCCCCGCCTAAAGACTTCTGATGCCTAAATCAGTCATTTGTCGATATTTTGGCATAGTTTTTTGTAGGGAAAGAAGACATACATTTTATGTCGATTGGTAGGAGTATTTATACTTGAGTCTTCTTGGTGGGAGGAAGCGTGTCGAATAAGGCTCTTGGAGGCGTGTGGAAAAGCTTCACAAAACACGAAGCTTGTCGTCGTCGATCATCGATTAAATGGAAGGGATGCGATCTTGACATAAAGTTATAAACATTTAATTACGACACGACTATTTAGAGGTTATCCTGACACTTAGTCATGATGATGAGACATGTTGGGCGCTACTTGCGGTGGGCAATGATGACCTTGCGCTCGGGAGTTTCCCAAGCTCTTTTTGTTGAATCTTAGCCTTACTCCTGATTTTTCCTGAGCTCGGGTCTATGTGGCACGGGCTATATGATGTCTGACCAGATGAGGTCGGCTTTCTTCTTTTGGAAGTTTCTCAATGATGAGTTCCTCAATTGAGATGCGACACGCATCATTGCGTCGTTGGTGGTCGAAAAAACACTCATAACAGTTATTTTATATGATGTTTTTCCCCTAAGGTTAGTCCACCTTATGAAAAAAAACAATTAAACAAAAACTTCCACCAAATTAGGAGGAAAATTACCGTAAATTTAGAACCATGGATGAAAACCAAATCTTGATGGTCTACAAAAGGAATAAGGAAAAATGAGAAGGGAGTGAAGAGGCAGAAGAATGGGGAACAAATAAGTAAGTTTTTTTTGTTTACTTCAACATATGAAAAAATATTTGAGTATCAGACTTTTGTTATATAATCTTTTTTTCCTATACGTTCTTCTTAGTTTTATATGTTTTTCTCAATATTTTATGAGTTTTCTTTTTAAAAGAATCAAGATTTTAATTTCTTTGCTGTTTCTTTTTTCTTAGAAGATAGATAAAAAAAATGAATGTTAGAAATTTGAATGGCGAAGAAATATAGTACAGGAAACAGGAGGCGGAAAAATGGAAGAAAAATAAAAAAAGAGAGAAGAGGAGAGAAGAAAGATGATAAATGAAAATAGGAATAGGAAAAGGGTTTATGGGGGAAAGCTTTCGCTCCTTCAACTGTTATAACAGACATAATTGCGAAATGATGTTAAGTAGCCCCATGGTGAAATATAAATTCATGAAAAATACAATTTCTTATTTGTATGTGAATATTGGGTTCTTCTTTAATACCGAACACGCTACAGTATCGAGACTTCTTTGAGAAACTTGTAACATATTTGAGATAATTCATTGTTTCAGTGTATTTAATGTATCTAGGATGCCTCACCATACATTTGTGGTACTTGTAGTACTATGTCGGTGGGTCCCTTAGAATTTTACTTAGGTATGTGTAAGAAATTTATTTATTTTGAAGTATAATTTAATTGAGTAAATTATATCGACTAAGTTATTAATCAAGTTTTAAATGATCAATGTAGTGTCAATCATTAATGTATTAGTTTGTCAAATCATTTTAAATATTGAAAACACATTAACCTATTAATGATCCACACATCACTTGATTAATAACTTGGTCGGTGTAGAATTATCCAAATAATTTATCTCCTTTAAAGTAATGTAATATTATTTTCAAACATATGTAATTGTGAAATACTTCGAGTTTTTAAATTTGTTATGGAACCGAGTCCCCTCCTAATTCAAACATAAAATAACATATTCAAATTTATAACCAAGCATCACCTATTATTTCAATTCTTGATTCATAGGAGAAAGTTTTTATGGCTTTTTGCTAATCGAGGCTGAAACTGGAAAAATTAGAAATGTCAAAATATGAATAACATTTGATATTGTTAGTAAGGTATGCTAGGCTAACTTAGTCGTTTACTACTAATGTAGGCTAAGTATTCTTTCGGACCTTCAATATGATGCTACCAATAATTATATTAATCCACGTGTGTCTTTGTCCCATTAATCACAGCTATAACTTCATTCGTCATCTTCCTCTCGCTACGCTAGATAGGATTGCAGTCAATTGGACGAAGTTGTATTTGTTGAAATTGATTGAATCGGTTCTGGTCTTCGCTGAGTGAGGATTCACTTGACGAGTAGGCAACCAAAAAAGAACAACCGTTATAGCTTCATTTCCTTAATGACTTGGCCAATAAGACCACTCGTCGGTGAGGTGAAGCAAGGAAAGTGGCTAGAAAGACATTTAGGCCGTCCGTTGGGACAAGCAAATTTAGATTACAAGAACATAAAATTCTATTTTTTTTCTCTCACCATGTTCAAAAGATTTGTGCCTCTCAACAGGTCTCCTCACATTGGATCTCAAAATGAGGGACAACCCACGTTTGACAAAAAAACATCACATCAAACTCTAATTTTTTTGGTCTTCGTATTCAACGTATCTTCAGATCAGAGTCTGTGAACAGATCTCTTCACATTGGATCTCAAACTGAGGGGATTTGTTTACTTTTTTTAATACCATTAAGCATGTAACATTTCTCGGATGAAGCAATGATGTTGCAACATAATAGCTACTTAGAATACTCTCTTTTCTTTCTTCTCTAAGCATTCATCCCACTCTGTTAAGCAAACAACTTTCACTATAAGATGTATTCGATTATGCAAAACTTGATGGAAACGTCGCCATTGACCTGATAGTAATGCCTTTTCTCCAAAAACAACATACATTTTCCTCCATGAATCAAACATACTAGCCAAAAACATATAAAAAAGAACACAACACAAAGTAAATCAGTCAACGAATGTTAACAGTCAAGAATCTTTTCAATAGCACCAACTGATTAGCCACACGTTGAAAATTTTCTTGCGTAAGCACGAAGCTTTAACCGTATAGTGCACGCCATGGCTCTTCGCTACCTTTTGATGTTTCAGATGGACTCCAAACGATGCTGTGACTTGAAAACCGTAGGCTCAAGGAGCTTGCTAGAAGCTCGCCTATCTCATGAAGTGTCTGGCCACAAACCACAGAGAATTGGGGGTTAGAATATACAATATAATTGAAAGAAAAACTGTGAACGTCTGGATAAATCTGACCCCTTCCCCTGTCCCCGCCTACATATACGGAATATTTTAAGGAGTGAACATCTTTCTTCGTAACGGGGTCTGGGGAAAGAGTAGGAAAGGTCACTTCAGTCAATTTCTGACCATGAACATGACCTATTACCAGAATAATTTAGTGAGATGATAGCTCTGAAAGACAGATTGCCTTTCTTTTCTTTAATCTCAGGCGAAATACGATCGCATGGGGGGATAATTCAAACCCCTTAGGCGATATAAGAACAGCTCCTACATCCAAAGCTCCATTTTTACGGGTTGCAAGAACTTGTTTAAGTTCCATATTATAAAGAATTCAAACAACTACTTCAAATACAATATCAGTAAGTACAACTTGTGGAAGTAGAACCAAAACTTCAAAAAGGGATTAGAGGCAGAGAAAGCTATATTATCCTTCACAGGTTTATTATTTCATAACTTCATAGTATAGTATAGGTAGTGCGTAAATCCAACTACAACAACTGCATTAGAGAAGCAACACGAAAACAGTTACCTGGAGCTCTTCTCCTGATGTTTTATCATTAAGACTTCGGCGTATTTGCCCGACAATAACAAAAGCTGGCAAGTTCAAGACACGCAATAAGTGATGAAAACAAGCTAATGGTTCATCATGGATCTGCAATGACTTCGGTAGTTTCTGGGTTTTAGCAGCCATGTCATGCGTTATGCCTGTTTCTTGACCTATCTGCATACCGTAAAGCAAATCTTTGACCTCATTCTTTGTGAAATTTTTCCTTTCCCATTTGAGCTTTGAGGTTGCAACAACAAATGGGACCACTAATGTGGGCATTGGGAAAGACGATGAATCTTCTCCAGCTATTTGTGTGAGTACTTCATTTACAGCACATGCCAAGATCGGAGGTTCGTAATTTTGCAGAAGCAACACTGACACCTAAATTAAAGGAAAAATAGATTACAAAGAATATCACTCAGCCATCGTCTCATGAATAAATTCTGAAGTTTAAGAAATATTTCATTTAGTCTGCAAGGTCAATAAGGACTAGATGGAGTGATGAAATATATATATATATATATATATATATATATATATATAGAACTAACAAAGGCAACATAATCTTGTAGAAGATCACTGTCGGTCTCTTCTCCTTCGGACAGAGGAACAAAACTGTCATGGTTAATGAGGAATCACTATCACAAAGTCCTTCTAAATTCTATAGTTCATAGATATTTTGTTTTCTTATCTTCAACTTATCAAAAGTGGAATACCACTGTATGAACTTCTCAAGTCATTAGTACAATTGGCTAAATAGACGTCTAATTGATGGATTCAAATCTTCGACTGATCTATATCAAAGGTACTAACATTCTATTAAAGTTACTATACCAGGAGCTACGATTTTTTCACACAATATAACATGCCTCGGAAGCTTTGACATATGGAATCGAACTAACGCGAGATATGGGTTTAGTGTAACTGTAGAACTCAATTACGAGAACTCCCTTGCATAACTCAGCATCTGCCATCTGAAGTAGCTATTAGTTTTCTGTTCTCTTTGAATGGACGGTCCGTCCTATTCAGATATCCATTTTTTTATCCGTCCTATTCAGAAATCAATGACCAAGAAGTACCGGATTCTCTTTCAGCTAAGCCTTTAAAGGACAGCAAAATCTCTGTCTTTGCAATAGACAAGACAAGACTTCCGTTGGTGATTACTAATAACCTAATATCTAAGCATGAACCAGTGAAGCCCAAAGAAAGGACGAAACCAGATCCATAAGCAGCTTGCAGCTTTCTCCAGTCAATCTATGTCAATAATCCCATTATTCATCGAAAAATGTCAAAAAGAAATTGGCATTGTTATCCGTAATGAAGAAGATAAGAGATTAACGAGTCTTTCTTCACGCATTCAACATAAAGAAAAATCAAAATACCCAATCTCCCCTTACCACCACAGTGATTCGGCATTGGATTATGTCAAAACCGATGGCCTAGGCTAAATAACACAAAAGATAACTACCATACCACACTATTCTTGGTTAAGAGAAAATTCTTTTAATAGCCACACTTAGTTATCACCATCACTACCTAAGTGCCTAAGAATTTACAGGAAATCGCTTAGAAAACTACGAAAATGCTGCAAAGTAGCTGAATAACGGAAGTACTTGAAAAAGACCCTTGTCGTCGAGATAGTGAGTGACGCTGCCGGAGGCTTTGTGGTCTTTGATGCCGTAATGATTCAGTGAAAGCTCAAATGACTCTTCTCTGACACAAGCAAGATCAAAGGCAAGTAACCCATTAGTTGGTTCATAAAAAACTACAATTAATCGGTTTCAGACGGATGGAGAGAGACTCACCGCAGGGCAGGGATGGAGGAGGAGTTCGGGCGGAGAGCTCCGTAAATTGCTGAGGAAAATCCCTCCGAGTCTCGTAAAAGGACTACTACGTTCGGTGCCACCTTCATCCTCTCTCTCTCTCTCTCTCTCTCTCTCTCTCTCTCTCTCTCTCTCTCTCCCTCTCTCTCCCTCTCTCTCTCTCTCTCTAGAGGAATACAGCAAACTGACCTGGTACTGGGGCTTCAGTCCATTTCCATTTTCTTCAGTTTTTCTTTGGATAGTTAAGAAAGAAACGGCACCGTTTGGCTTCAGCAGGCATTTTAAACGGTTTTGGCTCTAAACAGTGTAATTCTTCAGTTCGGTAATAAACACATAGATCCCCCTCTACAATTTCTTTAATGTTTGTTTCCCAATGTCTCTGGAGTACACTGGCAGAACAGAGACCATGATAATGTCTACTGGGTTCTTCAAAGCTACAATCTTTTCTTAGCTGTAACTCATTTTTGTTTCTTCCTAATCATTTCAGTATGTCTCCAATTGATATTAGATGTTTAAGCTCATCAAATTCATGTCTTCTCACCATGTTTGAGACGATGTCTATTGGAATGCAATTGCAAGCAGGACATCTGGTTGAAATAAGTTAAACAAATAAACAGAACAACATGTGTTATCAAAGGAAATCCATATAGAATTGATAGTAATAATTTACAACAAATTTAATGTTTAGATGCAAAAAAGAAACTAACTTTACTCAAAATATTTGACTTTTTTCACTGCCATTGTCCATGAAAACAAGTGTACATTTGCAGAAGTCTCATTCACTCAATCTTCCAAGCATAAAGAAAGAGGCAAAAATCAGAAGGTGACAAGTTACTCCTAGTTGAATAATATAAGCTACCTTCATCATTTTCACCACCACCCTCACGGTGGCTGCCCTCTCTATCACTCTCCGACTCCGGTGCCCCAGGTTTAAATATAAACAAACCGTGCCCCGTCCCGGGGCTGTTAAACAACCAATCATGCACATCCCAAAATACTTGAACCGGTTGGTTACTCACAGAAACAGTCTGGTTCCCCCTGAACTTCCATTGCAAGTTATTAACATGAATCACCACAATCCCATCTATGCTAATCCACATTTCCGGTTCAATCCCAGACGTTGAACTCTCTACGATTATATCATGTTGTTTCCGTCTCTCGTCGAACTTCGCTGTCGTGGTGAAACATTTCTTGGCGAACACGTTTTCCTTCTTGTAGATTAAAATCGCCTCAACTAAAGCAGGTCTCGATTTCGTTCGCTTATACGCCTTTTTCTTGTAGTCTCCGAGCAACAACACGACCTCCTCGTCGGAGATTAAGGCCACGTAGAAATCCGAGTAGGGTTCAGGGCCGGTAACGAACTTGGCGGCTCGGAAATCCCAATAGACATCCACTTGATTCCCATCAACCTCAAAGGATTTGAATCCTTTTCTGGTCCAGAAATGCCAAGGCTTTAGATCAATTTTGCAATTGCACTGAAACTCGCCTTCTAAGCTATGAACTGTAATGGTAAGAGAATGATTTATGATGTTTTTGGACCATAGGACGGTGACGTTGCGCCAATAGCCGGCGATATTGGCTTGGTAGACAGAGGTGGCTGTGCTTTGAGCAGTTTTGTTTGTGATTGGGTCTTCTGTTATCTTCTCAGCTAAAGGTGGTGGGTTTGTCAGTGATTGAGCTCTCAATGGACGATGAAACATTTTGTTTTCTTCTTATGAAATTTGATTCAAATCCGTTAGATTTGGCCAAATTAAAATAAGGGTAATTCTGCTTTCATTTTCTTACTCATTAATTTCTCTTATTGACCAGAAATGTTATTTCAAGGCTGACATTTCTTCCCAACGTGAATAAATTACAATTCTAGTGCTTACCTTGCACAAGATTTGATCAGAAAAAAATGGCCGGTACCCACTTTTATGGTCGATATCGGCAGGATTGACGACGACGGGGAAGGATTAAAAGAAAGCCAAACTACAAACTAGAAGGGAAGTTGGTTATGTTGAAAAGAAGTTATTTTGCAATGAAGAAAAAGTCTAAAGCACCAGGCTGTGAGAAGGTGAGCAAAGGGGGTTTGAAGAAAACTTCCTCAAAATGAATCCTTCCTCTCATTGGTGTTTTACTATAAACAGAATGTTAATCAGTTTGTCCAAAACCGCAAAAAAATGAATGGTTCCTCACTTGTTTCGATCGGGATCCTATGCAGTTGGATCCCAATGCAAAGGGAAGTTAGATCTCAGCCTTCCAAAAAGATTCGGACGGTCGAGATCAAATGTAAAAAATAAATAAATTTTTCATTTTTTTTTCAAGTAAAAATTCATGCGATTCGGATCATCCATATCTAATCGGCGGTCTATAATCATGGAACTGCCCCCTCTGTCGTTGGTCCAACGGCAGAGAATCTCAATTCCTCTTGTTTGGTTGAATATGAAAGTACTTCATTTGAGTCCTCTTGTAAAAAATAAATGGTCAAAATGTGACTATGAAAAAAGAAACATCACAAGAACATTTTTTTGTCTATGTGTTCTACAGATCTAGACCATTTAAGTATGATTGACCTATGTAATTGTATTTTGTATTCTTTAGATTTATATGTCCATACCTTTCTAACCATTAAGTCAGGTGATAAAGCTTAAATGGATCCCTTCCCTTGGAATATTTCTATGAATTGTGGTCTGGTAGAATTGGACTTTGAAGCGAGGTTACTTTGTATTCAACGGAAATTCTTAACCACGAGGGTGGCAGTGCATATGGTCACGTAGGTATGGGGGTTTGCTTCCTAAGATCGCGGGTTCGAACTAAGGGACGCACGCTGCCTCATGGCTCTGTGGATTTATCGAGTCTCTGCAGGGCCCCGAAACTTAATTGGAGAACTACGCTCTAAAAACACAGTGCTAGCGAAAAAAGGACATTATTTCACCAAGATGGTCTTTTTGAGGGTCGTGGATGTGTCATTTTTCCATTTTGAGAAGAGATTTAGTTGTTAAGACATTCATTAAGAGAGGTCTCAAATGAATATTACATATCTCGTCGATGTGGTGCATCCATGACCTCAAAGAAGAGCTCCAGATAACTTAGTTCAAAATAAAGATGCCAAATGGCAAACGAGCCCTATTGAGTCCCTTGTCTGATTTCATATTAAAAAAAATGTGATCCCAATTGAATTGAACTTTTATTTTTCGTGTCATGATAAATAACTTAAATGTTATAAGTTGATGCGTCATGTCGACAAGATATGCATCATTCATCTGGCGCAATGTGAAAGATAGCGTTCATGAGAATCTTCAATATATACCCTAGCCAATGTGGTGATGATTATAATCAGCGATGAATGGACGTTGCCACCTTAGAGAGCTTGTTGAAGTGTCATTACATAAGATCCACTACCAACTAGTTAAGAAATTAGTTGGAGTAGACCCCGTCTGAAAGTTTTTTATCAATAGAGGCATTCTCCCTCATTTTTTAGGATTCACAACCTCATTAGATTTGGAGAATTCTCTTTCAATTTCTCATCCTACGAGCATTTTGTCATTTTCTGCAGGTAGTCTTGACTCTCAAGTTTCTTGTCCTCACCCTTCAAATCCTAACCTCTGCATTTCCATGTTATGTTTAGCGTTTATTGAGACTAGATCGCACCGATAACTACATTCGCGTGACATCACAGCCACAACCCTTTACCTCTTGAATAACAACTTAAAACATTTAAGTTATTGTATTAAGTTATTGGATCATGACATGGAAAATAAACATTCAATTCAATTGGGATTTCATCTTTTTTAGTGAAATCAGACAAGGGACTCAATAGAGCTCCGTCGATAGTTTGGCATATTTGTTTTCAGCTAAGTTATTCACTCTATAATAGAGGATTGTGGTGTTGGATCCTTAATCCAACGTTGAACTTATATGTAAATGATTATATGTTACAAACTGTCAAATAAACTTAAACTCAAATAAAAGTGATCAACTAAGATTTTGGTATTTTAGATTTTAATGTATCAGATAGGATGTGAACCTTTTGATATATACGGACTTTAAGCTAAGAAAGCCGCGACTGTAGGGAGAAAAGTCACGGCCCTGGCCATGTCTGTAACAGAAAGTCACGCCCTTGGCCGCAGCTGTTGGGAAAAGCCGTTGCCAAGGCCGCGACTACTAAGGAAGGTCGCGGCCTTGACCTCGGTAAATGGCAGAGTCACAGTCGTCAGGAACACCACAGCCATCTGAACGCGACAACAAGGACTGTCATGGCCGTCCGCCAGTCCCTTATAAGATGAAAACCCTAGGATTTTCACTGTAGGGTTTGACATGTTCACAGGTCAGTCCATGGCCCATGAACAGAAGGACAAGCTACGGGGTTTCGCCTACAGCCATTAAGGAAGGGCTGGGATTTCCAAGCCCTCTTTTTTTTTGGAAGGCTGCACACCCATTAAAACCTCAGCCCTCATATTTTTAAATAAATAAAAAAAATTATTTTATTGTTTTATTAAATTAATTTTAAGGATGATTTACTAAATTGATTTGATTTTACGATTGCTTGATTAAAATAATTTCAAAACAAATTTTTTAAGGATTGTAAAAATTAATTATTTATCAATAATTTAATGTTTAATTATGGTACAATTTTAAATTTGAACATGTGTATGCTATATATATTTTGAGATGAATTAATTGAAGTAATATGTCGTCAAAGTGACATCTCTTGTGAAAAGTAATTTTATCTTAAAATATAAAAGGTTATGTGTGTAACTTATGTGAATATTTATCGGTCAAAATGAAGGTAAATATTTGACAGAATTACACGTACTTCTGTGATAATAAATACGTTATGAATATTCAGTTTTACATGTAAACAATAAATCAGCCCAAATGAAGGTTTCTTGTTCGATGTATTATTTACAATCAGTATTTGATTACTACATCGAGGCATCACTTACAGATTAATAATTTTGGTCAAAATCAAAATATTAATGGAGTGTCTGGTATCTTTAGATGGAGTTTACTTTTGTTTGAATTTATTATTGCTATTTGAGATTTATGTGAGCTTGTAGGTTGGTTAATTGTTTTCTAGCAAGTTATTACTCAAACTAATGAACATCAAGTAAATAAAGTATTAAATGACTCAAACTTCAGGTCCTAAAAAGTTAATCTCTTAATAGTTTTTGGAGTTATGGATCTTGATCTCGCATTAGGGACTGATTCCCCTTCACTCTTATGGATAAGAGTACCTTTGAGGAAAAGAAGGATATGGAAATGTGGGAGAAATCAAATCACATGTGTATTCTAATCATAAAGAATGTCATTCCAGAAGCATCTATGGGCACTTTATCTGAAAAGATAACTACAACTAAGAATTTCTTTATGGATATTGAAAAGAGGTTCGTCCTTCCGGGGAATATATCATGAAAATGTATCATCTTGTTTCCAGGTTGGCAGCAGTTAGGTTCGAACTCTCTGAGGGGTCGCTTGTGCATATGGTTCTGATAGTCCTTCTAGCACATTTTAGCCAATTTAAGGTGAGCTACAACCGTCAGAAATAGAGACTTGGTCTCTGAACGAGCTCATCTCACTCTGTGTTTAGGAAGAGGAAATGGTGAAGCATGATAAGATAGAGAGTACTTACCTGGCCTCAACCTCTAAGGGGCCGTTTATATTTGACTTTCTGCGTAATCAGTGTTGGAGCTTAGGCCCTCAAAGCATGTATATTGACATTTTGATATGAAATTTAAAGAGGATTACATTTTTCTTATATATTTTCTTAAATTATTGTTGAATAATTTATATAAATATATAAAAATTTCATATTCATTAATGAGACTATGATATTGTATTAGTACGAGAGAATTAAAATAATAGATAATGAATAAAATTATCAGCAATATATTAAAGTATGAAATCTTTAATGAATGATTGCTAGTACGGTTCACTAAGCATTATGAATGTGTGTGATCTAGATCCAGATCATTGATATAGATAGACATCTTAGTGAAAATATTTTATATAATAAGATTATATATGACAGGACCGATATGAATTAATATCTTTATTAACGTGCCGTTTATCATAAAGATTTAATACACATGAATTCGATGATCATATGTAGATCAGTCTGAATCCTGAGTAGTCATAAAATCCTATGCATGCCTACTGGATCTTTTGATTCACTCATTGAGATTTGTTTGTTAATCAGGCTAGTAACTTTTTGTTTTGGAGATTCAGTGATGTGGATGGCTAGGGACATGATCTTACAAGATTTGAAATCTAAGATTTCCTAACGGATCGTATATCGGTTCCCTTAAGTGTTAGTTATGGAACTGAACGGTTATTGAGCTTAGCCGTTCATCAGTGGATTAATGGTACTTAAGGATCAAGAGGTAATTAGAAGGGTAAAATGGTAATTTTGACCAGTTCTAATTTACGAACCAACAATTGGAGGACATGACTACATGAAATGATTATGTCAGTGAACCACATGAGAATACTCTGTAAATACATTATATAATCTCTAAGAGTGCAATTCCATATTTATAGTAGAATAATAATGGAATTAATAAATAAGATTATTTAATTAAAGAGTTTAATTAATAATCTGATTTATTGAAGTTTAGAATTATAGGTCAATGGTATCCAAGTCACCTCTATACTACGTTGTCTAGGGTGTGAGCATTTTAGGACATGGGAAAATGACTGACTTACAAAATGAAATTTTATTCTGGGGCAAGTACATAATTATGAGATAATTATCTATGATTAATTAATTAAAAATTATTTAATTGAACTATTTATTTATTTAAATATAATTTTTTGAAATTGTATATATAAATAATTATCGATCTTTATTATCGATAAATGAGACAGGATATATAATTTATGAAATTAGATCATCTAATTATTATTATATAATAATTTAAATCAACTAAATCTGTTATTTGTAAAATAGCATATAAGTTAGTTGATAGGGTTAATCAGATATGTTAATTTTTGAATTAAGTGATATCTAGATAATTATCTAATTAAAATAAATATTTAGTAACCAATAATTACCACGTGTCAATCACTAATAGTGTATTTAAAATTGACATGGACTACTGGTGTCACGTGAGACTACAGTAGTGAGTGCGCAACATTGTAGTGCTATAGGGCATTATAGTGGTGCTGTGAGGCACTGTGCTAGCTTACGGCACTACAGTTGTGCACAATTGCGGTGGGTCTAGCTGCAATTGATAATTTTACAGTTAAATATTATTTCAGTTTATCCCTAAAAATCTGATATGCCATTATCTAGAATATATACAAATGTTATTCTAATGGCTTAAGTTGTTGAAAGAAGATGAGATAATAAGTTGATCAGATCATCAGTTCATCAATCAAGAGTTAAAATTGAGAACATAATTGGTGTCAGAGAGATTTTTACCTGTAATTAAACGTTAATCAAATCTTTAAAAGACTAATCACACGTTCTTTTAGAGAATCGTCTCACTAAAGCCATTCTCAGTAAATCTCTAGGTCTGATGTGTTGAGAATATCTAGAGATAGAAAAAATGTCTCGTAATATTTTATGTGCTCACACACGTCCTAGTGCGTTGAGAATTGACTTGGAAGATCTTGGTGTGGATCTCTGAGTCTACTGATCATTGGAACGATTTCGTGGGAATGGAGGATGATCGGGTTTGTAAGGACACTTGATATAGACTACAAGAGGTATATGATTCCTAACTTTGTATGTTGTAGATTTAACTTATAAATATATAATGGATCCTGACTGATTGAAAAAGAGTTTTCAATAAAAAAATTTATTCGGTTATCGTGGCGTTCCGCAAGTTTTGTTTTATTTAAAGATTTAAAAGTTTAATTTTTTTAAAAGGCTATGCGTTTTCCCGCTTCCACCGTGCACGCGCCGCGATGATCAATATAAAGTTTGTGGTAAACTTATTTTCCAACACTTTCTCATGCTTGTTACAAGCATTCTTATTTGTCATTGTAAAGTTATTTAGTCTTATAAAATAACAATATCACATTAATTTTCCTACCACTCTCTTACAAAATCTACTTTATCAAATAACTTTCTCATCTTACAACACATCTACACATTTTTCAAAATAATTTTTACTTTCCAAAATCTCTATAAAAATACCATTATTTGTTTCAATGATTCCTACCTGATTTTGATATTTTATTTTCTTCAATACCGAAGCCTCACAAAAGTGTCGTAAAATAGCTCAATCCTGGTAGAACCGAAACGATCCTGATACTGATTTTTGAGATTTTTTCATCCCTTCTGACGCACCCGCCAACTCGTCTTGGGGTCGTCTCGTGTGATTAGGATAAGCTCATTAATTGAAACGAATGAAATAAAATACTAAGTTTGAATTAAAGATAGATAAACTCTTCATATATACAAAATATAAAATCTAAATTATTAGAATATATGTTAATAATATCAACTATTTTTTTGAAATTAAAATTAGTTTCTTCCCTAAAATAAATATTAATTATGAACTATCAATATTTAAAAATTATTAAATTTATAAAGGAGAATATAATTGGATTATTTATCACGTCTCAATTTTTGTGTGGAGGACCGGACTCTTGGGACGAAACCATGAATGAGGGGTGTCACTCAATCATTTATATTCAGTTTTAGATTGTATTTTACCAAAATATAAAAAAGTTATATCATTGTTCTGTTTTGTTCATGTGGTAGAGCTAAAATATTTTATCCGTTTCTGCCGGAGCGGAATGATATTGATAACTATTGTATACATATCTACTAAAAAAAGTACATGTAACGAGAAACTGTCATGTATTATTAAATATTTTAATGTGTTAATATAAATAACGGTTATTTATATCAGATTTATTTTTATATATAAAAGAGAAAACTTGTATGATAATTAATTTACGATATCAGAGAAAATTTAGTCAAACGCCGTACGAATTATTAAGATTTTTGAGTAGTTGCTAATAGAGAATCTATATACAATTTTGCTATGTAATTTTGAACAATTTGTCATTGAATTTATTTGTACGGTGTAAGTCAGAAAATTATTTTAGTTTTGGCGTAGTACGATAAAAATAATTGATTTAATTTTATTGATGGGTTAATAAAATAGTTAATTAATTAGTGTGTAAAATAATATATGTAAGACGTAATGTGTATTAGAATCTATAAATAATTAGTTACAACAAATTAAAAGTTGATAAAAAACTATAAATAATAAATAATTTTATTACTTTAATATAATTTATATAATTTTCTCAACAATTTTATCAAACTCTTCCACACAACTTTACCCGAGTATTCTACATACCAAACAAGAAAATCATTCTTTCCAATAACTTTTTTCACTTAACCATGCGTTACCAAACATGATACCCTTAATATCTTATCATCTAACTTTACCACTTAAATTTTCGCAGCAACTTAACTTTCTCAACATTCTTATTTAACCCGTACCAAATAAACCCTAAGGGTAAGGTCAAGGGAAAGATTATGAAGAAGAATAAGGAAGCTGCATATACAACATCACACAAGAAATAACAAAAGAAACTGGTTGACTCAGAAGATACTAGTTACTGCTTCTGTGGAACTGAAGGGTACAAGAAGAAGCAATACACCAATCATCACATTTGGTAAGCTTGTTAATTTGGTTTGTTCTGAGGTTAATATAAGTTTGGTTACCAGACACAGGTGGTGGATAGATTCCGGTGCAACAACTCAAATCAGTGTGTTTATACAGGATTGCTTCACTTGCCGAGTACCAAGTGATGTTGAAAAATACATCTTTGTGGGCAATGGCAATATGGTTGAAATTGAAGTAATAAGGGTATTTAGATTATTGTTAAATATTGGATTTTATTTGAATCATAATAAAACATTTATAGTACCATCTTTTAGATAGAATTTGATTTTTGTCTCTATTTTGGACAAAGTTAGTTATGTTTGTTCATTTGGAGATGAAAAAACTTTGATTTATTTCGTGATTCAAATTTGGTTGGTTCCAGTCATTTATCAGGTTAGGATAATCTTTATTTACTTGATACAATCGCTTCAATTAAGGAATCCTATAAGTAAGTACACGAGGTACTAAAACAAAATTAATCAATGAGAATTCAGCTACATTGTGGCACAATAGAGTAGGTCATATCTCCAGATGGAGAATAGAAATACTTATATTAGATGAAATTCTCGGTCCCTTGTATTTCACAGATTTTGACGTTTGTGTTAATTGCATAAAGTGTCAACAAATCGATAAAATGAGATTTGAAGCCAACCGGACTTAGAACGTCTTAGAACTTATTCATATGAATATTTGTGGGTCATTCTCTTCGGTTGCTTAGAATGTTCGAAAATATTTATAACGTTCATAGACGATTATTCTAGATATGACCACATATATCTCATTCATGAAAAGTTACAGTCATTGGACATGCTAAAAAACTTTAAGGATGAACTTGAGAATCAACTCAACAAAACGAATAAAAGCGTCAGATCTGACCGTGGTGCTTAGTACTATGGCAGATATGATGGTTCAGGTGAAAAACGTCTAAGACCGTTTACTAAATTCCTAGAGGAATACGATATTGTCCCACAGTACACTATGTCGGGTTCGCCCACTATGAATGATATTGCTAAAAGATGAAACATAACGCTTAAAGACATGGTCATGAGTATGATTAGTCATTCTAGCTTACCAGAGAATCACTCTGGAGTGAAGCACTTAAGGATACAACATATATCATTAACAGAGTTCCAACTAAAGGAACATAGTCTAAATCATTTACACGTTTAGGGATGTCCTGTTGAGGCAAAACCTTATAGGCCTAATGAAAAGAAATTGGAATTACGGACGGTGAGTTGCTATTTTGTTGGATACTGTGAAAGATCCACGGGGTATAAGTTTTATGATCCCATAACTTGGTGGATTTTTTAGACAGAAAATGTCCGGTTCTTTGAGGATGCCGAGTTTGCGGGGGGAGATATGGTTTGAGATTTTGTCTTTCATGAAGACTATGTTGAGTATTAGCATTGATCAGAACTACGTCCCTGACATTGCTCATGACATAACACATCAATACAATATCGGAGAACCTCCCATTTCAAGAGATTATTCCGGAAGAAAAAACTCTAGCTCCTCAAGAACCTATGCCATTAAGGAGATCCATTAGATAAAGGAGAAGTGCAGTTTCATATGATTACATTGTTTTCCTCCAAGAGCATGACGTTGACATTGGTGTGATGGAAGATGACCCGATCAACTTCTATCAAGCCATAAAAAGTTCTAGCTCTCAGAAGTGGATGGATAACATTAATGAGGAGATTAAGTCCATGAAGGAAAATGATATGTGAGATCTTGTCACATTACCAGAAGGTACGAAACCTATTGATTGCAAATGGATTTTTAAGACCAAGATGAATTCAAAAGGTAATGTGGAAGGATACAAGGCTCGCCTTATCGCAAATGGCTTTACACAGAAAGAAGGCATTGACTATAAAGAGACTTTCCCTCAGTTTCTACAAAAGACTATTTCAGGATTATAATGGCATTGGTGACGCATTTCAATCTTGAGCTGCATCAGATAGATGTAAAGATGGTGTTTCTCAATGGTGACATTGAAGAGACGATCTATACAGTGCAACCAGAAAACTTTATTTCACGAGACCCAAAGAATATGGTTTGTAAACTTAAGAAATTCATCTATGAACTCATGCAGACATCTCGATAATGGTATTTCAAATTTCATTAGGTAATTTCAAATTTCATGAGGTAATCACCTCGTTTAGTTTTAAGATGAATTTGGTCGATGATTGTATATATCATAAGTTTTGTGGGAGCAACCATATTTTCTGGTTTTATATGTAGATGACATCTTACCCGCCAGCAACGATTAGGCTTATTGCACGACACTAAGAGATTTCTAGCTAAGAATTTTGAGATGAAAGATCTTGGTCAAGCCTTTTTTTTATATTAGAGATCTGAATACACCCAGATCATTTTTAAGGTATTCTTGGATTTTTATAAAAGAATTATATCGAAAAGGTCCTTAAAAGATATGACATGCAATACTGTAAACTAGGTGATACCCATGTTGCTAACGGAAACAAGTTTGGTCTGAATCAGTGCCCTAAAAATGATTTTGAGAAAAATGAAATACATAAGATTACATATGCCTTCGTAGTAGGGAGTCTAATGTGTATTCAAGTTTGTACATGTCCGGATATTGGGTACGTAATTGGGATGTTGGACAGATACTAAAGTAATTCAGGCATAGACCATTGAAAAGAAGCTAAACGGGTCTTGCAGTACTTACAAAGAACAAAAGAGTACATGCTCATGCATCAGAGGTTGGGTCAGATTGATGTCAAGCTATAATTTTCTGCTTGTTGGAGGTGTTATCTCTTCGAAGAGTGTTAAATAGTCTCTCATAGCCTCTTTTACCATGACAACAGAGTTCATAGCATGTTATGAGGCACCCAATCATGGAATATGGTTATGAAATTTTATCACGGGGCTGCGCATAGTAGACAATATAAATAGACCACTAAAGTTATTTGTGACAATAAATCACCAATACTTTATTCTAATAATAACAGGAGCTCGACAAAGTCAATGCGCATAGATAATTGCAGATCATGGTTGTTAAGGAAAGGGTTCAGAGTGGACAGTTGTCTATAAAGTACATCAGAACAAACTCCATGATTACAGATCCACTTACTAAGGAATTGCCACCCAAGGTGTTTCATGAGCACATTGCTCGCGTGAGTATCATATCAACTAAGGATATTCAGTTCTAGTGAGAGTTTGTATTTTATTTTAGATGCTCTTTTGATATAAACATATTTTTAAGTTATTTTGGTTTATGGATATTCTAAGGTTATTTTTTACAGAAATAAAGTGTTTTGGTTTATTCACACACTAATTCGGGTATGGTTTGATCTCACTAAGGTTTTATGAGGACCAGTTCAAAATAGGCATGTTAAGATCACATTACATGAATTTTCCATGCTACACATCCACCTCATAATCCATGTCATTCAGTTGCATTGATATATGTGACCATTGATGGGTTGAGTTACGATTGATGTAACGAAGGCCGTTTTGATCCTATGTCGGTATGATTGATGGGCCGGATTGGTTATAGTTACATTACGGTAACGACATCAAAGTTGAACCGTGGGAGATTATTGGATCCTTAATCCAACATTAGACTTATATATAAATAATTATGTGTTGCAGACTGTCAAATAAATTTAAACCCAATTAAAAGTGATCAACTAAAGTTTTGATATTTTGGGTTTTAATGTATCTGATAGGATATTGATATTTTGATGTGTAGAGACTTTAAAGCAATTTTTATTTTTATGAGTTAAAATAGAAATATCAAAAGATAATAAATATGTTATCTCTATATAAGTGGTTATGGTCTTCAGGTCACACGATAAAGAAAAAACCATTCTATTTTCATAAATATCTCATCGTTTGAGAGAAAACAAAGAGACTTAATCAAAAGGAACTCTCTGATAGAGAATCGTGTAGACCTGGAAGGCTAACCGCTCGACTCTAAACAGCGATCTATCGTCATGGATTCAGGTATGCTTTCGCTCAATTAATTATTTGATTCTTGGTGTATTCAACATGAGTTCTTGGAGTTTTGAGATACGATTTATACCGAAAAGAATTTTGAATCTAACATGTGGACCCCTTCGGTTCTCTCAAAATAGAGGGAATTATGTTGTATTTGGGTCAGTTAATGACAACGAACGACCATTTTTTGTTCTGGTTAAAAACACAAATAAATTTGTATTTATGTGTGAGTTATATCTAAGCCATTGATTTTTCTTCAATGATCCGAAACATCTTGTTCTCTAGACAGAACAAGAAGTGATCCAAAACTTCTAAGGAACAGTAGACATACACATCAATGGAAGTTTGATTCTGTAAATGAAACAAAGCTTGATTCTGTAATCAAAGTGAATGTCAAAAGAGAACTAATAAATTGAGAAATCAAGAAGCTTTTCTGCAGAATTACACTTACCAGTTAGTCTGAAAATGAGATGTTGTTAGTGCCCGAAATTTAACCAAGCCTGAAAGAAATAATTCAGACCGTCCATAATGAACTTAGATGAAAAGCTCATCGTATGCGTCAATACCCGCTTCATCCAATGTCGAATGCCCAAAGTCAGGCGAAGTTATATGAAGGCTCAAAATGACATACGGAGTAAAAATGTTCTGGCCTATTGAGTAAGAAGAATCCTTTGCCCAAACTTCCAGACCAAACCCCCTAAGTGTGATCAGTGCAGATGGGTCTGTATTAAGGACATAGAGTTAGCCTGGACAAAACCCAAAAATGGCTATCGACGATCAAGCAACCCCATTGACCAAGCCGATGGAGATGTGGCGCATTATTTAAGACGACAATAGAAAATGATTTGCAAATAAATAAACTCTGTTTTTCTTCATTTTTCTTTATTTTGCATTTGAGGGTCATGAAAGGGATAAATATGTTTGAGGAATCACCTAAACATTTCTTAAAGCGTTTAGGCTTGATTCTCAGTTTTCCTATTGAACCTATTTGGGTTCATCACTAATGCAGAGCTCAATAGCTTAGCTCCATATTCATCCTATTTTCCGATTTTCCGAGAAGACATTTTTTATTTTATCTTCTCTGTATTAAAGCTACTCTGTTCTCTTTTTATTTCCTCATGTTTGAAGGCCATGGTTGGATTAAGGATTTAGTGAAAGAATCGGTGACAGAAAATACAGGATGTTGAATTATTCGAGAAATAATCAATTTAAATTGTGGATTAAAAAAAATAACTCTTGAAACGTGACGATAAAAAATCAGAAACCTCATAGTTTTCTTTACTAATCATCGAACCGTCAATCAATATCACGAATGGGTGGGCACTCGAATAGAATCAGATCACAAACTAACTCATGTTTTTTTTCTTTTATCAAAAATTGTTCGGCCAAAGACATTTTCTCTATTGAAACAAAAATGTTCGGCCATGATTTTACTTCAATTCATCTTTTTGAAAAATGGCTTCAGACCAAGTAAAATTGGCCATTCCATTTTTCTCGATTATTAAAAAACGTGAACTAAAAAACTGTTTACATAAAAACAGTTACAAAAAACTATTGGAAACACATCTATTCACATAGGTTACAAAACATACAACGGTCGGAAAAACGTAAGTATTTTTTTCAACAATTTATAAATTGAATGAATTAAAATTAAATAAGACTGAGCTAGTTTGTTAATTAATCATTGACATTTTAAAATAAGACGGAGGTAGTTTTTAGATCACTTGATTGACTATATGATATTCACGTTGAGTCACTTGTTCATTAAACAAGTCTCATCACAACGTAATCCAAATTCGAGGTTAGTGAAGGGACCATAAGAATAAAAATGCAATTGGTTACATAATTAATAAACTCTATCAATTAAACTCATAATTAAATTTATTAATTAATAATTATGATTAACTCCACTATAAAATCATAATTGAACTCCATGTATATTTTATATTACTCGATGTAACTATCCTTGATTTATTATCCATTATACAATACGCCTCCATATATAGTACTGTGTATAATTAGGTTAATTACTATCGATATAATATTTATACACATATTCATATCCTTAATTTTCAAATTCATTCTATCGGTCAACTATGATAACTTATCATACTTGACATCTCAAGTAAAATTATCAAATCTTTAGTACTCCACCAGAAATACCAAACGCTTAGTTTATTATGATTACACAAATGAATTACCTAAGATGTTCTATGTCACTTCATTAAAAGTGTCTATGGATTCAGTTATTGAGAATCTATGGACTCACTATCTAATAACTAAATCATCCAACATATGGAATATGTTGACTCATAGAATCTCATTCTTAATATATCAATTAAGTTATTAAATATGAGCTCATAACTCTCTCAAGATTGAGAGCACTCATAAAATAATAGTAATGAATCATGATTTTCATTTAATAATAATTTACTGAAAATCAGACTTATTAGTCGTTTCAATGCATTCCAAATATGGTATATTTACTAGATACTCCACCTAATGACCAAGGTAAGTCACTCTACACAATATAATCAATGTATTACATCTTCTCTTAGCTAAGCGCTCAACTTCACTAGACTATGAAATTAAGTATTACAAGTCAAGTACTTTTAGGGTACAATCCTAACAATCTCTCATTTTCCCTAAAGCATGTTTATAGCTAGCTTAACCATCACGTTCTTCACATGTGGCCCAAAGACAGTGTGGCTAAAGTCTTTGTAAACTGGTCTGCTAGGCTCTACCTCTGAAGTAATGTAATTGAAAATCTTAATCAATATACCAAACTAGTATGGGATTCTCATCATGATAGACAAGCATATAATCTCCCATTCTCCTAAGATACTTGAGTATATGCTTTACAAATATCCAGTGAAATCCTCAGGGATTTAACTGATATTTGTTAACTAAGCATACTGCAAAATATACATATGATGTACAATACAACATACTTAAGACTTCCAACTACCGAAAATAAGGGAACTATCTTCATGTTATTTATTATATCCTATGTCATAAGACACTGACAAAATACATAAGTTCGAAACCTAAAAAGGGTAACGAGCCCTTTCTTAGAATCATGCATTGGGCACATATACAACATATTATTATCTACGTAGTTCAGGATAAACACTTCATTCTATATTTAAGTCTCGAAAGAAATTAATTCTTAGAATGAAGACCACTTTTCCAAAGTCTTTGATATCATAAATTCAGACAAACATGATTTTATTGGTGACATTTAATTATACATCGTTCTCGATGATAAAAATTCATCTACATAAAACACCAAGAAAATCATTATGTTTCCTTCATTTCTCTTATACCGACATGACTCATTATGACCTTAATCAAAATTAAAACTTTTATTACATTATCAACATAATGTTTCCTTAATGCATGTTTAAGTTCACGATCGAACTAATGCATCATGTATATCATAATTTCTTATCTTTAGTGACAAATCTAAAAATTGAGATATAAAGATATTCATTTCAAGATTGTCATACAAGATAGCATTCTTGAGACCCATTTTCCAAAACTCATAAATGAGATGAGCTGCAAATGATACAATATCTTAATAGATATGAGCATGGCTATTAGTGATAATGATATGCTATACTTAATATCCGCTCTCTAAGTATGCTATTTCTCATTAATTCTAGCCTTGAAGATCTTGACCTTGCATCTATATCTCGCTTCCACTTGTAGATCTTCGACACCCAATTCTTTAGGAGCTTCTAGAAGCTTCCATACTCTATTAAAGTTAATGGAGTCATTTTCAGATTTCATGGCTTGGAGCCAATGATTTACATTGCATCAATTACAACCTCTATGTCGTTTCTGGGATCTGAGTCATGTTCTACTGAGATGGACTCGACAGTCTCTCACTTGAAGATGAATCTCTTACTTGACTATAATCCTTTCCCACTACAATATAGTGATTGGGATCTAGCTTATGTTCCACCAAGAGTATCATATCAGACTCTCCTAAGAACATATACTTCTCATATGAATGAGAAACACTCTCACTACAATAAGGTTTTGTACTACTAGGATGTACTTCATTATTATTTTCTTGACTAACTGGATTCTTTCTAACTTCTAGATTTATCTATAACCAACTGGATTGCGTGACACATACATTATTAGAAAATTCTTCTAAATTTGTGTTGCATCTAGATATTCCTTTTGAAATATAGTCTTCTTCTAAAGATACAATGTTTATACTTACAAACTTTCTTATTATTGGTAATATAATAACAAATAACCCTCATTCCTTTTTGCAAAGCCTATAGTTAGATTTCATTTTGATCTACCATCTAGCTTGGCAACATTCGCTTTTGGCATGTGTGCTTAACATCCACATATATAAAGGTTACAAAAACTAGGTTTACAAACATTTCATAATTCTCGTGGTGTTTCAAGAAGTTCCAAATATGATGTTAGATTCAAAATACGTAATCTATAAAGTTAATCCTAAAAAAGAAAATAGGCTAGTGAAATAACTACACATAGATCCCATTATGTTAAAAGAAAACATCTCTCATTACTGTTACACAATTCTCTGGATGACCCATATATAACCAACTGGGATACAATCTTGATATTCACCTTGTAGTCACTGAATGTCATTAAGAGGTATTTACTTCTTTGATTAAATCAAAGAGACATAGTTTGTCTCTCCAATGCCTTCTCGACTTTCGTTCTAAACTATCTGATTTTTCAAAAGTTTCAGAAACAATAAGCATAAAACAAACATAGTCATATCTAGAGTACCTGTCAATAAAATTGACATTATACTCGTAGTCACCCATCACCTAGACTTTCACTTGTCTAATCAAGTAATATACTCCAAAACTAATGGATAAACCTCTATGTCATTCTATCTCGAAAAAGACACTTGATCATATACTTATCAGTAATGAATTCACTTACTTGTAAGAGTTTAAAATTTAAAGCCATGATGCATATCTCTTAATAGTCTTCAAATCATACTTAGATAATATAACCATGGCATATGTTATAGACATATAGTTGGCTTGAGAAAATTTTCACTTCTATAATGTACTATGTATACTGTTATTTCACTTCATATCGTGCAACAAAAATTTAGAAATAAATGTACTATCTGAAATAGTGCATATGCCTCTATCTAAAGAACCATGTGCAATCCATCTCATTTAATTTTCTAGTTTTCTAGAACATTCACAAAGAACTGTGAATGTGATTAGTGATTTCAAAGTCTACACACCAAGATGTAGTAGAATCAATCACTGATCATTTCTCAATGAGATGCATGTTTCAGCTCTTTATAGTTAAGGAAACATTTTAGCTAGTTTTCTTCTATCCAATTTTCTCATAATAGAAGTTGTTATCTCTTTCTTACTCCGAGTCACCTCTATTTTGACATATTTATCTTCTTCATCTTATTTAGGCTAAGCATAAGCCTAAAAGAAAAAAATTGACTGGGTCATGTTTAACACAAATTGTCTTCAAGATTTTCTTAGCTATCTGGAGTTCCTAGTTCAGTTAAGCCTGGTTAAAAATTTCTAAAATAAATAATAAGAACCGCTTATAAGGGATACTACAAAAACGAGTCAAGTGTATACCTTTATTTCACTCTCAGACTTGTGATAAGGGGATAACTCCTGCTTCAGCAGATCATTTCTAGTTATTCACTTATCAATGTGATTATTGTTGGTCATCGTTGCACGTGCGCGGCGGAAGCGTGTGGCGCGTGACCATTTAGAAAAATTAAACTTTTAATAAAAATAATCTTTTAGTAAAATAAAGTCGCACAACACTACGATAATCAAAAAAACTTTTTATTGAAACCTATTTTTCAATCAGTTAAGATCCATTATATATTTATATATTAAATTAACAATGAACAAGTTTAGGAATCGTATACTTCTTGTAGTCTAAATCAAGCGTCCTAGCAAAACTGATCGGTTCTTCGTTTCCACAAAATTGTTCCAATGATCAACAGACTCCGAGATCCACACCAAGATCTTCCAAGTCAATACTCGATGCACTAGGACGTGTTTGAGCACGTAGAATATAACGAAGACAAATTTCTGTCTCTAGATGTATTCAACACATGAGATTATGCTTTCTTCAAGAGACTCATTCAGAAAAGCTGTCTTGACGTCCATTTGCCAAATCTCATAGTCAAAACTAACGGCTATGGACAAAATGATATGAATGGGTTTGAGCATGTCCACATGGAAGATTGTCTCTTTATAATTGTCTCCCTCCATTTGTGTATAGACCTTGGCTAGTAACCGTGCCTTGAAAGTCTATACTTTCCCATCTGCACCTATTTTCTTCTTGAAGATCCATTACATCCAATGGGCCTGACATCTTTAGATGGATCTACAAGTTCCCAGACAGAATTAGAATACATAGATTCCATTTCTTGGTTAAAGGCTTCTTGACATTTCTCCTTTTCAGGATCATCCATTGCTTCTTCATACAATAATGGATCGTCCTTTTCAGTGTCTGACACTAGGACATACGCCTTAAGTTCGTAGCGAACTGGTTGTCACACAACCATCCCACTACAACGTTACATCGGGATTTCCTTTGTAGGAACTGTCATTTATCCGGTTTATCATTTATCAGTAGAAATTGAAGGTGGTCTAATCTTATCAGCCTCTAATTCATCGAAAACTACTTTGCTACGAGGTCTATAGTTTTGTTTATAGTTATGCTCTAGGAAGGTTGCATTTATCGATACAAATACCTTTAATCATTGTGACTATAAAAACAAACACCTCTAGTCTCTAGAGCATAGCCTACAAATATGCATACCTCAGACCTCGAGTTTATTTTTCCGGTCTTGGGTCGAAGAACGTGAGTTTGACACCCCCTATATACGGAAATGATGCAAACTAGGTTTGGAGTCATTGCATAACTCTAGGTGTCTTGCTTACAGACTTAGAGGGCGTTACATTCAAAATGTAAGTTGTCGTGTGTAGTGCATATCCTCAAAACGTAAGTGACAGTGATGAGTAGCTTAACATCGACCTAATCATATCCAATAAAGTTCAGTTTCTTCTTTCTGCAACACCATTTTGCTGTGGTGTTCCAGGTATTGTGATTGGGATAGGATTCCACACTCCAGTAAATAATCCTTGAATTCTAAATCCAAGTATTCACCATCTCGACCGGATCAAAGGGTTTTCAATGATTTACTTAAATGATTTTCAGTTTCAGCTTTGAAGTCTTTAAACTTTCTAAAAGTTTCAAACTTTCTAAAAGTTTCAGACTTTCTTTGCATTAGGTAAGTATAACAATATCTTGAATAATCGTCAATAAAAGTGATCAAATACTCATACTCACGTCTAGCTTGTACATTGATCGGACCACAAACATCCCTATGTACTAGCTTAAGTGGTTCCTTGGCTCTTTGGCCATTTCGAGAGAAATGTCTCTTGATCATTTTACCATTTAGACAAGATTCACAAATAGTAAGAGTTTCAACTTTTAGTTCTCTCAAAGTACCATGCTTTGTTAACATATTTAACCAATCTAAATTAATATGTCTCAACCTAAGATGTCAAAGATATGTGTTATCATCAACATGAGAAACTCTATGTCGTTTGCTACTTTAAATAATTTAGAATTATTTAACGCATTTAGTCAGTTTAAGCATATACAGTCTGTTTAAAACTTTTGCATGACAAATATCGAATACATTCTTAGAAATAACAAACTTTTATTAATAAAAGAAAATGTGAATAATTGTTCTTGCAAAAATGAAAGAGAAATCAAATTTCTCAAAAATCCAAAAATATAATAAAAATTGTTCAAAACTAAATAATCATATCCAAAAGGCAAACAGACTTTCCCTAATGCTTGACCTGACACGAGCACACCACTACAAACTCTCAAAATGACCTCTTCATCAGCCAACTCCCTATATAAATCAAGCAATTGTAAAGAAGAACATACATGATTAGTGGCTCCTGAATCAAGTATCCAGGATGACAAATCATATTCCACTGAACAAGTTTCAAGAATAAGTAAATCATATTTACCTTTCTTTTTCAACTCGGAGAGATACTTGTTACAGTTTCTCTTCCAATGACCTTTTACCTCACAGTGAAAACATTTTTCCTTGGGCTTGTTGTCTTTCTTGTTCTTCTTGGCTTTTGGCGATGTCTTGGCTTTCTTCCATTTCTTGTTCTTACCTTTGTCATTTCCATTTATATTCTTCCTCTTGTTACTATTAACAGTGGAAGAATATTTTTGCTCGACAACATTTATCTCGCCCTCTATGGTCAACAACTGGGTCATGTTGAATTGCAACTTGTTCATAACATAGTTGGTTGTGAATGTAGAAAAAGCTAGTGTGAGCGACTCAAGTATAATGCTAACTTAAGTCCGTTCATCAATGGTTGCTCCATGTACTTATACTTCGTGCATTATATTGATCATGTTTAAAACATGTTCTCGCATAAAAGTATCATTTCTCATCTTAGTTGTCATAGAGATGCTAGTGGCCTCATGAAGATTTTGGCCAGACTGCTGCTGAAACATAACCTGTAGAGATTCCATAATCTCATAGGCAGTCTTCATGTTTTCATGCTAGGTTTTTAGAATATCATTCATGCTCACAAGAATGTAGCACTTCACCTTGTTATTTGATATGATCCAAACATCTTATTTTTGTCCCAAACATTCTTAAGGGCATTAGCAGCGGACTCCTCAGGACATTCTTCAATAAGAACGAACTTATGGTTCTCACAAATCAACATTAAGTTTATTTTTTATTTCCAATGTACGAAATTATCACCATTCAATTTCTCAAGAGCGAGTAAAACAGTAAATGGTGCCCATTGTAGACATAATAATGGTATAATTGATAAATATCTAGAATTCGAAAAGGAAACGTGATGCATGAATGCAAAATAATAAACACACAAAATTTAACAATTACTAATCTCAGATGTGTTGCCTTAGGGCTAGCCAGATTAATCTAAGACTGTTTATGATACATTCTTATCCTTATTAATTAAAACTTAAAATATCTCAAATTTTCTCTTTTAACAATAATATATCGCTTGTTTGATCAAGTCACAACTATCCACATGAAAATTTAATTGTGATTTTGTGAGTGTAACCCATTATTTCAGATTCCATGAATTGATTTAAAATATGCCGCCTTAGGGTCGGTCAAAACTAAATTAACTCACATCCTCATATCTTCTTAAGAAGTCCAACATTGGTATTGGTATAGCTCAAAACTTTTCTTAGGAAGATGAAAACAAAGTCATCTTGAGGCTCTCACTGTACCTCACGGTGTTGTACTAATAATGGAGACTGTAGATTACATTGACATGTCAACCTTCTCCCACTCACTATTTTAGGATTATGTGTTTCCCTTTTTAACTAATTAATTAATCCTAAATTAATTACTAGTTAAAATAATAACTCTATGAATATTTAATAATCAGTTATACCAATCTCATCGGTCTAAGTTTATTTAACTTTCTAAAGTACCTAAGTCATAACTAGGTGAACTTAGATTAACTAATTAATTATATTCATCAAACTTTAATAAAACTCTTTTACTAAAGTCGGTTATCCTAAAAGTTACTATAACCCTTAGTGTGATTTGATTACTAAGTTTGAACTAATTAAAACCTAGCAATTTATATGCTATTAATTTTAAAAAAATAATACATATAAACATATTAGGACAATCCTAATAAATCTTGTTTCTACTGATGAGATGCATGATCATATAAAACTGTGTGGAATTTTCATGTATGATATGTGATCAACTAATGCATGAAAATGTAATCAAACATAGCAATTAAAATAATTATTTAAAAATTAAATAAAATAATAATGGACCGAGTGACTATTGAGTATTTCTAAATTATAACCCTTGAAATAAAGAAATAAAATTATAAAACGGACTTCAAGAATATATATTTCTCAAATATTACATTCTCCTCCTGATGTCAATATTCATAATATTCAAACTTTGAATAAAAATCTATATAATTAAAAAAAAATTCTTAATTAAAATTAATTTCTATAATTATCACATTAAAATTAGTTGACTTTGACTTAGTCAAATAAATATTTTATTTATTTGGTCAAACTTGGATCAAACTCAATCAACCTATTAATTTCTAATTTTCATAACTCTATCTATTAATAATTTAATTTTAAAATTATATTAATTTTAAAATTTAAAAAGATAATAGATAGAGATAGTGTTATCATCAAACTCTATCGTGAAAGTATTGATTGGTATCAGGATTTCTGCGAAACTTTTCTGAATGTGACAACAGTTGCTGCCAACGATAACACTCTCCTACCGACGCCTATCACTGTCGGCCAGCCACAGCCACCGCTGACCATCGCCGCCAGCCGCCCACTGCCGGTGCTGACCATCGACCACCACCAGTCGTTGGTGCTGATTTTAAGGCGACGCCACCGGAACAGTAAATCCTGATGACATTGCCAGTAATCTAGAATCGGCAGCGCCGACGCCAAAAATCTCATTTCTATTTATTTTTTTTTCCACCATCCTTCGTCTCGTGCGTTCTTGCTTTCTTGCGATCAGAATAATTACAATAAATATTTAAAATAAAATTATAAAAATGACTTACGCAAGATCTAAGGAGAAAATTAAAGAACAAAGCCTAACTCAATAATCATCATACGATTAACGATCCATTATTTTTCATATATTCAAAAAACATAAACATCCACCTAAAAAAACATAACCATTCATTCATATATATTTCATATCATATGAATAATGTAAAAAAAAACCCACACATCATTTAACATATAAATATATAAAGATCACTTGTTGGTCGTCGCGGCTAGTGCGCGGCGGAAGCATGTGGCGCGTGACCATTTAAAAAATTAAACTTTTAATAAAAAAATGAATCTCTTCGTAAAATAAAATTGCTCAAAGCAACGATAGCCAAAAAAAACTTTTTATTGAAAACTCTTTTTCAATCAGTCAGTATCTATTATATATTTTTATATTAAATTAACAACATACAAGGTTAGTAATCATATAACTCTTGTAGTTTAAATCAAGCGTCCTAGCGAAACCAATCAATATTTAGAAATAATTAAAAATTAAAAATAATATTTAATTTTAAATTACTCAATATAGTGGGACCCACTGTATAATGGTGCACAACTGTGACACTGAGTGTTGCACCTCCACTACAGTAGTCTATGTCAAGATCATGTTCTCAGCCATTCATATCACTAAATCTCCAAAACAAAAGTCACTAGCATGTTTCACAAACAAATTGTAACGAGTGAATCAAAAGTTCCAGTAGACATATATAAGAGTTCATGAATACTCAGGATTCAAACTGATCTACATATGATCATCAAATTGATGTGTATTAAATCTTTATGATAAATGGCGCGTTGATAAATATATGAATTCACATCGATCCAATCATATATAATCTCATTATATAAAGTACTAAATCACTAAGATGTCTATCCACATCAATGATCTGGATCTAGATCACACGCATTCATAATGCTTAGTGAACCATACTAGCAACCATTCATTAAACATTCCACACTTTAATATATTGCTGACAATTTTATTCATTATTTATGATCTTAATCCTCTCGTACTAAAACAAGATCATTGTCTCATTAATGACTATGGAATTTTTAGATATTTATATAAATTATTCAACAATAATTTAAAAGAATAATTGTGAGAAAAATGTAATTCTCACTAAATTTCATATCAAAATGTCAATACACATACTTTGAGGCATAACCCCCCACAATCATTACGAAGACCATACTTGTATATCTAATACTTCATATACCCTCCTTTAAGGAGCTTCCAAGATTGAAAATGAGGTACTATGTCATCTTACTATGATCAAATAATGGAGATCGTGAGTTTCGGTTAAAAATCTCTCTCCTACTTGATTTTTTAAATAATGTGAGTTTTTATTACCGCGGGTTACTGAGTGACATTAGGTAATTAACCAACCTAATCTTTAGCAATCTACTTCGATTAAACAAGCATGCTCAATTAGTATTATATTTAAGTTAATATAATTTTTTATCTAAATTCTAATAATCTCATAACGATAAATTAAATATCTAGTGAGATTATTAAAATTAAAAATTACATTTAAATAAAACTAATTACATGCTTCTAGGGTTAGCTATTTTATACCCTAATCGATTATGCTTAATTTTATCTTCATTATACAATCACAAACGCTTATTTTTTTAGAAACCTAAAATCACATGGTATCTAAATGTGATGTGCATAAAATAAAATTATCTAAGCATGCTACGTATAAAATATAATAAAAAAATCAGTAGGGCGTAAAAGATAAATATCTAAAATATACCATAACCTTGCATACCTCTACCCTATCTTAATTGAAAATCTAAAACTGATCTTTAAGTTGAGATCGATCCCTAACATCGGAAGTGTCTACCGCTTGTTGATCTCACCACGGTTTACAGTTGCTGGTCACCGTCGATCGTCACCCATTGCCTCATAAGATTGATCCCGTTCTAACGAACCAAACCAGAAAAATAGAAAAATTCTTGTCACTCCCAAACACGTCATATTCAGCCTCAAATTTGACAGAGAAAACGTCAGAATCCGATCTTCTTCTTGAAGCACAAAACTGTGGGACTTTGCGTTATATTACTAGAGGATTTTAAGTCGACTCAATCCAATATCGGATCAGAAAGTTATGATCCAAATACCGATTATGTCCGTGTTGTGACCTTCCACGCGGACGCGAGTTTACATCCGTTTTTCCATTCCCTTTTTTGAATCGTTCGATATCCACCCGATATAAATAATTATATCATAACAATCCTAACTTTTTTGAAGAAAGTTTACAAGAATTCTAAATACGAATCCTAAAGGAAAAAATAATATCGTCCTAGATTCTCTCTCTAATTACATAACTAACATAAAAAAACACGTAAAATCTAAATGATTATGCAAGGGATTATCAAAATCAATAAAAACAATCAACAGAATTTTGCAAAGCGTTCCTCGAATAATTCAAAACATTTGCTATGATACCAATTGAAGGAATCGATACAACGAAAAATACATGATCTTGAATTATTTGAAAAACAACTTATTTAAATTATGGATTAGGAAAAATAATTCTTGAAGCGTGACGATCAAAAATTGAAACTTCATAGTCTTCCTTATTATTCCTCGAACCGTCAACTAAAATTACGAGCATGTGAACGGTCGAGTAGTTACAAATCATAAACTAACTCATGCCTTTTTTCTTTTAACAAAAAATATTCTGCCAAAGCCATTTTCTCTATTGAAACAAAAATGTTCGGCCATAATTTAACTTCAATTAATCTTTCTGGAAAATGACTTCAGACCGAGTAAAATTGGCCATTTCATTTTTCTTGATTATTAAAAAAGGTGAAGTAAAAAACTGTTTATATCAAAAACAGTTAAAAAAAAATATTGGAAACACATCTATTCACATGTGTTACAATTGTAACACATGTGAGAGCATACAACGGTTGGTAAAAATTCCCAACCGTTTGTATGTGTTTATTTTAAATAATTTATAAATTGAATTAATTGAAATTAAATAAATAAATTTTAATTAATCATTGATCTTTTAGAATAAGATTGAGTTAGTTTTTAGATCACTTGATTGATTATAAGATATCCACGTTGAGCCACTTATTCATTAAACAAGTCCCTTCACAACGTAATCGAAATTCGAGACTAGTAAGGGGATCATAAGGATAAAAATACATTTGACAACATAATTAATAAACTCTATCGATTAAAATTATAATCAAATTTATTAATTATTAGTTATGATGAACTTCACTATAAAATCATAATTGAACTCCAAATATATTCTATATTACGTAACTATCATTGACCTATTATTCATTATGTAATGCTCATCTATAATATAGTACGGTGTATAATTAGGTTAATTACTATCGACATAATATTTATACATATATTTGTATTTTTAGGTTTCAAATTCACTCTATCGGTCAACTGTGATAATTTTTCATACTTGATGTCTCAAGTATAATTATCAAATCTCTAGTACTCCACCAGAGATACTTAACGTTTAGTTTATTATGAGCACACAAATAAATCATCTAATGGGTACTATGTCACTTAATTAAAAATGTCTATGAATTTTACTATTGAGGATCTATGAATTCACTATCTAATATTTAAGTCATCCAACCTATGGAATACGTTGACTCATAAAGTCTCATTCTTAATAGATCAAAATAACTAAGTTATTAAATATAAGCTCATAATTCTCTCAAGATTGAGAGTACTTATAAGTCACTCAACTTCACTAGACTGTGAAATTAAATATTTATAAATTATAAATGACTCTTGGTTAAATATCTTGTTCCCATGAACTAAACTACACATGACTCATAAATCAAATATTATTATGTTTGTGCACGTTTTACAATAATTTATTACACATGATATAAGAATAAATTATTTATTATTAATCAGAATAAAATATCTTAATAGATATAATAAAATTTCAGTATTTTTATATTACAATCTCAACACTTACGAGATCTGTCCTCTAAAAATGTCACAAACTCACAAACTTTACTTTATGGAATCCTCACCGAACACATTTGGGTCATTAATGTTACGGAGCTAATATGTTCATTGTCTTTGCCAGAGGAATAAATCTGCAGGCCCTCCGTATCAGCCTACGTCTTTATACTGTGCCTGGTTTTTTAACTCATCTATCTATCGTATCGTTCTATACTCCAAAGACCCCTTTACACACACACAATATATATATATATATATATATATATATATATAATGACATAAGAAGTGCCAAATTGATAAATTAGGCCAAATATTCATTCTACAGATTAGGAGACTTAATTTGATGACTCTGTTTATCGTCGTAGGCGTGTGTGTTTAAATTTCACTCTGCTCTAATTTAAAAAAAAAACTGTTGAAGTGTAAGTCAAATATCTCACATCGAGACTTCGATAAACTTAATTGCACTATTTATAACAAAAATTAGATTTTTTATTAAAATATATATTGTAAGATTTCATTTAATAATTCTGTTTATGGTTGTATGTGTTTGCGTTTGAATTTCATTTTCTCCACGTGGTTAAAAAAAATTAAGAGACTTAATTTACTACTTTCTGAATCTTTCTTTGATTGGAAAGAGCATCCCACCGCCCCATCACCAATATCACTAAGCTCCACTTGAAGAAGACTACATCCCAAAAAATATACATATAAAAAATGAAAATAATTAAAGAAAATAATTTTATTAATCTATAAAACAAAGTCCTCCTCAGAAGCTGGCAATTTGACCTTCCAATGACAGTGTATCCGGTTGTCTTCATGTGGAAGTTCCTGATTGGCCATTTCGAGGTTAACCTTGGCAAACTTGATAAACATTTTTAGAGATTCTTGTCTTCATTTCAAAATCCAATTTCCAGGAAACAGATTTTCTACAGTCGGCTCGGCTCTCTGAATGATAGCGATGAAGTTAGGTTGGATTTAGGGATAGACAAAAAGCTCAGTGCGTAAAAATATTCACGGCTATTTAACTCTATAAATGAGTATAATATTTTATTGGATATATAATTTTTTACCAATTATAATAGGTAGGGTATGGGTAGATGCGGCAACCGAGCCGGTTCGGCTCGTAAAACCGGCTGAACCGGCCTAGTCTTGAACAGTACCAAGCCGATTAAAGCCTGCAGGTCAGGTCCGGGTCATCACGAGTCTTGTCTTCAAGGCCTATGGCCGGCCTGACCGGTTTTATAATCAAATAATCCAACTAAAACTCATCAAATTGTATCTCAATTTTATAATCAAATAATCAAAGTAAAATTTATCAAATTTATAATTGAACCAGACTAAATCGTCAATTTTATAATCGAATAATCAATAGTAATATTAATCAATTTTACTATTGAAACAAATTAGAATTCATCAATTTTTTGTTAATATCCATGATCATAGTTCGGTGAATAGATAGAAATGAATGATGAAAATAGAATTATTGGTCGGATAGAAGAAAATAAGTAATAGTCTTTTAGTTTCAAAACAAACAAGAAAGAAAATATATGAGTATTACATTGGGTACCCATGTTTTAGTGAATATTACTCACACTCACTCATTTAATTTTGTATGGGTATCAGTTGGGTGTGAGTAGTAAGTATTTGACATGAACATTTAATGGGTATATTCATACCCACTAAATATCCACCATTGACATCCCTAGTCAGATCTAATCGTCCATCTAAATATAGATAGATAAGATCTGATCCACGTGTTTTTGCATTAAATATTATATTTTAAATTAATTTTTTTTTCATATTTGATCTAATTTGTTTAAATCTAACTGAATAGATCATATCTAATAGTTCGTTGATAGCCAATTTTTCGATTTTCGACCCAATAATTTTCTTTACTTTTGATCAAGAGTGAGCAAATAAAAAATATGTCTAATAATAAATATAGATAATTAATTCTAAACTGTTTAAGAAATTTTTAAACATATATAAATGTCATTCCCTTCCCTTTTAAACCCAAAAAACACCAATGCCTTCTTCTCTGTTCCATTGACAGAGGACAAGTAGAGAGAGAGAGGGGAAGTTCACCATAAGAGGCAGCAGCAATGAGGAGGCTAACTAGTTCTCCTTCCCCTTACCTCCTACTGTTTCTTCTTCTTCTTCTCTCCCTTCTTACACCCACCTCTGCTGTTAAAAGGGTCAGCATTTTTTTTTCATTACTTCAATTTGTTTTATTTTTTTCTACTTTCTTATGATTCCTTTTCATTTATATGAGTCTCTCTAGTCTTATGTTGTTTACCTCGGAGCGCATTCTCACCGCCCGGACGTCATGCCGGTCGACTTAGACCGGGTAACCGACTCTCACCATGAGTTTCTGGGATCATTCCTAGGAAGGTTAGTACCGAATTCCCATCGTGAAAAATGAATTAATTTGTAGTAGTGTTTGGTTTCAAAGTAATTAATAATTAATTAATCTATATAATTTTTTTTACTAATTATTTGCAGTCATGAAGTGGCAAAAGAAGCTATTTTTTACTCATACACAAGGCACATCAATGGATTTGCTGCAATGTTAGAAGACCAAGTAGCTGCTGAGATAGCCAGTAAAAGAAAATTAATTAAATTCCACCTTTTATTTTGTTTTTCATATATAATTTATTTAATAATCTCTATTTTTTTGGCTAATAAGATGAAATATTTCTGCCATTAGAACATCCAAAAGTAGTGTCAGTGTTCATGAACAAAGGGAGAAAATTACACACAACTCGTTCATGGAGCTTCTTGGGGTTAGAACATAATGGTTATATTCCTTCTAATTCAATCTGGAAGAAGGCCAGGTTTGGTGAAGATACAATCATTGGTAATCTTGACACTGGTGAGTAAATTTTCTTTTTTTTATTTTTATTTTTACTTAATTTGACATTTTTAAAATCAAAATTATATTTTTTTATTGGAAATTAGTTAGGATTTTAATTAATAAGATAATGAATAGGGATAGTTGACTTAAGCATGCATACAAAGGAGATCTTTTAATGCATAACTAATTAATTTTACCAATAAAGAGGCTGATTTTTAGGTCATAAATCAATGTTTTGCACGTGCTCTTCCTAATTTTTAGAATTAAACTTTTTGTTAAGAAAAAATTAAAATGGAAAAGTAGGAAACAAGGAAAATAAAAGCTAAAGAGATCAAAGTTAAATGAATCTTTACTTTTATGAATGAAATTGGAATATATAGGAGTGTGGCCAGAATCAAAAAGCTTTGGTGATGAAGAGTTGGGACCAATTCCTTCAAGGTGGAAAGGAGTCTGCCAAAATGGAAGGGATCATGCATTTCAGTGCAACAGGTACTCACCTTTTTCTTTGTGTGAACTAATATGAAAGGGTTTCTCGACGGTCGATAAAGTCAATTGTTGAGATAGTTCATATTATCTAAATTGTCTGATTAAAACTAAACGTCTTAGATTACATTTAAGTTTTGCGTCAAACTTATACCGTCTTTATCAAATTGAATGGTCTTGATCTAATCAAACTATCACCTATTAGATTCTCAAGCTGTCGAGAATTCTTATCCAAGTAATACAATGAAACTGGAACTTCAATCCCATGTATAGAGGGATAACACTTTAAATTGCAGTATGTACGTAGGATGGCCTACCTTTAAACAAGCCTCTGTGAGATCAATGGTATAAAAGGTGAATATTCAGTAAAGGGAATGGTATTTATAAAGCCATATTCATATGGAACTTTCTCATAAAGCTTAAAAAGAGAATAATTTTTTTCAACCCATTTGAATTTTAGATGCGTTTATATGGAATGACTTTTCCTTATCTGGAAAATAAATAATATGCCTTTGTTGGTTAATTTTTGTTGTTTGATAAACCTATATATATTATAGATTTTATTTACACTCATTGATTAACACTAATTGATCACAATTAAGAAGATTTATCATAATTTATTTGCTCGTATCGACTGTGCATAGACGATGTTAAACTAAGTGATTAATGAAAAAAGTTACGAGTTTGATAAACAGCATAAGGATAATTCTACAGTACAACCCATATAAAGTTTAAGTGTCATTTTTAATGTACATATGCATATAAAATATGCATATATGAATAAACTTTATGTACACATAAAAAAAGACTTTATATTGTACATGAGTTGTAACGTAAAATGGCTCACAACATAAATAATATGTGCATGTGGATTAGGGATGACAAAATTACCCATGAATTTAGATGCCCACAGGTATCTGACCCTAACAGATAGGGCATGAGGATTTTAAAATAATTGGGCTAAGGTATGAGTAAACAAAAAAAATGAAGGTATGGGTAGGGTGAAGATTTTTATAATTGTATGCATTAGTTTTTATTTTCCGTTAAATAATTGTATGTATATTTTTGTAGTGTTAGAGAACAAACAGCAAATATATTTAAGAATAAAAGAAAATCACTATGATCATTTATTAAGTTTAAATTTAAAAAAATTTAGAACTTAAATGTGTTTTAATTTATTTTGATTTTGATTTTTATAATTTAAAATATTATTATAAGATTTTAATATGAATATATAAAAATAATTTTATGTTATTTTAAAATTTATTATCAATTATCACAGTTACGGGTAGAAAAACACTCATCGATATCCCTTCCCAATTTAGTATTCCACAAACCCAACATTTAAAAATTTCATGGGTAGTGGGTAGGGGACTATATATACAATACATTACCTATTGACATCCCCAACTCTGATGATTGATAAAAAAAGATTAGAATATTAAACGGAAGAAGTGGCAGTCCAAAACTCGAATACCCTTAAATTAGAATAATCTCTTTCTCTAATCCAATCTCTACGCCGACTCTGATTGTCCATAACTCAATGCATTAGTCATAATATATCATTACCCTTTATCCAAAGTATTCGTTCTAGTTTCCAAGGCGTCTAGGAGCCAGTTTCCCAGTTTTCTTCTCAAATTAGTTTATATTCCTAATAACGCCTTAAAACTTTGACCACATATTATATATATATATATATTACTTTTAGTACGTATGTATATAGATGTAGCAGCATTTGTACGGTACAAGAGTTGTACCATAGACTAATCCATAAAACTTAACATGTTTTCTTATGTAATAGAATGTTAAAGATTATATTGACTGAAACAAATAGTTAAGTTTGTTAAGTACTCATGTAATACGTAAAAAATTACGAGTTGAGTCACATCATTTTAGAAAATCATGAGTGATTTATTTGAGAACACGCAAAAGTAATATCACTCCATACCATAATTCATTAAACACGAGTGTGAACCATTTAAAAATGTATCAAGAAGAGGAAAAGAAAAGGAATAAAATTGTTTGAATTAACTTTTAACTTATATCCATAAATTTTGATACATTTAAATAATAAATCTTAGTTAATAATCATGTTGTAAATATTTTTTTAAGAAATATTTATATATATTTTAAAATATATTCATGTGAATATAGAAATATTTTAAGAAACATTAAAATATATGTTTATTATAGAAATATTTCTACGTATAAAATATATTTTAAACAATCATATTTATCAACTGCATGTAATTTATAATAACAGTTTTAATACAATAAAATATTTTTAGAGCAAACGCTAACAAACATACTCTCACAATTATGCTCTCATGATCTGTAAGAGTAATGGAATTGTGCTAATTTCTTCCCAGTTTATGCTTATGTTGCAAAGAAATCCCTCTCTAAATTACTTGGTGGGTTCATGATTTATATAATGGTCAATTGAAGGAAGCTAATCGGAGCAAGATACTTCAACAAAGGTTATGCTGCAGTGGTTGGAGAGCTCAACTCCACATTTCATTCACCAAGGGACTATGAAGGTCACGGCTCTCACACCTTATCAACAGCTGGTGGTAATTTCGTTACCGGAGCAAGCGTCTTCGGCTTGGGCCAAGGAACGGCTAAGGGTGGCTCGCCTAGGGCACGGGTGGCAATGTACAAGGTATGCTGGCCTCCGGTGGCTGGAAACGAATGCTTTGACGCCGACATTTTGGCCGCCTTTGATATAGCTATTCATGATGGTGTTGATGTTTTGTCTGTGTCATTGGGAGGCGATCCGACTCCGTTGTTCAACGATAGTGTCGCTATTGGTTCATTTCATGCTGTTAAGCATGGAATTGTGGTGGTTTGCTCTGCTGGAAACTCCGGACCTTCGGCCGGTACTGTTAGTAATATCGCGCCATGGCAGATCACTGTCGGAGCAAGCACCATGGACAGGAGGTTCCTCAGTTATGTTGTTCTCGGCAACAAGAAGCGCATCGAGGTTTTTTCCATCTCTAATTGCTCTTCCACAATTAATATAGATCAGATATATCAGAAAATTGTCAGTCACAATTCTTAGAATTGATCTGCCGTCTTCTGCAGGGAGAAAGCTTGTCATCTAAAGCCTTGCCGAGCGGTAAGTTTTACCCGCTTATCAGTGCTGCAGATGTTAAATTGGCGAATGCATCAATCGAAGATGCGTAAGGAACTTGTGCTCTAATTTTGCTACTTCCATTAGTAAATCTTCAATGCTATAGTAATATTTTGGAACTGCTTTAGCAACAATCTCTGTTGTTTTGGACCATTCAGTTTACTGTGTAAAGCTGGTACGCTCGATGCAAAGAAGGCGACAGGGAAGATATTGGTCTGCCTCCGTGGAGTAAATGCAAGAGTTGACAAGGGTGAGCAAGCCATGTTGGTGGGTGCTGTGGGTATGATTCTAGCCAATAGTGAGCTAAGCGGGAACGAAATACTAGCTGATCCTCATGTCCTCCCTGCTTCTCATATCAACTTCACTGATGGGGTCACTGTATTTACCTACATCAATTCGACCAAGTAAGACATTCAAATAAAGATACCGTGATTGACATGAAATAACCGTGAATTCTAAACTAGATGTGGCGGATATTGTATTTCTCTCCTACAACCCATTTGAAATATGCTTAGCAAAATAAAAAATTCAGCATATAAATCGTTAATGAACTCATGCAGCTTCAATATATCTAGCATGGTTATTAATGTAATTTTGAAAATATTGATAGGTCTCCGACGGCCTTTATCACTCGTGTAAAAACTGAGTTGGGGGCAAAACCAGCTCCATTCATGGCAGCATTTTCATCAAAGGGACCGAACACAGTTACACCAGAGATCCTTAAGGTTGTCTAAGGCATAGACTTTCTTTCATAAGTTTTTGAACTCTTTCTGATTGTTTTGTGTTTAGCCTGATATTACAGCTCCAGGGGTGAGTATTATAGCTGCTTATACTGAAGCAGAGGGGCCTACCAATCAGGAATTTGATGAGCGGCGTGTTGAGTTCAATTCGATATCAGGCACTTCCATGTCATGTCCCCATGTTTCTGGCGCGGTTGGCCTGCTTAAAACCCTCCATCCTACTTGGAGTCCTGCAGCTATCAAGTCGGCAATCATGACAACTGGTGAGAAAAATCATGCTGTCCTCTTAATCTTATAAATTGTGGGTATAATTACTGGCTCATAAAGAATGACCAATACAAAAATAAATCTAAAATTTCTTCCACATCATATTCTTATTGGATCTCTCTTTTTTATTTCAAGTTAGAAGATGAAAGTGAACTACGTTTATTTTTGCAAAATTCTCTTTTGATCTCTTATTTTCTCATATACTTACAGCAAGCCTACAGGATAACAGCAGGGAGCCAATCCTCAATGCTTCTTACTACGTCACAACACCTTTCAGTTATGGAGCGGGACACCTTTTACCAAACCGTGCTATGGACCCTGGCCTGGTTTTTGACATAAATGCCAAAGATTATTTGTTGTTTCTCTGTGCTCTAGGTTACAATGAAACTCAAATCTCACAATTCTCGGAGGGTCCTTATACATGTCAGAAGAACATCACTCTAACCAACCTCAACTACCCTTCAATTACAGTCCCAACACTCTCTGGCTCAATAATCGTAACACGAACGTTAAAGAACGTAGGTTGTCCAGGAACATATAAAGTTCGCGTGAAAAAACCAGACGGAATATCAACTGCCGTTCATCCAAAACGATTGAAGTTCAATAACGTTGGTGATGAGAAGAGCTTTAGTGTTACTCTAAAGGTGAAGGAAGCAAATGTGGCAAAAGACTACGTATTTGGAGAAATAGTATGGTCAGACGGTAAACACTACGTGAGGAGTCCGATTGTGGTAAAAGCAGTATAGATGCTGACAGATTTGGTAGGGCTAATTTTTACATAGATCACCTCTGAATTGTACTGTGTGACTCTATCTGGAGTCCTCCGTTGATTTCAGAGGTTTGCTCTTGGATTGATTTAGAAATAAGGATTGGCAAAGAAAGGTACAACAAGAAGGTAGTCTGTGTTGACCATTGGTTTCAATTTACATTCTTCAATTCCAATAACATTGGAAGTCTCTGAAGATGCATTGTTTCTTTTTCGTTGCTGTTTTCGTTCAACCGGTTCATCGATTAGCATGTATTAACATGATTATATATGATAGGAGAGAATACAATGTGCTTATTGCCAAGAGCCAAGTTCTTGAGCTGTATTGAGTATATTTTTTGGATAACAAACTGAAATTGGATGGTGAACTTGATAATTGGATGATAAGTTCGGGAGCCAAGCTTTTATTGTCATGTGTCGCTCGATGATTGGATGATGAATCTGAGAATAAGAAATGAGTGAACGTAAAAGTATCAATTTGACACTGACACAGATATGGCGCCTAGCAAATTTAACTTCAATAATTTTGATAGCGTAGGACTAGAGATCTAGAGTAGAAATTTAGATAGTGAATACTTTGTGAATGAACTAGAAGTCTCATATTTATAGGAAAAAAATGCTTGCTTTCTATGGTAGGCCAAAACATTTAGGTCTGGGCTCTAGATTGGTTTGATGGCTTTTTGAGCTTGTGAGTTAAGGTCTGGGCCAGATGATTTCAGGCCTCTACAGTAATAATTATGATGTTTGTATCGAGCGTGCTTAAATGGAATAAAAATGATACTATTTTAGATATTTTTCAATTTTATATTCAATTCCATGACTTTTGAAAAACATCAAATATAATTTTTTTTATAAATAATAATTAATATAGTAAATTTCGTTATATTAAATAGTTTTCCTTTTTTAGTTAGTTATTAGTTGACATTTTTTATTATGTATTCAAATGTCTCATCATCCCTATTTCTCTCTCTTTTATATCCGCTAAATCTCTTTCTCCCTTTACACATTAGATAACTGAATTTTATTTAAATTTTTCATCCTCCCTATTTTTGGTATCTCTATCCAATTATAAACATTAAATATCTCTCTCTACCTATTTATTAGTAACCAAATTTTTCACTCTGGCTCTGTCCAAATTATTAGTAACCGAATGATATTAGAGAGATATGTTATTATATATTCTATATACTTTAGATGTCACATACATGCATGCATGTCTGTGCGTATATATGTGTGTGTATATATATGTATATATAAACATATACACATATTATATATATTACATATATGTATATAGATAGATACATACATATAGATGTGAGCTTTGCATATGAGTATATATAATGTTACATCCGCACACACGTTTATATACACTCATAAAAAGCATGTCTTATATAGTGTATATAACTTTTATATTTTATATTATTATATATGTCATATATATTTATGTATTATATATATACACAATTATACACCAAATAACATATATATTTGTATATTATTTGTTTATATTGTTTATAAATGTAACATATATAACATATATATTCTTTACAGATAGTTTAGAGAGAGAGATTTCAGGAGAGAGCGAGATTTTCGGATTTCTGTGGTTTTTAATTTATTTAAAAAATAATCATTGAGATTTCAGGAGAGAGCGAGTTTTTCGGGTTTATGTGATTTTTAATTTATTTAAAAAATAATCATTAAATATTATGTAGATGGTGTAATAGATATAGAAGTGCTTCTAATAGGTATGCCCATAAAATATGATTATATTTAATTTTTATGGAACTTGTTGTCTATTTTTATATTAACTATCTATATTGTAGCTAATCTTGTAGAAAACCTTAAATGAGAGCAGATAGATTACAGAGACTACAAACAACCATCACAAATTCATAGTTTTGAAGTTCTCAAAAACAGAATTGTTCACCTTTAAATATGCAAACAAGTAGACAACTCATGGATTGTTTAGGTGATGGATTAATGTTCAAGCTGTGGGGGAAAGCAAAGCAGGGGTGGTTGCCATTTGCTAAGCCATGTGTTTAGGTGAAGAAGAAGATTAGTTTTGATTTCTGCCTTTCCATATTGGATAAGTTTCAGAGTATTTTCAGGTGCCTTTTCTTGCATGGTGGCCATACCCATATATGCATTATTCCATTGTATGAGATCGCGGCCATAATAATAACATTTATTGTGTGAGACTCTTGTCAAATGTTATTATATTAACGTGAATTCCGTAATCATTATGAATTATTAAAATAATATATAAAAATAATTTTTTATTAGTTGTGGGTCTCATATTAATGTCATAATTTTTTTTCCATTTTTCCTCAAACATTTTCAAAACGAAATTTTAATTAATTTTATAATTTTTTGGGTAGTTAATTAATGTTTGGGTAGTTAGTTTTTAATTTATTAGTTGAGTATTTAATAAATTGGTTGAGTTTTGGTAATTTTTTTATTAATTCAATTTTTTCTTTTTTCTTTTTATCTTTTTTTTCTATTAAACTACCATTCTTATTGACTTCTTACTTCAACTCCATCATTTTTATTTCATTTCTCAACTCAATCCAACTATTTTTTACTTTATTTAATCATTCCTTCATTCATACAAGCAACTAAAAAGTAACTTGGAGAAGCGTAAGAAAAAAATCAAAAGAATGATCTTCTGGTAAGTAAATTTTTAATTAGAGTTTTTGTCAGCAAGAATTATTTATAAAATTATATCGATTTTTAAAATTTATTTACTATTTAAAATAAAGTTAGTATAATTGAAGAAAAAAGATAGCCAAAATAATTGATTAGAAACAAAACAATTAAATAAAACCACCCAATTAAGTTAGAGACATGTTTGGAGGAAAACAAGAAAAAACTATCAACTTTTGCTAGTGCTGTGAGACCTATAACTAATAAAAAATTCATTTTGTTATATATTATTTTAATAATCCATTATGATTGTGGGACTCAAACCAACTTAATAACATTTAGTGTGTGTCCCACACGTGGAATGTCAATTTGTGAGTGACTGCCAGCCACTTTGTGGCTGCCAGTCACAATAACCTCTCCCATTGTATAGTGTAGTGGTTGAAGATGTTCTTTCATTGGATTTTAATGTTTAACCAACTTCTAATACTTCTCATACTGTTAAAAAATAGGTTCAAAATGTTGTAAAATATAGTTTGAAGCCGGACACTCTTACTATACCGGGTCCAGTATGATATTGGGCTTATTTTTGGGTACGAATGTACTTCAATTGTCTACCAATATACCTTATTGGAAAATTAGTTTTCACTGTAAGTTTCAATTTTATATTATGTCTCTTAATACATATGGTTCTATTCTTCATTTAGTTTGTTAGTTAATTATGATTTTATATTATCATTTATATTTTTGCCCTTTTTATAATTAACTATATCTTTTTAGGTTTTAATATTTTTAATGTGTGTATTGCAGGTCTGTCGCTGCTCTTGTCTTCCACGTCACGGACGCCGAAAATATTTATTGGTCGAACTCCCTGCCACCCAATATTGCACCAAAATTTATGCGATTTCTACTACGCATTCATTTTTCCTCCTCCATCACTTCGACTTACAATCAATTCTGAGGCGTTCTTATAAGAAATCGGGTCTGTTATTAGGACTTTGTTGAATCATTCTTTTTCGTTTGCCTTTTCTATAGCTAGAATCGGGTCTACTATTAAGCTTTCTTTTAATTGAAGTTCTTCTAAGTGATTAGGGAATTAAGATTCTACTTTTGTTATTCTTTTTTATTTTTTATTGTTGAATCGTTCTTTTGATTGCTGAATTTTGATTGTCTGGTTCTGCCATTGTTCTTTTTATTTTTGATTGTTGGAGTCAGTTTTACCTTTTTAATTGCTGAATCATTATTTTTGTTACGTAGAATATATATATACCACATCGTATATAGTTATATACAATTTATTCATTTGTTTGGAATAATTATAATATAGTATATAAACATATACTCTATGGTACATAATTTCATACTATATACAATATGATATCATTTGTTATATAGTGAATTGTCATATGCCCTACAGTATATATTTATCTCATGTTATTTATTTATTTATTTTTATTCTTTTTTTAAGTTGGATGGTAAATAATCCCATTGCTATTTTTTATGACGAGAAGTGGGATGATGCAAGAATTTACATCGACTACAAGATTAAGTCATTGTTGGTTGGTAATGATGCATCACATGAACTTTTGCTTGGTTCAGTGTCACGTGCATTAAGAGTAGATACTAATGATATGTGTTTGATGGTAAATATTGAATCTGGAGTATCATCTTCTAATTTCATAGAGATTAATGTAGATTCTGAAGTTATTTGGTATCTCACTTTGAAGAATAATGAGAAATATAGAAATTATCCGTTAATTGTTACATGATGCACTAGTTGTAGGGCATATGATATTGTTGTTAGTAGTGGTACTTTTTGGCATCAGAGGTTGGGTCTTCATCTCAAACTGTTGTTCATGATAATATTTCTTAACCGTTATTTGTGGATAAAGTAGATGAAGATAAGTTACCTCTTGGATTTGATATACAAGAGAAGTCATTTTCCAACTCAAAAAATATGAGTTGAAAAAGGCTCTCCACTCGATAACATTGAAGCACAATTTTTAATTTGTGACTAATAACGTAAAAGGTATGTAGTCTAGTGTGTTGTCAAGAGTTGCAAGTGGTTTATGCGTGCTTCACGTTATAGAGATGGTGAAATTTGGCGTGTTAGAAAGTATGTAAAGGACGACACTCGTTCGCTTGACATTGTTCAAAGTGATCATGGCCAAGCCACTTCAACAATTGTTAGTGAGTGTATAAATGATAAGTATATGTGTGGAGTTGGTGATCGCACACAACCTAAGGACATTATTCATCTTATGCGTGTGAAACATGCATTAATATAAGTTATTATAAAGCATGACAGTCCAAGAATGGAGCTCTTGATACGATTCGTGGTTCTCCAGAGGAATCCTATATGATATTACCTTCATATTGCTTTCACTTGTAGAAAAATAATCCCGATATGGTAACTTATAAATTACTATGCGTATATAATTAGTTACTGTTATTACTCATTTTATTATTATACATTCAGTTTATTTTTTAGTAAATACTTTTACACGTTTTAGGTACTGTCACAAATTTTCATATTGATCGTGATGGTAGGCTAAAGTATTTTTTCGTGGCGTTGGGGCCTTCGTTAAGTGGTAGTCGTCATTGTAAACCCATTATAGGAGTTGATGGAACTTTTCTGACGAATAAATATCATGGTACACTTCTTATTGCTTCAATAAATGACACTTCCATTTCTAATTGTGTAAGGACAATTGGTTCAATTATAAACTGTTATAAAATCAAACATTAATTCAAAATACTCAATGTGGGCTCAAAACAACAAGGAAAATAGAAACTATTTAATTACTGACAGCAATCATTTATGTACTACTTCATTTATACCAGATAGTTAATTATCATATACCATGAGTCAACAAAAATATTATGTTCTATATGTAATTTTTCAAATGCGTGAAACAATAACCATACTTTTATATATATACTGAATGTAATCATCAACATACCACTGCAGAATACTCAGCTCAAACTAAGCATACTTTTCTATATAATCTGAAACACTAAACTTGAAACAATTAACATACTTTTCTATATAAACGGCTTATATACTAAATGTAATCACCTATATACTAAATCTAATCATTATGTTCTATATGTAGTTTTTGAAATGTGTGAAAAAATAAACATACTTTTATAATATACCACTAAATGTAATCATTATGTACTAAATGCAATCACCTATATACTAAATGTAATCATTATGTTCTATATGTAATTTTTCAAATGCATGAAACAATAAACATGCTTTTATATATAATATGTATATATACTGAATGTAATCATCAACACACCACTGCAGAATACACAACTCAAACTAAGCATACTTTTCTATATAATCAGAAACACTAAACATGACACAATTGACATACTTTTCTATATAAACTGCCTATACTAAATGTAATCACTAATACACCACTGCAAAATACTTAGATCAAGTTAAACATAAAGCATTAACATGATTGTCACTCATATATACTTAGAGTAAACACTGATATACTACTCTCTATATCCCTTATGAAAGTGAACAAAATTTACATCTTCTGAGTAAAAAACATTTTGTAATTCCTTCCAGCTTGGTTGCTCACCTCCCCTCCAATTGCACATCTTTGATATTCCATCCCGTGAGCGTTATGCAATGTTGATACAAGTATTTGTGAGTGTGGGGATCACCTCATATGCCTATATAATCAGAGCCAATAGGAAGCCCCCAAATTTGAATCCCTTTTTTGTTCTAGGATTGTTGAGAACAACTTTGACAATTTTGATTATCATCTCATATGACAATTTCTACCGTGGATACTTCTAAAAAATTTCATCAACATTGACCATTTTCAAATGTCAATGTCGATTCCAGTAGATATTTGTTTTGGAAAAAGTATATTCTGTAAGCAATAAAATTTGGCCAACTTGGTTTTAATCTCTAGACTTGCAAATCTAAAAGCATTAAATGAACAAACAACACTTTTCCTAGACATGTATCTATTACAGATTTGCGATTTGGAAAAGCTTCATCAAGGAATTGTCCATCCAGTATGTCTCTTTGTTCAATGATGGATATGGATCACAATTTAGTCCTGTAATCAATGTAAAATCTTTTAGGCTAAGTCTAATAACTTGTCTTTCAATATTGAAACACAACTCATCATTATTATCGCTAAAACATTGTCTCCTAGCTAAATGTAGAATTAACTAAGGAGGTATCTGCTGGGATCAATATGTTTTAAAATTAACTAGAAAAATAAGTTTGAACCACGAACGGTTCGTGAGCGGAATATCAATTTTTTTCAATTAACTTATTTAATCGAATTAAATAATTTAAAATAAAAAAGCGTGTGATTATGCATATATGATATCAAACAAGAAGATAAGGTTAGAAATAATTTTTCACCTATATTTTGTATTGGAGAATTTTTGAAGTAGCGGAATTCCTTCGAGAGTTCTTCGTGTTCTTTAAGTTTCAGGATCCGAATCACGCACTTGAACTCCAAGAACAATTTGTGAATTTCGTCCACCAACAACCACCCGTTAATACAGAAATATATCTCACGACAATTTGTGTAGAAATTTGAGTGTGGGCTCTCAAAATGATTGAAGAAAAAATCAAATATTTTTCCTTAAATGCTCTTTCAATCGGCAGCAATCACTAGGGAGGGGAGAAAACTCTTTTCTCTGTATCTGATATGAGATCTACTTCTCTCTCTCTCTGCAATCAAATTGATATTAGATATTTATAAAATCTAATTTTTAATATTTATAAATATACTCATATATTTTAAATTTTTAAAAATTCAACTCATATTTTCAAATTGCTAAAAATCAGTATATCTGTACAGTGTTAGAGTTGTATCGAAATTTATCGATCCAATTGATAGATTTAATTGATCATTATCAATCAATTAATTAATTAATTTTTATTTATCATATCTCCCTAGCGAAAATTGGTCCCATTCACGGCAAAACTATGCTTTGACTGCACAAACAATGTGGCAGAATATGAGGCATGTTCCATTGGAATTCAAGCAACTTATGATATGAAGATAAGGAAGCTTCGAGTGTACAGAGATTCGTTATTGATACGACAACTAAACGGGGAATGGGAAACTAGAGACTCCAAGCTGGTACCTTATAACAAACATGTAACTAAGTTAAGCTAAACTTTTGAAGTGATCTCATTTGACCATATACCCAGAGAGAATAATCAAATTACAGATGCACTGGCAACTCTATCATCCATGTTCACCGCAGACTTTAAGGAAGAAGTGCAACCCATAAAAATTGAGAAGTGAGATTTTCCTGCTCATTGTATGAGTATTGAAGAAGAGCTAGACACAAGACCATGGTATTACGACATCAAGCAGTATATAAAGAATGGAGAATATCCATCCAAACTTCTGAGAATGGTAAACGCACTATTAGAAGATTGTTCATGGGTTTCTTCTTGAATGGTGAAATACTCTACAAAAGAAATCATGATATGGTGCTCTTAAGATGTGTTGATGCAAGGGAAGCGAATCAAATCATAGAGGAAGTTCACGAAGGAATTTGTGGAGTTCATGCTAATAGACATATGATGGCCAAACAAATCTTGAGAGCATGATATTATTGGTTAACTCTAGAATCTGATTGCATCACGTACGCCAAGAAATGTCATAAATGTCATAAATGTCAAATTTATGCGGATAAAATTCACGTACCCGCATCCCCTTTACATGTCATGGCCGCGCCTTGGCCGTTATTTATGTGGGGCATAGACGTCATTGGTTCCATCATACCCAAAGCCTCTAACGGGCATCGTTTCATTTTGTCTCTATAGATTATTTTACCAGATGGATGGAGGCAAGTTCTTATTCGAGTGTAACAAGAAGTGCAGTTGTTAAGTTTATTAAAAAGGAGATAATTTGTCGATATGGTCTACCTGGAAGGATCATCACAGATAATGGGACAAATTTAAATAATAAGATGATGAAAGAATTATGTAAGCAATTCAAAATTAAGCATCATAATTCATCTGCTTATTGTCCGAAAATGATTGGCATGAGATGCTCCCGTTTGCACTGGATGGGTACCGCACATAAGTTCAAACATCAACTGGGGCAACGCCATTCTCTTTGGTGTATGGCATGGAAGCGATCATTTCAATTGAGATGGAAATTCTCTCCCTCAGAGTCTTAATGGAGGCGAAATTAGAAGAAACATAGTGGGTACAAACACGATATGAGAAATTGAATTTCATCGAGGAAAAAAGATCGACTGCATTATGTAGAGGGCAATTATATCAAAGAAAAATGATGTACACATATGACAAAAAATTGCGTCCCTGATGTTTTCAAGAAGGAAACTTGGTGTTAAAAATCCAATAAATAAAAAATAAAGAATTAATTAATTTCAATACAAATAATCACACTTAACTAATTAAGTGACATCACTCATCACATATAAGTGTAGGAAATATGCTTTGGCATTAAAACACATTTTGATCCAATTTACATCCTTTCTCTATTCATGTTCTCATGAGCTATTTCTGAGACCGTATAGACCTACATGAACAAAGCTAAGGATTCAAATATCCGATGAATTTATCTCCATAAATTCTTGACCTATTTAATTTTGACATCGTACGACTCCACTATAGGTTCGATGCCGAATCAACTCACGATTCATGTGCGATACTTTTCTGTTAGTGTAACTAAACCCTTTTTATTATCACAGTCCACATAATAATTTAACATAATATCGATCGTGAATATCAATAACACGAGTGAAATATAAAATTACAATTTTATCCCTCTTGTTATTATTTTCGTAATTCCTTAATGACTGTGAATAAGAAAAACATAATAGTGAATTATCTCATACAATTCACAAGTCTTAATCAATGACTCAATTCATTGAATACTTGACCAAGTTAATTTATTCACACGCATCAATAAAGCATAAAGTGATATTGTTGCTTTCACAGTCAAATCACGAATTTTCATATATAAGAATCACGTAACTCCAACTTAATTGAATTACAATTCCAACAGCCGAGGTATTGCCTGCCAATTCGAACTCACTCATTTGACATATCAAAGATTGCAACTAACTAAGTCAAGCTATGTATTCATCTCAGGATTAAGGTAATTATGAAAATATCTTTGAGGTGTAACAATTAGATTTAGAGTTAGGTAAACGATTTTAGGCTCTAAACTAATTTATTACCGGTCTATTCAACATGTTCATGACATGTCTAGGTTAATCGTTTGAGTCTCCACTCCCATGCCCCATCACTGGCATCCATTGGTTCAACCTAACAATCGTAATCAGATTGGATTGCCTAGTTGATCCTAAGACTGCGAATATCGTTCTGAACTTTCTCAGAAGAGTTCGTCTGGAGACGCCTCTATCTTCACTCTTCGTTCATTGATGAAAGTTTTAGGACTTGAGTAATTTACAAACACACTTTAATTTAAAATAAAACTTTCAATTTATTCATAAAAATTCAATAATACTAATGTCTGAGAAATAACGACATACAAATAAATAGTTATTACACGTTACTTTATGGATATATTCCAACAATCTCCCACTTGGACTAATGTAGGCGTGTACAATCTCTTATCCCCAAGCCCTCCAAATGACTATAAAAATTTTAGTGCTTAAAGTCTTTGTGAATGGATCTGCCAGGTTGTTGAAATATGTGTAACCACAACGTCTCCACACTGAACAATTTCTCTAATCAAATGATATTTACGTTCTATGTGTTTGGATCTCTTATGGCTTCTTAGTTCTTTAGAATTCGCTACAACCCGACTATTATCACAATAAAGTGTCATGCGCTTGTTAGCGTCTGGAACAACTTCTAGAGTCCTCAAGAACTTACTAAGCCATACAACGTCCTTTGTAGCTTCATAAGCTGCCACATATTCAGCTTCCATGGTAAAATCAGCAATGCAAGATTGCTTGATACTTCTCCATACAACTGCTCCACCGTTCAAGATGAACACCGATCTTGAAGTGGACATCCTGGAATCCTTATCAGCTTGGAAATCAAAATCAGTATACCCCGTCATATTCAAGTCACTATCTTAATACACAAGCATGTAATTTGTTGTTCTCCTAAGATACTTAATGATATGTTTGACGGTATCCAATGCTCAATTCCAGGATTAGATTGGAAACAACTCACCACGCCCACGACATAGTAAATGTCTGGCCTAGTGCAAAGCATCGCATACATGAGATTTTCTCATATGTTTTCCTCTTGAGGAGTTTTAGGAGACTGCGCCTAGGAGAGGCTGACTCTATATCTAAAAGGAAGAAATTCTTTCTTGGAGCTTTACATACTGAAGCGATCTAACACCTTATCAATATAATATGCTTGAGACAGTGTCAATTGTATGTTCTTCTTATATCGAAAGATATGAATACCTAAGACAAATGTAGCTTCTCCAAGATCATTCATATCAAATTGCTTTGCAAACCAAATCCTGACATCAGATAATTTTCCTACATCATTTTCAATGAGTAGAATATCATCTACGTACAAGCCAAAAAAATCACATTCCCTTCGTGTATCAGCTTATACACACAGGGCTCATCCACTAACTATTCAAAATCGTAGTCCTTAACAGTTTCATCGAATCTAATATTCCACGACCGCGACACTTGCTTAAGTCCATAAATGGACTTATGCAGTTCACAAACTTTTCCCTCTTAACATTTCTCCATGAACACGTCTGGTTGAGCCATATAAATGTGTTAATCAAGATTGTCATTCAGAAAAATAGTTTTGACGTCCATTTACCATACTTCATAATCAAAGGTAGCAGCAATGGACAAAAAGAATTCAGATGGATTTAAGCATGGCCACCGACGAGAAGGTATCTTCATAGTCTATTCCTTCCTTTTAGGTGTAGCTCTTAGTTACTAGCCTAGCTTTGAATGTCTCTACATTCCCATCCGGACCTTTTTTCTTCTTATAGATCCATTTGCATCCTACGGGTTTTACCCCTTTAGGAGGATCTACAAGCTTCCAGACTCTGTTAAAGTACATCGAATGTATCTCAACGTTAATGAATTTTTGCCATAAGTTTGCTTCAAGACCAGCCATGGGTTCTGAGTAGGATATAGGTTCATCAAGGTCCTTATTTGAGACAGCTGCCAAAGCTTCTCCACATGACATATACCTCTCAAGTTGTCTCACAATCCCTTCCACTATGTCGAGGCTCCATAGGCTCTTGCTCTTGTCGTGGTTCTTCCATTATTGAATCTAAAATAATTTTTGTTTGGGGAGTCGGTGTCCTCCCACTCAATAATTCCTCTAGCACAACCGTGTTTCTCGGTTGTACACTTTCAATGTAATCTTCTTCAAGAAAATGAGCATTCGTGCTAACGAATATTTTCTAGTCAGTCGTACTATAGAAGATGTACCCATTCGTTCTTTTAGGATATCCTACGAACATGCATAATTCTGAACGAATGGCTAACTTGCCTGTCTTCGATTTTAGAAACATGTGCTGGGAACCCCAATATTTTAAAATATTTAATAGACGATGTTCGTCCATACCATCTTTCATATGGTGTACCAGGCACCATCTTCAACGAAATTTGGTTCATAATATATGCCATTGTTTCCAAGGCATGTCCCCAGAAGGAATCTGGGAGTGATGAGTAACTCATCATAGATCTAACCATATCCATCAGAGTTTGATTCTTTCTCTCTTACACACCATTCTACTGTGGCGTACCAGGTGCTGTAAACTAAGAAAGAATACATTCTTCCTTAACAAAGTCTTCGAACTCTACTAGCAAGTACTCTTCGCCATGATCGGATCGTAGTGTTTTGATTTATTTTTCTAATTGATTTTTAACCAATGTCTCATACTCTTTGAACTTTTCAAAGGTTTCAGACTTTTAACGCATTAGATAAACATAACCAAAACATGAGTAGTAATTAGTGAAAGTACAAATTATTCATAACCTCCTCTTGCTTGGATATTCAATGGCTCATATATATAACTATGCATGAGTTCAAGGCATTGAGTGACTCTTTCACCTTTTGCTGAAAAAAGTCTTTTGGTAATTTTGCCTTCAATACAAGATTCACATGTGGATAGTGATCCCATACTTAAAGTTTGTAAATGATCATCATTCACAAGCCTTTTAATCATGTGCAGGCTAACATGCCCAATGCGTAAGTGCCACAAATAAGTTAGATCGGTTGAGTCATACTTCAAATTTTTACTATCCATTTGTGAAACATTATTCACTTCAGTGTCACATATCATTTGAACTATTGGTTTTACTTGAAATAGTTCATTAAACATGCATGCAACAGTAATTAGGCATTGATTTCTAAAAATACAAATATCTTTATCAATGAATTTAAGATCAAATCCCCGCTCAATCAATGCACCAATAGAAATATGATTTTTCCAAAAAATTGGGATATAATAAATATCACTAAAACATATAACCTTTATCAAATTCCAATTGACGATGAACTCGACCAAGATATCTGCTAGAGATAATCCAGGCAGTTGCGTATCCAATAGTTATCAACTCCACAGTGATGACACTTGTCTCACAACATGTCCACTTTGCAGTGCCCTTACCATTTACAACTTTTGAGTTCTACTTCTTAGCCTTATACAGACCTCCTTTCGTGTTTCCTTTTTGGCGCTAGAGGTGGAAGGCTTACTTTTAGTAAAGTTAGGCACTCCCGTCTTTCTCTTGCCCTTTAAAAACAAAGTCTCAGCAGTTTGCAACTCCTTCATAATCTCAAAAAGTGAGTACCTCAACTTATTCATCAAATAATTAAGTTTGAAGTTCTCGAAGGTATCAGGCAGAGTCTCTAGGATCATATCCACCTGAGTCTCGCCATCAACCTCAGCACCCATGATATCCATCTCAGTCAGATAACTAATGATCAACATCATATGTTCCCTGACAAAAGTTTCAGGTTTTATCCTGCAGTTCATAAAGTTTCACACATTTCAGTAATGTTCAACATCATATCAGCGGTGGTTTCTAAATTATGATGTTGTTATTGCAACACATTACTAACAGAAATCAAGATGTAATATCTAGCTATCTCATCAGAACGTATCCAAGAAGCATAAGCATATACTAACAATCCATCTATGGGACGGCCCTGCCCCACCAATTTATTTAGAAGTCTTAACTTCTCAAGCAACTTAATAACTCAAAGCGACACTACTACAAAGTTTCTCCCATTGAAGAGAGGACCGCTATGAGCGGTTCTAAACCATTTCTCGTGGCACGATCAAGTTCACGTTGGGAACTTTGGGAACGTTTCAACGTAAACGACCATCTCACTTAGTTTTTGAAAAAAATGAATTTTTGATTATTTTTCAAAACACAACTTTTATTAATTTGAATAATATGATGAAATTTTAAATCCTTTATTTAATTTTAAATCTCAATTTAAAATCCTAACCATTATAACTTTCATATTGTAATTAAATTATAACCATTATAAATTAATCTACAATGATGCATGTACATGCTTACATGACAATTTGATATTGACATCTCTCTAATTCTATGTGGCTTGTTATATGATGATGCGCGATTAAAATTAAATCATACATTTAAAATTAACCTCTTATTGACTCATTTCTAATTACACCCAAAAAATAATAAATAAATTATAAATTAATTTATAAACTAATATTCATGGCGTCTGTAATTTCCTCATTCTTCTCCATGTTGTCCCACCACTTTATAACTCTTTACAAAAGTTCATTCGCACTTTAAAAATCAAATTTAAAACTTAAAATTTAAATTTCAAATTCAAAATTCAAAATTCAAAAATTAAATTCATAATTCAAATTTCAAATTTCAAAATTCAAAAATTCAAAATTTAAATTTTGATTAAAACCCTTTAATTAAGAAAAACTATTTTCCTAATTAAATAATCTCATTAATTACCTCATTTTTTTAAAAAATTAAAAAGATAACATTGATAATTATTTTTTGAATTCAAACTTTAAAAGATAAAAAAATAAAATAAATAATTATCTTTGAATTCAAAATTCAAACATCTAAAGATAAAACAACTAATTATCTTTTATTTGTTTAAAAATTTAAAATTTAAAATTCAATTTTTTGTAAAAGATAAAAAATAGGACAAACGTTATTGCAAAGCATCACAGGGTTTCCTAAACCCTAATTGTTATCGCTTAGGATTTCAAAAACCCTAGTCACCATGCAGTACATAAAGGTGGACAACGACGGTGGCTACACTAGAACAGTATCGCCGGCTACCGGAATAGTAACTATGGCATGAACAGTGATTCCGGCATGAACACTGATCCTAGGTGAACATTAATTCTGACAGAACAATGCTCCGTGTGAATAATACTCTGGTGATGGTTTCGAGGCGACGACGACTCTTACATCAAATTTGTGAAAATATAATTATTGCAACAAAATAAATTACATAAAATCGTATGTCTCAAATTCGACGTACATTAATTCTAAATTGAAATAAAAATGCCTAAAGCTAATAGTTCGGGATCCAATCGCATAACACATTCAAAACGATTTTGAATCTACCATACAAAATCTTATGCCAATATCCACAAAATTCATGATACATTCGTTTCAAATATTTATATGCATAATCAAGAACCTATGACTGTGATACCAATTACTGGGCAGAACATCAAAAAAATTTCAATTAACTTATTTAATCCAATTAAATAATTTAAAATCAAACAACGTGCGATTATACATATACAATATCAAACGAGAAGATAAGTCACCTATACTTTGTATCAGAGAATTTTTGAACTGACTAAATTCCTTCGAGCATTCTTCATGTTCTTCAAGTTTCGGGATCTGAATCACACACTTGAACTTTAAGAACGATTTACGAATTTTGTCCACCAACAACCACCCATTAATTTCATAAATATATCTCACGAGAATTTTATGTAAGAATTTAAGTGTGGACTCTCAAAACGATTGAAGGAAAAAATCAAATATTTTTCCTTCAATTCTCTCTCAATCGACGGCAATCACTATAGAGGGGAGAAAAATCTTTTTCTCTGTATCTGATATGCGATCAATATCTCTATCTCTCTCTGCAATCAAATTGCTATTAGATATTTATAAAATATAATTTTTGATATTTATAAATATACCCCATATATTTCAAAATTCTAAAAATTCACCCCCAAATATTCAAATTGCCGAAAATAAGTTAATCTCCACAGTGTTAGAGTTGTATCAAAACTTATCAATCTAATTGATAGATTTAATTGATCATTATCACCACAGTGTTAGAGTTGTATCAAAATTTATCAATCTAATTGATAGATTTAATTGATCATTATCAATGAATTGATTAACTTATTTTTATTTATTAATTATCTAATAATTAAAAAATAATAAACTAATTAATTTCAATACAAATAATCATACTTAATTAATTATGTGACGTTACCTATCACATATATGTGTAGAAAATATGCATTGACACAACACATTTTGATTTAATTTACTTCATTTCTGTATTAATGTTCTCATAAGCTATTTCTCAGACAAGATGAACCCACATGAACAAAACTAAGGATTCAAATACCCGATGAATTTATCTCCAAAAATTCTGGACCTACGACTCCACTATAAGTTCGATGTTGAATCAACTCTCGATTCATGCGCGCTACTTTTCTGTTGGTGTAAATAAATCCTTTTTCTTTTCATGGTCCACATAATATTTTAACATAATACCCATCGTGAATATAAGTAACAAGAGCAGAATATAAAATTATTCATTTACCCCTCTTGTTATTTTCGTACAATTCACAAGTCTTAATCAATGACTCAATTCATTGAATACCTGGCCAGATTAATTTATTAACATATCCATCAATAAAGCATAAGGTGATATTGTTGTTTTTGCAATCCAATAACGAATTTCCATATCTATGAATCACGTAACTCCAACTTAATTGAATTACAATCCCAACAGCCGAGGTATTACCCACCAATTCGAACTGATTCATTTGACATATCAAACATTGCAACTAACTAAGTCAAACTACGTATTTACCTCAGGATTAAGATAATTATGAAATTACCCTTAAGGTGTAACAATTAGATTTAGAGCTAGGTAAATAATTTTGAGCTCCAAACTAATTTGTCATCGGTCTATTCAACATCGGTCTATTCAACATGTTCGTAACATGCCTAGGTTAACCGTTTGAGTCTCTACTCTCATGCTTCATGACTGGCATCCATTGGTTCAATCTAACTATCGTAATCGAATTCGATTGTCCAGTCGATCCTAAGACTGAATATCGTTCTAAATTTTCTCAGATTGTCTGGAGACGCCTCTGTTTTCACTCTTCATTCATTGATAAAAGTTTCAGAACTTGAGTAATTTACAAACACACTTTAATTTAAATTTTTTTTAATTTATTTATAAAAATTCAATAATACTAATGAGAAATAATTAAATACAAATAAATAGTTATTACACGCTACTTTATGGACATATTCCAACAATATCTTTGCTAGTTTAATGTTGATAAGTTTTCCTAAAGAAGTTTTTATAAAGATCTCTCTTTCCTCTTGTGTTAACCAACATTTAAGTGTGTTAAAATACTCCATTTTGCCATACAAAATGACCTTTTTGTTACTTTTCCACAACTCAATCGGCAAGAACACAGGGTAGTCTACCAATAATAATTAAAAATAATATTTACATAAAAAAGAGTTATCATACTTCTATAACTATTATATGTATATTTTAATTTACCGTTTGATTTGTTTACCTCTATTCTAGCCGCCGTATTTTCATTATTGTCTTGGGTTGTGGGAGCATTTCTGGTGGCTGTCTCATTTTCTTCCACTGGGACTTCTTCTTGAATCTGTGGTTGCTTTTTCTTTGTCACACGACATTTTTTGTTTGCCATAGTTGATGTTTGAGCTTTTTGTAACCTTTTGCTGTTCATTGTTTTTCCTATAAGAGAAATGTATTTCGTCTTCATGAAATAAACATATGCTTACACATGCATAAATTAGTGTTACATGTAATAGAGACCTGTGATGCAGCAGATCTGATGAAATTGTTTAATTGTTTCTCTAAACGTTTATGTTTTTTGGGGCATATTGGTTTGTTTGCTTTGTGGTTTGGTCTCATAGTCATTTTGTTGGATATATGTTAATATATTGTGAGTAAATCGACATATACTAATTCATGTGTAACTATATGCGAAATTAAGCATGACTGTGCTAGCAAACAGTAAATGACTATATGCTAACAAAGAGTAAATGACTATATGCTTATACATAAGCATATATATGATTACATACCTATGCCTTATAAATATTTACCATATTATAGCACAAGAGAAAAAGTCAAAGTAACAGCAATCCAAAATAGCAACAACAATCGAAAACAGCAACACCAGTTCAAAACAGTTACAGCAATCCAAGACAGAATGAAATGTTGCAGAATAAACCATGGTCAACAATTTCTTTCATTTTTAGTTTAGTTTTTCTGATTATGTAAATACATATTAGGGAAAGAAAGTAAAAAACTAGAAAACTCAGAAAATTGGTATATTTCCACATGAAAAGTGAAAATAGCAGAGATTCCACATGAGTTTGATTCAAACTCAGATTTAAACGTTAAGAACAAAAATTAGTTTGATTCAAACAGAGAACAAAAATTGCAGACATGCAAACGAAAATAGCATAACGAAATTCAAACGAAAATAGGCATTTACTAAATTTTCAAAATGAAAATAGACTTATACGAAAATAGACATTCGAACGAAAATAGCAGAACAAAAATTGCAGAGATTTCGTATAATAGCAGAACAAAAATCGTATATAGCAGAGCGAAATTCATATATATAACAGAACAAAAATAGAAGAAAGAAAATCGTATATAGCAGAGATTTTGTATAATACTAGCAAAATTCTAATCGGGATTTCATAAATAGTACAAATTCAAACCTTATATAGCACTTACAATCGAGATTTCGTATGATTTTCATTCGGGATTGTAGATTTTGCGCTAGGGTTTCTCCCTTTTTCTCCAATTGTCGTTGGTGCCCGAAACCTTCTTGGTTTTCTATGATTTACGTTAGAGTTGAACAAGGCGATTTTTATCTCTTAATAATGAGGGCAGAATTATCTATTTACTATATTTTGTAGGCTATAGGAGCCTTTCAAATTTCGGCCATTTGTGTAAAATACTACTTAGGGTAATTTTTTTTGGCTTATTTGTCTAATTGAGCCTTTTTATCTGGGATGAAAATTGAGTCTAAAGGGTAACTACTTCATTCATTTTTTTTCAAACTAATTACTTCATTCGTTGTATGTAACTTATTTGTGGAGTTATGTATCTCAAGAATATGCTCGATATTATTCTAGATTGATATAGTAGAATATCCTTTTAAGCCATTGTACATAAGAGTTGATGAACTCGACGTTGACTTATCATGAAACGCAACTCTTACAGAGTATTGAGAGTGCCTTCCGATATTAAAAAAATAAGGACCATTCTTACATGTAAAACTTTAAAAGAGGGTATACACTACAATTTTTTAAAAAAAATCGACGCGCAAAAGAATTTCGGCGCCTGCGCAACTCACTTCTAGTTTCGAATATAGTAGATATCAAATATACATATCATTATATATGCCATATATTTTTTATGTACATTATATATTATGTAAACTTATTGACATTACACTCCTTTTTCGTTGGTGTGCAAGAGCTTGTTTCTTGAGCCAATATTTTTTAATTTTGTTAGATTAGCACGAGGTTTCTGAATCGTAGTTCTCTGATTAATATCGGGGATGCATATGCCATCGACTATGAATTTCCCTTAAGTGCACCACAATTAAATCAAGAGATAAATTCTCAGGCTGATGATCACGAGATAGTATGACCCTAGTTCGAATCTCTGACCTGGTGGAGACAAACTTCCAAATACACAGTGATCATTTACACTACACCTCCTGATTTTTTTTTAATTTTTTTAGAGTTAATGGTGAATATTATTTTTATTTACTTTAACTATTTTTTTCCCAAACGTTGCATATGTTTTATTTTCTGTTACCATTGCTATAGATACACTAAGCAACGATCAATGTTTTATTTGTGATAACCTGTGTTGATTGGATATTTGATTAATCGGTCATCTCATAGGCCATATGCTTATCTTCTTCTTCTTTTTGTTTTGATTTGTTTTTTAACTTCAAATTGGACCGTGATTTATGTATATGATAAATGGACGGTGTAAATTACATCCATGTTGGGACAAAAATGTCCTACATGTAACACTCTCAACCGTGAATCAACGTCCACACGTGACACGTTCCTTAATATATTTGTCCCTCTAACTTTTTCAATTATTTTTGTTTTTCTTTTAAAATCTTTTTTAACAGTCAAGATCCACTCACCTTATTTTAGTTACCTTAAAATTTCTTCTCATAAAAAATATTATGAATATTACTCTATTTCGTTCAACAACTTTGAGTCATTGAATACTGTAAAAAAGTAAATCGTGTAGTCCTTATCTAAACACCAGTTAATGATATACTAACAGAACGGTAACATACACGGGCGAAATTAGAGCTTAAATCACATGGAATCACATTATTTTCAATAAATTAAGACGTAACATGTGATCGTTATGTTAATTACTAACTAGCATTTAAATAGAGATTATGAAGTTTATATTTTGAGAGTTAATAAAATAAAATATCCATTTTTAAAGTTTTGAGATTAGAATGTTAAATGACTGAAAGCGAATGGAACATTGAAACTTTTACCAAATAATCAAATTCACATTTTTATCGAAGTTCTTTGTACAATTAGATTTAATTTTATATTACTTTACATAATTATAAGTAATAGGAGACATCTCAAACCAATAATTTAATTACTGTCGATACATCTTATATAAAAAATTCTTCAATGCCGGAGGTATTTTCCAAATATTAATACTTTTGGGTTCAACAACATATTTAAAAAGTTAAATAAATATATCTAGAGATTTGATAGATATGTATTGAGATTCGATGAATTTTTTAGATTTCAATAAAAAATATTCAGTAAATGTATTCATAGTAATTTAGATTAATCAAACCAAAAAAGTTAAATAACTAATCCGAAAATACACCTGGCGTCCACGTAGGTGTTAGGGGGTGGGGATTTGAGTAATAAAACGGGAAGTGTGTGGGCAAACGAGTCCCGAGGACGCATCAAGTTCCAGTGGCAGCCAATAGCTTCCCATACAAAAACAACGGAGCACAGCCAAAGAGAGCGCTTCTCTGCTCTCTCTTCTTAGTTCTTCCTCTACATTTTGACAAGTTCATATTGATTTTGACATATCAATTCACTGTAACATCAATGGCGGCGTCTACGGCAGCAATCGGAGTTCTCAGAGTACCTTCATCGTCTTCATCAATTTCGAATTCTTCCTCTCAGAGCAGGAAAACTAGTAATAGAAGCTTATCCTTCGCTTCGTCTCATCTATCGGGAAGCAAGATTCCCTCCGCGGCTACTGGTTTGGGCTTACGACGCGTCCGCGTTGGTCGGAGTACTCCGCCGGTCGTCTCTCCCAGAGCTGTTTCTGATTCCAAGAGTTCGCAGACTTGCCTCGATCCTGATGCAAGCCGCGTCAGTATTCTCTCTCTTTTCTGTTACTTATTTCTTTTGGTTACTTATTGTGAGCCTCGCATTGTCTAGTTTATAGTTCAACACTGTGATATTTGTTCGATTTGGGTGATGTTTTGTTCGGAAAATAATGTGTTTGAATGTTGCGTGGTATTTATGTGATGATTGTGTTCAGAGTGTGCTCGGAATTATTTTGGGAGGTGGTGCTGGGACGCGTCTCTACCCGCTCACCAAGAAGCGGGCAAAACCTGCTGTTCCTCTTGGAGCAAACTATAGACTGATTGATATCCCTGTTAGCAACTGTCTCAACAGCAACATTTCTAAGATATATGTTCTAACCCAGTTCAATTCTGCATCACTCAATCGTCATCTTTCTCGAGCCTACGCAAGCAACATGGGCGGTAACAAGAATGAAGGATTTGTTGAAGTTCTTGCCGCGCAGCAGAGTCCGGAGAATCCGAATTGGTTCCAGGTGATAACATTAACCAGTGACCATTGCTGGAACTTTTATTTGAGGCTTTTTTTTTCCTTTTTGTTTATCCGAATGTCACAACTCTCATTTTGTTCACTAAGCTGGTTGTCACAACTCTCATTTTGTTCACTAAGCTGGTTGTCACAACTCTCATTTTGTTCACTAAGCTGGTTGTTATCTTCATTTGCGAGTAAACATGCTGATGCATGACGAGATTTTCCTGTGTCATGAAAATCTGCGCAGGGCACAGCTGATGCAGTGCGACAGTATTTGTGGCTCTTTGAAGAACACAATGTTCTGGAATTCCTGGTCCTTGCTGGGGACCATCTGTATCGAATGGATTATGAGAAATTCATCCAAGCACATAGGGAGACTGATGCCGATATCACTGTAGCTGCACTTCCTATGGATGAAAAGCGAGCTACTGCATTTGGCCTGATGAAGATTGATGAAGAAGGTCGCATAATTGAATTTGCTGAGAAACCAAAAGGAGAGCAGTTAAAAGCTATGAAGGTAAATCTCACTAACTTTATGGTTAAAAACACTTATCGTAACTTATTCGCTGTTATTATCTGTCGACATAGCTGGCTGTCAAAGCAACTTATTGTCATACCTTCACTCTGGCCGTTTTCTTGTAGGTTGATACTACCATTTTGGGACTTGATGATGAGAGAGCGAAAGAGATGCCTTTCATAGCGAGCATGGGTATATATGTTATCAGCAAAAATGTGATGCTGGACCTGCTTCGAGAGAAGTTTACTGGTGCAAATGACTTTGGAAGCGAAGTTATTCCTGGCGCTACTTCCATTGGAATGAGAGTATGCATACACATTATTTTTTATTGGCTTTTTTACACATATTTTTGTATATAGTTGTAGATATTCCTATGCCATCAAAGAGCTTCTTCATATGATTCAGGCACTGACAAAGAGCAACACATTTTTGTTTGTATACTGAATAAACTCATGTGAATAGTGAGGAGCATTCTTCATGAATGTTCTATCCTTGTCATCCTCTTTTAAAAAAAGTTCTCACAAATTGATGTCACCAACATCGCAAGTAATCATGTTTAAAAATAAATTTAGTAAGTTCAAGTTGAAAATGAATTTTGTGATGAAACTCTGCTTTCACTTGATGATGTAACTTGGTGTGCTGAACATTGATAAAGTTACGATCCATTCACTCTCTCCTCAGTTTTGCAGTTTGGTAGGTCTAATTGTTGGCTTTTTCATTAGGTGCAAGCTTACTTATATGATGGTTACTGGGAAGATATTGGTACAATCGAGGCCTTTTACAATGCAAATTTGGGAATCACCAAAAAGCCTGTGCCAGATTTCAGGTAATTTCAGTTCTAGTTCATCCTATTTATTGTTTTCTTAGAGCGGTTATCATGTTGTCAGGTTGTGGTATTGACATGCTATCTATTCGATTTATTTATTTCCCATTGCAGCTTCTATGATCGGTCATCACCAATCTACACACAACCCCGGTATTTACCCCCATCCAAGATGCTTGATGCTGATGTGACAGATAGTGTTATTGGTGAGGGTTGTGTAATCAAGGTAAGTTCTTTTTTAGTAGAGTTGACAATATTCTAACATGGTTTTGTTTCCTTAATGTCTATCATTGCATATTTCAGTCCCTTGGTCTCTTCAATATCTCCCTATCTTGTATTATCCACAGAACTGTAAAATTCACCACTCCGTTGTTGGATTGCGATCTTGCATATCTGAGGGGGCAATCATAGAAGACACATTATTGATGGGAGCAGATTATTATGAGGTAATATGGGTTAATTTGCAACATACTGTTCTTTAGTCAAGTTATTATCACTTGATATTTGAGAATTGTTGACAAAAGAATATATCTGAGAAAATTCAGATGTGGAGGGGAATGGGTGGGGGTTGAATTCTTAGGATGTTGAGCCTCTGAATATGAATGATTTGGACACCAACGAGATATTCGTGGCGAACAAACTCATTAATGATAATGAATGCATCTTCTTCTTCTGCTTTTTCAGACGGATGCTGACAGGAGGATTTTGGCTGCAAAGGGTAGCATACCAATTGGTATTGGCAAGAACACTCACATCAAGAGAGCAATCATCGACAAAAATGCTCGCATTGGGGACAACGTTAAGGTGCGACCTTCTTTTCCTTTGAATTTTTATAACTGAATTACAAAGCTTGTTCTGAAGTCCAAAGCTTGTTCTGAGTGTGGAGTTTGGCTGGAAATGAGGGCACTTGATCAGTTCTAAATTCTACTTTTGAGCTGATGCCACCAACATCCTTATGAGCTGATGCCACCAACATCATTTTGTCCCAAGGGAGTGTGAGAAAACCCTTGACTCTCTTTTATCAGATACATTTCCACGGATAGTCTGTGAGAAGATAATAAATTAAATTTAGACCCTATTCTGTTTTTAATGATACTTACCTTTTTTACAGAAAAAAAATACATAGTTGCTCTTTTTTATAATTTGGTGTCTACTACACCATCATCTAGCAAAAAAAATACCACATCTCGTTAAAGTCAATCCAAGCATCTAAATATCATTTTTTTTTCTTTTCTCACATTTGTATTAGTTTTGTCATTGAAATTATCAGACCATTGAATCACTCTTACACGGGAACCGCAAGAGCGATCCTATGATGGATCAATCTTGGATCCAGTGCCGGCCAGTAAAGCGTCAAGTGATGAGAGAAAACTGAATGCCGACTGAATTGTTTTATTAAATACATATGCTATAAAGGAAAATTGTGATCTACTGTTGATAGTTCCTAATTCCACCTCATATATTATATTTCTTTCAATGAAACGCCGATTAGTGACGTTGAAATGTTATCTTCATCAAATCCAGATAAAAAAAATACTTAACATTGATTGTTGATATTTCAGATCCTTAATAGCGGCAATGTGCAAGAAGCAGCAAGGGAAACAGATGGATATTTCATAAAGAGTGGTATCGTGACAATAATCAAGGATGCCTTGATTCCCAGTGGCACTGTAATCTAGAAAAAAGTCCACTACAAATGCTGAATCCTGGAGCTTCTACCTCCTTGTTTTTTGATGTGCAAAAACTATTCTACCGTAAGACCCTTCGGACCCATTATGTAGATTTCGTGTCAGTTCAGTTTGAGGAAGAGAAAGACCCCGGATACATTATTATTTCTGTAAATTCATTTTGCTATCCTCTAAGAGAGATTCTTTAAACCAAGAAAGCCACCTCTCGGAATGAATTAGTCAAAACAAAATTGTCTTGCAAACTGGGGGGATTTTACGGTTCTGCCTGAAGCACGTTGCCCTGCCGTAACGTCAGAATGCCGCTAGTTGATTCGACCTACCTTATCCGACATGTGGAGTTTGGTAAGGCCAAACAAAGAGTGATCTTTGAACAGAATGCCGCAAGTTGATTCGACCTACCTTATCCGACATGTGGAGTTTGGTAAGGCCAAACAAAGAGTGATCTTTGAACGCTCCTAAGAAACTTTTTCTGCAGTGCCAATATGTTACCCTATGTTTCATAAACTATCTGGAGCTTCTCTTGACTTTCCCAAAATCCAGATAGGCACCTAAAGAATAGTAAACATCAGCGTGAAGATTATATAACAAAAGGCATGTCTTTGCTGAAAACTTCATTTTCGCCCCAGGATTGATTGGGAAATGACTGGTTGAGAAAGACAATGACCCATGTCCAATTTCTGCGTTGTCCATCTAAGCGAAGAAAACGAAAGATTTTAAGAGTGGATTTAAATAAATGGTCGCTAATTTTTTTTTGGTAAAATGATAGAATTTTCAGAATTTTCACATGGAACCACCGGTGGATCATGTGACTTACTAATTTGGCATATTTTTTACCATTTTTGCTAACTCCCTCTTAAAAACCGGCAATTCTTGTAGTTCTCCCTTTGAAGAATCGTGTTTCTCTGCCATTTCTTTTTCAGTTCAGCCCATCTGGATCACTCAGACCTTATCTGAGCCGAACTTCCCTCTGAATTTGTACTGGTAGGAGTCAGGTAAGATCACTAACCTTAGTGGGATAAGATCGGGAGAAAGATGTTAATAACGAAAAAACTAGACAGAGGAAGCTGTGGACGTCAAATGTGTGTTTTTCTGGCATTGTTAGTGGTATATATTCTCTCAAAATGTGCTTCAACGACTTCGTTACAAAGTGTCATACAAACCCTTACATTATACCAAAGGCCTCTCCTTCATGGAAAAATTTCGGCCTGTCATTCTACCACATTATGAAAACAATATGCGACAGGAAAAGAAAATTAAACAGGCAAACCCGTGTGAGGGGATGAAGGACCTGTGGGGCTTTACATGGGAAGAAGACGTTAACGTTGAAATTCTAGACAAGTAATAGCTGCAAAGGCCATAGATTGCTTTGACTATCAAAATTCCAAGAAGTGTCTTACTCCTCCCATAGGTAAGGATGTTCGTGTCGGTTGACTTTTTCCAAGTTGAACATCTGCAAATAGGGGAAAAAACGATAGTTAGTCTTGAAAATCAGATTTTGGAAGCTGCTCAATTCTGAAGAGATGAGATATTGTGGCAAGCAGCAAACTTAGGCAGGACTGTTGCATCTTGTGAAATTAGTCTTCTTAATGCTACGATCTTTACCAAGGCTTCCACCCTTAATGCCCATCAAGATACCATATCCAGCACTCTTCAAAGGATAAATTTGGAAACAAATGCTAAACAGGAATATGGAGAAGCCGCAAAGGAAACAGCCATCAACCTTAACAATATAACAATGAACCTACCTTCTTCTGAATCCTGTCTCAAAACAGTCACTTGTTAGACGAAGACTCTCTGACTATAATATTCCTCCATTTATCCTTGAGTTCAGCTGGAGAACGAGTGGTATGAAATATGTGACGACCAAATTCCAAAATCTTTCTCCATGGAAGATTTTTGTTAGTTGTAGTTGAGAATTTCTGCACTCCTTCCTGCAGCTAATTGTAGTCAGTAAGGCTAGATGTCAATCATAAAAAATGTATATATTCACAAGTAATTTATCTACAATGTATATAAAGTTCTATCCATTCCTGAAAGAAATTCCAAGGCAAAGAGAACTTTGCACTTTGGAAAAGATTCTGAATGACCTAAATTCACGGTAGAAAAATTTCAAGCTGAACTCTTTGACTACATAAAGACTTTTTATCATAGAGAATATTTGAAAACTTTCTTTCAAGTAAACTATCCTACCTAATTCACATAAACATAGGTAGCCCATTAAATAAAGTAAGAGAAAGAACTCTCAAGACGTCTTGCCCCAAAATCAAAATGCAGAGTAAGAGATCTAGCTTTCCACACCAACCTAAACACTTCATTGTCCTTTCTGTTAACCTACTTTGTCGTGTTAACCCACTTAGGTATTTCTCTTAATAATACAATCTTCATGAGAGATAATGACATCTAAAAACTCAGAGAATTGACTGGTATGACTACATGTGCACCATATTCTTGATTTGCTTCATTGACCAAGATTCCTGGGGTCCACCATCAAAAGCAGACCAGAACTAAGGAAGATCAAAGCTTCATAAGCTAGATGTTTTTCTCTAAGAGGGAGACGTTTCCAGAATTTTCTATGTAAGTTTCTTATACAAATAAAAGAAATGTCATCCATTTCGTCACTATAAAGGGAATACAACCTAATTTAAAACGGAAATCCATTAGCAAGTAAAGGTCAACTAAGGCAGGAAACTTATGTCCATTTACTCATACCTTTAACATGTCTTCCTCTTCAGAGGTCCAGTAAAATCTCCGACGCTTTGCATTAGGAATAGTCATCTTTTCACTGCATTAGAATAAAATATATATTTCAATTAGCATTTCCAAAACCACAATTGTGGGTATAAAAAGTTAAAAACTAATTGTCTAGAATAGCTACAACATGCATTTGAATAACTCACAATTGCTTAGCAGATTCTAGGCGTTGTTTCCACTTTCTTGACGCAGAAACTTTTTCAATTTGATCTGCAGCATTGTCCTCTGGTACTTCATTATGTTGACGGGGTGATCTTCTTGCCAAACCAATATCCTTTTGCTTTGCTGCCTTATGAGCTCTAACTTTGATACGTTTCTTCTTCTTCTTCAGTAAAGCCTCAGCATCTGGATCGTTTGCTTCAGACCTAATACTGGTATTTACAGGCATTTCCAGTTCATCATCCTTCATATGTTCTTTATCATCCTTTCCGTATTGAGTCTTGTCTGAGATCTTTACACTTTTATGTGCTCTTTTTGTACTGCGAAGACATCCATTTACTACTGTCTCTTCTTCTGTTTGACATGCGTTAGATGTCTCTGCTTGGCCTTGATCCTCAGCATGCAGATCCTCATCTTGAACCCTCGTTCTATCTATTACCGTTTCATATGTCTTAGCCTCAAACGAATTGTCTTTAGTCATGGGATCCTTAGGTGAGTCAAAGGCAGGTGTTGTCTCTTCTAGCTGACAAAAGTTGCCATCATTGACATTGGCTGCAGAAGGATTAGGCTGAGTTTCATTATTATCCGCCATCCTAGATTGATCAAGGCATGTTGTTCCCTCACCATGATACGAGGGGTTTGCATCTCCCTCACCTAGTGATACATTGGTTTCTCTCCTCTCAGTTATCCCATCTCTCTGCTCAGAATTATTTCCCCCAACAACACCTGCATCAATAAACTTTGACAACGCTTTCTTTGCCGCCATAGCCTTTTTCCTCAACTCACGAGTGCGTATTAGCTCTCGTTTATATGAACAATAGGGGCAATAGAAGTTTCCTTCATCATCAAACATAGGTTTGCAGGACATACACTTCTCATGAACAGCTATTGGACAGCCAATTTCAATACATACCAATAGCTTCCCGCCTTCATTGCATCTTATGCAAAAATCTTTCTGTAACCTATCCATGTCTTCTACCCCATCATTTGTTTGTTTCATTGATACCTCGGGCTGCATGCTATCCTGCCATACACGTTTCATCAATTTTGAATAAAAAAAATTAATATACATACAGTCCAAAGCAAACTTTCGACATAACTAAACTACGTTTCAGATTCTTCACATTTCGTGCAAACTACAAAATAAAATTTCAATTATCACAGTAGGACTCCAAAAGATCTGAAGCAAAGCTACCAGAGTAATCATTGCAGATTATGAAAGCAATGTTACTTGTACGATGAGACAAGTAAAAACGAAAAGAAAGAAAAGGTACCTGATGGAGGAGAGAATATGCTCTATAAGTGGTAGTCTTGAAGGGTTTAGGAGAAGCAGCGGTCTTAAGCCTACGCTTACCACCACCACGACTCTTCGTTCTCATCCGTTAGCCGGCACTACCCTATACTGGCTTTCCTCTCTGTTTCGGAACGAACACCGCTCAACCGCCTGACTCTGATTGATTAATTATACGGCAACTCCTCGACTCCCTTGCCCTTCACGCCTAGGGCTTTTTCTGCAGAACTATATCCTAAGAAACTGATTTTACATAATTATACCACAACATTAATTTATGCATGTCATGATTCTGATCCACATTCCTTTAATTTTTCTCTTTTCTTTACTCCACTGCCATTCTTATACACTGACACAAACTCTCTCTCTCTTTTCATCTTCATCTTCATCTTCATCTTCATCTTCATCTTCCTCTCTTCTAAAAATTCATTTTCTCTAGAAATTAACATAACAAATGAGTTTTGTTAATTTTAATGAGTTTTGTTAATTTTTATAGATTTTGTAAACATTTATAATTTTAATGAATTTTATTAATTTTTGTAAGTTTTGTTAATTTTTTGATGGGTTTTGTTAATTTTGAGAGAACGTAGAGAGAGAAAGACAAAACCTACAGCTGAGAGAGAGAACGTTGAGTACACAATTCTTGTTGTGTAGTCTACACTATTGTCGTGTACACATCGTGTAGTGTATACGATCGTTGTGTATGCATCGTGTGGTGTACACGATGGCTACACGATCGTCGTGCACGCATCGTGTGCGCTACACATGTAATATATTTAATTTTATATATTTAATTAAACATAAATGAATATAAATGTTGAGTGTTGAAGAATAATGAATTGACATTTGATTTATTATTTTGTAAGAAAAGTGATGGGGGAAAGAATGAAGAAAAAGTAGTGGGTAATTGTGTCGTGTAGTGTACACGATCGTCGTGTAGTGTACACGATCGTCGTGTAGTGTACACGATCGTCGTGTAGTGTACACGATCGTCGTGTAGTGTACACGATCGTCGTGTAGTGTACACGATCGTCGTGTAGTGTACACGATCGTCGTGTAGTGTACACGATCGTCGTGTAGTGTACACGATCGTCGTGTAGTGTACACGATCGTCGTGTAGTGTACACGATCGTCGTGTAGTGTACACGATCGTCGTGTAGTGTACACGATCGTCGTGTAGTGTACACGATCGTCGTGTAGTGTACACGATCGTCGTGTAGTGTACACGATCGTCGTGTAGTGTACACGATCGTCGTGTAGTGTACACGATCGTCGTGTAGTGTACACGATCGTCGTGTAGTGTACACGATCGTCGTGTAGTGTACACGATCGTCGTGTAGTGTACACGATCGTCGTGTAGTGTACACGATCGTCGTGTAGTGTACACGATCGTCGTCTAGTGTACACGATCGTCGTCTAGTGTACACGATCGTCGTCTAGTGTACACGATCGTCGTCTAGTGTACACGATCGTCGTCTAGTGTACACGATCGTCGTCTAGGCATTACGATCGTCGTGTAGTGTACACGATCATCGTCTAGGCATTGTACACTATCATCGTCTAGGCATTACGATCGTCGTGTAGTGTACACGATGTCTACACAATTGTTGTGTATGTATCGTGTACACTACACTCATAATATATTTAATTTTATATATTTATTTAAATATTAATAAATATTGAGGTTGAGTGTTGAAAAAGAATGATTTGACATTTGTTTGATGATGTGTAAGAAAAATGTTGGGTGGAAGAAATGAAGAAAAAGTAAGTAAATGGTGGGTCATGAGTATAAGGTGGCTACATGAAAGCTACACACTAGATGATGACTACACGATTATCGTATACACATCGTGTACACATGATGCCTACACGACGATCGTGTACCCACTACCCACTATTTTTTCTTCATTCTCCCCCCAATACTTATCTTACATAACAATCAATCAAATGAAATTATTATTTTTCAACACTCAACCTTCATATTTATTAATATTTAAATAAATATAAAAAAATTAAATACATTACATGTGTACACTGCACGACGATCATGTACACTACACGATGCCTACACAGCGATCGTGTACACTACACGATGCTTACATTATGATTGTGTAGTCATTGTGTACACTACACGATGACTACACTACGATCATGTAACCGTCGTGCGCACTACATGATCCCTACACAGTGATCATGTAGACTACACAATGGGTATACGGATATCGTGTAACTATCTTGTAGACTACACGATGGATACACTGGCGTCGTGCACCCCCTTCTCTCTCAACGTACTCTCTCTCTCTCTATGCTCTACGTTCTTCCTTTCTCTCTCTACATTCTCTCTCAAAATTAACAAAAACCATCAAAATTAACAAAATAAAAATTAACAAAACCCATTAAAGTTACAAATTTAACAAAATCCACAAAAATTTATGAAACCCTTTAAAATTAACAAAACACATTTGTTGTGTTTATTTCTGGAGAAAATGGGTTTCTAGGAGAAAGAAAGATGAAAATGAAGATGAAGAGAGAGAGAGTGGGCGAGTGTGTAAGAAGGGAAATGAGGGAAAAAAGATAAAAATAAATAAAAGGAATATGGATCAGGGGTTATGGTATGCATAAACTAGTGTCGGGGTATAATTCTACAAAATCAGTTTCTTAGAGGTATAGTTTTGCAAAAAACCCTCGCACTTATTACAACTCTTTGTTGTCTTTAACGAAACGTTTCTTACAAGGATTTTTAATAGTGGATTTTCAAACATAATCCAAATAAAAAATTAGAATATAGGATTGTGAAAAAATTGTGCTAGATCTTGATCTAGTATTCTAATATTAATATTAACATTTTTGTAAGATCACGGTTTAGTAAAAATTTTGACCACTCCTTTTTAGTAGTCCCAATACAAGTTTAACGGACAAAATTTAAATCGAATGTACAATTTAATATTTTCTCCTATAGAAAATGTCAAATTTCATTAAAAAAATTGAAGACCCTACTCAAGAGCCCATTTATAAATTTTTCTCATTAGCGTTTTGTTTTTCTGTTCTTAAAATAAAAAACTTACCTAACCTTGTAGTTCTTTTGCACGTATTCTAATTTTATGTGATTGACATATATTTATAAAAAATTATGTGTCCCTCTCCGATGGCGGGAAACCTTTCTCGGCATTGATGCTGAGAGTCTTCCTAGATGTTAGATCAGGCAAGGAGACTTAAAGCCGTTAGATAGAAAAATTAAACTTTACCTGTTAAACAATTTGCAGTCCTTCAAAAGCTTACGAATGAAGCTTTCTCCTTCATTCGAGCTTCACATTTTTCATTTGACATTTTCCCTCTAAGCTTCACGTTTTTCCTTCGAGCTGCACAGTCTAAGGCATGTGATTTATAACCCCGATCTTCAAATCTTTCTTCAGGCAAACTTCAGGCGCTCTCTCTTCGTCGTCCATGCTCTCTCTCCTCCTCTGGGTTTGTCTCCTCCGCTGTCACGGTAGCTAATCTCTCATCTTATCTCTGTTCTCTCTCTACTATCTACTCTCTCTCTCTCATTTTCTCTGTCGACGTCTAGACTCATGGACTGCTCCCTCTCTTATTTTTCTTCGTTAGTCTGGATTGCTCTTCTCATTGTTCTCCATTAGTTTGCTTTTATATAGGCTCTGTTTCGATTTAGGGATGTTTAGATTTAGGGCTTCATTTAGGGTTTGATTAGGCTTTGTTTAGATTTTGGCTCTGTTTGATTTATGCTAAGTTTAGATTTAGGGTTCTTTCATTGTCCTCTTTTATATTTAATTTAGGCTTGATTTAGATTTGATTTGGGCTCTGTTTGATTTGGGCTTGATTTAGTCTTTGTCTATTTAATTCTTGATGTAAGGTTTGTTAGAGAGAAAATTAGACTCGCAGAGGAAGAAGTTGGGTTGTAGATCATTGTTGGAGTTGGGTCGAAGAAGAAGTCTAGTAGGGAAGAAGATGAAATGCCATTCTACCTTCGTTCTGGAAATCCAAACATCTTTTTCCCCACGTTTAGCTTCTTACCGTTGTAAATGAATAAATGAAGCTAGTGTCTTACACGCTTGAGAAGCAATTAATCTAGTCATGAAGGAAGAAGAACAAAGTAAGCCATAGTGATTTCAAAAAAACAAAAACAGAGGTGAGGAGAAGTAGAAACAGAAAAAATGACATTAAGTTCCATCCAAAACTAGCAATAATAACAATTGATACCACATATGTGGAATTAACAATGAAATAGGGCTAAAGAAAGGAACCCAGAAAACTGGAAAGAAGTAAGCTTATCTTTTTTCTACCCTCATTTAGATTGATTTAAGAGCGACTCAGAATCATGGTTGGATCGTTAAAGCTTCAAAAAGGAAAAAAATGTACAGCAAAACGGAGTATTGACATGATGACTTAGTCTATAACCGGCTAGATGATCCAATCTTAATAGACAAATAGACCAAGTTTTTCTTTATCATATATCAGATGCACTATGCACAAAGACTGACTTTTTCATCACAAAATAGTTTAATAATACTGATAGAATATAAAGACTGATTGTACTATTTGTTGTGAAAGTAATGTTCTATTAATAAGCAAGTGCCTTATTAGTGGATTCATATTTCATATTAGTGATATGATTTGGTCCACTCCTACGATTATCAATATAATTACAGTGGCATTTTGTGTAACATTTTCTTACTTCATTGTTTATGCTTTGACAGAAGGGCTAGATTGTGTTCATGTCTTAATATTGTGGATTGCTCTTGCGAAATAAGATTAATATTTTATTATAGTTAGAATAGATTTACTTGAGACCATAACATTGGTTTGAAGTTGAATTTTCACTCCATTATAAAAGTGTCTCCTTATTTTTTTTTTCAAATGAAACCTCCTGATTATCGATCATCAACAGAGAAGACTTGTCGACATTGACAAAGTTGGTAGTCATTTACTTCGGGAATATTAACTTGTATCAGAATTACTGACTCAATATCATTAGCTTGAATTGAATTTGTTTAATCAAATGAAAGTTGCTATGTTCTAGGCTAGTTTCTCACGATTTGTCTTTTTGATGTTTCTCTACGGAATATTATAGTTGGAAGGAGATATTACTTGAGGTTATTTTCTTTCATGAAAATAATGTTATTTAAGATGTATATTTGTTATTAGATGAATACTATTGTACATATTATCATTCAAGCAATCAAATAAAAGGGAAAATCCTACTTTAGAGAGAACTACATGATCAACATCATTTTTATATGATTCTAGAGATTTGAATTTTTATAGAGTTTTTAACTAGCTTACCTACGTGATGGAAAATTACTAATATGATTCTTTTAACGTGATAAATTATGAAAAACTTGGAGAAGAGCATGTTGCAACTAGATCAACTAAGTTTCGTACATTCTTTAAATTCTTTACATATCCACGTTTTCATGAAATCTTGCCTCGATTTTTGTAAGCCAGTGACATTCACATCATGTTTATCATTTATTAAGATTGTTGGTGCATGCCACTTCTAATTAATTCGTTATCACAAATAGTCACTGCATAAAGCTTATTAATAACATAATAGCGGCAGATGTATACAAGAACATAACATCATGAACATCAATTTAATGGTACATATGACCTTAGGATACTTACTAGATGATGCTCAATCCATTATAAATTAATATCAGAGATAATCATGATAAGAAGACACTGACACAAGCTAAATTTGATTATATTAACATATATTTTAGATGGCTAACACAAATATGGACGTGAAGAAGGCACCGAGTGGTTTTCTTTGGCTTCTTGTAAGTAATTAATGAGATCATCAATTTAATGTTACATATTTTCATATCAATTGTTGCAATGTTAATATTAATTTTTATAATTAAACAATGTGAAAGAATGTGCTAAAGTTAAGGCCGCATGTGGAGAGCTTAAGGCTATTGAAGTAAGTATGTTTAAACAAATATTACATTATAACATGGAATTGATAAATTATGATTGTAATTTAAGTGAGTTTGAAATATGCAGACACGAAGAGAACTAGCTAAGTTGTGGAACAATATGACGATAGAAGCACAAATCAATTATTTCAAGGTTAATGAAATCCACGACCTTGAAGGCGAAGCGGAACGACCTGGTCTTTGTCATCTGAGAAGGCCTGCCATGAAATGGAAGTTGCTCCCATGCTGTACACTTGAGAAATTCATAGATCTTGTTACAAATTTTGATGAGGGGAAGAGGAGAGTGGTTGTGGAGATGAGATTCAGAGGGTTGTTGGATATTCAATGTCGCAAGCTGAAGATGAACTTCTTGCAACAACTATTTAGTTGCTTTGATCCATCCACCTGTACATTGAATGTCCATGGGTCGACATTCAACGTGACTGCAGATTATGTGAGTTCCGTTAGATTGGATTTTAGATATTAATAAAATTAATGAACCATGATTAGTTCATGGACGGAATATCAATTTCTTTCAAAACAAACATTTAATCGAATTAAATACAATACCAAACTGATGAACATTTATAACGGTAAAAACATATTGAGAAGAAATAAAAACAATTTATACATTTTCAATTAATGGAGAACATCTGATTTGGTGAGATTTTATTCTCTATCTCACGTTCTTCGTTCTTGAGATTCACAGAGCTAGTAATTGATCTTCATATCAACAACCACTCGTTAGAGTCAGAAGTAAATCTATCAAGAATTTGTGTAGAAATTGAGTGTGAGCTCTCAAAACAACTGTGGAAGAGAAAAATATTGTAGGACTTCGACGACAACAATGATGGAGGATGAGATATAACTTTTTCCGCTCTAACTAATACACTTAGGATGCAACCATAATGCAATCCCTTTTATATTTAATTATAGAATTTACCCATATACCCTTATATGTCATAACCGAAAATCACCTTCTCCCTACACTGTGATGTGCGATTTTACATCTTCGCTAGAGCCAAAACTGTGTCAAATTCATCAGTCCAAATTGATAAATTAAGTTGATCCCTATCAATTAATTATGTACTTCACAAATACAGTGATGGCACCCATCTTATATGGGTTCGAGAAGTGTACATTGGTCTAAAACACGTTTTTCGGTCCAACTGTTGTTGTTTCTCATTCCTGTCATTATGAGCTACTCTTGAGACAGAATGGATCCACATGAATAAAGTTATGGATACAAATATCTGGCTTGTTTATCTCTATAAATTATTGACCTATTTAATCTCGACATCATACGACACTATAAGTCCAATGCTGAATGAACTCTCGATTCATGCGCACTACATTTTCTGTTAGTGCAAATAAACATTTATATTTCATAGTCCACAGAATATTTAACGATATTACCCTTCGTTAATATCAGCGACAAGAGTGAGATGTAAAATTACCATTTGCCCCTCTAGCTATTTTCTTAACTCATTTATTGTGAATAAGAAAAAATATCAGTAAAGTGTCTCATATAAATCACCATGTCTTATTCAATGACTAATGTTATCGAGTATCATGCCCGATTTATTTATTCACACACTCATCAATAAAGTATAAGGTGATATTATTGCTTTTGCAATCTTACCACGAATTTCATATATATGAATCACGCAACTCAAACATAGTTGAATCACAGTCCCAACAGCCGAGGTATTGTCCGCAATTCGAACTCACTCTTTTGGCGTACCAAAGATCGAAAGTAACTAAGTCAAGTTTCGTATTCACCTCATGATTGGGGTAATTATGAAAATACCCTTAAGGTGTAACAATTAGATTTATAGCTTGATAAACGACTTTCTCTAAACTAATTGGTTACTAGTCTATTCAACATATTTTATAACATGTTTAGGTCAACCGTTAGAGCCACCACTCCCATACCCTAAAACATGTATTGTTTGGTTCAACCTAACAATCATAATTGGATTCGATTGTCCAATCGATCCTAAGACTACGAATAACATTCTCAACTATCTTAGAAGAGTTTGTCTTTACTTTCTGATGTTGATGATAGTTCCAGGACTTAAGTAAATTACAAACACACTTTAATAAAAGAATTTTTTTTAATTATTCATGAAATTCAATAATACATAAAGGTTGCTCGTGGTAGACATAATATTGATAACTGAAATTTAAAACATACATGATTCAATATAATTGATCAATATCTAGAATTCGAAAAGTAAACATGATGCATGAATGCAATCATAATAAACACATGTTTTTAGCATTTATTAATCAGTATAAAACAACATAACAATTAATGTGCCGTCTTAGGGTCGTCCAGATTAACCGCGGACTATCTATAAGATACTCTCATCCTTATTAATTAAAACTTAAAATATCTTATATTTTCTCTTTTAACAATAAGAATCGCTTGTTCGGTCAAGTCACAACTATCTATATGAAACTTAATTGTGACTTTGTGAGTGTAACCTATCATTTTAGATTTCATGACTTCATTTAGAATATGCTGGTTTAAGGTCGGTCAAAACTAAACTACATCACTTCCTCCTATCTTATTAAGAAGTCTAACCTTGGTATTGCTACAACTCGAAACCTTCTTTAGGGGGATGAAAACGAAGTCATCTCGAGGCTCTCACTACACCTCACGGTGTTGTACTAATGATGGAGACCATAGGTTAAATTGACATGACAACCTTCTCCCACTCACCATTTTAGGACAATGTGTTTTTATTTTAACTAATCAATTAATTCCAAATTAATTACTAGTTAAAATAATAACCCTATGAATATTTAACTATCATTTAATCCAATCTCATTGGCCTAAGTTCATTTAGTTTTCTGAAGCACCTAAGTCATAATTAGGTGAACTTAGATTAACTAATTAATTATATTCATCAAACTTTAATAAAACTCTTTTACTAAAGTCGGTTAACTTAGTCGGTTAACTTAGGGCATGGGAGTGAAGACTCTGACGATTGAACTAGATATGTCATGGAACATGTTAAATAGACCAGTAACAAATTAGTTTAGAGCAAAACCGTTTGTCTAGCTCTAAATCTAATTGTTACACCTTAAATACATTTTCATAATTACTTCTATTCTAAGGTGAATACGAAGCTTGGCTTAGTTATTTGTGGTCTTTGATATGTCAAAGGAGTGAGTTCGAATTGCCTGACAATACCTCGGCCGTTGGGATCGTAATTCAACTATGTTAGAGTTGCGTGATTCACATATATGAAAATTCGTGGTTAGATTACGAAAGCAACAATATAACCTTATGCTTTATTGATGGATGTGTGAATAAATCAACTTGGCTTGATATTCAATGAAATAAAACATGAATAAGACTTGTGAGTTGTACGAGGTATTTCACTGTTATATTTTTCTTATTCACAGTCAGTAAAAGAGTTAAGAAAATAATAACATGAGGGGTAAAACTATAATTTTACATCTGGCTCTTGTTATTGATATTCATGAAAGGTAATTTCTTAAAATATTTTGTGGACCGTAAAATAGAAAAGTTTATTTACACCAACAGAAAATGTAAAGCATGAATCGAGAGTTGATTCGACATCGAACCTATATTGAAGTCGTATGCTGTCAAGATTAAATATGTCGAGAATTTACGGAGATAAATTCACTGAGTATTTGAATCTTACATTTTTATTCATGTGAGTTCATTCAGTCTTAAGAGTAGTTAATGAGGACAAGAATATAAGAAACAACATCAGTTGGACCAAAATGTGTTTTGAGCAAGGTGTATTTTGTGAACTCATATGTCGTGGGTGCTATCACTTTATTAGTAAAGAATAATTAATTGATGTACAAATTAATTAATTTATTATTTTTTAATTATTGGATAATTAGTAAATAAGAGAAATTAATTAATTAATTGATGGAGATCAATTTAAATTTATCATTTTGGATTGATGAATTTGGACACAATATTGACTCTAGAGAGATATGAAATTTTCGACAATAGTAAATAATAAGGGGGTTAATTTCAAAAATTACACATATATGGCGTATATGTGAAAATTCTAAAATTATTATATAATTGATGACATTAGGGTTGGCTTCCTAAGCTAAGTGTGTTGGTACATCCTAATCAGATAGAGCATAAAAAGGTTTATCTCTCCCTTCCTATTGATTGCTACCGAAATCACTAGAGGAAGAGAAAATTTTGATTTTTCTTTCTCAGTTGTTTTGAGAGTCCACACTCAGTTTCTAACGACGTCCTTGCGAGATATACTTCTGAATCCAATTAATGGTTGTTGGTGTGAAGACTAATTGAAGTTTTTAGATTTGAAGATCGAACAACGCCAAACATTCATTAAGGATTTCACCAATTCAAAAAATCTCCGGAAATGTATAAATCGTTTATACCTCTTTTGAATATATTTAACTTAACATGCATAGTCGGATGTATGGTTTTAATATTTAATATGATTAAATTGGTTGATGTAAAATTGATATTCTGCCCATGAACTGTTCATGGTTCAATGATTTTTACTGACATTTCTAAAACCCGATCCAACATTTTCAAAATGATTCAAGCATCCATTTGGTGTTTTAACACCATAACACATAACAAACAAAATTTTTGTTAAAGAAACTTACATTTTTTCCTTAGATGGGATATAACATTTCATCAAACATGTTACGGGCATTCATATAAGTATAGTATGGATCCCAATGTGGTATTTTATCAAACACCTTATGTATAATGATAAAAATCACCATATAATTCATTATGACATTTCATCGAACATTTTAAGGGCACTCATATAAATATAGTAAAGACCCCAATGTGGCATTTTATCAAACACCTTACGGACAATGATAAAATTACCATATAATTCATTATGGCATTTCGTCGAACACTTTACGGGCACTAATGAAAATACTATAGTTTTCCATCCAAGACATATATTTTTACCAACAACCATACATTTCTACAATCATCACATAAAAAATACCTAGTGTCCAGAATGAATCAAGTATATATTAGGTGTTTTAACAATATAACACATAAAACTCAAAATCTTTAAAGAAAAACTTACATCTTGTTTGCTTAGATGAGATATATGCTCCGTTAAAGCAATATGAAAAATAGGTCTAGTAAGATTTCAATTTTTTGGACGAAATCTTTTCACCCCATAACCGGTGGCACTGTACGGCCCTTTTGAACCGCTCTAACTTGGTTGCATTGTTAAACTCATTATTCACTTTGTAACTTTATGCTTTCCTCTAGCCATTTTTGGTGAAAAAATACAATATTAGAAGGATATGGGATTTGAGGTCACGGGTTAGACGAATTTGGCTTGGGTTGGGCGCTGGTTTCACTCGTGTTTGCAAGGGATTTGTGAACCTCTTGTAGTCTATATCAAGTGTCCTTGTAAAAATCGATCAATTGTCCATTCCCACAAAATCATTCCAACGATTAGTAGACTCCGAGATCAACACCAAGATCTTCAAATTCAATCATCAACGCACTAGGACGTGTGTGAGCATGTAAAATATTACAAGACACTTTTTCTGTTTCTAGATGTTTTCAATACATGAGATCTAGAGATTTACTAAGAAGGACTTTAGTGAGACAATTCTCTAAACGAACGTGATGATTATTCTTTTAAAGATTTGATTAACGTTTAATCATAGAAGCAAATCTCTCTGACACCAATCATGTTCTCAATTCAACTCTTGATTGACGAACTGATGATCTAGCCAATTGATTCTCTCCTCTTCTTTCAACAATCAAAGCCATTAGAATAATATCTGTATATATTTTAGATAATGATGTATAAGATTTTTATGGATAAACTGAATTAATATTTAATTGAAAAATTACCAATTGCAGTGGGACCTACTGTGATTGTGCACAACTGCAGTGCCACATGGCACTACAGTGTGCTGTGAGCCAGCACAGTGCCTTACGGCACCACTATAGTGCCATGTGACACTACAGTGTTGCACACTCACCACTGTAGTGCCACGTGGTACCACAGTAGTCAATGCCAATTTTTGATACCCTATCAATGATTGACATGTGACAATTATTATAAATTATTATTTATTTTAATCAGATAATTTTTTAGATATCAGTTAATTTAAAATTAACATATCTGATTATCCCAATCAACTAACCGATTTGTTATTTCATAAATAATATATTTGGTTTATTTAAATTATTATCTAATAATAATTTAATTATCTTATTTCATAAATTAGATATTCTGTCTCACTTATTGAAAATTAAAAAATATCGATAATTATATATATAATTTCTGAAAATTATATTTAAATATATAAATAATTGAATCTTCAAAACCTAAACCCCATCAGCTTCAGTACCCTCAATAATTTCACCATTAGAATCTCCAATTCATAATTGTCGAAGTCCCTTCAAGACCCGAGAGAGAGAGAGAAACAAGGAGAGAACGAGAGAGAGAGATAGAGGGAGAAGTAGAGAGAATGAGAGAGAGAGAGAGACAGAGGGAGAAGCAGAGAGAACGAGAGAGAGAGCAGAAAGAAAGGGAAATTGAGAGGAAGAAAGGGAATGAAAAAAAGGTCATTTGTGCAATTGAAATTTTTTACCATTTCCTAAAACAATAAAAAAATGCTCATTTCCCTAATTTTCTCTGATATTATTCCCATATTCACGTTGGTCCGTGGAGTCATAATTGGGTTTTAAAATAAAGGTTCACTTAGGAAAATAGTCTATTTTTAAAAAATAAGGAAGAGAATGTAAAAAAAAAGTTCTATTTGCGAGAATGACCGATTTTTTTAACTGTAATTTTTTTGGTAAAATTGGAAAGATTTATATACAAGTATACTATTGTACATAAAAATGTGTCATGATATATATTTATATACCATAGTATATTTTAATATACCATCAATATATCATGTTTTCATATACCAGCTGGCATATGTGGTATACTATGGTACATTTATATATCATAGTATATTTTATTATACCATTAGTATATCATAATATATTTTTATATACCATATGTTATAATCATACATTATGAAGAAAAATCACTAGTACCAACCAACCTCTTCCCATACCTAAACATGTCTTCTCCTTCTTTTCTTCACCTGTTTCTCGTTGAAATCCAAGAGATCTAGAAATCAAACCACAAAATAAAAAAAAATCATACAACAAATTGATGAGAAATCCATAAAATCAAGAAAACTAAAAATAAAAAACACACAAAACCAGAAAAAACAGACCATTCGACCCAAAATAGACCATGAAGGGAGAGAGCGCAGAGGGGAGATAAGTCGAAGGGAGAAGACGAATGGAGAATAAGAAAGAGATAGAAAAGAAAGAAGCAGAGAAGACGAAGGGAGAAGACGAAAACGAAGAGAGAGAAGAAAGAGGCAAAGATAATTGGAGAAGACGAATGAAGAAAAGAGGAAGAAAAATTCAACCATTTGTACAAATAGAGAACTTTTAGCTCATTTTCTCAAACAATAAAAAAATGACTCATAAATCTAATTTTCCCTAAAAAAATCCCTCACTTGAGGAGCCTAAAGGCCCCATGGATGGTCTTTCTTCAATGGGGTTTGAACTACTTGTGTCTGTAGGTTCTACATAGCCCATATTATAATTGATAAATTTCAGGATTTTTAAGTGTATATACAATCTAACAAGTACTAATTAAATTAATGCCAGAAAAATGGAACTATTAGAAAAATAACAATTTTTTTGGTTAAAAACAGTTTACAGTCATGTAAATACCATTATATCCTTGATCAGTTGGAGAAAATAATATTCGAATCAAATAAATACTGACAAATCCACATCTCGAAATTTGCTCAAAATAAAAACAAAACCACCAAACCATCAAATGAACTCCACGGAAAAACCACCCTCTTAATTTCTGCAAACTCAAACATCACGAAAGTGATTAGATTTTCCACTGCGTCCTCCAGTTCTGAAAAAAATTACTTGCAATTGATTTTGCATGTATATTTCTAGCCACAAAACAAAGAAACGTGAAATTACCATTTGTAATGGGTTTTCTTCGGTATGAATATTTTTTTACATACAAATAATAAATATCATAATTTAAAGAGTGAATGAGAAAAAATAAAAACACTATCATTTACGTGAAAATTTTTTAAAAGAAAGAAAAATCACGAAAAGATCGTTGATATTCACTTATGTAAAAGATTTTACATAGTTGTTGATGAAAGAAGAGATGAAGGGCATCGTCTTTAGTTGAGTTTTGCTTAGTTAGGTTCGACTTTTCTTTTTACATAAGCTTATACTTATAAGAGTTACAATAATAAGAATAATAAAAAGGGGATGATTACATCCCCTATGCTTTTGGCTGATGAGATTACTTTCTGGTGTGAGCTCATTTACTCTGTTCATTCCTTTCAACTGTTTTGTTATCAGCAACTCAATCAGTCATAGCCACTTGGTGGTTCCTTGTGGTTCAGGCCAATCAATCACAACCATTTGACTATCAGTCTGAACCCTCCTTTCCGTTATGATGTTCTGTCATATCCATGAGATAATGATCCCTCTTTCTCGAGATGTCGATTCCCATTCTGAAAGCGATGATCTCCCCTTCCCGAGATGTCGGTTCCCATTCTGTTGTTCTTTCCCATTCTGGGAGTGATGGTCCCCTCGTTCCAGAAGCGATAGTCACCCGTTCTAGAAGCGACAATCACCCGTTCAAGAAGTTATAGTCACCCATTTCAGAAGCGATTGTCCACCCGTTCTAGAAGCGATAGTCCCTTCGTTCTAGAAGCGATAGTCACCCCGTTCCAGAAGCGATAGTCCCTCCGTTTCAGAAACGATAATAACCCCGTTCCAGAAGCAAAGTAGTCCGTTCCGCAAGGGATTGTCCCCCGTTCTAGAAGTGATAGTTCCCTGTTCTAGAAGCAATAGACACTGGTTCCAGAAGCGATAGCCATCCCATTCCAGAAGCAATTGTCTCCCATTCTAGAAGTGATGGTTCACCCGCTTCAGCATTCTTCCTCGTTTGGACAAGATCCCCCGCTTCAGCGTTCTTTCTGTACACATGTCTTGGGTGATTTTTTTCCTGTTCATTTGCCCCCCATTACACTAAATAACTTTCACATATTGAGGTGTAATGGTTTGTCCTTTCTTATTTTATCGTTACGTTCTTCTATTCCTGTTCACGAGTGCTTTGCATTTGTCGACTAACTTTTTTACCAGCTTGATGTCGATGATGATTACTTACATTCATTCTCTGTATTGTCTTTCTGTTCTTTTTACTTCTTTTTACTACGGGCTTATTGATAGAGTTTTCCCATTTTTGTCATTATAGGCTCATTGGGAAGGTTCTCTCATTTTCTTCAGTACGGGTTTAGTGATAAAGTTTCTGTTGTTTCCATATTTTCTTTTTTCTTCTGGGAACGATGTTCAAAGACACTCCCAAGAATTTAGGCTCCTTCCATGAAACCACGACCTCATTTTGATTTCCTTCGAAGAACGATGTCCGTAGACACTCCCAAGGACATAGGCTCATTTCATGGAGTCACGACCCCATTTTGATTTCCTACGGGCTCATCGATAGAGTTTCCCCCGTTTCTTCATTTTTCTTTTTCTACTTTCAATTTTCCCTTCTTTTTCTCGCTTCTTTTTCCTTTACTCCTGACTATTTTTTGCTCAGCTCCGTTCTTTAGCTCTTCTTTTCTGTTCTTCTTTACTCAACTTTTCTTTTCTCAGCATTTCTTTATTGAGCTAAAGGTCTTTCCTCAACTTCTTTTCTTTTCTATTTTTAGAAATTCTTTTCTCAACTTCTTTTCTTTTCTATTCTAAATATTTTCCTATTCATAGGACATTTCCTTTTCCGTTCTCCAGACTTTCCCATTCTGAAAAAACATTTCCTTTTCTGTTCTCTAGACTTTCCCGTTCTGAAAACATTTCATTTTCCGTTATCTAGAATTTCCTGTTCTGAGGACGTTTCCTTTTCCATTCTAAAAATATTTCTTTTTCGTTTTGAGAACGGCGTACGTAGACGTTCCCAAGGATTTAGGCTCCTTCATTAGAACCATGACCCCGTTTGGATTTCCTTCTGAGAGTAAGACTTATGAACTGTCACTCTCAAAGGACTTACGCCCTTAGTTCCTTCTGAGAGTATGACTTTTGAATTTCCCCTCCCAAGGACTTACGCCCTTAGTTCCTTCTGAAAGTAGGACTTATGAATCGCCCATCCCAAAGACTTACGCCCTTAGTTCCTTCTTAGTTTCTTTTGATAATAGGACTTATAAATTGCCCCTTCTAAGATCTTACGCCCTTAGTTCCTTCTAAAAGCAGGACTTATGAATTGCCTCCCTTAAGGACTTACGTCATTAGTTCCTTTTAAGAGTATGACTTATGAATTGTCACTCCCAAGGACTTACGCCCTTAGTTTCTTCTGAGAGTAAGATTTTACAACTGGTGCTCTCATTGAGAGTGAGAGAAAAACTCGAAGAAATCCCTCCCAAAATGCCAAAAACCAAATCAAACGCCCATCAACAATGAAAGTGGGAACATAAACGACAACTAGTTGGAAGCAGAGATGAGAACGACAACAAGTACAAAACTGGAAACGGAACAGAAAATGGTAAACTCATTTCTTGCATATTTGATTGGCTTAATTCTTTTACATCATTATCAACTTCAAATAAAAAAAAAGATGGAAACAATAGAAACTCTAGTACTGAACCTGTATTGAAAAAAATGAGAGAACCTCCCCAATGAGCCCATAATGATGAAAATGGAAAAAACTCTATAAATAAGCTCGTAGTAAAAAGAACGGAAAGACAATACATCGAATGAAGAGAAGTAATCATCATCGAAAACGAGCTGGTAAAAAAAGTTAGTCGACAAATGTAAAACAATCGTGAATGGGAATAGACAAACATAACGATAGAATAAGAAAGGACAAACCATTACACCTCAATAAGTGAAACTTATTGAATGTAATGGGGGGTAAATGAACAGGTAAAAGACCACCTAAGACACGTGTACAGAAAGAACGGTGAAGCGGGAGACCTCGTCAGAACGAGGAAGAATGCTGAAGCGGGGAACCATCGCTTCTAGAGTGGGAGACAATCGCTTCTGGAACAGAATGACTATCACATCTGGAATGGGTGTCTATCGCTTCTGGAACAGGGTGATCATCGCTTCTGGAACGGGAGAACTATCACTTCTGGAACGGGGTGACTATCTCTTCTGGAGCGGGTGACTATCGCTTCTAGAACGGGGGGCAATCGTTTTTGCAATGGGTGACTATCGCTTCTGAAACGGGTGACTATCGCTTCTGAAACGGGGGGACTATCGCTTCCAGAATAGGGGACCATCACTCCTAGAATGGGAAAGAACAATAAAAAGGGAAACCGACATCTCGAGAACGGGATATCATTGCTTCTAGAACGGGAACCGACATCTCGAGAACTGTGAATCATTACCTCATGGACATGACATAATATCAGAACTGACAGTCAAGTGGTTGTGATTGATTGACCCGAATCACAAGGAACCACCAAGCGGCTATGACTGATTGAGTTGCTAAGGACAAAACAACTGAAAGAAATGAGGAGAGTAAATGACCTCACGCCTGAATGCAATCTCATCAGCCGAAAGCATAGGAGATGTGATCATCCCCTTTTTTTATTATTCTTATTATTGTAACGCTTATTAGTACAAGCTCATTTAAAAAGAAAACGAGGACCTAACTAAGCAAACCTTAACCAAAAGCATTGTCATTCCTCTATTCTCTTATCAACGACTATATAAATTTCTTTTATGTAAGTTTATATCAACGACCTCCCCGTGATTTTTCTTCCCTTTAAGGGGTTTTCACGTAAATGATGGTGTCTTTATTCTCTCTTTAAATTATGATCTTTATTATTTGTTCATAGAGAGTTATTCATACCGAAAAAACCCTTTACACGATTCATGTTCTCCATTTCCGTCGATGAACATAAAACATACGGTTCTCTATTTCCACCGATGCAAAACAAGAGTAACTCAAAAGCAAAGCTTCCACTGTCACCTAACGTTTCCAACCAAATCCACATGCAACTCAACTTTCATTCAACATCTTCTTAGCATTTGGTCAATCAATTATCAATTGAAACAAACATAGTATTAAACAGAAATCGTATACAATAAATTATCGTGTACGATAATTTAGATAGTAATTAGGGAGAACTGTTAAAATGACTCATTTCCTAGTTCAAGTTGTAAAAATGTCCAAAGAATTTGTTTTGCAAAAATGACCGAAATATGCTTAATAATTTATTTCCCACCATGTAATTTTGGTAAATAAATTATTTACCACTGTCATATTCGGCTATTTTTACAAAATAAAAAATTTTTCGGCCATTTTTGTAACTCTACCCCAAAAACCTGTCTTTTCCTACTATTTTCCCTACTTATTAACATAATTTTTTGCTCCAATTTTCATGTTGCTATGACCTAATTTTGTAAAACCCCAAAAATTTTAACTATATAAATTTGGTCCACCTATTACGGCAAGAACAATATTCTAACTTGAAAAGGATGATGATTTGCATACTTAATTAATGAGCTAATTTGTTTCAAGAGAAAACGTTTTGAGTAGCATTTTGAAGTGTTTCTCTATAATAGTGCGTGTTTCTTTGTGTGACGGATCCAAAACGGTATAAAAAATAACCGGAAATTAAAAAAAAACTTTTAAATTAGTTCATAAAAAACAGTTATGAAAAATACTGTAAAAATCAAAATTACAAAAATACATAAATCAATGACATTAATCTAAACACGTGTACAAAACTACTAAACACTAAGATTCCCCTAAAATTCCCATCTAAATTTTCTTTTTCTTCCTCTACAATATTTTCCTTTTCGAGCTCCATGGCCACACAAAGAGCGTTGAATATATTCCCATTAAGAACCTCAACATTCAAAGAGGTACCAACGGAATTAATAGGTTGATTAACTGATGTCACGGGCAGAGACTGTAGATTTGCAGGAATCAATTCTACAGTAGTCGATGCAATCCTCCGCGGATCGCTAGAATTTCGGGTAGGTTTACTCGAATTTCAACAAGCGAAACTGAATTTTGAATTTTGCTGGTAACACGGCTGGGCTTTCCTGATTGGGTAGACATTCCTTTTAGATTTGATTTACCACTCCGGCGGGTAGCTATCATCCAGGGACCAAATTCATCAGTTACATTTACCGGCAATGTGGGGGACGTCTGTTTGGCGGCTTGAGAGTCCTTATTCAGAGGGCAATTTGCTACATTTCTCTCCCACATCCAAAGCAAAGATGATGAATACCCTCATACTCCACAGTTTGAGTTATTGGACCCAACTGAAACTTAGAGAGGAGGGGTTTATGAAGGTCTATTTCAACAAAAATACGGTCATACTTCCCCCTAGTCACTAGGGAGGTCGTACAGTGAATACGTAGAGGCTTGCCCAGCAAATGCCGATCTTAAGAATAATGGGATTCTTCAAAGTATTCAACAGGAAGTCCAGGGAAACGAACCCACATTGCTGTAGAGTTAATAGTAGCAAGAATTGGTTGGAAATTAGGGACCCACCGACGAACGGTAAGTTAATGATCAAGTATCATCCAAGGACTACCAGTTAGAACATTAGAGCAATCCTCATCAGAGTCAAACTTAACAATATAGAAATCATTGGTAAGATCCAGACCTCAAAATCACAAACGGGCCGCCAAAAAATTTCAGCCGATTAAAAATAAGTATTTTGTACATTATTTTCGTACATAAATTTTTAGGTGAGATTCACTATGCGAAAGTGTAAGATCTTTGAATTTTTGAGTTCTGCTTTGCGAGTACATAAAAATCGACTATTAATTTATCAAAATTAACTTTGAGATGAATGAAAAATTATTTCCTAAAATGAACTAAATGAGAATGAAAAAATAGGTGAGAATAGTAGAAAACCTGGATTGGAAATGGAGAAAATGTTGGAGTGATATATATAGAGATGCTTATACCAAAAGCGGTAACTTGATAAGCCGAGAATATAGAATATTCTTTGTAGTTTAAGGTCCAAAATAATTTTTTACTTTTAAGAGGAAAAACATTTTTGGAATCTATTTAGGTTTAAATGGCCTTTTAATGGGTTAAATAATCTTTATGATACATCTTCCCCATGAGTAGTATAAAAGGAGGCCTTTCCCTTCTTATTTATACACCAAAGAAACATTTTAGCTCTTCTTTCCTCTCAATTTTTGGTCTTCGTGTTTTTTCTAGTTTTTTTTCAAGTTTTCTTGGTTCATTTTTAGTTCGATCGCGTGACAGTTTTTGGTTCAGTCCGACTCGGTTTATTTCTGGTTCTGTCGACAATTTGCTTTTCTGGTCCAGGTTTTGGTTTTGCGTCGTTACTCTAGTGGTAGAATTTTGACAAGTCAATTCGATCAAAGTGGTGAAGTTGGGTACTCTTAAGCTGTCTTAAACTATTTATCATGGAAAATAAATGTCATTACCAACCTTAATAATACAAGTGATGTGGCGTAACAGTTTTAACCTTTTCTTCAAATCCTTCTGGGACATTGTGGGGCCCAGTGTTACGGAGGCGATTGAAGCTTTCTTTGACTCTGGCCACCTGCTCAAAGAGCTGAACAGAACCTGCATAACCCTGATTCTCCAAAAGTCCTGAAACCCTCAATCAATTCCGTCCCATCAGCCTCGGTAATGTGGCTTATAAGGTCTTCTCAAAAATCCTAGTCAACAGAAAATTGTGCAAACATGACTCAATTTAATTTCTCATTATAATGTTACTCTGCCTGGTTTATTCATAACTATATTATTTACGTGTTGTAATTAACATATTTACAGAATTCTTGTATTATTGTTATTTTCATTTAATCTTATAATACAATACACTATTTCAAAGACAATTAGTTTTATACAAGTTATTGCGTTATAAGATTAATTTTTGAAAATTAATTTGATTTTCAAAGTTCGTCCAAAAATTGCTTTTGGAAATTGATTTAGCTTTTTCAACCTAATTTTTTTTATTTAATATTCTCCAAACTTTCAAAATTGGAAGTAACTATACAGAGAAACTCTGCTCTTGAAATTTAGGAGAACTTGTCACTCCAATTACCCTGAGAACTAAACATTGTCAAGAGGGTTGGTCCTGGATTGGGTCTTGGAACCTCATTAGTTCATCTCGATGATTATCTGTACAAGTGCTATTTGATTTTTTTTTTGAAAAATATTTAAATAATTAGCATATTTTCATCTTCAAGAAAATAGCATAATTTTCAAAGTGTTGTTAAACTTCTGGTTTATATTTCAGATAAGGAAATATGACAACTGAATCTAACAGTAATATTATGTCGAACCATATTGCTACAAGCCAAGGGCAGAATCCAAGTGTAGGGGCTCAAATGTCAAACCTAGGTGTGCAGAACCCTATTATGACCTCTTGTACCCCGTATGACACTAATTCCTATGCCAATTTCTAGGGAGAGAAACCTGAGAAATTTAACAGTCTGAATTCCAAAAGGTGGCAACAAAAAATGCTCTTCTACATGACCACGCTGAATCTGGAAAAATACTTGACTGAAGAAGCTCCTAAGCTCAAAGACGATGAGAATGATTTTCAAATGATCTGTGTTATTGATGCTTAGAAGTATTCTGGTTATCTATGTAGGAATTACACAATGAATGGTCTTGATGATTCCTTGCATAATGTTTATTCTCACAAGAAAACAGCAAATGAGCTATGGGAATCTCTTGAACGAAAGTATAAGACTGAGGATTCAGACGCCAAGAAATTTATCATGGCCCACTTTAAAATGGGGGATTCCAAAATGGTGATAAGTCAAGTGTAAGAACTACAAATTATCCTGCACGAGATTCACGCTGAGGGAATCATGCTGAATGAATCATTTCAAGTGGCTTGTATTATTGAGAAATTTCCTCCTTTGTGAAAGTAATTCAAGAATTATCTCAAGCACAAATGAAAGCAATGATCTTATTATTCGATTTCGAATCGAAGAAGATAATAGACTATCCAAAAGAAAAGGGACAAACCTTGTTGGTGCAGCAAAGGCTAACATTGTGGAGCATGGTCAAGGTTCTGAAACCTAAAAGACCAACAACAAATGGAATGGTCTAACCAAGCTGGAACCTAAAGGAGGGGTTTCTAAGAAACCAAAGTTTGAAGGTGAGTGCTACAATTGTGACAAGCTGAGTCACAAATCATCTGAGTGTAGATTGCCTAAGAGAAACAAGGATGCTAATATGATTGAGAACATTTCTCAAGACATTTTTGACACCAACCTCTCAGAAGTGGCTTCTAAGATTAACATGGTTGGATCAAATCCAAATGAATGGTGGATTGACGTTGGAGCTACCCGCCATGTGTGTTCTGACCGCGAGATGTTCTCTACCTTAGCTATCGAGCATGGAGAGAAGGTGTTCATGGAGAAATCGACCACCTCTGAGATCAAAGGCTAAGGAAAAGTAGTTTTGAAGATGACTTTTGGGAAGGAATTGACTCTGAACAATGTCATGCATGAACCTGAAATCTGCAAGAACCTTGTGTTTTGTTCACTGTTGAATAACCATGGATTTCATATGGTATTTGATTCAAACAAAATTATTTTTGTCTAAGAGCGGAATGTATGTTAGTAAGGGTTATATGGGTGACGGAATGTTCAAACTCAACGTAATGACTTTGTTCAAGCCCAATATTAATAAAGCTAGTTCTTCTGCTTACTTGCTTGAGTCTTCCAATTTATGACATGATAGACTAGGCCATGTTAATTATGATACTTAATGTTGCTTACTTAACTTGAATCATTTATCAATATTTCATATTGATTCAAATCACAAGTGTGAAACTTGTATTGAGGCGACCTCAGAAAATGTGGGGAGAAGTCGTTTTGATGGCTAACTATATTTTGAATACCCATAAAGAAAGAGGATAAGACTTCATATGAGTTATAGAAAGGTAGAGAACCTTCATATAAATACTTACAAATGTGGAGATGTTTCACTAAAGTGATGATACCTACACTAAAAAAGGTGAAGATAGGACAAAAAATTGTCGATTGCATTTTCATTGGCTATGCAAATAACAATGTTGTGTATCGGTAACTTGTGCACGAAGCTAGCTATCCTGAGATTCATAAGAACACGATAATAGAGTCTAGAAATGCATCATTCTTTGAACATGTATTTCCTTACAAGTCCAAGGAAAAGTCAAGCTCTTCAAAAAGACTTCTTGAGATTATTGATGAAGAAGATAGTCAGGACCAAGATGAAGAAGTCGAGGTAGAACCAAGAAAGAGTAAAAGAGCTAGGACAAAAAAAATCTTTTGGTCCTGATTTTCTAACCTATATGATTAAAAGTGAACCAAGAACTTTCAATGAAGCTGTAAACTCCAATGAATGTCCTTTTTAGAAAGAGGTCATTAAGAGTGAAATTGATTTCATTTTGCAAAATTATACTTGGGAACTAATGCATTTTCCCCTTGATTGTAAACCTTTAGATTCAAAATGGATTCTCAAACAAAAATGAAAGCCAATGGATCAAATGATAAATACAAGACTAGACTTGTAATTAAAGGCTACATACAGAAGAAAAGTCTTGATTATTTTGATGCATATTTTCCGGTGTTGAGAATAAACTTCATTAGGATGGTACTTGCAATTGCAGCTTTGCAAAATCTTGAAGTACATCAAATGGATGTGAAAATAGTCTCTCTAAATGGAGATTTAAAAGAAGAAATCTACGTGGAACAACAAGAAGGGTTTTCCGCTCTTGGACAAGGAAAGAAAGTATGTAAACTGGTCAAATCTTTGTATAGTTTGAAACAAGCACAAAAAAATGGCATAAAAAATTTGACAGTCACATAATGTCAATTGGATTCAAAATAAATGAATGTGATAAATCTGTCTATATTAGAGATACATAAAATGGATATGTCATTGTGTGCTTGTATGTTGATGACATGCTTATAGTTGGGAGTAATGATAAGATTATCAAATCTATGAAAGACATGTTAAAATTTAGATTTGATATGAAGGACATGGGACTTGCTGATGTTATATTGAGAATAAAAATCAAAAGAACATCAGATGGACCTATTTTAAATCAGTCTCATTATGTAGATTCTATTCTTATAAAATTTCTCAAAGATGACACTGGTAAATTAAAAACATCTATGGATACAAGTGTACATTTGTCCAAGAATAAATGTGATAATATCTCTCAATTAGAATACTCTAGAGTGATAGGTAGTCTGATGTACTTAATGAGCTGTACAAGACCTAATATAACCTATATAGTAAGTAAACTAACTACATTCAAGAGTAATCCTAGAGCACAACATTGGAAAGTCATTGTAAGAGTACTGAGGTACTTACGATATACTTAGAGTTATAGACTACATTATTCAAGATATCCAGCGGTCTTAGAAGGATATATTGATGCAAATTAGATATCTGATAAGAAATATACGAAATCTACTAGTGGGTATGTTTTCACACTAGGAGGTGCTGCCGTAGCATGAGAATCCTCAAAACAGACTGTTATAGCTAGATCCACTATAGAATATGAGCTTATAGCTTTGGACAAATGTGGGGAAAAGGTTGGGTGGCTACACCACTTCTTAGAGGAAATTCCTAGGTAGACAAAGCCAGTGTCACCAATCTACATACACTGTGATAGTCAAAATGCTATTGGAAGGGTGCAAAGTCATATGTATAATGGTAAGTCTAAACACATTCATCGTAGACATGATACCATTAAACAACTACTCTTGACTGGGGTTATCACTCGACTATGTGAAGTCAAAGGATAACATTATGAATCAGTTAGCTAAAGGGTTAAAAGAGACTCAGTTGAAAAGTCATCGATGGGAATGGTACTAAAGCCCTTGTAAAAATAAGTTGATACAAAGGAAACCCAACATAGTTGACTAGAGACCCTAAGATCTAGGTTCAAAGGGACAACCTAGTTGTATAAACTTAGCCAAATCACTGTTGGAATTTTTCATATCCATTCCTATGATGAAAATAGTGATACCCGTTGAGATCAAGTTAAGCTGAGCTTTTAATGATTCTTATGCATCAGAAATTATGAGATCTAAGTGGAGTAATGCGGGTTTACTCTTACATTAAGAGATCACCTATGTGAATATGAAGTGCGGACGCTTTTATAGGAATTGTAAGGACACAATTCTTTAAAAATGCTTACAGAACCAGAAAGAGGTTCATGGCCAAACCGAACATAATTATGAGAACTGAACTGTGTCAAGGATGTCTCATGTGTGTTGTAGTATGTCATCGTTTGCACAAAAGGCTGAACAATTCAAAGACATCATGTCTACTGGTCAACTAGTAAAGTAAACATACTTACACAAGGGAAGGTTCAAGGGTAAAACCTACCTATCCTTTGCAGGTTTCAGAACGTAGAATTCTATCATCACATATGTCGTGTCGTTGGTCGTCAATTTTCATTCATGTGGGGAATTCTTAGAAAATTGGTATTTTGTACACCATTTTTGGAGAAATTTTTGGTGGGACTCACTATGTAAAATTGTAAGGTCTTCATATTTTTTGAGTTCTCCTCCGCGAGTACATCGAAATCGACTATTAATTTGTCAAAATTGGCTTTGGGATGAATAAGAAATTATCTCTCAAAGTGAGACTGAAAAAATAGGTGAAAATTGTAGAAATCTTACATTGGAAAGGGAGAAAAGGTTACCGTGGTATATATAGATATGATTGTATCAATGGTGGTAACTTAATAAGCCTAGAGGCTCTCTCTCTATATGGGCCAATAAGCTACTTTTTGTTGTAAATTTATTTTTTCTTCTCATAGGAAGTCCAAATTTATTTTTTCTTCTCATAGGAGGTCCAAATGTCTAGTTCTGTAGACGATTTGGTTTTTTGGTCTAAGTTTTGGTTTGTGTCGTTACTCTGGTGATAAAATTCTGACAAGTCAATTCGATCAATGTGGTAAAGTTGGGTGCTCTTCAGCTGTCTCAAACCATTTTATCTTATAAAACATACGTCGTTATCAACCTTAGTACGGCAAGTGAGACGGCGTAATTGTTTTGAGAAAAGTGCACACTGGACTCGGTTTGATTTCTCATTATACTGTTACTCTGTCCGATTTATTTAACGGTTGTATTTACATTTAGTAATTATTGTATTTGCATTGTTATTGGTATATTTACAGAATTGTTGTATTATTGTTATTTCAATTTAATCTTATAATACAGTACACTATTTCAAACAATAACCAGCCATTTTCACTAGCAACTTGATAATAACTGCGTTCCTGCATTCCTCCAAGGTTTCTGAATTGGATGAATAACCTCATCATCCAGAGAGATGAAAGATTTGGATGGATCTCCTTTCTCAGAGTTGTTCTTGGCCCAATCATAATCATCATATAAAGGGTTGCAAAGGATATCATTTTCCATGCCAACCATGACAGTATCTCTGAATGTTTTGGCAACTTTTCCTTCGTCTGATATAATCTCACCCTTTCTTGAAACACCTTGAGACGCCGGCAGTATTTCATCAATTTCAATCGTGACATTATCAGTACAGCCCGCATCATTAGGTTTGATCTTCTTGACATTACGTCTTAGAAGATCCAATTCCTCAACAGATGATGGTGCATGGTTAGACGCACTCGATAAAGGAAGGGGTTGTTCTTCCATTGAACTCTACGCACAAAGGTAGGGGTTGTTATTACCAAATTATTTCCTGTGTGTTTGGTACAACAGGGTAACTAGTTGATTTCGCATTTTTATTACAACTTGATGAGATGTGTTTAAATATAGAGTGAGTTCGTCTAGAAACATTTTAATACATTAAAAATATTATTTTAAATCACATTATTAAATAATTATATACTTGGAATGTGTTAAGTAATTTAAAAATATAAGTAAAATTTAAAATTAATAATAAATTAAAATAAATACGTTATTTTTAAAAATAGTTCTAAATCTAAATTAAAAGTAAAATAACAATAATAACAAATCCACTAGTTTGTTTATAATATTGTTAATTTTACTATGTAGAATTGGTATTTGAATAATATACAAAATGATTTATGACAATTTTAGATGTTATCATATTAAGAGATAATTTTATTATTCAAAAATATTTATCTCAAGTCATTTATATGATGTCCTATAGCATATATTTATATACATTTTACTTCATAAGTTTCTAATGAATAAATTATTGTCGACCCAAAATTAATTTTAAAATTCAAAAATAAATTTTTATAGATATTTATATTTTTGTTTGCATATTATTATGAAAACATTTAATTTACAAACTATTTATAACAAATTCTAATTGAGGAAAATAAAATATTTCATTATATGAATTATATAAAATGAGAATAGATGTGAAAATCTTAAATTATACTATACTTTAAGGATGTTTGAAGGGTAAAAAGGAGAATAAAAAGTTTTTTCCCTTTAAGCCTGTTTTAATATAGTATGATAAGATATGATAAGAGAATATGCGTTTAACAAATGTTGTTGTTTGAAATATATTTTTATATTGAAGCACTTCAACAAAAAACACTTGTTCTAGTCTTTCTTAAAATGATTTTATATGCACATGAATATGTTTTAAAATGTATGTAAGTATTTTCTTAGAAAAACATGTATGCTATAATTATAAACTAATATATTGTTATTTTTATGTATAAAAGCATTTATTAATTATAAACACTAAAGGGTCGTTTGGTATAAGATTGTGAGTAAATGATTTTTGAATATGATTGCTGGAATATTATTGTGAGAAAATATATGTCCAGAAAATTAAGATTATTTTATTTGGTAATAATTGTGAATATTATGATATTATGATGATAATGTCAAATACTTTGTTTGTTTTGATAGAATATGTAAAGAAATACTATATTAATTTTTGAAATTTCCATTTGGTTCTGAGAAAGGAGCATGTTATAGTGGGAACAAAATTCCTGCAATTGGGATCTATTAGGAAAAATGTAAATTGAAAAATAATATGAAAAAAATCAGAATTTAAGTTAGAAGAAAAACTAGTCAAATTACCTAACAAATCTCACCAAGTTGGGAGAAATATGTAAACTTAAAACCCAAATCTGGATTTTTTTGGATGAAAGCAAATAAAAAAAGTTAAAACCAACCTAACACAAACCCTCTCCCTCCCTACTTCTCCTTCAGCAAAATCATCACACCAACAAGTTATGGTTATATCTTTAATGGAGGAGCTATAAAGACAATTGGAAAGGAAACAAAGGTACGGTGCATGCGATGGGAAGGCACATCACCCCCTCCTAGTGAGGAGATGCTTCGGGACCTAGAGCCCATGAATGGCTCTTGATTTTTAGTCGTATAACCATTACAAAATCTCAATTTCAGTAATTACTCATCACTGTCTTCTCCATTAATGTTCACAGTTGAAGTGTCTCTAAATTCCTCGTCGAATTTGGGTGCTTGAAATTGGGCATAGTAGATCTGCACCATCCTCGACCGCTTCTGTGATCTGAACTGGTCCGTTGTTCCTAGGTGAGTTCAAACTTTCGTTAAGGGAGAAATTAGAATTAAAATTTGGAGAGCTAAAATATTTTTCAGTCTAAATTAGTCTAGGAAATGAGAGAGAGAGAGAGAGAGAGAGAGAGAGAGCCAGTTTGATGACAGTGATGATGGGAAGAAGATGAAATGAGTGAGTGATGAGGAGAAGAGTTTAGGAAATATGAAGATTAATAAATGTTAATGATGCAAGAAATGAGCATGCCCTCAATTTAGAGGGGTATCAAAATACCCTCAAAAGAATGTATTTTCACGTTTCAGGAATATCAAAACTCTCCATAACTTTCACACCACCAAACAAGATGTGAAAGTTAGACCCATACCAAACGCACTCAAAGAGGTTTCTAGCGGCCAAAATGCGTGTATATAATTTAATTATTTATTTTGTTAAAAAAATCCAAATTCATTTGCAACAACATCATAAGGTTTCTTTCAAGTCTCTGTTTTGGAGCATCGTTAGTAAAAAAATTGTGTAAATAATTAATGACAATTTAGGATTATTATGTCTCGTACAAGTATAAGTTCATAGTAAACCTGTAAAAATAACTTTGAATTGTTTCCTTTTTCTGGCAGTCAATTGTCTCTTGCTTACTCATGAGGCAAATTAGAATTATCAAGAAATTAAAATGATTGCCAACTTTAAAAATTAGTCCAAACAAATAACACAATTCAACTACCAAGAAGATTACGAGACGATTGCATCCTTAGATTACCCATATCAAACAGGCCGATGAAGCTATCTAAGATAATGAACTCTTGAAGGTAACTTCAGTACCATTACCAACTACCAAGAAGCCATTGATTCAACTCCCATATCCATCAACTTCCATTCAATTTTTAAACGAGAAAGAAATATATACATCTCAACACAACATAAATATCTTCTCCTTACAGTTCAATTGAAACTATTCTATGATACATTATAGCTATTTTAGATCTAATAAGATTTAGAATTCAGTATGTCACAGCTCTTATCAAGTGCTTCCTGCAAATCTAAGTTGGAAGCGCAAAGCTAGAAGCCAGTTTTGTATAAACTATTGGGTAGAGAATAGAAATGGTGATTTCAGTCAATCTTCACTGATGAGAACAAGTAATGAACAAAGTAGAAAGACGTAAGAAAACCTATGGTTCCTGTTGGCAGCATGATTGCAATTGCAATGATCAGTGAATATCCAAGATAAAGAATAGCAGACACAGGCCCACTCAAACTCTGCAAATCAAAGACCAAGTAATTGATGGAGTAAAGGAACACATAGAGGGAAACTGAGCCAGAGACAAAAAAAGCCTTCCACCACCATCGCCAATCCTCCACACAGAGATGCATATAGGTGAGAACTACTGACACTTCAGCACAAACGATAATCAGCAATGAGAGAACTATCAGTAAGAAGCCAAAGACATAGTAGAATCTCCCAAGCCAGATGCTAGAGAGGATGAAGAAAAGTTCAATGAAAAGGGTTACAAAGGGGAGGGTCCCTGCTCCAAGAACAAGAAGCCATGATGGGTACTTGCGTGCTGGGATTGCTCTTGGAATCTGGTTGGTTCGCACCGGATACTTGATTTCCTCGGATTTGGTGCCAAAGAACCCTCCGAGTAGAGTGAGTGGCACTGATATGCAGAACCAGAGGGACAAGAGTATAAAATACAAGGAAATGGAAATGGCCCCTGTACTATGGCTTCCCCAGAGAATAAAATTCAGTATTGTATGAATAACAAAGACAATTCCAGGAAAGAAGCAAGCAACGGACCAGAAAACCGACCTCCATCCTTCTGAGGTTCCTTTAATGGTCCTCCACAAACGTACGACTACATAACCAGCAGCAATTCCCAGTAAAAGATACAGAATAATCATCCATGTCAGAAGCATTCCTCGTGAAGCTGGTGAGATAAATCCAAACGTTGCTAAAACAATAGTAACAACTGCCATCCCTGTAATCTGAACCCCATCCCCAACCATCACACAAAGAAGCTTTGAGCACTCCGGTTCCCTGAAGACATCTCCAACAACAAGCTTCCACCCAGACAGCTCCTCGTTCATCTGTGCTTGAGATTCTTTGTCCAATTCCTCATATCTTATCAGATCCTTCCGCATTCGTAAGAATATGACAAATACTATACCAGCCAAGAAAAAGATCACCACTAGTGAATTTAGGATTGAGAACCAGTGGACTCGGGCACCTTCCATCTTCAAATAAGCATCCCACCGTGACGGCCATGTTATATCACTTTTCACGAATTCAACCTCATAAGTGAATGATATTTGTTCTTTCTCTCTTATTATTTGTGACTTCTCAAAATCTTCAGGACAGCTAACAGATGTGAAATTGTCATACATCTTGAGTTTCATCATTATTTGACCATCATACTTAACGCTACATGGGACAACCTCAAAACCGACTATCTCAAATCTAGATGCCTTATCTTTGTCAGCTTCAGAAATTACACCTAAACCTTCTTCCCCAGTCCTAATTATCTCCATGCCACTCCCCTCGTATTCATGAACCAAGACCTTAAACTTGAGGTGATTAATGATATAGTCTTCATTACTATCGGGAGGTGTATACCCAACAGGGAAACCAGTCCACTGAATGCTAACCCCATTATACTTTGCAAATCACATGGCGGGCAAGTTATCAAGAATCATGTTTACTTGATAGAGATCGCGGGTCCTCTGTTTCAAGAGCTTTACTTCGTGCTCGCTCAAGGGCTTGGTAGTACAGAGATAGACAGACTGATCAATATTCATAAGGAAACGGTAAGGAGAGTTGTTGATTTGGTCACCCATAAGGAGCTGCCCCAGGTTTTCAGCACTTTTCTTGACGCCAATATGAGGTTCACAGTAAGGGAGACTGTAGTAGCTGAAGGGAAGCTCAGTGTCAACGGAAGTGAGGGAATTGACTTTTGCATTTATAACCTCCCCTGTTGAATAGGTGTGCATGTAGCTCCCGGGAAGATCCATTGCAGGTGCAAGCAAAGACGAGCAAAACGAGGATAGACCAGTAAATTGAGGGCATCCTCGAAGCGGAGGCCATTGAAAGCTAAAAAAGCAGAGAGAAGATGGAGCAGCAAATTGATTTTTTTTTTCTATCGGTGGCGAATTTGTTAACTGATTAAACTAAATATATCAAACATCACCAAATCTACATAAAAGCTATGAAATATATATTTCTCAAAAAGGATGCAAAAGAATAGATAGCAACTATGAATGAACGTCTCCATAATTGGAACGAACATAGACTACTGAGAATTAGATTTCTTCAATGAAACTGCAGATAAACTGTTTGATTTTATGTTTAACAGAGCGGACCATACACATATGCTGACGAAATATCACACACTTACAACGAATCAAGTATAAATCTTCACAGATAAAATCATATAAGTGCAAAAAACAGCACATAGATTTATATATAGATAAGAAAAAAAGATCCAACATACTGATAAGAAAGCCAGCGAAGAAATATCATCGATCCAATCAGCTCCCCAAATGAGAAAATCGAAAACAGAACACTAGGATTGCCATTCCAAAGCAAGAAGAAATACTGAAAATCAAATTGAGTACTCACCGTCAGAGAACTGGAATTGTTCAAAGACGGTTTATTTCTCGTGGAAATGATGAGAAATTCCTACGTGAAGACCCATGTGGAGACCAATAACGAAATTAGGACCCCAAGTCCTATTTTAACGATCATTAGCTTTTTTTAGAAGTTGAAAGACTTATTTACCTCTTATCATGCTAATCTATAAAAAGCTCTTTCCCAAAATTTTGGAAGAAAAGAATTGCAGAGCTCCAAAATTTTCAGTAAAAGAAAAATTACTGCACTTCAAAATTTTCAGAGGAGGATTTTTGAGTTTGAGAATGATAAATTAAAGTTGAAAAGTGATTTTGAGTTTAAAATATCTAAATTGTACTAAGTGTTTTACTCTGCACTTTTCCCATTTCACCTTCAATAGCAAGATTTCCCTTCGAAGCTTTTCCCTAAAACTGTAACCCTTTGATTTTATCCTTCATCTTCTTCCCTTCGGCTTCAAAGATTGGCGGTCTTCCTTCCTTCTTAGCAAAGAAGCTCATCGTAAATGATTTTTCCGGGAGTGGAAAAATCTGCTCTTATTTATACATAAATTGATAGTTAAATGATAATAAATTCTCATTTTCGTTGCTAGTCTTGCGAGCAGTTATGATAGCAATCTGACTGTTACATATGAATATTCGTCTCTACGATGCATTTGTAATCGTCAAGTAGATCTAATGATTTTCATTCGACCATGTTCCTTTATTAACTATTCGATTCATATTTTATCATGTGTAAGATAAATTTTTGACCGTTCATAGACCTCATTATACTTGATGAAATTCATTCACCGATGTGTAATGATTACCTATTTTCCTTCTGACCTTTCGTCTTCCTATTGCCCATTTTTGCATGCTTCTCGGGATCATCCAACGCTACTTCCCAAGCCACTTTTGGTAGACTGCAATTATCTTTCGTTAGTTGTCGCAATGATCCATTTCCATCACGCCTTTTCAATCACACCTTTTTCAGTTGTGCCTTTCCTATAACATTTTTGTCTTTTCAGCTTCCCTTGTTGAATTTATTCTTCATTTCAAGCCCATGTCCTATTTATTAGGGGTGTAAGCGATTTGGTTCGATTCGGTTTAAAGGATTATATCGATTGAACCACAATTGTGGTTTTTAAATTATCAAAACTGACCCGCACCGAACAATGTATGTAAACCGAACCAAATCGATTTGTGAAAAAATAAAGGAAACCGAAAAGAACTGGACGTAGATTACAAAAACTTACAAGAAAACTCCAGAACATCCAAATCTCAGAAAAATAAAGATGAAGAAGTCTTTAATCATATACATCCAGATCAAATATCATAGAGAAAAGCTAAAAAATTAAAGCCCTAAAACAAGGGATAAAACTTTCTAAAAAAACAGAATACATAACAAGTAATTTGAAAAGAAGATAAATCTCTCATTCCAGATCTGGATGAGATGAATACAAATGCTTTGGTATGGGTTCAGCTCAAATCTGAGAGAGGTGAATGCAAAATCTTCGTAATCTTCGTCGGATGTGTAGAGTTGGTCGTCGCTGGCCATAAAAGTTGATCGACGGTGAGATATTTAAGAGAGAAAAATGAGTATATACAAGAGAGAGATGATGGAGAGAGAAAAACGAGATGGAGAGAGATCGATGGAGACTCGAGGAAAGAGAGACGAGAGATGAGGGTCAGAGTTTGAAAAGAGAGAGAGGCTGCGAGCATTTAGAAAGCTAGAGCTATTTAAAGTCTAGGGTTTTTAAAGGTTAAAGAGTTAAAAAATACAAAATAATGGGAAAAAGGTTGGGGAATGGGATCGAACTCATGTGCTCCCACCTGTAAGACTTATCTAACAAAGCGCCTCCCACTAATTTTGTAGTTATTTGTACCTTTTTAAATATATATCCGCGTGGTTCGGTTCCTAGTGGTTTTCATCATTTTAAACCGCAAATCGAACCACAAACTGTGGTTTTTCTATATCTTAAATCGATAAAAATTTAAATAATATGATAATCGATCGAACTGATGCAGTTTGGTTTGGTTCGGTTTGGTCGATTTTTCAGTTTTGCTTACACCTCTACTATTTATAGGACCATCATCTCCATTCTTCCTTCATTTCTTGCTTTCAAACTTGTAAGTATCTTCCATTCTCTCTGCTAGATTTTTTGTTTTCATCTTCTTCTTCGCATTTTCCCCTGATTTCTAGAAATATGGAGGAAGAAATCATATTCTCCCACACATTTCCTAGGCTTAGGAAAGAGCCTGAATTTAGAGAGTTCATGACTATTTACCGAGACGCATTTCCTTCCAACGTCCTCTACACTCTTGGGGAAAGTGGTGCTTCGGGAGTTCCTTGTAGACCCCCCACATAAATTATGATACACCCCATGTACATGGCTTTAGTTTATAAATTTCTCGTTTCCCCTCTTTTTTAGGAATTCTTTTGTGACTACCACTTACCCATTCCTAGTTCACCCCTAATTCTTGCATAACCGTTCTCTGCTTTGAAGCTTTGAACAATTGATATAACTTAGGCTTAGGTTTTAGCAAGCTTCAGCTCACTTACGTAGTGAAATTCTAGAAGGAGAGCTATTACTTGGCCCATAAAATAGACAATAGGGGACCTCTTATAAGAGAACTCCCTAAATGGGACAAAGGATGAGGACGAGATGTTTTAAACATCGGAAGAAATTGGAGCAGTGATGACCGCTAGATTATTCCCTGGAGATGGGAAGTTTTTAGTAAGTTCCTTGGCCTGAGCTCATTTTCCTTTCCTTTTTTTGTATTCTCGTTTAGATTTCCGTTACTGAAAACCTTTTTGTTTGTGTGATCCAGACAAATGAGCCAACTCAAAGCCAATTCTGTAAAAAACAATCACTGAGCGGTTGACAGCCGCTTACCATTGCCTTGTCCATAGCTGGTATCTTCTTATGGACCCTAGGAGGGAAGTTACTACTACGCCTGTTGATTCAACGTCTGGCCCTTCCTCTCTGGTTTCCCTTCTAAGAGGTATTCCTATCCAATCTTTTCATTCCACCCCCATTCCCATCTTCTCTCAGATAGTTCTTTCGAGTCAATGGACTCTGAAGACAATGAAGAAGAAGACGTTGTTCCCCTTCAAAGAAGAACTCAAGATACTCAAGAGATGATAAAGAGGCTTCGCACCATTCTAGGTGAAAATGAGGGGGAGGAACGTCGGCTCGAGAGAAAAGGCTTCAAGTTCATCTTCATTTCCTTATGCTCCTGCCATCCTACATGAATATGGTTTTACCCGTTCTGTCACTCCGCCTCTAGCTTCTCAACGGGAGGAAGATGCTCCCATTTCTGACCCTCATCAGGAAAATGCCAAAGAGTCCATCCCATGGAGGCTAAGATGGTTCTCTGTCACCTCTTATTCCTACTTCTGTGAGCTTCTTAAATAGTGCTCAAACTGCTCACATTATTTCCCGCATCATCATATGTGACGTGGATACAAACTACCTACAATATGAACACTGACGAGCTCATCAGCTCACTAAGTCATGACTTAATCTGGGTAAGCCTTTTTCTTTTTATTTCTTAACTTTTGGCGTTTCCTCATACTTGTTCTTTTTTATTTTTTTCAGGCCCTCATCCATCACAATGCTATTCAAGAGTATGACAACCTTCGTGAACATGCCCTAATTGGTCTTCGTGAGGAGCTTGCTGAGAGCCGTAGCCTAGTCTCTGGTCTCCGAGTTGAAATTGGGTAGCTGGAAAGAATTGAGTAAAGCTATGAAAGACCGTGGAGAAAAAAGCTCAAGAAGCAGACGTTTAAAAGTATAGAACTTCAACTTGAAGAGTCCTTGAAGGCGGCTAATCTCACTAGGGTGCAAGTTATGGATAAGAAAGAGAAAAATGTGGAAGTTGAGTTCTAAGCGACCTTCGATGAAGCGGAACAAGTTATTTACAACTTGGGCTACAGAGATGGCTCGACTCAAATTCCCTTAAGAGGACCCTTTCAGACAAGCTTCCCATCTCGATTTTGAGCTAATCCTGTTGAGGACCTTTCAACTGAAGTCAATGCTTCAATGGAGGATGTCGCTGCCAATGCTTCAGCTCAGGATGTTGTCGTTGACACAACAATTATGTTTTTCTTGATTTTGTACTTCCTCTTTTCTACACCTTTCTTCTTCTAATGTACTTTTTTCCTTTTGAATGAGAAGAACTTTTCTTTCCTCCACGACTTAGCAATTTCTCTTCTTTATTTTTAATTGTATAGCTCTTCCTGCTGGGCTTTCCTTGCCAATGCATTTTTCTTCCATTCATAAGGACTTGAGAACTTTAATTTCCTTTGGAGAATGGTTGTTCATTGTAGTGTAGTATATTCTCAATGACTTGGACTCATTGTAGAACCATGTCCTCGGTTTCTTTAAAGTATGGTTGCGCATTGTAGTGCAGTCTGTTCTCAAGGACTTAAAATCATTATAGAACCATGGCCCCGGTTTCTTTTAGAGAAAGGCTACCCATTGTAGTACAATCTATTCTCAAGGACTTAGGCTCATTATAGAACCATGGCCCAGTTTCCTTTGGAGAATGGCTGCCCATTGTAGTGTAGTCCGTTCTCAAAGATTTTAGCTCATTGTAGAATCGTGGCCCCAGTTTACGTTAGAGAGTGACTACCTATTGTAGTGTAATTGTTCTCAAGGACTCAGGCTCATTGTAGGACCATAGCCCCAATTTTCTTTAAAGAATAGTTGTCCATTGTAGAGCAATCCGTTCTCAAAGACTTATGCTCACTGTAGAACCACGACCCTGGTTTTCTTTAGAGAATGACTGTCCATTGTAGTGCATGCCATTATCAAGGATTTTGGCTCGTTGTAGAACTGTGACCCTATTTTCCTTTAGAGAACGACTGCCCATTATAGTGCAGTCTGTTCTCAAGGACTTTGGCTCATTGTAGAACCGTGACCATATTTTTCTTTAGAGAACGACTACCCATTATAGTGCAGTCCGTTCTCAATGACTAAGGCTCATTGTAGAACCATGACCTTGGTTTCCTTTAAATAATGATTGTCCATTGTAGTGCATTTGATTCTCATTAACTTAGACTCATTGTAGAACCATGTCCCCAGTTTTCTTTAGAGAATGGTTATCCATTGTAGTGTAGTCCATTCTAAAAAATTTAGGCTCATTGTAGAGTCATGGCCCCAAATTCCTTTAGAGAACGGCTACACACTATAGTGTAGTATGTTCTCAAAGACTTATGCTCATTATAGAACCATGACCCCAGTTCCCTTTAGAGAATGGTTGTCCATTGTAGTGCAGTCCATTCTCAAGGACTTAGACTCATTGTAAAATCATGACCCCATTTTCATTTGCAGTTTATTTAAGGAGAGAGAGAGAGTTCACCAAGAATATTTATGTGGAAAAGCCTTATAGGACAAAAACACGGAAAATATTCACTATAATATTTTCACATGTCAGACAAAGTATATTTTCAAATATGCAGCATTCCATGGTTTGGCCAAGTTTTGTCCATCTTTCGTCGTCAAATAATAGTACATGTTGCCTCCAATTCTGCTGACAATATATGGCTCTTCCTAATTCGGTCTAAACTTTCATTCTATCTAAAAATATTCTTCAGCATTACATCTCCTTTCTAAAATCCTTGTTTTCGAATTTTCTATTGAAAGTAAGTTCTTCTTTTTCATATTGTAGTTGGTCATTCAGATTAATGTCGCTTCTCTCTTTTCCTCTAGGAGGTCCAGCTTCTCTTTCACCAGTTCCGTATTTTGTGGCTCGCTCAGACTTGATTTCATAGTTGGGCTTCTAATTTTAACGGGTATTACTGCTTCCATTCCGTATGTCAAATCAATGGGGTTTCACGTGTCGACTCTCTATGAGTGATCATGTATGCCCATAATATAGCCATTTTTCAAACTTTCCAATATGATCTGGTTTGATCTTTCCACTTGGTCATTTCCTTGCGGGTATTATGGCATAGATAATCAGTTAATAATTCTTAACCCTTCATATAAAGTTTTAACTATTTTCCCTATTAACTGAAGTCCATTGTCCGAGATGAGTACTCAAGGGATTTCATATCTGCATACAATGCTTTCCAAAAAAACCCATTTACTTCTTCTTCTCGAATTCTTGCGTATGGCTCAGCATCTATCCATTTCGCAAAATAATCTTAGGGGTGTTCATGGTTTGGTTCGATCGATTATTTGAGCAAAAACCAAACCAAACCTCTTGTGGATGTAACAGACTTTTGACAGACAAGTTCTTTAACACCTTTATGTTGTGAGCTTGGAAGTAGGACCTTAGCTTCCTCGCTGTAACTATAATTGCACCAATTTCTCCATCCTCTTATATTTGACTTCGACTGTCACTAAACTTTTACTTACAAAGTAAACGGGTTTTTGCTTCATGTCCTATTCTCTTATTAAAATGGAGCTCACTTTCGTTTATGAGACCGCCACGTACAGAAGTAACTCTTCACCAGGAAGCGACTTTGAAAGTAACGATGGAGTCATCAAATATTATTTGATTTTCTTAAATGCGTTTTCATATTCCCCATCCCAGCTGTCAACAAAATTCTTCTTGAGCTTCGCAAATAACAACTTGCACTTATCCGTTGACCTCAAAAGGAATCTGTTTAAAGCCATCAATTTTCCCGTCAAACTTTGTACTTCTTTTAGAGTTTTAGGGGATTTCATCTCCATGATAGTTTTCACTTGGTGTGAGTTGACTTCAATTCCCTGTTGTGTTACTTGGTGTCCTAGAGGTTTTCCCGTTGCCACTCTGAAAGTGCACTTCTCTGAGTTGAGTTTCATAGAGCTTTTTTTCAGGATTGAGAAGAATTCATCAAGATATTTGATGTGATCGTGTCGTTTATCGCTCTTAACTAGCATGTCATCTAGGAGATGGTCTACTGGACCGAACTTTCCTTTATAGCATTTGAACTTGGGCGCCATAAACTTCTTTGGAACTAGGGCGGCCAGAATTTTCAGACTCAATGGGGAACAGTAAGTGACTCAAGGTCTGTCTTTCCTGCACTCCTAAATTTCCTCATCTTTATCATCATATTCTACAGCATTATTTCCACCGCCTTTTCCGTTATGACCTTTATGAACGGGTTTCTCCTGTTGTTTCCTTCATGTGATCACGAGATTGGATTTCTCCATCTTCATGTTGTATGTTTCTACTGGTCTCAGGCTCACCCATCTGGCACCTTGTCCTTATGGTTCTGAATGGTTTTCATGTGTTTCTGCCAGTTCCCGTTGTAGTATGATAATTTGATCTTGAACCGCCTACCACGCATTGCATAAGGTTTCACTGTTTGGCTGCTCAATCTCCTGCATTTTTGGAGCATCTTCACTAATGGTGTAGGTTTATCAACGTGATCATTTTCATTTCTGTTTCCCTCATTGAGGGCAACGTTCGATCTGGTTTTGGGCATTTTGGAAGAGATTTCTTGAGCTTTCTCTCACTCTTAATGAAAACACCAAAATGTAAATGATTTTTTCGGGAGTATAAAAATCTATAACAAAAAGGCAATACGAACGAATAAGACAAAGTTTTGACGATTCACTCATGATGTACTTGAAGACGATGTGTGATTTCCCGTGTTCTAAAAATTTCAAGCCCTAGACCCACCGCGTATGAAAAGTTCTCTTATACAGAAAGTTTGAGTTCTGAATTTCTGATGCAGTGGTATTCTTAGTTGGAATTTCCTGATTGGAGTTTCTCGAATTTTGGTAGCTATAGATAATAACAATAGTGATAGAGAATGGACGGAGAGGACTAACGAGAGAATTCCAGAGAGGGGAAAGAGTTTCTAAGTGATTTGCAATAGAAAGGGTATATAAGTCTTTCACCTTGTAAAAAAGGCCAAGAATCGTTAAAAAAAGATTTGAGTCTTAATTTTGTTATATATCTTCACAGGTTCTTTACATGGATATTTCTCTACAATGACTCCAACGCAATGGGATCGTGAAGAGGTAAAAGGACTATGGTTTTTAAAAAAATATTAGGTAACCGGCATGTTCTTTTCACGTGATCTGTTATAATAATATGTTTGGGTATAATTTATAATATACATTTATATAACGGAAGTTGGGATAAATAATAATTATAATTTATAATAATTAGTTAATATATATTAAACATTATTCACATACATATCATAAAAAGTACATAAATAACACAAATGTGCTATTATTTTATTTATATAATATATATACTCTTCATCCAAAATCTCCGCTAGCTTTCACTGAAGTTTAATCTTATAAAATATTTAGTTTAAGCATGTGCCGCAAATAATAGAAACATACATACAATAGACATAATCCTACAATATAAAATCTTTACAGAGATTTATTTATAATAAATCTTAAACATAGTTATTCTAGTCATATAGAGAATGACAAATGTTCTCTATCTACATCATTTATATATATATATATATATATATATATAAACTACAAAAACATGCATATAACACATCTAATCCTACAATAAACAATATTTACATATATCAATTTATAACAATTTTTAAACATAGTGATTCTATTCATGTAGAGTATAACGAATGTCCTCTCTCTACATTAACAGTAAAAGTATCTCTTGGACCTGTTGAAGCGGATGACTCGGCAGATGACGAACTATCTAAATTTTTAGATACTTTAACGATATTATATCTAATATTTCCTTGTTCATATCTTCAAAATTTTATTAATACGAGTTTTGGCCCATTACTCATTGTCTGAGCAACTGTGCTTAGTCGAACAGGTGTGTCATGATAAATATTTCAAAAATTATTATCAAACATGTAAAAATATATAAAATATAAATAACCTTAATTACAATAGAAAATGCATATACCTCAGTATCAAAATCCATTAGTTATTTTGCGGTGCAACCTAAAAAACTTTCAACAAATTTTGTAAATGAAGTGGTTGTGAGTGAACCGGTATCATCTAACAATGTCACTTCCATGCGACATCTATTATAAAGATTTGTAATATATTAATAGTAAGATGAATAATACTATATAAAAGAATTTATAATTTAATATATTACTTGGGTGTTGCTATAGCACCGTCCTTCTGGCTGTGATTATAGTGAAAACTTTGTTGATACATAGCCATCAGTGACATGATTACAATTATCACATGCCATAAACCAACATCGTTGATTTTCATTAGAAATTGTTACTGTTTCCTCTGTCCAGATGTTTGTATGTTGTAAATAAATATTAATATAAATTCTTTGTTGATCAAAACACACATATAATAAAAAAAATGTTAAAAAATACTGTATCGAGCATGTCTGGGGCTTGATTATCCGATTTTGTGTCGGTTGCTCTAGATTATACATTGATAATTGTGTGCATTGATCACAAGTTATTTCTCAAAGTTCTCTTTTATGACTAACGCTCCTTTAATATTACAAAAAATATGAAAGTTAGAATATCAAAATTTCACTAAACTCAAGTTTAGTAAATTAACCATACCATCTGTGAAGAAATATCTGCAAATAAAAATATTGTATTAAAAATTTACGTTTCATCATTTTATTCTAAAGGAACAAAAAAAGATACACAAACACTATGAAATGATGATGCTCTCAGACGTCTTCCAAGGATTATCGATTGGTTTTCTATTTCTTGTATAATTACTTTGCATTCAACGTCAACAAATTGATCCCAACATGTTAAAATCATTGGTTGCAGTCTATAAGAAACATAAGGTAATAGAAAAACTTAGAAACTAATATAAATAGTTATAATTTATAAATACTAAATTTAATTGACGTACCCTTCATCGATAACCATGACTTCATGGATTATAGTATTTCCATCCACGGTAGTCACTGTCTTTGTAGGTAGGACGTTTAATACAACCACGAGTACATCTACAAAATCATATAATACTTTATATAATAATAGTGACATACTTTTTTTTGAAAATCTGTAACAGACATGTAACAAAATATGTAAAAAAATGATAAATTAAAAGTAAATGTTATCCCTTACCAACTGAATGGATGGAATCAACATGCATCGACATATTGCAAAGTGAAACAAACTTATAATCAATCGGTGCTATTTTCTCATTCGATGTTGTTGCTCTGATAACATTTCTCGCATTCATAATCCATTGATAAGGATTGTTAACAATACGATAATCTACTCTATAGAACTGGATAATAGTGTTTGATATGTAAAGTGTATCTTCTAAAGTCAGAGAAAAACATAAGATTCGTATGTCACGACAAAATATCGTGATTAGAATTTTTGTTCCCTAGTAAAATAAACAATGACATAATTAGAATATGCATCTCATAAATATTTTAGTTAACATTATTATAAATATACTTACCTCTTCATCAGCTAGTACCAATCTTTGTAATGTCATAGTACTGTTCCGTGCATTTCTAGATAAGTTTTCTCTACAATAATCACCTTTACTGTCCAGTTTTTTCATGTTCGGTGCGATCTCTCTTATCATTCTCGTTGTAGTATCCATAACTTTCCTGCAATACATTTTAAAATTAACATACTCCTAGAACTTATATTGTTTATGTAAGAGAAATTATGTTAAATATAATAAATATATTATTTATATGAATATTACCTCGTGATAAAATAACATTTTCAGTAGTAGGAAAAGCTAAAGATAAAAATTCTCTATATACAACATTCTTTGTATATGAGTAAGTACGGATATCTTTTTCATTGGTTGGATGAATTAATATCTTCACAGATGATGAATTCCTCATTCTAGATAAAGCAAATATAATTCTCCATGAGAAAAAACAGATCGAGGTAAATATATACCAACAAAATCTAACATCTGACCTTGCGCTTTATTTATTGTCATAGTGAAATTTAAATGAATAGGGAATTGTGTTCGTTTAAATGGGAATGAAGATTTCTCATCATGAAGAGGTATAAATGGAGTTCTAGATAGAAACACTCTTTTTCCTTTATAATGTACAATAGCTATTTTAGCATCAATTGTCGACATATTAATCTAGTTCCATTGCATAAACCTTCAGATGGATTAATATTTCAAAGTAATATCACTGGGTAATTTGGTTTTAATAATAATTCATGAGAAGGAAATCTAGTAGGTATCAAAATATTCATAAATTCATTGGGAATTCTATCCTTGTCATTATCTAAAGTTTCATCAAAACTATAATATCTAACTATCTCACCAGGAAAACGTTGTATGAGAATATCATTTATCTCTTTAACATCTTCATTCTTTGGGGTAAGAATGCATATATTCATCATTGATATTAAATTATTGAAAAATTGATGTATGTTGCAAAAAACTGCATCAAGTAAATAATTTATCGATTCTAAGTCGTTCGTATATGGAATAAGCATAGATTTTGGCAATTCAATATAATCGTCAATCATAGTTTTCTCATTCTCATCACCTCTAAATAATAAATATTGAGCAACTGTAGGATCTAATAATGATCTCATATTCGTAGTCAAATGAAACCTTTGGAATTTCGGCCATAAATAGGAACTTACTAAACTGGGCTCAATGATTTCATATCTAGAGCTTTTTGGAATCACGGGAAGAACTTGACGAAAATCACCTCCTAATACAATAACTTTTCCACCAAATATTGCACAATTATCATTTAAATCTTGAAGTAATCGATCAAGTGCTTCAAATGTTTGTTTTCTTTACATTGGAGACTCACCCCAAATAATAGTTTTATCAATTTATAGTAAATGAGCTAGACCAGATTGTTTTGTGATAGAGCAATTAACATTTTATGTAACATCTAAAGGTATCTTGAATCTTGAATGAGCGGTACGAGCACTAGGTAAAATAGACGTCGTTACTCCAGAAGATGTTGTTGCAAGCGCAACAAAACCCTTCGATCTTATTGTTGCAAGAATAGCACGATATAAAAAGGATTTCCCACTACCACCAGGTCCATCGATAAAAATGCTCCTAAAGTTCCTTGAAAAACTTTTTCTAATATTGCATCATATGCACATTCTGTTCAAAATTTAGTTGTTCCGCTGCATTAAGATCTTGTTCATCAATAATAATTTGTAGTTCTTCATCTATTTCTTTGAAGTTATTTTTTTTAATTTCAGATTCTATATTTCCATCATAATCCATAATCTTTGATTGATTTTCCCATATATTCGAGGAACATATTTATCTGCTGCAATACTTTAATTCTTACAATATTTGGAGTCAACAACGTTTTATAGTAATTTCGGAAAGTAGTTGTTCAAATCTCAACCATAACCGCTTAGGATCAGATGTATTACAATTTATTAAAATCGTTGCGAAAAGTTGTCGAAGAGCATTTGGTATTTGATATCCAGACGCCTATTCTAAACACTGATCTATACAAAAATCTGAATTTAACAGACCATTGAGTAACGCAGAGTCATGAAATGATGAAGCGACAGTACCATCAACAGTAAGCAGATCGTCAAATGACGCAGGACCTTTGATATGATTTAATAACAAACGTAAATAATAATGTTCACCTTCCATTGGATTAACCGCAACTATTCGACCGATAGAACGACCTTTTTTTCTCAGAATCCAAATTTTATCCCTTTCATTCCACACAAAATGCTCTAGAAACTCTTTATATAACAACCTTCTAGCATGCTCACTAATATTATTCATGGTAAAAAATTAAGTTAACATTTTCCTTGAGCGAAATTCATAATTCAACACATTAATCAAGTCGTCATTTTTCCTAAATGACACAGGTTGTTTGTATGACAAATGTAGTTGAAAATTTATAACTGCGGGATTAACTTCATTCAACACGAACGAATATATTCTCCAAATACCTTCAGGTGGGGAGACCCATCTGGAATTTTGAAATGAATTAATTTCATCAATATAAGAAGATTCATCTATGGTCGAGATGCGAAAAGCAATTTGATCGTACCCCTTGTATATATATTTATACAAATATTTAACTGCTTTGATGGTTGAACAAATTTCTACGTTTATATGACAGTTATACTTAGCTAATAGCATTTGTCATTGAAAAATTTACAAAATACATTAATAAATTAATAGAATCAAAATAACTATAATATTTTCTTGTCAACACATAATTTTTTAAATAAATATATCTATTACATCACTCACATAGTACTAATCACTAAAAAAACTAACAAATATTAATTTTCACTTAAATTTTTTGTAAGTTTTTCTGTTTTATTTTTCTTGTCTATTTTATATTTTTGATCGAATATATGAATATACTATAGGTGGATTAAATCGTTGGATTGATCTTATCGAACATAAGCTTTCTAACTTTTAGAATAATGCTTTGTAGAAAGAAAAGACATTTATAGGTAGACATATAAAGGTTTGTACCTCTAAACTGATCAGGCCTCTAAACGTTGGATATCATACTTTGATGAATCTTAAGCAAAGCTAAAGAAGATGAAAACCTCTATCAAATGACCAACTCATCGTATGAAAATGTTTTCATCAGTCATTACATATTGTATTTCAGTATCTTCACAGAATTAGTAAATATTTGCATTCTATTATCGCTAATATTCATTATCAATCACATCCGTGATCATAATCCATGTCTAACAATCTCATTAAGAAAGTTAGGATGAAAAAAATTCATATTTATAAAACCGCAATGATAAAATTGAGATTATTAATATAAATGTAAGAGTAAATCATTTATAATGAAGTTTCCTACTTGAATAATATAATCTTAACATATCAGTAGCTCTTAAGCAGAGTTGATGCACCAAGGAAATGTAAAGAGAAGAAAGTGGTTATGTTTAACTGCCAAGGAAGAAATATCTATCTTATTAGTTAGAAGTAAATAATTACGTTCTTATATGTACATGTACAAAGGAAAAAATATAGTGTCTCACTTTTTTTTATGCCAACGTGTTTAATCTACTTGTATGTATTTGTAAGACATTATGTTAATTGAAATTAAGAAAAACATGAAAATCTACCGATCGATCAACTTCTAAAAGTAAATCTCAATTTCTCTCAATCTCACAATTTTTTCTTTATTTCCAATGCTGGTTGTTTGTTTCTTTCCTATATTTGAATATTTTTTAAAATATTCTTATTTCTAAATATCACCTCCATATCTCTTCATTATTAGAAGAAAATATCGAAAATGGATCATTATTCTCACATACTCACATATTTATTTTATGATGATAATTAAACTTAAATTCTTATTTGTTTCTTAGATATATTTATTTAAAATGACTTCCTTTATTTTCTTGGCTGCTAACTTCCTTAACATGGTAAACTTTATAATGTCAATAAGATTTAAAAGTGCTTCCTTTATTTTTCTATTACTGACTTCTTTAACAGAGTAAACTTTATAATGTTATTGATATTATGAATTTAAGATTTAATTAAAGAGAATTCAAAGGAAAAAAGAGTATTGAATTTTTTTTAAAATAATTAATCAATATAATGCTTTAAATTTCTGTTAATGCTTTAAAGATGACAATCTAAGACCAACACAAGCTTTATAAAGCATATGAGATAGTCATGTGTTGTAAATTCCAACTTTATGCTTATAAACTCTCAATAATCTTCTGATTGTTTCAAGATATAAAAAAAATCAAAAGATAAATCAACGTTTAGCAGAAGAATTAATATTTGATCCTAAATTTGTCATCCCAAGTCGATCCTATCAATCGAGCCTAATTTTATCCAATTTTACTTGAAGATGTTACAATTTATAAATCTGACATCTTCACATTCATTACTGGATTTGCAAAAGGTTGTTGATGGATAAACATCACATGTACTCTTTAATACATGTGCAAGAGACATTACTGGTTGAATAATAAAATTGAAAAAGCATTTAACTAATAAATAGGGAAATGTCAATAAATGCACTCAAATTGCGACATAAATTACAGAGGAAATGACGAATCATTACATGAGGATAATCGTCAATTTAAAACAATACATCCATGAATTACATATTAAGTAGTATGTATTAAGTTCAAAATAAATAAATAACCAATGATAGTTATCACTGTATCAACTACAATTCAGATGATCTCAGCATATAATCACATATAATGATCTATAGGAACCTCAAACTTTCATCATAATCATGACAATATGATCATAACAAAAAGTATATTAGGAAAATACAAGTAAAATAAGACAATTTCTAAATACAAGCAAAGAGAAGAGCTACTTCTTGGCAAATCTAGTACCCCAAAAAGATTTTCAAAACACAAGGAAGTTCTTTTGAGCCTCATTCCAACTCAAGCATAAGTAAATAGTAGGTCTTCATATATCCTACATCTTCCAAGCATTTGGCCATGTATCATCTGACCAAATGGAAGAGTTCTTTTACAACCTATGTTACATCCAATATCATAACAACGAAAGACCAAAAAAAGACTTTAACTTATTGAACCTGAAGAAGATTAACACTTTCCAATTGTTCTTGTAACTGGAATAATAAATGCAAATTTTCAAACTGGAAACAACCATTAAAAACATTGTCCAAAAAGAACTAAGAATTGTATCACAGAAATGAACAAAATAAATTACTTTTAATGGGTGGTTCAAAGACCATTGAAAAATAATTTTTTTATTCTTATATCTTTTTAAATCAAATCATTATTAGAGTTATTCTCGGTATCCCAAGAATAACTCCTCACCTTAGTGGTTCGAGAAGTTTGGTATCCCAAAAATCTCAAAGTCCATCGTCGGCTTTTTTTAGTGAAAATTAAATAATAGAAGTAACAAAATTTAAATCTAATTATTAAAATTATAATCCACACATACATGAACATTAATTATAATAATAATGGAATAATGTAAGAATCGCATTATAAGCATGACGATGCAAGAATGTTAAATAAATAAACATGTAAAGGAAATAAATGTTAGTAATTACAACAAAATGGAAGTAAAAGAATAGAGATAAGTTATAATCATGTCAAATTATAGAAAACATAGAATGTTGAGATTATGTAAAACATGCATAAAAAAACAATAATGCAAGAATAAAGTAAAAACCATATTTGTAATACATAAAAGAAAAAAATTAAAAAAAACAAATATATATATATTGCAGCTCTTGCTGCAATAGAGGAAAAGCTTCCTCTGTTGCACCCCATTTTTTATATAATATAATATATTATAATATAATATAATAGTAATAATAATATTATTATTAAATAAATAAATAAATAAATTGAAAAAAATGATGAAAAATAAATAATATATTTTTTTAACATAAATATGTCTTTTTTTACTAATTAGTCTACTAATTACCATTTTTCTTTCCTTTCCTCATTAGTCATTGCTAATCAAATAGCAAAGGGTATGATCATGGATGATAATTAGTTCAAACAAATGTCACAAAATGATGAACATAATATTTTAAAAAGAAAAGACTTGTAGGAAAATTGAAAATTTCACAACTTAGATATTTGCATAATCTTGTATAAATGTTTTACTCTCTATTTTATGCATTGTTATGTGTGAGAAATTATCCTAGGGGATTTTTTCATCAAATGTACACTTTCAACCCATTAAAAGGGTTGATTCACATTTGATTAATTTTTCCACCCCTCAAAAGCTTTATCATCATCCTCATTAATTGAGTTGATGACAAAGACATCCCAATATCCAACTTGTAAAGAAATCATCAAAGCATGGAATTAAAATGTTAAGATTTAAATGAGGAGAAATGATAAAGAATGAACAATCCACTTATGTATACAAAAATACAAAAGATATCAACTACATTCATATGAAGAAGAGAGATGAACAAAATATATTATGACCAAATGTACCAAACAATTAAGCTACCTTGAGAAAAAAAATGAAAGAAGATGAAGATAATAGAAGTGTAGAACATCTTCCTCTCTCTAAAATCACCTCTCTTTCTCACTCTAAAAAATGATTTCCCCTTTTTACTCCAAATAGGCCTCCCCTTAAGTGAAGACCTCATCCTTATTTATAGGCAAAATTAGGGTTTGCCTTTTTTACTTTTAGTCTTTTTTTCAATTTTTATTTGTTACTCCTTTTTTTCAATTTTTACTTTTTAGTCCTTGGACCACTTTTTTTATTTTAGTATTGGATTAGTTTTCAAATTATACATATAGTCTTGGATTATTATATGAGCCAAAATATAAAGCATGTATATTTCATGTATTAGACCGGATAAAATACGGTATCTACAGCTGCCCCCCTTTGAGCACGCTTCTGATCTCAGAATGTGTACAAAGGCGTAGATAAGTATTTTGATCTGTACAATAATATATGAAATAGGGAATAGAAACCTCGACTAAATAAGGCTCTATGAGATGGAATGGGGAGCGAAATGGACCTGGATAGACACAGACTTCGACTTCGCTCAATGCGGGTTCGATTTAACTGAGATATTTGAAAGGAAATGGACCTGGTTGGATGCAGGCTTCGACCTTGACTCAGTGCGGGTTCCATTTAACCGTAGATATTGAAATGGACCAGGCGCTGACACCGGGCTTCGACCACGACGAAGTCGGGTTCGATTTAACCGAAGATATTTGAAAAGGAAAACGAACCTGGGTGGATGCATGCTTTGACCTCGACTCAATTCGGGTTCAATTTAACCATATTAATTGAAAAGGAAATGGACCCGGCGCTGACACTGGGCTTCGACCTCGATTCAATTCGGGTTCGATTTAACCATATTAATTGAAAAGGAAATGGACCCGGCGCTGACACCGAGCTTCGACCTCGACTCAATTCGGGTTTGATTTAACCATATTAATTGAAAAGGAAATGGACCCGGCACTGACACCGGGCTTCGACCTCAACTCAATTCGGGTTCAATTTAACCATATTAATTGAAAAGGAAATGGACCCGGCGCTGACACCGGGCTTCGACCTCGACTCAATGCGGGTTCGATTTAACCATATTAATTGATGTTGAAGTTGACTTATGCAAGTCTCATGACAATAAAAGCTAGACTAATGCATGCTTTAAATGTTGGAAAGTCATGTGTGAATTTCAAAAGAATATCATTAAGTGATTCATGCACCTGAATTTGTCAGAACAACTAATGTGGTGTATGTCTATGCATTGTAATTCTTGAACATAAATGTAAAGTAGTGATTTTGAATGCATGCATGTTATGCATGATTGTGAACCTTTATAAGAAAATTATATGATGATTTTTAGCCATATCCAACACCCTTTAGAAAAATCACTTGGCCTAGGATCATGGACTCACAATGAAGTATCGAGCATATTTTTAGGAAAATGATACATCCTTATTTATTAGTTTATGCCCCAGTATTTGGCTCCATGTCAGTGGTGAATAATTTCTCTGCTTCTCTTCTGTACTTCTAATTGGGTAATCCTCCAATTAAGCTTTAGCTTTTGTCATGCGCATATTGACATTTCTCGTGATGACTTTTTAGATTTTACTTTGCAATCAGATCACTTTTCTTAGTTCCAATTTTTTTTTCAATTAGCTTTCAACTAACCAAGTTTATTCTTCTGAGTAATTTCAAGAGTAATTAATGATATCTTAGAACTGATAGGAATAAGAAATAATGGAAATAAAGAGAAGATGAAGTATATGTATTTGTCAACTGGGAAAGAAAGAAGAAAAGAAAAAAAAGGCTCTTCATTGATGATGAACAATGTTTACAAACGATGGTTTGGAAAAAGAAAAAAGAAGAAAAAAAATGTAAGAAGAATTTCTCCATTATTCGAGACAGCTTTAAAATTTTTTAACTTCATTTTCCCATACTTAGAGTGGTCAAACGAAGTACTTCTTGACTGCATCAGAATTAACCGTGTGCAGTAAATCATCTTCATCCATGTTTGTTAGCATGAGAGCTTCTCCCGAGAAAGCCTTCTTGACAATGAAAGGTCCTTCATAATTTGGGGTCAACTTCCCTTGGTGATCCTTTTGATATGAGAGTATCTTTTTTAATACCAAGTCTCCTTCTCAGAAACATTGGGGACGTAATTTTTTGTCATATGCGTGCATCATTTTTCTTTGATATAATTGCCCTCTACATAATGCAGTCAATCTTTTTTCCTCGATAAAATTCAATTGCTCATGTCGTGTCTGTACCCACTCTGCTTCTTCTAATTTCACCTCCATTAAGACTTTGAGGGAGCGAATTTCCACCTCAATTGGAAGGACCGCTTCCATGCCATATACCAAAGAGAATGGCGTTGCCCCAGTTGATGTTCGGACTGATGTGCGGTACTCATGCAGTGTAAACGGGAGCATCCCATGCCAATCTTTATAAACCTCCGTCATCTTCTCTATGATCCTTTTTATGTTCTTATTGGCTGCTTCCACTGCTCCGTTCATTTTCAGACGATAAGGAGATGAATTATGATGCTTAATTTTGAATTGCTCACATAATTCTTTCATCATCTTGTTATTTAAATTTATCTCATTATCTGTGATGATCCTTCCAGGTAGACCATATCGACAAATTATCTCCTTTTTAATAAACTTAACAACCGCACTTCTGGTTATACTTGAATAAGAACTTGCCTCCACCCATTTGGTAAAATAATTTATAGATACCAAAATGAAACGATGCCCGTTAGAGGCTTTGGGTGTGATGGGACCAATGACGTCTATGCCCCACATAGAGAACGGCCAAGGCACGGCCATTACATGTAAAGGGGATGCGGGTACGTGAATTTTATCCACATAAATTTGACATTTATGACATCCCCTGGCGTACTTGATGCAGTCAGATTCTAGAGTTAACCAATAATATCCCGCTCTCAAGATTTGTTTAGTCATCATATATCCATTAGCATGAACTCCACAAATTCCTTCATGAACCTCCTCTATGATTTGATTCGCTTCCCTTGCATAAACACATCTTAAGAGCACCATATCATGGTTTCTTTTGTAGAATATTACACCATTCAAGAAGAAACCCATGGACAATCTTCTAATAATGCGTTTATCATTCTTAGAAGCTTTGGATGGATATTCTCCATTCTTTATATACTATTTGATGTCGTAATACCAAGTTCTTGTGGCTGGCTCTTCTTCAATGCTCATACAGTGAGCAGGAAAATCTCACTTTCTGAATTTTTATGGGTTGAACTTCTTCCTTAAAGTCTGCGGCAAACATGGACGCTAGAGTTGCCAGCGCATCTGCGATTTGATTATTCTCTCTGGGTATATGGTCAAATGAGATCACTTCAAAAGTTCGACTTAACTTAGTGACATGTTTTTTATAAGGTATTAGCTTAAAGTCTCTAGCTTCTCATTCTCCGTTTAGTTGTCGTATCACCAATAGCGAATCTCCGTACACTCGAAGCTTCTTTATCTTCATATCATAAGCTGCTTGAATTCCCATGGAACATGCCTCATATTCTGTCACATTATTTGTACAGTCAAAGCATAATTTTGCCGTGAATGGAAAAAAATTTCCTTTAGGTGATATGATGATTGCCCCAATTCCATGTCCTACATCATTAGATGCACAATCAAATAACATTGTCCACAATTCTGGGTCTGCTGATTCTTCTTCATTTTTGAATATGACTGAAACACTCTCATCAGGGAAATCAAACTTCATAGGCTCATAATCTTGCATTGGTTGATCTGCCAGATAATCAGCAAGTACGCTTCCTTTTATTGACTTCCTCGTGACATAGATAATATCATATTCTGTGAGTAACATTTGCCATTTAGCAATCCGTCCAGAAAGTGACGGCTTTTCAAAGATATACTTGATAGGATCCTTCTTTGAAATTAACCAAGTGGTGTGGTATAACATGTATTGTCTAAGCCGATGAGCAACCCAGGCCAATGCACAACACGTTTTCTCCAACATCAAATAATTAGCCTCATAATTTGTGAACATTTTGCTTAAATATTATATTGCTTATTCTTTCCTTTCAGAAGCGTCATACTGACCAAGTATGCAACCCATGGATTTTTCTGTTACTGTAAGATACAAAATGAGTGGACGCCTTGGAGTTGGAGGAACAAGTATAGGAGGATTTTGCAAGTATTGCTTGATCTTCTCAAAAGAAAATTGACAATCATCATTCCATCCTTCTGTATCACTTTTGCAGAGAAATTTAAAGATAGGTTCACAAGTTGCAGTTAGCTGTGAGATGAAACGGGCTATGTAATTTAATCTCCTCAAGAAACCTCTAACTTCCTTTTGAGTTTGAGGTGGTGACATATCAATGATGGCTCGAACCTTATCAGGGTCAACTTTTATTCCTTCCTTGCTCACGACAAAACCAAGTAGTTTCCCTGAAGACGTTGCGAATGTACATTTTGTCGGGTTAAGCTTTAACTGAAACTTTCTCAACCGTCTAAATAGTTTTCGTAGAGTGACCGTATGATCTTCCCCTTGACGTGATTTGGCAATCATATCATCAACGTACACTTCGATTTCTTTATGCATCATATCATGAAACAATGTTACCATTGCCCGCTGGTAAGTTGCCCCTGCATTCTTCAGACCAAATGGCATAACCTTATAACAAAATGTACCCCACAAAGTTATAAAAGTCATCTTTTCACGGTCTTCAGGAGCCATTTTGATTTGGTTATACCCCGAAAAACCATCCATGAAAGAGAAGGTTGAATGTCCTGCAGTGTTATCTACTAAGACATCGATATGGGGCAATGGAAAATTATCCTTGGGGCTTGCCCGATTTAAATCTCTATAATCGACGCACACCCTTACTTTCCCATTTTTCTTCAGCACTGGGACTATGTTAGCAACCCATTCAGGATATTTTGCTACTTCTAGAAAACCCGCATCTACTTGCTTTTTAACTTCTTCTTTGATCTGTACCAGCATGTCTGGTTTCATTTTCCTTAACTTTTGTCGCACTGGTTTACTTTCGGGCATAAGTGGCAAATGATGAACCACGATATCAGTGTCAAGACCTGGCATATCTTGGTAAGACCATGCAAAGACATCAATATACTCTTTGAGTAAGTCAATTAATTCTCGGCGGCCTTGGCTTGTCATAGAAGTGCCGATTTGGACTTCTTTCGTCTCTCCCTCCAATCCCAAATTTATCACCTCCGTTAACTCTTGATATGGTTGAGTTATTTTTTCATCTGACTCTACCATTTTTAACATTTCCGGAGATGGTTCAAAATTATCCTCGTCACTTTCACCTGACTCTACGCTAAGAATGGGATTGTCAAAGTTGTTGCTTATGCTCTTGTTTTCAAAATCACCATTCTCGAACCTGAATCGGATTATTGGATGAAAAGAAGGCGAAAGAAAAAAAATAAAAATAAATAAACAATGCGTGAGTATGGACAACATTTCAGAAATGGAAAAAGTAGACATAAAAGGAAGAACAAAAAGAACTGGAATTATATTTATCATCAGCAAAAGGAGACGAAACAAGTTTTTAGATTTTCATTCAAAAAGATGACATAAAATAGATGAGAACATAGGCCCATAACAATGAAATTCCTAAAGCATTGGGTATAATCATTAGAATTTTGGCATGAACACATTACTCTTGAAAATTCTCGAAAAGCATTGGTAGTTCGGTGACGTCCCAATTGTGAAGTTCATGATCTGAATCGTATCGAGAAACCAAGTCCTCTGTAGTTGAACTTGATGATTTTCCCAGGATTGCGGATATTGAAGGCTCGGCGATATCATCTTCAAGGTTGTACTGCTCTATTATAACTGGTTCTTCGAATGAAATTCCCCGACTTCTAAAGGATTTAGAAATATGGGGTATGATTGCCATTTCCACATCGAATTCTCTATTTTCAAGCCTAGCAATCCTCTTTTATTTCTTTTGAGCTTCCACTCTCCCTCTATCAGCCTTGGTCGGTCTATATCCAAATTCTAACCTTTGCTCATTCTTGTCCCAGTCAATTAACTTATTTATGCCTTGATGCTCACTCCCGAGTCCCTAACCTGGCTGGTATCCCCATTTGATCATCAACCTTGCAACCATCTGAGATGCTTTTGATAGGTTTGGCGTTGGAGAGGGTTTCCCACTAGCAACAAACGTGGTGTTCGCAATCTCAAATGATCGAAATGAGCACTTTAATGCTTCCTCAGCCGTCTCGACATATGGCATGGTGGCTGGCTTGGATACCAAAAAATCTTCTTCCCCATATATACAAATGAGTTTATGATCCATTAGGAATTGCAGCTTCTGATGTAAGGAAGAAGGTACTGCACCAGCAGAGTGAATCCATGGTCGACCCAAAGGAAACTGTACGCTGGATTTATGTCCATCACTTGGAAAAAATATTGAATATGCATGGTCCGATTTGAATAGGTATCCCTATGTCTCCGATTACTTCTCTTCAGGTACCATCGAATGCTCTTACTATCATCATGCTCGGCCGCATATGTGTCACGTCCACTGGGAGCTTTGCTAGTGTGGATCTTGGCATTACATTTGGAGATGAGCCGTTATCAATCAATACTTTTGCAACAATATAATCCCTACATTTTAAGGATATATGTAAAGCTCTGGTGTGTCCAGTACCATCGGCCGGGATTTCATCATCTGTGAAATTGATAAAATTTGGTGCGGTAATATTTCTCACAATTCCACTCAACTTCTCCACCGTAATGTCATGACAGACATATGCTTGATTCAAAACCTTCAATAATGCTTGGCGATGTGGTTCAGAATTCAGAAAGAGTGACAGTAAAGATATGTGAGCAGGTAAGCGATTAAGTTGTTCAATCACCTTATACTCGCTTTGCTTGATGAGCTTTAAGAATTCACATACTTCTTCTTCAGACACTGCTCTTTCTTTCTCCGTACCTCTTATTATATATGGCTCTATCACTTGGCCGCCATGCATTTCTCCTTGGAATTCATGACCATTGTCACCTTCTTTGGCCTTCCCTTTCCTTTGCCTTTCAAACACATCGTTTTTATCCATTTTCAAAACTTCTGGCGTGTAGCATCTCCCGCCCCTCGTCATCCCACCTACTCCCGAAATATTAGTTATGGGGGGATCGAGGTCAGACGGATTTAGCTCTTGAGTTTTGTCGTTACTGCTTGTAATAACCTCATATATGTACATCCATGGTATTGCTCTTAAATCTTTGTAAGCGAACGCACCCGGTATTTGAATGGTGATAGGCATCGGAGCATAAGACGTAGTGGTGTGAGTTGACTTTTTCTCGTAGTGTATTGTGAGAGGTTTTGGGATATAGGATGACATTTTAACATTAACTTCAGATGATTCTTTAGTTATCATGAGGACTAAAGAGTCATCTTCTTGGTATTCCCTTTCTCCTTTATGACTTATTGTAAGTATCTTTGCATCCAACAACTTTTGCACTTCCTTTTTAAAATCAGCACACTCCTCAATTGTATGCCCTGTCACCTTCTTATAAAACAAACAATCGAAGTCATGCATAGGCTTCCTAGAAACGCACTCATCCTCAGAGCGTGTTGGGTAGGTGTACCCTGCTCTAGAAAGAAGATGGAAAAATGTTTCCATTGACGTGCTCACATCTTCCACGTCCCTCTTTCCATATGAAAAATATTCTTCAATTGCATTCACGGCAGGATTCCCATGATTTAGTAGAGGGTTGGAATTGATATCTGGATTTCCATTAGCATTTTTGAAATTCAACCATCCAACCTTGATCAGTGCCTGTACTCTACCTTTTAATGTCGTGCAATTCTCAGTCGAATATCCTCCTACCCCAGCATGATACTCACAGCGAGCAGTCGGATCATACCACCTTGGGTATGGTGGTTGTAGAGGTTCATAAGAAATTGACACCAATTGATTATTCCGTATCAATTGAGGTAATATTTCTGTATATGACATGGGGATTGAATCATATTGGATAAAACGTTGATTATTTCTATTTCCCCTCAGAGGCTGATCAGCCTGACCAATATTTTACTGGTGAGCCGGTGGTTTGAAATCGGGTCTTAGGTTATTTTGAAATATTGATTCTTGAGAGTGATAATTTTACAGAATTTGGGAGGTATTAGCCACATATGATGTCGTAGACTTGGGTCCTTCCCCATACTTTGAAAATCCTGATCCCGGGCTCACAGCTTGTGATGGGCACCCGGAATTGATCATCTGCACATCCCCTTCTTTTCGCTTCAATGGAGGCCCCTTTTTTACTGACGATGTATCTGATATGATTTCCAAAATTATTCCATTCTTTATCCCGTACTCAATCCTTTCACCGATCACTATGATGTCAGAGAAGTTGTTTGAAGCGTTTCCAATCATTATATCATAGAATGGAGGTCTCAAGGTGTTAATAAACATTCCAGCCATCTCCTTGTCTGACAATGGGGGGTGTACCTGAGCAACTAATTCCCTCCACCTTTGTGCATATTCTTTAAAGCCTTCTGTAGGGTTTTTCTCCATCCTTTGTAAGTCCAAACGATCAGGGGCTATGTCTATGTTTTACTTATATTATCTTAAAAAAACATCTGCTAGATCTTTCTACCTCTGAATATGTTGTTTATCCAATTGGATATACCAATGAGATGCGACCCCCATCGGGCTATCTTGAAAGAAATGAATCAGCAGCTTATCATCATTTGCACAAGCAGCCATTTTTCTGCAGTACATAATAAGGTGACTTCTGGGGCACGTACTATCATCATATTTTTCAAACTCAGGTAGTTTGAATTTATGTGGGATGTTCACATCAGGGACCAAACATAATTGGGTGGCATCCATGGTACCGTATACATCAGATTCTTCAATAGCACGTAATCTCTCATCTAGAAAGTCCAATTTATCTTTCGATCGTGGGTCATCACTTGGCTTGGTAATAGGCTTATGCATCTTTGGGTCATCAATATCGGTTATGATGATTGGCTCATTAACGAGTTCGCCTTATGGAATGAAAGCTTGGTTGTGACCATATGCCATCGCGGATGGGTTGTACCCAGTTTTCCCTGTCTGCATTGTTTCCTGGACATTTGGAAATGGATGATACTGGATATTTATTGGTGGTGAAGCGTGCTGAAACTGGTCAACTTGATGACGTTGATAGGTTGGAGTGAACCCAAGAGGGTAAAGTGGAGTATCGTTTGGCAGTTGATTTTATGATGATTGAGCCCCTTGCGGATTTTCAAAACAAGCATTTCCCTTACTTGCCGCGAGGAGTTCGAGGACTTTAGCCATTTGCTCTTTTAGCTCCCTAATCTCTTCCTTCATTTCCTCTCGTGATTGCTCTCTTTCTTGCTCGTCCATGACCCTAACTTGAGCTCGAGTTCGATACGGATGTCGAAGTTGTCGGGCTATCTTTGGAAAGTTTTTTTAAAATAAATAAAAATAAAGCAATGAGATGTAGATTTTTGCTAATAAAAAGAAGAAATAATGAAAGTAAATTTATGCATGAGAAATGATACTGCGCAAAGTGAAAGCTCTAAAGTAATCAATTTCATTCAATTAGTAGAGTCATTCACTACATTTGAGTATGTAGAAGTCAATTACATTACTTCATAACATGAGTTCATACAAAATGACCAAAATGACCCAAATCCCAGTTGACTTCTTCCAAAAATTTAGACAAGTTCTCCCCATTAGGATGGATGGGCAAGACATTTCTCTTCAAAAATGAAGCTTGTTCCGCCAAATTGCCCGCTCTCACAGCCATGCCTTTAAGCCATTCCACAGCCTGCCTAGATCGTTGTCGAATCGAGTTGTACTCTTGTTGTAGCAGTTGATAATCATATCTCAGTATATCAACATTAGCGTCATTGTTTCTTGCCAACTTTTCTGCCACGTTCTGATAAGCTATAACTTGGTGCTCAAGGCTTGCGATGACTTTCAATAATTCTTCAGAATCATTTGTTGACTCAGTCTTTTTAACTTTCTGATTCTCTAAATCAACTTGCAAATTATCAACGATTCATCGTAAGGCGTCATATTGCTCTTCTAACTCGACGATGTACGCATTTTTCTTATCAACAGTTCCCTTCACCTCTTCTAGAATTTCTCGTACCAGTTTATTTTCCCTCTCTAACTT